>OX940982.1:47582758-48224026 GCA_954871275.1 Leptopterna dolabrata
TGTTTTTGGGGGCCAAAATTGTGGGAACCATCAAAAATAGCCATCTCAATAATTGCACATGAACGAAACAGTAAATGTTCAGCCATCATTTCTGTAGGTATGTCCAATAGAATAATAAACCCATGTTTCTATTGTTATTATTAGGTAAGATGACCCATTCAATCTCGATGAAAGTTCTGAAACTGATGTTGGCCTGATGCATCGTGGTAAATTATTATTGATGGATTGCGATGGTAACTCAAGAGTAAACTCACATCTTTCACGTGACACTCAACTGCATGTCATAAATGTGGAGTCTTTAGGTCTGTATTTTTTGTTACAGGACTGTATTTTATTATTACAGGAAAGGGTGGGAATATGAATACCTACTTTGTTTTCTGATTGCCTGACGCCATAATTTCCTCAACATGTCATGTTTTTAGCATAAGCTCTGTAGCTATATCTACCCATTTATCAGTACCTAGCGTTTTTTTGCCGTTAAATCATTATGTTGTTGGTGATAAAGTAACTTTTCTAAAATAAGTCTAAAGTATCAGTGTGATTTATTTTATGAAATTATTATGCGTTGTTATTTTCAATAACGAACCTTTGGAATCGAGCATGAAAAAAAATAAATTTTACCTCCCCTCAAAATTTGATGGTTTACGTTTCAAGGTATGTAGAATCCGAAAATGCAATAAAAAACGTTGCGCAACGGTTTATTATTTACCTGTATAGATGCCCCTTCTTGGTAGATCACCGTTTTCTGCGGTCAATTCCTACCCTCGAGCTCCCTCTAGGAAAGCCCTAAATGGAGTACTGGAGCCGGCCCCGGAATTAAAATTTCCTACAAATCCGCGGGATTCAAAAATTCAATCATTAATTGTTTGTAGTTATTCATGGATCATAAGGCAAATAATAAACCGCTGTGTAATAATTTACCTGTATAGGTGTCCCTTCTACGTAGATAGATTAATGAACAGTTGGATAATAATATACCGTTGTGTAATAATTTGTCCATCAATAATACTTCAACGGTTGTTCAAGTTGCAAAAGTACGTATCAACAAAATCCAGCCCCTTCTACGTAGATGGTATAATGAACATTTTTGTAATAATTTACCGTTGTGTAATAATTTACCATTGTGTAATAATTTACCCATCAATAAGACTTCAAAATTTGTTCAAGTTATAAAAGTATCAAACAAAAGCCAAACGAGCCATCATTTTTCAAATGGAATAATATCACTTAACAACCAACTCGACTTCACACAGCCATCCGTGATTATAATCAGGTGCTCCCTAGTGATGATATCTGGGCCGGATTTGTACCGTTTGATTCACGATCGTGTTGACGAAGCTTTTCGGTGCAAACGAACGGCTGGACGTAAAATGCTCCGGGTGGTATCTAAAAATAATTGTCGAGTTCAAGATCAATTTAAAAAGTAAAAGAAAGTTGAAAGCAGTATTGAAAGTTTTCGAGCTACGGCGTTCTGGAAATTTCAACCCCTATTTTGAACTCCTTAGAGATGACTGACAGTAACGTCGAGCTTCGAGGACCAACTAGACCCCGAACGGGACCTACAAACCAACTTTCATTAATTTTGTTTCATGGTAACCAAGAAAAGTGCTAAGTACTGCGTACGGCGGACGGAAAGAAATTTGTTATTGCATTTTCGGATTCTACATACCTTGAAACGGGAACCATAAAATTTTGATGAGTTGCGGGGGGGGGGGGGGGGGTATGCTCGATTCCAAAGGTTCATTACTGAAAATAATAAACGAAAAACGAATTTTCAAATGTGATTTCCCACCACCGATATATTGAAATTTATTAAAACTTCGTATTCAGTTGAATGCTGATTGTGGGTTTTTTCAGGTATTTTTTAAAATCTATCCTCCGTCCACGTTACGGCAAGTTACGGGAGCGATATGAAAGTTCTCATCTATTTTTGATCGTTGATTGTACAGTTCTGTACAGTACGCAGTGAGCGAAAAAGAAAGACCTCTTCAGGTTGAGTTCCTCTGAACGTCGGGCGCCCGCCCACACGGTAACGAAATGGACGATTGATCGAAAGGTATTCCACTAACTTTTATATACTTTGAGGCACCTGAGGGTTTCCTTCCCTGTTCAGGGCAAGTTACATTCGCGAAGTTCAGATCCGTTCGTTTCCTCAGTTCCAAACTTTTTCTCTTGTTTCGCACCGACGATATTTCTGTGCCAAAAATAGTGAAGTGACGTAGGTAGTGACGTGTGACTTATCTACGTTGACAACACGGAGCTTGTCCGATACGCAGACAGATCGGTTTCCGGAAATAAACGGTAATTTTCGGTCCATCATTTTCATTTGTACCAATTTGGAATCAGTAGTCAAGGTTTTGGACTGGGGTGTGCAAAAAAGGCCTCTTCTGAGCCAAGCTTTCGGGCCTTTATTTCTCCTTCATCAAGCCTAGTCGCTAACTTTATAGTAGATATTAATAATGTTAGCTACTGGTCGGAAGTTAGCTTTCTATTCCCCATCTAAAGGGACGTCCCCTGAAATTTTACATTAATACAAATTATTGTTATGTGACAAGCTTTAGCGAATTTTCACTCATTTTCATGTCAGACTGGTCTTTTGGAAGTTCCGTTTTAGGAAGAAGTAGGGTTAGGCGTCCTTCGAAGGGATCTGAAGGTCCTGCTGGAACAGGGTTGAAAAGCAGTACCGCCCTTCCAGAAGACGTACGCCAGGGGGGCCTATTCACTAAGCAAAAGATACATCTCTTTTCGGTCCGACTCTCTCTTTTGGCAGAAGATATTTGTATAATATCTGTTACGGGCGATGTATCCGAGGTGGGCATCCTGCAGAATGAACGGGAATTTTACAGAATGACCGTTCAACAGGGTATTGTACAGAATGCCCATGAATACTTGAGGTGATTCTGTAGAATTCCCGGCCAGTCTGTAGAATGTCCACAGGTGGATGGCCATTGTTTTGAATGTCTCTGAAAGTGTATTGAGAAGTAGTTTTTATTGAAATTAATGAAGGGGTATCACAGTATTTCATGGCAAATGATCACATAGTCAAAATATAACAAATAGGTAACGATGGAACTCACTTATTGGAACAAGTAACGAGCCATGGCACTTAGAATTGCATAGCCGCTTAGATGTTATCGACAACAACTATTACTGACGATATCTCCTAGCTCCTACAGATCTACGTCCATTGAATTGCTAAGACCCTACTATATTATAAAAACGGATCTCTGTGAGTCTGTGAGTGAGTCTGTGTGTCTTTCTATGCACGGCCAAACGGCTCGACGGATATCGACCAAATTTGGCACGAATATCCGGTAGGCTCCCAAGTTGTGCAACGTCGCATTTTTAATTCCCTGACCATAGCGGAACTATGGTCGACCATGGTCAACTCCTGAATGGCTTGACGGATATCGACCAAATTTGGCACGAATATCCAGTAGGCTCCCAAGTTGTGCAACGTCGCATTTTTAATTCCCTGACCATAGCGGAACTATGGTCGACCATGGTCAACTTCGTTAATTGAAATGGTAACCCCTATTTTTTATCGCGTATTCGTAATCTACGTGAAATTCTATCTTCGATCGACCCTTCGGACTACCCCCGCGGTCGACCTTAGCGCATCCATGGGCCCCTCCATGGTCGAATCCCGAATTGCTCAACGGATATCGACCAAATTTGGCACCAATATCCGGTAGCCTCCCAAGTTGAACGTAGGCGCATTTTTAATTCCCTGACCATGGCGGAAATATGGTCGACCATGGTCAACTCCTGAATGGCTTGACGGATTTTGATAAAATTGGGCACAAATACCCGGTAGGGTATGGGATTTTTTCGTCGTTTGTTGGTTCCACGATACGGCGTACAGCGAATCTCGGATAGCGAGCGAAGCGAGCGGTCAGGCTAGTTGCTAAGAAGACCAGGCGCGCACCCACGGGGGGGGGGGGGGGCTAAAGGGGCTGTAGCCCCCCCCCCCCCCCTCAAGAAAAAATTACATTCTGTTTTTAAATCCGCCAATAGTGGACACATCGCGTATTGAATACCCGGTTTGCGGGAGTTAGGTACATCCTACGAAATGCACTAAAAAATAAATAAAACGTACCTATTTCGTATTTTTAAAACGTATTTTTAAAACGCAGACAGTGTATTATCCATACTGAAGAATAGCCAAAGAAGCCTCAATTTTGTTTTGTGAGACAGCTGACGTAAAAAGATTTTGTCAAAATAAAACCTAAAATCTTATTTAATTTGTTGGGTTTTATCATTCATTCCTATAGTCCCTACTCAAAACTTGCATTCAAAGAGCTAAAATAAACTTAAAGTAATGCCTTAAAATATCTAAGGATGTTTTTCTAAGGAATTTTTAAGAAGTTTTCCGTTGGTTGGCCCAGGGTCAGCCCCCCCCCCCCCCCCCCCCATAATTATTTTCTGGGTGCGCCACTGAAGAAGACATTCGAAATTGTAAACAATGCCCACGCGATGTGTGAAATACTTGCGTATTATATAGATTGCCCAAAAAGTTGGACATTCTACAGAATGCCCCGGTCATTCTGCAGGATGCCCACCTAGGATACATTGCCCGTAACATATCCATAACAGGGTTATTCAGTAACTTCTAAAAGAGAGAGTTGGCGGCCATCTTGGCATTTTCGATGTCTCTCAGAGAGACACCTACTTAGGTGTCTCTTCTCGAAAGAGAGAGGTATCTTTTTCAGTTCTCGTTTGTTTGATTGTGATATCGTGTGTCATCCTTCGTTCATCCGATACCACATTGGTCATTTTGATGTATTTTTTTTTTTTCATCTCTTAAAGGTAAGTCGATTGCTCATTAAAAATATATACATATAATCGATTCATGAGTAAAAACGTCTAAGTCCGGGTTGAGGTAGGCCACGGGACTATTCAGTACAATAGAAGAACCCGGGAGACATTGGAAGAGACTGTATCCCGTGGGCGAGTGTCTCTCCCGGGAGATATTCAAGATAGATAATCTGTTTTCAGTATGTATTTTGGTGAATAGGCCCGGTCACCCTAGCTATGGCACAAAATACTTTCTTAGATTCCCTATAACCCGTGTTATGGTTAATTTCATGAACGCTTTTCAAGGTGGCTTTCTGAATATGCGGCTTTTCCGTTGATTGTTCCATCAAATCAAACCCTGATTACCAACTGATTTGAGGAACGACATGGCCCCACGGGATGAGTGTTCTGTGGACAGTGGAAACGTTGGCTGACGAGAGGTGAAGGTCGGGTAGAGCCCTCAATCTGTGACAACGGCAACCCTCGAACACCGCGACCTTGGCGCTCCTCGCGGCGGATCCCTCAAGATAATCCCACCTGAATCCCGAAACGGGTGGGCGACCTGCCATATTGGAACTTATTCGTATGCGAGGGCGTCGACGGTTCGTTGTTTTTACGACAGTCGTTAAGTGATGTAGGTATGACACATCAGTGTGTAACTAGCTGGATCTCCCGTGCTTCGCATAGGTTAGCACTGGTTCGGCTCTGACTGATAACTTACCATTGAAATCGGATCAAACCAGCAGCTAGTGGTGAATAAGATTAGATCATCTGAGGGACTCGGACAGTTCAATTAGTTCACTCCTTGAAATGAATAGTTCAGTAGTTCCTTTTCCACTTCCTTTTGTTTCCTATCACAGGACACAAACACTGAACTTGAACGAACATATTATTATTATACAATACCAACTTAGTTCCTGAACGATACCAACTTCGTTCCTTATTCCTTTGAACTGTCGGTCGTTCCGTGATACTATAAACTCCTTATGCAGTATCCACCCCATCTGAACTAACTCCGATCTAAATAACTCTTATAATGATTTAAGGTAAAGGAACCTCATAGGGTAAAGGAACGTTCTGTGGATACTAAACACTCCTCAAGCTGTATTAATTCCCCATCTGAATGAATCCTAATGAACTAAAGGAACTATTGTTCAGTGGATACTATAAACTCCTTATATGGTAAAGGAACGTTCTGTGGATACTAAAAACTCCTCAAGCAGTATTAATTCCTATCTGAATGACTCCTAATGAACTAAAGGAACTATTGTTCAGTGGATACTATAAACTCCTTATAGGGTAAAGGAACGTTCTGTGGATACTAAAAACTCCTCAAGCAGTATTAATTCCTATCTGAATGACTCCTAATGAACTAAAGGAACTATTGTTCAGTGGATACTATAAACTCCTTATAGGGTAAAGGAACGTTTATGGATACTAAAAACTCCTCAAGCACTATTAACTCCCATCTGAATGACTCCTAATGAACTAAAGGAACTATTGTTCAGTGGATACTATAAACTCCTTATAGGGTAAAGGAACGTTTATGGATACTAAAAACTCCTCAAGCACTATTTACTCCCATCTGAATGACTCCTAATGAACTAAAGGAACTATTGTTCAGTGGATACTATAAACTCCTTATAGGGTAAATGAACGTTCTGTGGATACTAAAAACTCCTCAAGCACTATTTACTCCCATCTGAATGACCCTAATGAACTAAAGGAACTATCGTTAAGTGGATACTATAAACTCCTTATAGGGTAAATGAACGTTCTGTGGATACTAAACACTCCTCAAGCACTAATTCCCATCTGAATGACTCCTAACGAACTGAAGGAACTACCGTTAAGTGGATACTATAAACTTCTCATGTAGTGTCCAGCATTTCTATGAATTAAAAGAGCTAAAGAACTAACTCAGTCGCCTTGTGAGTGAGTGAATCACTATTTTTGGTTTATTATTTTAATAATGAACCATTGGAATAGAGCATGAAAAACAAAAAACAAAAAAAAAAAACGCTGCAAATCGCTGCACAACGGTTTATTATTTTGTACAGAATCCCGTTCTGTTACAGATCACAGCTCTCTGTATAGATAACCCTTTATATTATATAATATGTACTATTCTATGCACATTATGTAGATCGCAGACCCTCCGTAGGTTAGTACCTAACCCCGTACTCGTTACTAGGTACCTACCTACCTAAATCACGAGTTAAATTTTGCTAAAATACCTAATTCTGTCGATGACAAACAGTACCTAAAATGGCAAAAAGAAACGCAAATAATGAACTTCTGAAGTGCAATATTGTTGATGTGGATTGAATAAAGTTGCAAACATACCTACCAACAAACTCTAGCCCCTTCTACGTAGATGGTATAATGAACCGTTGTGCAATAATTTACCGTTGTGCAATAATTTACCATTGAGTAAATATTTATCCATCAATAATACTTCAACGTTTGTTCAAGTTTCACTGCCTATAAACAAACTCCAAAACAGCCATCATTTTTCAAATGAAATAATATCACAGAACAACCAACTCGACTTCATACTCTGTGAATATAATCAGGTGATCCCTAGCAATGATTTTATCTCGGGCCAATTCCCTATTGTTAGCGCGTCCCTGGTGATGACATTTGGGCTGTATACAATTCATTCACCCTGCTGTTGAAATACTCGTTACTAGGTACCTACATAAATCATGAGTTAATAAAATAATTCTGTCGATGACAAACAGTGAATTGTTGATGTGTAGTGAAATAGATGCCCCTTATGCGTAGATCACTGTATTCTGAGGTCAATACCTACCCTCGTGGTCAAGTATAATGAACCGTTGTGTAATAACTTGCCTATCAATAATACTTCAACGGTTGATCCAGTTGCACAACAAAATCAACAAAATCCAGCCCCTTCTTGATAGATGAACCGTTGTGTAATAATTTACCGTTGTGTAATAATTTTCCGTTGTGTAATAATTTTCCGTTGTATAATAATTTACCGTTGTGTAATAATTTATCGTTGTGTTATAATTTGCGGTTGCTAAAAGATTTACCATTGTGTAATAATTTACCCATCAGTAATACTTCGTTTGTTCAAGTTTCATAAGTACCTACCAACAAAATCCAATAGTCCATCACTTATAAAATTAAATAAGATCGCAGAACAAACAACTCGACTTTATACAGCCATCCTTGATTATAATCAGGTGCTCCCTAGTGATGATATCCGGGCCGGATTTATACCGTTTGATTCACGATCGTGTTGACGAAGATTTTTCGTGCACACGAACGGCTGGACGTACAACGCTCCGGGTGGTCTCAAAATTTTTTTTAGCTCAAGACAAATTTAATAGGTATCGTAAAAAAAACCATACCCTTTTATCGAAAGTTTTCGAGCTACGGCGTTTTGAAAATTTCAACCCCTATTTTGAACCCCTTAGAGATGACTGACAGTAACGCCGAGCTTCGAGGACCAACTAGACCCCGAACGGAACCTATAACCCGAATTTCATCAATTTTGTTTCATGGTAACTAAGAAAAGTGCTCAGTACGGCGTATTATTTATTGAATTTTCGGATTCTAACAACCTTGAGACGTAAACCATCAAATTTTGAGGGGGGTTCGAATTTTGGTTTATTACTTTCAATAATGAACCATTGGAATCGATAATGAAAAAAAAGAAAAAGTTCTTACCCCTCTGGTATGTCCGCCGTACGCCGTACTGGCCACTTTTCTTAGTTACCATGAAAAAAATTTGATGAAATTCGGGTTATAGGTTCCGTTTGGGACCAGTGTGAAATGGGCCACAGAAATTCCAGCCACAGATTCCGGGCGCTGTCTAGACTCACCCGCAACAACCCGACGCACGGCCGCCCGCTTCAAGGCCTACCCCCTTTCAAAGACCCACCCTACCGCACCATCACACTGATACTGTCATTACGCAAAATATTAACCTCGTTCTCAAAGGCTCTCCCTGTATGACTGGCAGGCAAGGCGAACCATATTAAGGCCTTCAATTTTAAGTTTCAGATGTTTCTCAGATATTAGGAATATAGCACATAGGTACACATACATTTTTCGGAATTCAATCTCCGATTTCTGCGATTTAACGCAATTTACCTCCGCCAAATTCATAGGGGCTGTTCTCAGTAACGTTAAGAAGGAGTATACAAAGTTTGAAAAGAATCAGGGACAATGTTTTCGAGATAATCGAACTCAGCCAGAGCTATATCATCTCAACCCAGAATTCCGAGTTACCTACATTTTTCGAACTTCGCTCTCCGATTTCTCGGATTTAACGCAATTTACTTCCGCCAAATTCATAGGTGTAGTTCTCAGTAAGCTTAATAAGTAGTATGCTGAATTTGGAAACAATCAGGAACAATGTTTTCGAGATATCCGAATATAGCCACAGATATATCACATTAACCTCTGCATATCCCATATGCCTACGTTCACCGAATTTCAATCTTCCGTATCTCCGATTTAACGCAATCTACCTCCGCCAAATTCATAGGGGTTGTTCTCAGTAACCTTAAGAAGGAGTATGCTAAATTTGGAAAGAATCAGGAACAATGTTTTCGAGATATCCGATATAGCCACAGATATATCACATTAACCTCTGCATATCCCAGATGCCTACTTTCAACGAAATTCAATGTCCCGTATCTCCGGTTTAACGCAATTTACCTCCGCCAAATTCATAGAGGTTGTTCTCAGTAACCTTAAAAAGGAGTATGCTAAATTTGGAAAGAATCAGGGACAATATTTTCGAGATATCCGATATAGCCACAGATATATCACATTAACCTCTGCACATCCCATATGCCAACGTTCACCGAAATTCAATCACCCGTATCTCCGATTTAACGCAATTTACCTCCGCCAAATTCATAGGGGTTGTTCTCAGTAACCTTAAGAAGGAGTATACAAAATTTGAAAAGAATCAGGGACAATGTTTTCGAGATATTCGAACTCAGCCATAGCTATATCATCTCAACCCAGAATTCCGAGCTACCTACATTTTTCGAACTTCAATCTCCGATTTCTCCGATTTAACGCCATTTACCTCCTCCAAATTCATAGGGGTTGTTCTCAGTAACGTTAAGAAGGAGTATACAAAGTTTGATAAGAATCAGAGACAATGTTTTCGAGATATCCGAATATATCCACAGATATATCACATTAACCTCTGCACATCCCATATGCCTACTTTCAACGAAATGCAATGTCCCGTATCTCCGATTTAACGCAATTTACCTCCGCCAAATTCATAGGGGTTGTTCTCAGTAACCTTAAGAAGGAGTATGCTAAATTTGGAAAGAATCAGGGACAATGTTTTCGAGATATCCGAATAAAGCCACAGATATATCACATTAACCTCTGCATATCCCAGATGCCTACGTTCACCGAAATTCAATCTTCCGTATCTCCGATTTAACGCAATTTACCTCCGCCAAATTCATAGGGGTTGTTCTCAGTAACGTTAAGAAGGAGTATACAAAGTTTGATAAGAATCAGAGACAATGTTTTCGAGATATCCGAATATATCCACAGATATATCACATTAACCTCTGCACATCCCATATGCCTACTTTCAACGAAATTCAATGTCCCGTATCTCCGATTTAACGCAATTTACCTCCGCCAAATTCGTAGGGGTTGTTCTCAGTAACCTTAAGAAGGAGTATACAAAATTTGAAAAGAATCAGGGACAATGTTTTCGAGATATTCGATCTCAGCCAGAGCTATATCATCTCAACCCAGAATTCCGAGCTACCTACATTTTTCGAACTTCAATCTTCCGTATCTTCGATTTAACGCAATTTACTTCCGCCAAATTCATAGGGGTTGTTCTCAGTAACCTTAAGAAGGAGTATGCAAAGTTTGGAAAGAATCAGGGACAATGTTTTCGAGATATCCGATATAGCCACAGATATATCACATTAACCTCTGCACATCCCATATGCCAACGTTCACGAAAATTCAATCACCCGTATCTCCGAATTAACGCAATTTACCTCCGCCAAATTAATAGAGGTTGTTCTCAGTAACCTTAAGAAGGAGTATGCAAAGTTTGGAAAGAATCAGGGACAATGTTTTCGAGATATCCGATATAGCCACAGATATATCACATTAACCTCTGCATATCCCAGATGCCTACGTTCACCGAAATTCAATCTTCCGTATCTCCGATTTAAAGCAATTTACCTCCGCCAAATTCATTATGGTTGTTCTCAGTAACCTTAAGAAGGAGTATACAAAATTTGAAAAGAATCAGGGACAATGTTTTCGAGATATTCGAACTCAGCCAGAGCTATATCACCTCAACCCAGAATTCCGAGCTACCTACATTTATCGAACTTCAATCTCCGATTTCTCCGATTTAACGCAATTTACCTCCGCCAAATTCATAGAGGTTGTTCTCAGTAACCTTAAGAAGGAGTATGCAAAGTTTGGAAAGAATCAGGGACAATGTTTTCGAGATATCCGAATATAGCCAACGCTTATCATGTCAACCAGGAATTCCGAGCTACCTACATTTTTCGAACTTCAATCTCCGATTTCTCCGATTTAACGCAATTTACCTCCGCCAAATTCATAGAGGTTGTTCTCAGTAACCTTAAGAAGGAGTATGCTAAATTTGGAAAGAATCAGGGACAATGTTTTGGAGATATCCGATATAGCCACAGATATATCACATTAACCTCTGCACATCCCATATGCCAACGTTCACCGAAATTCAATCACCCGTATCTCCGATTTAACGCAATTTACCTCCGCCAAATTCATAGGGGTTGTTCTCAGTAACCTTAAGAAGGAGTATACGAAATTTGAAAAGAATCAGGGACAATATTTTCGAGATATTCGAACTCAGCCAGAGCTATATCATCTCAACCCAGAATTCCGAGCTACCTACATTTTTCGAACTTCAATCTCCGATTTAACGCAATTTACCTCCGCCAAATTCATAGAGGTTGTCCTCAGTAACCTTAAGAAGGAGTATGCTAAATTTGGAAAGAATCAGGGACAATGTTTTCGAGATATCCGATATAGCCACAGATATATCACATTAACCTCTGCACATCCCATATGCCAACGTTCACCGAAATTCAATCACCCGTATCTCCGATTTAACGCAATTTACCTCCGCCAAATTCATAGGGGTTGTTCTCAGTAACCTTAAGAAGGTGTATACAAAATTTGAAAAGAATCAGGGACAATGTTTTCGAGATATCTGATATAGCCACAGATATATCACAATAACCTCTGCACATCCCTTATGCCAACGTTCACCAAAATTCAATCACCCGTATCTCCGATTTAACGCAATTAACCTCCGCCAAATTCATAGAGGTTGTTCTCAGTAACCTTAAGAAGGAGTATACGAAATTTGAAAAGAATCAGGGACAATATTTTCGAGATATTCGAACTCAGCCTGAGCTATATCATCTCAACCCAGAATTCCGAGCTACCTACATTTTTCGAACTTCAATCTCCGATTTCTCCGATTTAACGCAATTTACCTCCGCCAAATTCATAGAGGTTGTTCTCAGTAACCTTAAGAAGGAGTATGCTAAATTTGGAAAGAATCAGGGACAATGTTTTCGAGATATCCGAATATATCCACAGATATATCACATTAACCTCTGCACATCCCATATGCCTACTTTCAATGAAATTCAATGTCCCGTATCTCCGATTTAACGCAATTTACCACCGCCAAATTCATAGGGGTTGTTCTCAGTAACCTTAAGAAGGAGTATGCTAAATTTGGAAAGAATCAGGGACAATGTTTTCGAGATATCTGATATAGCCACAGATATATCACATTAACCTCTGCATATCCCAGATGCCTACGTTCACCGAAATTCAATCTTCCGTATCTCCGATTTAAAGCAATTTACCTCCGCCAAATTCATTGGGGCTGTTCTCAGTAACCTTAAGAAGAAGTATACAAAGTTTGGAAAGAATCAGGGACAATATTTTCGAGATATCCGATATAGCCACAGATATATCACATTAACCTCTGCACATCCCAAATGCCAACGTTCACCGAAATTCAATCACCCGTATCTCCGATTTAACGCAATTTACCACCGCCAAATTCATAGGGGTTGTTCTCAGTAACCTTAAGAAGGAGTATACAAAGTTTGAAAAGAATCAGGGACAATGTTTTCGAGATATTCGAACTCAGCCAGAGCTATATCATCTCAACCCAGAATTCCGAGCTACCTACATTTTTCGAACTTCAATCTCCGATTTCTCCGATTTAACGCAATTTACCTCCTCCAAATTCATAGGGGTTGTTCTCAGTAACGTTAAGAAGGAGTATACAAAGTTTGATAAGAATCAGAGACAATGTTTTCGAGATATCTGATATAGCCACAGATATATCACAATAACCTCTGCACATCCCTTATGCCAACGTTCACCAAAATTCAATCACCCGTATCTCCGATTTAACGCAATTTACCTCCGCCAAATTCATAGGGGTTGTTCTCAGTAACCTTAAGAAGGAGTATACAAAGTTTGAAAAGAATATGGGACAATGTTTTCGAGATATCCGAATAAAGCCACAGATATATCACATTAACCTCTGCATATCCCAGATGCCTACGTTCACCGAAATTCAATCGCCCGTATCTCCGATTTAACGCAATTTACCTCCGCCAAATTCATAGGGGCTGTTCTCAGTAACGTTAAGAAGGAGTATACAAAGTTTGAAAAGAATCAGGGACAATGTTTTCGAGATATTCGAACTCAGCCAGAGCTATATCATCTCAACCCAGAATTCCGAGTTACCTACATTTTTCGAACTTCGCTCTCCGATTTCTCGGATTTAACGCAATTTACTTCCGCCAAATTCATTATGGTTGTTCTCAGTAACCTTAAGAAGGAGTATGCTAAATTTGGAAAGAATCAGGGACAATGTTTTCGAGATATCCGATATAGCCACAGATATATCATGTCAACCAGGAATTCCGAGCTACCCACATTTTTCGAACTTCAATCTCCGATTTCTCCGATTTAACGCAATTTACCTCCGCCAAATTAATAGAGGTTGTTCTCAGTAACCTTAAGAAGGAGTATGCTAAATTTGGAAAGAATCAGGGACAATGTTTTCGAGATATCCGATATAGCCACAGATATATCACATTAACCTCTGCACATCCCATATGCCAACGTTCACCGAAATTCAATCACCCGTATCTCCGATTTAACGCAATTTACCTCCTCCAAATTCATAGGGGTTGTTCTCAGTAACCTTAAGAAGGAGTATACAAAATTTGAAAAGAATCAGGGACAATTTTTTCGAGATATTCGAACTCAGCCAGGGCTATATCATACTTTGTTAAGTTAATAAAGGGATTACTCCTTCTTAAGGTTACTGAGAACAACCCCTATGAATTTGGCGGAGGTAAGTTGCGTTAAATCGGAGATACGGGTGATTGAATATCGGTGAACGTTGGCATAAGGGATGTGCAGAGGTTATTGTGATATATCTGCGGCTATATCAGATATCTCGAAAACATTGTTCCTGATTCTTTCCAAATTCAGCATACTCCTTCTTAACGTTACTGAGAACAACGCCTATGAATTTGGCGGAGGTAAATTGCGTTAAATCGGAGAAATCGGAGATTGAAGTTCGAAAAATGTAGGTAGCTCGGAATTCCTGGTTGACATGATATATCTGTGGCTATATCGGATATCTCGAAAACATTGTCCCTGATTCTTTCCAAATTTAGCATACTCCTTCTTAAGGTTACTGAGAACAACCTCTATTAATTTGGCGGAGGTAAATTGCGTTAAATCCGAGAAATCGGAGAGCAAAGTTCGAAAAATGTAGGTAACTCGGAATTCTGGGTTGAGATGATATAGCTCTGGCTGAGTTCGAATATCTCGAAAACATTGTCCCTGATTCTTTTCAAACTTTGTATACTCCTTCTTAACGTTACTGAGAACAGCCCCTATGAATTTGGCGGAGGTAAATTGCGTTAAATCGGAGATACGGAAGATTGAATTTCGGTGAACGTAGGCATCTGGGATATGCAGAGGTTAATGTGATATATCTGTGGCTTTATTCGGATATCTCGAAAACATTGTCCCTGATTCTTTTCAAACTTTGTATACTCCTTCTTAAGGTTACTGAGAACAACCTCTATGAATTTGGCGGAGGTAAATTGCGTTAAATCGGAGATACGGGTGATTGAATTTTGGTGAACGTTGGCATAAGGGATGTGCAGAGGTTATTGTGATATATCTGTGGCTATATCAGATATCTCGAAAACATTGTTCCTGATTCTTTCCAAATTCAGCATACTCCTTCTTAACGTTACTGAGAACAACGCCTATGAATTTGGCGGAGGTAAATTGCGTTAAATCGGAGAAATCGGAGATTGAAGTTCGAAAAATGTAGGTAGCTCGGAATTCTGGGTTGAGATGATATAGCTCTGGCTGAGTTCGAATATCTCGAAAACATTGTCCCTGATTCTTTTCAAACTTTTCATACTCCTTCTTAAGGTTATCGAGAACAACCCCTATGAATTTGGCTTAAGTAAATTACGTCAAATCGGAAATACGGAAGATTGAATTTCGGTGAACGTAGGCATCTGGGATATCCAGAGGTCAATGTGATATATCTGTGGATATATTCGGATATCTCGAAAACATTGTCCCTGATTCTTTCCTAACTTTGCATACTCCTTCTTAAGGTTACTGAGAACAACCCCTATGAATTTGGCGGAAGTAAATTGCGTTAAATCGGAGATACGGAAGATTGAATTTCGGTGAACGTAGGCATCTGGGATATCCAGAGGTTAATGTGATAGGTATATCTGTGGCTATATCGGATATCTCGAAAACATTGTCCTGATTCTTTCCAAATTTAGCATACTCCTTCTTAAGGTTACTGAGAACAACCTCTATTAATTTGGCGGAGGTAAATTGCGTTAAATCGGAGAAATCGGAGATTGAAGTTCGAAAAATGTAGGTAGCTCGGAATTCTGGGTTGAGATGACATAGCTCTGGCTGAGTTCGAATATCTCGAAAACATTGTCCCTGATTCTTTTCAAATTTTGTATACTCCTTCTTAAGGTTACTGAGAACAACCCCTATGAATTTGGCGGAGGTAAGTTGCGTTAAATCGGAGATACGGGTGATTGAATATCGGTGAACGTTGGCATATGGGATGTGCAGAGGTTAATGTGATATATCTGTGGCTATATCGGATATCTCGATAACATTGTCCCTGATTCTTTCCAAATTTAGCATACTCCTTCTTAAGGTTACTGAGAACAACCTCTATTAATTTGGCGGAGGTAAATTGCGTTAAATCGGAGAAATCGGAGATTGAAGTTCGAAAAATGTAGGTAGCTCGGAATTCCTGGTTGACATGATATATCTGTGGCTATATCGGATATCTCGAAAACATTGTCCCTGATTCTTTCCAAATTTAGCATACTCCTTCTTAAGGTTACTGAGAACAACCTCTATTAATTTGGCGGAGGTAAATTGCGTTAAATCCGAGAAATCGGAGAGCGAAGTTCGAAAAATGTAGGTAACTCGGAATTCTGGGTTGAGATGATATAGCTCTGGCTGAGTTCGAATATCTCGAAAACATTGTCCCTGATTCTTTTCAAACTTTGTATACTCCTTCTTAACGTTACTGAGAACAGCCCCTATGAATTTGGCGGAGGTAAATTGCGTTAAATCGGAGATACGGAAGATTGAATTTCGGTGAACGTAGGCATCTGGGATATGCAGAGGTTAATGTGATATATCTGTGGCTTTATTCGGATATCTCGAAAACATTGTCCCTGATTCTTTTCAAACTTTGTATACTCCTTCTTAAGGTTACTGAGAACAACCTCTATGAATTTGGCGGAGGTAAATTGCGTTAAATCGGAGATACGGGTGATTGAATTTTGGTGAACGTTGGCATAAGGGATGTGCAGAGGTTATTGTGATATATCTGTGGCTATATCAGATATCTCGAAAACATTGTTCCTGATTCTTTCCAAATTCAGCATACTCCTTCTTAACGTTACTGAGAACAACGCCTATGAATTTGGCGGAGGTAAATTGCGTTAAATCGGAGAAATCGGAGATTGAAGTTCGAAAAATGTAGGTAGCTCGGAATTCCTGGTTGACATGATATATCTGTGGCTATATCGGATATCTCGAAAACATTGTCCCTGATTCTTTCCAAATTTAGCATACTCCTTCTTAAGGTTACTGAGAACAACCTCTATTAATTTGGCGGAGGTAAATTGCGTTAAATCCGAGAAATCGGAGAGCGAAGTTCGAAAAATGTAGGTAACTCGGAATTCTGGGTTGAGATGATATAGCTCTGGCTGAGTTCGAATATCTCGAAAACATTGTCCCTGATTCTTTTCAAACTTTGTATACTCCTTCTTAACGTTACTGAGAACAGCCCCTATGAATTTGGCGGAGGTAAATTGCGTTAAATCGGAGATACGGAAGATTGAATTTCGGTGAACGTAGGCATCTGGGATATGCAGAGGTTAATGTGATATATCTGTGGCTTTATTCGGATATCTCGAAAACATTGTCCCTGATTCTTTCCAAATTTAGCATACTCCTTCTTAAGGTTACTGAGAACAACCTCTATGAATTTGGCGGAGGTAAATTGCGTTAAATCGGAGATACGGGTGATTGAATTTTGGTGAACGTTGGCATAAGGGATGTGCAGAGGTTATTGTGATATATCTGTGGCTATATCAGATATCTCGAAAACATTGTTCCTGATTCTTTCCAAATTCAGCATACTCCTTCTTAACGTTACTGAGAACAACGCCTATGAATTTGGCGGAGGTAAATTGCGTTAAATCGGAGAAATCGGAGATTGAAGTTCGAAAAATGTAGGTAGCTCGGAATTCCTGGTTGACATGATATATCTGTGGCTTTATTCGGATATCTCGAAAACATTGTCCCTGATTCTTTCCAAATTTAGCATACTCCTTCTTAAGGTTACTGAGAACAACCTCTATTAATTTGGCGGAGGTAAATTGCGTTAAATCCGAGAAATCGGAGAGCGAAGTTCGAAAAATGTAGGTAACTCGGAATTCTGGGTTGAGATGATATAGCTCTGGCTGAGTTCGAATATCTCGAAAACATTGTCCCTGATTCTTTTCAAACTTTGTATACTCCTTCTTAACGTTACTGAGAACAGCCCCTATGAATTTGGCTTAAGTAAATTACGTCAAATCGGAAATACGGAAGATTGAATTTCGGTGAACGTAGGCATCTGGGATATCCAGAGGTCAATGTGATATATCTGTGGATATATTCGGATATCTCGAAAACATTGTCCCTGATTCTTTTCAAACTTTGTATACTCCTTCTTAAGGTTACTGAGAACAAACCCTATGAATTTGGCGGAGGTAAATTGCGTTAAATCGGAGATACGGGTGACTGAATTTCGGTGAACGTAGGCATATGGGATATGCAGAGGTTAATGTGATATATCTGTGGCTATGTCGGATATCTCGAAAACGTTGTTCCTGATTCTTTCCAAATTCAGCATACTCCTTCTTAACGTTACTGAGAACAACCCCTATGAATTTGGCGGAGGTAAATTGCGTTAAATCGGAGATACGGGTGATTGAATTTCGGTGAACGATGGCATATGGGATGTGCAGAGGTTAATGTGATATATCTGTGGCCATATCGGATATCTCCAAAACATTGTCCCTGATTCTTTCCAAATTTAGCATACTCCTTCTTAAGGTTACTGAGAACAACCTCTATTAATTTGGCGGAGGTAAATTGCGTTAAATCGGAGAAATCGGAGATTGAAGTTCGAAAAATGTAGGTAGCTCGGAATTCTGGGTTGAGAGGATATAGCTCTGGCTGAGATCGAATATCTCCAAAACATTGTCCCTGATTCTTTCCAAATTTAGCATACTCCTTCTTAACGTTACTGAGAACAACCCCTATGAATTTGGCGGAGGTAAATTGCGTTAAATCAGAGAAATCGGAGATTGAATTTCGAAAAATGTAGGTAGCTCGGAATTCCTGGTTGACATGATATAGCGTTGGTTATATTCGGATACCTCGAAAACATTGTCCCTGATTCTTTCCAAACTTAGCATACTCCTACTTAAGGTTACTGAGAACAACCCCTATGAATTTGGCGGAAGTAAATTGCGTGAAATCGGAGATACGGAATATTGAATTTCGGTGAACGTAGGCATCTGGGATATGCAGAGGTTAATGTGATATATCTGTGGCTATATTTGGATATCTCGAAAACATTGTTCCTGATTCTTTCCAAATTCAGCATACTACTTATTAAGCTTACTGAGAACTAAACCTATGAATTTGGCGGAAGTAAATTGCGTTAAATCGGAGAAATCGGAGATTGAAGTTCGAAGAATGTAGGTAGCTTGGAATTTCTGGTTGACATGATATAGCGTTGGTTATATTCGGATATCTCGAAAACTTTGTCCCTGATTCTTTCCTAACTTTGCATACTCCTACTTAAGGTTACTGAGAACAACCCCTATGAATTTGGCGGAAGTAAATTGCGTGAAATCGTAGATACGGAAGATTGAATTTCGGTGAACGTAGGCATCTGGGATATCCAGAGGTTAATGTGATATATCTGTGGCTATATCGGATATCTCGAAAACATTGTCCCTGATTCTTTCCTAACTTTGCATACTCCTTCTTAAGGTTACTGAGAACAACCCCTATGAATTTGGCGGAAGTAAATTGCGTTAAATCGGAGATACGGAAGATTGAATTTCGGTGAACGTAGGCATCTGGGATATCCAGAGGTTAATGTGATATATCTGTGGCTATATCGGATATCTCGAAAACATTGCCCTGATTCTTTCCAAATTTAGCATACTCCTTCTTAAGGTTACTGAGAACAACCCCTATGAATTTGGCGGAAGTAAATTGCGTTAAATCGGAGATACGGAAGATTGAATTTCGGTGAACGTAGGTATCTGGGATATGCAGAGGTTAATGTGATATATCTGTGGCTATATCGGATATCTCGAAAACATTGTTCCTGATTCTTTCCAAATTTAGCATACTCCTTCTTAAGGTTACTGAGAACAACCCCTATGAATTTGGCGGAGGTAAATTGCGTTAAATCGGAGATACGGGCGATTGAATTTCGGTGAACGTACGCATATGGGATGTGCAAAGGGAAGGTGCCGTTGGGTGGGTCGTTCGGTGAAAGGGGGTAGGCCTTGAAGCGGGCGGCCTTGCGTAAGGGTTGTTGCGGGTGAGTCTAGACAGCGCCCGGAATCTGTGGCTGGAATTTCTGTGGCCCATTTCACACTGGTCCGTTTGGGCTCTAGTTGGTCCTCGAAGCTCGGCGTTACTGTCAGTCATCTCTAAGGGGTTCATAATAGGGGTTGAAATTTTCAAAACGCCGTAGCTCGAAATTTTCGATTGAAGGTTATGGTTTTTTTACGATACCTATTAAATTTGTCTTGAGCTAAAAAAATTTTTGAGACCACCCGGAGCATCGTACGTCCAGCCGTTCGTGTGCACCAAAAATCTTCGTCAACACGATCGTGAATCGAACGGTATAAATCCGGCCCGGATATCATCACTAGGGAGCACCTGATTATAATCACGGATGGCTGTATGAAGTCGAGTTGGTTGTTGCGCGATATTATTTCATTCGATAAGTGATGCACTATTTTTGTTGGTAGGTAGGTACTTCTGAAACTTGAACAAACAACGTTGAAGTATCATTGGTGGGTAAATTATTACACAATGGTTAATTATTTCATAACGGCAAATCATAACAACGATAAATAATTACACAACGGTTCATTACACTTGACCACGAGCGTAGGTCTCCACATCAACAATTTTCCTTCAGAACTTCATTATTTGCGGGTTTTTTTTGGTCATTTTAGTTACTGTTTGTCATCCACAGAATTATTTTAGCAACAATTAACTCGTGATTTAGGTAGGTACCTAGTAACGAGTACGGGGTTAGGTACTAACCTACGGAGGATCTGCGATTCACATAATAAGTATAGACTAGTACATACTATATCATATAGACGGGTTATCTATACAGAGAGCTGTGATCTGAATAATAAACCGTTGTGCAGGGATTTGTAGCGTTTTTATTTTACGTTTCAACGCGCGTAGATTCCAAAAACGCTGCAAATTATTACACAAAGGTTTATTATTTACCTGTGTAGAGGCCGCTTCTGCGTAGATCACTGTTTTCTGTGGTCGATACCCTCGAGCTCCCCCCAGGAAAGCAGTAAATCCAGTAACCGCTTAGAAAATGGAGCCGTTAAGCGGAATGGCGGATGAGGTTGGGAGTTGGATAAAAGACCCGCCGTATCGTCCATATCTACATTATTTTCGGTTTACAAACTTTGTTCTTTCGCACACAAACTCCATTTTGGGCCCTAGTTGTGTCCCGAAACTTTGCAGCCCGATCGGAATATACCAAGGGGCGTTATGAGTGAAAAATGGTGGTAAAAATTTGGTTTTTTGTGTTTTAGTAACATGAGCTTGTGAATTATCGTTTTCCATGTTTTTTTAAGGAGGAAGAGACCGCATATGAAGTCGATTTCGACCAAACAGCGGGAAATTGAGGTTCCAACGAAGTTAAGCCTTAATTTTACGTTAAATTTGGGTCGTTTTCCCTACCTAGGTATTAGTGGAAACAGACTATTTTTTCAATAACTCCGTTTTCCCGGAATTAATGTTTCCTACAAAGTCTCGGGGATTCAATATTTAATTATTAGTCTTTCTTCATGATCGTGATTCAAACGGTACAAATCCGGCCCGGATATCATCACTAGGGAGCACCGGATTATAATCAAGGATGGCTGTATGAAGTCGAGTTGTTTGTTCTGCGATATTATTTCATTTGATAAGTGATGGACTATTGAATTTTGTTGGTAGGTACTTGTGAAACTTGAACAAACGTTGAAGTAGGTATCATTTATGGGTAAATTATTATACAATGGTAAATTATTACACAACGGTTCAATATACTATCTACGTAGAAGGGGCACCTATACAGGTAAATTATTACATAACGGTTTATTATTTGCCTTATGCGTCATGAACAACTACACATAACTAATGATTGAATTATTGAATCCCGCGCATTTGTAGGAAACTCCAGTTCCGGATCCGGCTCCAGTACTCGACTTAGGGCTTTCCTGTAGCAGAAAACATTGATCTACGCAGAAGGGTAAATAATAAACCTTTGTGCAATGATTTGCAGCGTTTTGTTTCATCGTAACTAAGGAAAGTTCCAAATACGGCGTTTTACGGATAGAAATTTTTTAATGCATTTTCGGATTCTACATACCTTGAAATGTAAACCATCAAATTTTGAGGGGGGTTTAAATTTTGTTCCTTTCATGTTCGATTCCAAAGGCTCATATTGAAAATCATCAGTCAAAATGCCGTATTTTTGCACGCAGTTGGAGCTAAAAATATCTACCGAACTCGAGGACGAAGACAAAACTTGAACTTTTCAGGCCCACTGTAATAATGAACTGTAATAATAAGCCTTCGACGATTTCGAGTTCAACTTGCCGCCGAGTGCCCTCCTGACCGTACGGATCGTCCGATTTGCCGGACCGGACCCGCCCACCTCTCGCCGAACCGTCTCAAACTGCCTTCGGATTCCTTTTTTTAAAAAGGCGTGTCTCCCCTGCAAACCCTCGCGTATATAAGCCCTCGGGAGCCTCCTTCAATTCGTCAGTTATATCCCAACAGATACAGCTAACTCTTCTTCACCATGTCCGCCATCAAATTCCTTGTGAGTACCTATCCCCCGTCCGATACGAAATTCAAAATTTCCATTCGCCAACGAAATTTCATCAATTTGTCTCGTACATAGATAGAATATTCTTCTTTCGAAAATCCATTCTTTAACAAAATTCAACTAAACACAGGTGATAATGATTCTCAAACAGCCCAGTGCACTCTCACCACACCCGCGGTGTGAATAGGATACACACACACAAAAATTATGACCCCCCTTCCTATTGAAATAAAAATAAATTCTCAACGGGAATAGAAAGCTGAGATGTGTAGCAATGTTATGTGAAAATTTCAGCTCTGCTTCAAATATCAAGAAAGTTAGAGCTGAAAACGTCAAAAACTGTACCATTCTCACCCCATTTTACGGTACCTACCTGGGTAAAATATAATTTTTTAAATTTTTTAAATTTAATAGTTTGAAAAGTTTTCGTTACCTGGGTAAAATAAAATTTTTTAAATGTTTTAAATTTAATAGTTTGAAAAGTTTTCGTTAGTTCTAAATGGAATCACAAATTCCCTCTAATAATTTGGATTAAATATTATTATATTATTATATTACTAATAGACTGGTTGTAAGCAATTGGGATATCGTCCGGATCAACTCCAATCAAATTATAACGAGAAAATCTTTCAATAAAAATGAAAATCCATCATGAAAACCTAACGAATTTTCTACTTAACAACTGCACATACATATATCAAGTTTAATATTATAAGGAAAAAATCTTGAAAATATAAGTAAATTTGAATTGAACATAGTTTTATTATTTTATTTAACTATTTTCAAAGAGTACTTACTAACGATATTATCTTATATGTGCAGGTTGCACACATAGTGCTAACCTGCGTGCCGTTATTGTAGAAAATTTTCGAATGCTCGCCAATTCAGGCTCACTTAAGTAATTTTTTTGGTAAATTTGTCAACTGCTCGCCAATTCAAGGTCACTTAAATTTTTGGTAAATTTAAATTTTGTCGTCCCGTGAATTTTCGCAACTTTGGGCTACACGCGTGCACCAAATGCCGACTGAATTGGTCATTAAATTACCATAATATAAATATATGTTGGTAATAAACTCAGATTTCTTTAAAAAAAAAATATTTATTTTGCTCCAAAATTTGCTCAACAAACTCGTCGCAACATTTCGGGTGGTTTTTTTTTATCCTTGAAATTTTGCTTTTTGAGGTGATTGTATTGCACTATTTATTGTTTTTCTAGTTCGTTTTTCGGCACACCCCCTCCCCCCCCCCCCCCTACAGTGTCACTTTTTCTGCACACTTGTTGTTCGAAATATTTCTACTTTCATCAATCCGTTTCAAATTTTGTTCATGTCAGCCGTAAACGTACCTGATGTGCCAACCCGTAATGAGTGTACAACTGCCTACCTTGTCTTTCTGTGGTTGATTCTTTCGTTCATTGAAGATGCAGGCTCATTGCCGTAGATTTAATTCGATGTGATCGAGCAAAGAAAACTGTTTTTTCAAATTTTATTTATATTTAATATATACATATATGTTTTTATTAAACAGAACTTTGCTCAAATAATGACCCATCGATATCCCTTAGTACGGTACCCCCTGTCCCTGGAGTGGGCAAGGTAAGTTTTGTTTCATTTGAAAAAAAAAATTGAAAAAAATTATTTACAAATTTAATTTTCTAACCCTCAATTTCGTTTGATAAAAAATCATCAACCGAGAAATTGTTAGCTAAGAGGTTGTAGTAATTGAAGGCATTTTCAGATTGCGTGAAACCCTCATCCAAAAATGAGTAAAATCGAAAACCAAATTTTGTCCCTAGCTAAGGCACCTTCCCCTGGTTGGTGAAGAAAAATTCCCAATTTGGATTGTATTTGAGTAGCACTTTGCTTGTTACCCAATGTGGGTGACACTTTGGGGTCGGTAACGCTGAGTGTTGCCCAATGTGGGTAGCACTTTGCTGTTACCCCATTGTGTTACATAGTGTGGGTTGTGTTTGGGTAACACTTTGCTTGTGACCCAATGTGGGTGACACTTCGCTGTTACCCCATTGTGTTACACAGTGTGGGTTGTGTTTGGGTAACACTTTGCTTGTGACCCAATGTGGGTAGCAGTTTGCTCTTACCCATTGTGTTACACAGTATGGATTGTATTTGGATAGCATTTTGCTTGTAACCCAATGTACGTAGCATTTTGCTGTTACCCATTGTGTTATACAGTGTGGGTTGTGTTTGGGTAACACTTTGCTTGTGACCCAATGTGGGTAGCAGTTTGCTCTTACCCACTGTGTTACACAGTGTGGGTTGTGTTTGGGTAACACTTTGCTTGTTACCCAATGTGGTTTAACACCTTGCTGAGCGGTGAGTTATCCAATTTCCAGATCTTCGTGGCTGTCGCCATCGCCGCCGTCTCCGCCGCTGAGGAGAGGGTGAAGAAGGACGTTCTCCTCGGCACCGCCCCCTACGCCTACTCCGCCGGCTACGCTCCTCTCGCCTACTCCGCTGGCTACGCAGCACCTGCCGCCTACGCCGCACCTGCCGCCTACGCCGCGCCCGCCGCTTACTCCGCTGGATACGCCGCACCCGCCGCTTACTCCGCCGGATACGTCGCCCCCGCCGCCTACTCCGCCGGATACGTCGCCCCCGCCTACGGCGCCGGTCTCTACAGGTCCGCCCTTTACTACTGAGATGGCTTCCTGCTGAATCAGCATCCCTCAAACACCGACTGCCCAACTCCCTTGAACCAATTTAAACCGTCCGAATGAAAAGCCCGCCACCAATCAATAAAACTGCCGTTATTTATTCCACAATTTCCGTATTTTCACTTTCATCCCAGAACCCTGTGAGTCCAGTTATTGTTAAACCCACCACATAACTCACCACTCCCACTCACCACTGTAAATATCATCGTATTTACAGATTGAATTTGCAGAAACCGACCTCACTAACCGTTTAAGGATGAGCCAGTGGCCCAGCGCGCTACGTCCCAAGTTGGGATCGGAATGGCGACGGCACACAGCGGCAACTTTGCCCGATCTTGGTAGAAAAAAACGCTGCAAAGTCCTTGTCACATGGGTTTATTATTCTATTGGAGTTCTAGAGATTCTTGTTGGCTGTTAAATGTATTGTTTCTTTCATGTGGAATGATTGCAATAGCTATTTCTGATGATTTCCACCAATTTTGGCCCCCAAAACATGAAATAGGTATTTTTTTTCTTTTTTTTTAGATCATCTTTGATCATTGGTAGTGGCATTTAATGGTCTTGATTCACCTGTTTACACTTTTTCCAATGTTATTATACACATTGATGGTGATTTCAGACAGTTTTCCAGGTTTTTAACTCATAAAAAACCAATTTTGGGAGCTGAACCTTTGGTAAAACCTCAATCTCCGCGTCTTTGGTCAAAATTGACATCATATTCGGTCTTCTCGTCCCCAAAAACATGGAAAAAGATACCTCAAAAGCTCATTTTACTAACATGTTGCTAAAACGCATAAAGTACCTATTTTTACACACATTTTCACTCATAACATCCCTGGGTATATTCCGATCGGGCTGAAAAGTTTCGGGACACAACTAGGGCCCAAATGGAGCGTGTGTGCGAAAGAACGATTTTTTTAGATCGAAAATGAAGCCTGTACACGTGATAAGGCGTACGGCGGACGGCGGACGGACATTGCATTTTTGGAATCTACGCACCTTGAAACGGAAAAGAAAAAATTTTGAGGGGGTGTTATAAAAATTTTTTGCTGAGCGAATACATAGGTGTATTATTCACAGAATAATAAACCAAAACGTTGCAAAGTCCTCGTCACATGGGTTTATTATACTATTGGACAAACCTACAGAAATGTTGGCTGTTCATTTATTGTTTCTTTCTTATGTGCAATTATTGAAATGGCTATTTTTGATGGTTTCCACCAATTTTGGCCCTCAAAACACGAATCAAGTACTCCTTTTTTAAACATCATCTTTGATCATTGATAGTGCCATTTAATTGTCTTGATTCACCTGTTGATACTGCTTCTAGTGTTAGGTATTATACAAATTGATGGTGATTTCAGACAATGCCCCAGGTTTTTGACTCATAAAAAATCAATTTTGAGAGCTGAACCATTGGTAAAACCTCAATTTCCGCCTCTTTCGTCAAAATCGACATCGTATACGGTCTTCTTGTCCCAAAAACCATGGAAAAATGTACCTCAAAAGCTCATGTTACTGAAACACAAAAAGTACCTATTTTTTACACATTTTCACTCATAACACCCCTGGGTATATTCAAATCGGGCTGCAAAGTTTGGGGACACAACCAGGACCCAAATGGAGCATGTGTAGGAAAGAACGAATTTTTTAGACCAAAAATGAAGTAGTTACGCGTGATACGGCGTACGGTGGACGGACATTGCATTTTGGTTTATTATTCTGTGAATAATACACCTATGTATTCGCTTAGCAAAAAATTTTTATAACACCCCCTCAAAATTTTTCCTTTTCCGTTTCAAGGTGCGTAGATTCCAAAAATGCAATGTCCGTCCGCCGTACGCCGTATCACGTGTACAGGCTTTTTCGCCTAATTTTCGGTCAAAAAAAATCGTTCTTTCGCACACATGCTCCATTCGGCCCTAGTTGTGTCCCGAAAATTTTCAGCCCGATCGGAATATACCCAGGGGTGTTATGAGTGAAAATGTGTGTAAAAATAGGACTTTTTGCGTTTTAGCGACATGTTGGTAACATGAGCTTTTAAGGTATCGTTTTACATGTTCTTGGGGACGAGAAGACCGAATATGAAGTCGATTCTGACCAAAGAATAGAAAATTGAGGTTCTACCAGATGTTCAGCTCCCGAAATTGATTTTTTATGAGTCAAAAACCTGGGAAATCGTCTGAAATCACCATCAATTTGTATAATAACACTGGAAAAAGCGTCAGCAGGTGGATCTAGACGATTAAATGGTACTATCAATGATCAGAGATAATTTATATTAAAAAAAAAAGGAGCGTACCTTATTTGTGTTTTGGGGGCCAAAATCGGTGGAAACCACCAGAGATAGCTATTTCAATCATTCCACATGAAAGAAACAATAAATGAACAGCCAAAATTTCTGTAGGTATATCCAATAGAATAATAAACCCATGTGACAAGGACTTTGCAGCGTTTTTGGAATCTACGCACCTTGAAACGCAAAAGAAAAAATTTTGAGGGGGTGTTATAAAAATTTCTTGCTGAGCGAAAACACATAGGTGTGTTACCTATTCACAGAATAATAAACCAAAAACACTGCAAAGTCCTTGTCACATGGGTTTATTATTCTACTGGACACCTACAGAAATGTTGGCTGTTCATTTATTGTTTCTTTCTTATGTGCAATTATTGAGATGACTATTTTTGATGGTTTCCACCAATTTCGGCCCCCCAAAACACGAAATTGTCTTGATTCACCTGTTGACGCAACTTCTAGTGTTATTATACTAATTTTGGTGATTTCAGACAATTTCCCAGGTTTCTGACTCATAAAAAATGGATTTCGTGAGCTTAACCTTCGTTACAATCTCAATTCTTCACTCTTCGGTCAAAATCAACTTCATTAAAAAATATGGAAAACGATACCTCACAAGCTCGTGTTCACTAAAACCTCAAAATAGAAACTCAAAAATCCCTATTTTACACCAATTTTTCTCCCATAACACCCTGGGTGTATGCCGATCGGGCTGCCGTGTTTGGAGCACAACTAGGACCCAAATGTCTTCCCAAATGGGGATCCGAACTGTGTGCGGAAAAACGACGATTTTAGACCAAAATTTAACGTTAATTTAAGGCTGAAACTTCGTTAGAACCTCAATTTTCCACTATTTGGTCAAATTTAATCTTCTCGTCCCAAAAAAAGACTGCGGTTCCCGAGAGGTAGCCGAGAGGGAGTTAGTTGCCTCTATCCTTCGTTGGAGTCGCTAGCAGAGGGGCTGATGCCAGCTCCTCCGGTTATAACCCTTCGAATTCGCTACATCGTATTCCCAAAACTGTATTCACTGCTATGTTTATACTATTAAAGCCAGACGCATAAGAACCTCCCCAGACAGTGATACCACAAGTTAATATGGTATATACATTGAGCATAATACACCATTTTACGATTTTCTTTCTTTAACCTACTTCGCAACACCAGCAATTTGTCAGATTTCAAGATGTAGACAGTACCATGGAACCAATAAATTTTGGAGTCCCTCAAGGGTCAGTTCTCGGTCCAATCTTATTTCTCATAAACATAAATAACCTAATTTCAACCAACATTGGAGGCAGATATGTTGTGGTAGAGGCTGATGACGTGGCCATAATAGTGAATGCGAAGACGTGGCAGCAAGCTCATTCAAATGCTGAATTAATTTAATATGGACAAGGTAACAAAATGGTTTGCCATGAATAGTTTAACAATTAACATCTCCAAAACCAAATATACATCATTCTCAATCAATTTATTTGGACTACCAGTTGATTCAAAAATAGAAATACATCAGGGAAATTGCGGCTCTGAACATGCTACGCTTATTTGTCAAAGACTGGAAAAAGTAAACTCCGTCAGATATTTAGGGCTGTTGCTTGATCAGCATATTAAGTGGAAGGAACGCGTACAAAGTCTGGTAGCAATGATTATGAAAATATTCCACCTCTTCGTCTTATTGAGAAGCTGGCATAGCCGGAAAAACGGTGCAAAGTCCTCGTCACATGGGTTTATTATTCTACTGGACATACCCACAGAAATGTTGGCTGTTGATTTATTGTTTCTTTCTTATGTGCAATAATTGAAATGGATATTTTTGATGGTTTCCACCAATTTTGGCCCTCAAAACACGAATTAGGCTCGGATTTTTTTTAAAACAGATTATTTTTTATGATTTGTAGTACCATTTAATTGTCTGGATCCACCTGTTGATACTGCTTCTAGTGTTACTATACAAATTTATGGTGATTTCAGACAATTTTCTAAGTTTTTGACTGATAAAAAATGAATTTCGGGAGGTTAACCTTCGTTATAACCTCAATTCATCACTCTTCGGTCAAAATCAACCTAGCATTCGGTCTTCTCGCCCAGAAAAACATGGAAAACGATACCTCACAAGCTCATGTTCACTAAAACCTCAAAAATCCCTAGAAAACCCCCATTTTTACACCCATTTTTCTCGCATAAATATCACCCCTGGGTGTATTCCGATCGGGCTGCCGATATTTGGAGCACAAGTAGGACCCAAATGTGGGCCCAGACTGTGGGCGGATGATCGACGATTTTAGGCCAAAATTTAACGTAAATTTAAGGCTGAAACTTTGTTAGAACCTCAACTTTCCACTCTTTAGTCAAAATCGACTTCATATTCGGTCTTCTCATCCCAAAAACATGGAATACGATACCTCAAAAGCTCTTGTTACTAAAAAACAACTCGCTGCAAATCCCTGCACAACGGTTTATTATTTTGTACAGAATACCCTTCTGTTACTGATCACAGCTCTCTGTATAGATAACCCGTCTATATGATATAATATGTACTATTCTATGCATATTATGTAGATCGCAGATCCTCCGTAGGTTAGTACCTAACCCCGTACTCGTTACTAGGTACCTACCTACCTAAATCACTAGTTAAATGTTGCTAAAATAATCCTGCCGATGACTAGCAGTAACTAAAACGGCAAAAAGAAACGCAAATAATGAAGTTCTGATGGAAAATGGTTTGTGTGGAGTGAAATAGATGCCCCTTCTGCGTAGATCACCGTTTTCTGTGGTCAATACCTACCTACGTGGTCAAGTATAATGAACCGTTGTGTACTAACATGACCATCAACAACACTTCAACGTTTGTTCAAGTTGCATAAGTACCTACCGATCAACAAAACCCAGCCCCTTCTCGGTAGATGAACCGTTGTGTAATAATTTACCGTTTTGTAATAATTTACCGTTATGAAATAATTTACCGTTTTTTAATCATTTACCGTTGTGTAATAGTTTGCCGTTGTGTAATAATTTACCGTTGTGAAATAATTTACCGTTATGTAGTAGTTTACGGTTGTTTAATAATTTACCGTCGTGTAATAATTTGCCGTTGTGTAATAATTTACCATTGTGTAATAATTTACCCATCAACAATACTTCAACGTTTGTTCAAGTTTCAGAAGTACCTACCAACAAAATCCAATGGTCCATCATTTATCAGATGAAATAATATCGCAGTACAACCAACTCGACTTCATACAGCCATCCGTGATTATAATCAGGTACTCCCTAGTGATGATATCCGGGCCGGATTTATACCGTTTGATTCACGAACGTGTTGACGAAGATTTTTGGTGCACGCGAACAGCTGGTCGTACAATGCTCCGGGTGGTCTCAAAAAATTGTTTAGCTCAAGACAATTTTATTAACGCAAAAAAAGCCATACCCTTTTATCGGAAGTTTCCGAGCTACGGCGTTCTGAAAAGTTCAACCCCTATTTTGAACCCCTTAGAGATGACTGACAGTAACGTCAAGCTCCGAGGACCAACTAGACCCCGAACGGGACCCATAACCCGAATTTCATCAATTTTGTTTCATGGTAACTAAGAAAAGTGGCCAGTACGGCGGACAAACACATTTTGGTTTATTATTTTCAATAATGAACCATTGGAATCGAGCATGAAAAACGCTGCAAATCCCTGCACAACGGTTTATTATTTTGTATAGAATACCCTTCTGTTACAGATCACAGCTCTATGTATAGATAACCCTTCTATATAATATGATATATACTATTCTATTATATACATATTATGTAGATCGCAGACCCTCCGTAGGTTAGTACCTAACCCCGTACTCGTTACTAGGTACCTATCTAAATCACGAGTTAAATGTTGCTAAAATAATTCTGCCGATGACAAACAGTACCTAACAAAAAGAAACGCACATAATGAAGTTCTGAAGAGAAATTGTTGATGAGGAGTGAAAAAAGTTGCAAAAGTACCTACCAACAAACTCCAGCCCCTTCTACGTAGATGGTATAATGAACCGTTGTGTAATAATTTACCGTTGAGTAATGATTTACCGTAGTAATAATTTACCCATCAATAATACTTCAACGTTTGTTCAAGTTTCACTACCTACCAACAAACTCCAAAAGAGCCATCATTTTTCAAGCGAAATAATATCGCAGAACAACCAACTCGACTTCATAATCCGCCAATATAATCAGGTGATCCCTACCAATGATTGGCCGTATTCACAAATTCCTATTGTGGGCGCGTCTCTGGTTACGAGATTTGGTTTGAATTGTATACAATTTCATTCACACTGGAGTCGAAAATGCCTGTCGGTGCAAACTTCGGGGCCTTACTGTGAACGAACGGCTGGACGTACGATGCTCCGGATGGTCTTAAAAAACTCGCAAGTTCAAGAACTATTTAAAACCGTAAAAATATTTACGTAAAAAAATAGTATAGGCGTTTTGAAAATTTCAACCCCTATTTTGAACCCCTTAGAGATGACTCACAGTAACGTCGAGCTTCGAGGACCAACTAGACGCCGAACGGAACCTATAACCCGAATTTCATCAATTTTTTTTCATGGTAACTAAGAAAAGTGGCCCGTACGGCGTACGGCGTACGGCGGACAGACAGAAATATTTTTATTGCAGTTTTGGATTCTACATACCTTGAAACGTAAACCATCAAATTTTGAGGGGGGGTAAGAATTTTTTTTTTCATGCTCGATTCCAATGGTTCATTATTGAAAATAATAAACCAAAAAAAAATTCTTACCCCCCCTCAAAATTTGATGGTTTACGTTTCAAGGTATGTAGAATCCAAAACTGCAATAAAAATATTTCTGTCTGTCCGCCGTACGCCGTACGGGCCACTTTTCTTAGTTACCATGAAAAAAAATTGATGAAATTCGGGTTATAGGTTCCGTTCGGCGTCTAGTTGGTCCTCGAAGCTCGACGTTACTGTGAGTCATCTCTAAGGGGTTCAAAATAGGGGTTGAAATTTTCAAAACGCCTATACCATTTTTTTACGTAAATATTTTTACGGTTTTAAATAGTTCTTGAACTTGCGAGTTTTTTAAGACCATCCGGAGCATCGTACGTCCAGCTGTTCGTTCACAGTAAGGCCCCGAAGTTTGCACCGACAGGCATTTTCGACTCCAGTGTGAATGAAATTGTATACAATTCAAACCAAATCTCGTAACCAGAGACGCGCCCACAATAGGAATTTGTGAATACGGCCAATCATTGGTAGGGATCACCTGATTATATTTGCGGAGTATGAAGTCGAGTTGGTTGTTCTGTGATATTTTTTCGTTTGAAAAATGATGGCTCTTTTGGAGTTTGTTGGTAGGTAGTGAAACTTGAACAAACGTTGAAGTATTATTGATGGGTAAATTATTACTACGGTAAATCATTACTCAACGGTAAATTATTACACAACGGTTCATTATACCATCTACGTAGAAGGGGCTGGAGTTTGTTGGTAGGTACTTTTGCAACTGTTTTCACTCCTCATCAACAATTTCTTTTCAGAACTTTATTATGTGTGTTTCTTTTTGTTAGGTACTGTTTGTCATCGGCAGAATTATTTTAGCAACATTTAACTCGTGATTTAGGTAGGTACCTAGTAACGAGTACGGGGTTAGGTACTAACCTACGGAGGGTCTGCGATCTACATAATATGCATATAATAGAATAGTACATATCATATTATATAGACGGGTTATCTATACAGAGAGCTGTGATCTGTAACAGAAGGGTATTCTATACAAAATAATAAACCGTTGTGCAGGGATTTGCAGCGTTTTTTTTTATTGCAGTTTTGGATTCTACATACCTTGAAACGTAAACCATCAAATTTTGGGGGGAGGTTAGATTTTTGGTTTATTATTTTTAATAATGAACCATTGGAATCGAGCATGAAAAAAAAGAAATTCTAACCCCCCTCAAAATTTGATGGTTTACGTTTCAAGGTATGTAGAATCCGAAAATGCAATAAAAATATTTCTGTCTGTCCGCCGTACGCCGTACGGGCCACTTTTCTTAGTTACCATGAAATAAAATTGATGAAATTCGGGTCTAGTTGGTCCTCGAAGCTCGACTTTACTGTCATTCATTTCGACTTGTCTAAGTGGCATGGTGCGCATTGGCATTGTCCGAAATGGTTCAGGCAATCGTTTTCTTTTGTTTTTTTTCAATAAATTCATTACCTATGCCTGGCCTAGGCCTTTCCAATCACATGGGATTTCGCGTTGTGGCGCCGGCTTTTGTTTCTGTCCCAACCTCGTCCGCCATTTCCGTCATCCCGGCAACTCTAGGCAACCTTCGGATCATCATACTGTGAGTGTGAGATTTTCCATTTTGGTTGAACAATAAATTGGAATCGAGCATGAAAAAAATAAAATTCTAAAGCTAGGTTCACGTGGAGACGCAATACCGGACGGCAGTCCAGCACGGCTACGCGTTCTACAATTCTATTGGCCAACGCTGTCTGCGATTCACATAATATGTATTGAGTAGTACATATTATTATATTATATAGACATATATTATATTATCTATACAGAGGGGCTATTATATTATCTGTACAAAATAATAAGCCGTTGTTCAGGGATTTGCAGCGTTTTTCACTCCTCATCAACAATTTCCCTTCAGAACTTCATTATGTGCGTTTCTTTTTGCCGTTTTAGTTACTGTTTGTCATCGGCTGTATTATTTTAGCAACATTTAACTCGTGATTTAGGTAGGTATCTAGTAACGAGTACGGGGTTAGGTACTAACCTACGGAGGATCTGCGATCCACATAAATATGTACAGAGTAGTACATTATGTTATATAAAGGGTTACCTATACGGAGAGCTGTGATCTGTAACAATGGTAAATTATTACACAACGGCAAATTATTACGCAATGGTAAATTATTACACAACGGTAAATTATCACACAACGGTAAATTATTACACAACGGTTCATCTACCAAGAAGGGGCTGGATTTTGTTGATCGGTACTTTTGCAACTTGAACAACCGTTGAAGTGTTATTGATGGGCAATTTAATACACAACGGTTCATTATACTTGACCAGAGGGTAGGTACTGATCACAGAAAACAGTGATCTACGCAGAAGGTGCATCTATTTCACTCCACATCAACAATTTCCTTCGGAACTTCATTATTAGCGTTTCTTTTTGCCAATTTATTTAGTATTTGTCATCGACAGATATATTTTAGCAAAATTTAATTCGTGATTTAGGTTGGTACATAGTAACGAGTACGGGTTAGGTACTAACCTACGAAGGGTCTGCGATCTACATAATATGTGTAGACTAGTACATATTACATTATATAGACGGGTTATCTATACATAGAGCTGTGATCTGTAACAGAAGGGTATTCTGTACAAAATAATAAACCGTTGTGCAGGTATTTGCAGCGTTTTAATTGCATTTTCGGATTCTACATACCTTGAATCGTAAACCATCAAATTGTGACGGGTGGTGAGATTGTTTGGGGTGGGGGGGGGGGGGGTTAGAATTATTTTTGTATAACCAATAAAGAGTTAAAAGAGAGTTAAAGAATTTGTTTTCCATGCTCGATTCCAAAGGTTCATTATTTGAAAATAATAAACCAAAACTAACGTCTCAACGCTTGAATAATCAAGCAAATCCAAAATCAATCATTCTTAAATTTAAATTTTGAATAACAGCAATGTACTTTCATAGTGACCCTCCAAAAATCCACCATCCCTAGATTTAAAATTCTGAATAACAGAAATGTACTACCACAACGGCATCCATTGGACATTAAGTATACTAGATTTAGGTTTAAGTATACTAAATTTAATTTTGCTAAAATTAAGATATTTAAGAAGTAGATAATATGTATAAGAATTATAAACAAAAATGTATAACAAGCTGAGCTGGGAGAGAAACGAGCCTTGACAGGTCACTGACCTTAGGCTCAGGTAATTAACTGCAAAATGCGTATTGTGCAAAATGTGTAAATAAACGGATTATTTATAATTAGAAAGTATTTCATGGATTTCCTGCTTGTTTTGACCAATGCAGCTAAATGATCCTTCCACTTGAGATGCTGATCTACGAGCACTCCTGGGTATTTTATAGTATCCAGCCTTTCTATTTCCATGCAGCCGCACTAATTCCTTACTACGCTACAATTTTCCTTGTGCACTTCGAGTTTAGAGTCATTTGGAAGTCCTGTTTTGCTTATTGAGAATGTAATGTACTTAGTTTTCGAAAAGTTGATGGTGAGACTATCTAGTTATCTAGTTATCTGGTTATCTAGTTATCTAGTTATCTATCTAGTTATTTATGTATAGCTATGGTTTTACAAAAGTCGGTACTTCTGACAGACAGTAGGAAAATTCCATGTCGTAGTGTTCATTTCAATTTTTTTCTTTTACAATGTATAATTATTCAACGGCTTTTACTAATAAACGTTTTTATTCTTCCAGCTGAGTTTTATTACGCGCTGTTAAGGTGCCGACTATCAGTTGTCTTCAAATTTTACTTTCAACTCCCAGCATTTTCTTACAAACGCAGCGGGTAGGTACATAAATTTAGCATGAACACGCCGCCAACCTGTTCATCTCTCGTTTTCATTAGCAAAAACGCTGAAAAGTCCTTGTCACATTGGTTTATATTCTATCGGACATACCTACAGAAATGCTGGAAATTCCTTTAATGTTTCTTACTTGTGCAGTAATTTAAATAGCTATTTTTTATGGTTTTCACCTACATTGGCGCCCCAGGACACGAATTAGGCTGCTGTTTTCGACAAATTATCTTTGATAATTTATATTTTCTTTATGTGTCACTCCAGACTATATCCGTCCTTGGGTACATGACAAAAACTCCAAATTTCGCCAAAATGCTCTTATTGCCAAACAATAGGATGCGTTCGATGTTTGTTTTTATGGTAAAAATAGGAAAAAACTACCAAAATCGCGACATAAAATCGTTGAAAGTGTTATGGAAGGATGAGTAAAGACAGAAAAAATCATTGTTTTTCATACGGAATAGGTGTCAAATTTGGATCGGGTGGTGGGGGGGGGGGCAAAAATTGGTATTAAGGGCTAAAATATATTGGCAATTATTCACCTGCCACTGTGCGGGATGGTCATTCACGACAGAAAGAGGGATATTTTGATGATAGAAATGATTTTCACATTCATAGATTTCGGAAATATTCACATTGCTCGTTTGTAATCAAATGAACGTAATATTATGTTATATTTGTTTTTTACTGTTGTGATTGATATCATTCTTGAAGATTTAATTTTAATTTCTAATAGTTTTCGAGCCAGTAGGGGGGGTAACTCTCCCCCCCCCCCCCCCACACTTACTACGCCACCGATTCCTTAATAGTACTTACCTAATTGAAACTAACTTTAAGTGATTTCTATTACTCAATGTACATTGAAATTCGGTAGTTAGTCACTATTTTTCCACAAACAACAACAACCTGTCGCTTCCTAACATTTCCTTCCTCCCAAATGTACAGTATTTTGATGGCTTCAGTGGAGCTAACTTCGATGGTATTTTATGCCCTCACAATAACTCGGACCACCTTGGACCTAATCGAAAAATTGAATTCTCTTATTTTTATTGGCTCAACCGGACGTTGAGTTTAACGAAGAAATAATACCTAAAACTGATATGAAAAGTTTGTCATTATACCGCAGAGTCATTTGGGACTCTGCAAAAATGTTTTAAACTCTTCATTTGAAAAGAGCCTGCCTTTCAAATGAAGAGTTTACAAACTGCACTTCGCGTTTCAACTTGCACATTTCTACCGCAGAGTCATTTGGGACTCTGCAAAAATGTTGTAAACTCTTCATTTGAAGAGAGTCTGCATTTCAAATGAAGAGTTTACAACTTGCACTTCGCGTTTCAAATGAAGCTTTTACAACTTGCACTTCGCGTTTACAACTTGCACTTCGCGTTTCAAATGAAGCTTTTACAACTTGCACTTCGCGTTTACAACTTCCACTTTGCGTTTACAACTTGCACTTCGCGTTTACAACTTGAACGTCGCGTTTACAACTTGCAATTCGTGTTTACAACTTGCACTTCCCGTTTCGAATGAAGCGTTTACAACTTGCACTTCGCGTTTCAAATGAAGCGTTTACAGCTTGCACTTCGCATTTACAACTTGCACTTCGCGTTTACAACTTGCACTTCGCGTTTACAACTTGCACGTCGCGTTTACAACTTGCAATTCGTGTTTACAACTTGCACTTCCCGTTTCGAATGAAGAGTTTACAACTTGCACTTCGCGTTTCAAATGAAGCTTTTACAACTTGCACTTCGCGTTTACAACTTGCACTTCGCGTTTACAACTTGCACGTCGCGTTTACAACTTGCAATTCGTGTTTACAACTTGCACTTCCCGTTTCGAATGAAGCGTTTACAACTTGCACTTCGCGTTTCAAATGAAGCGTTTACAGCTTGCACTTCGCATTTACAACTTGCACTTCGCGTTTACAACTTGCGCTTCGCATTTACAACTTGCACTTCGAGTTTCAAATGAAGCGTTTACAATCTGTACCTACATCGTGTTTACAACTTGCACTTTGCGTTTCAAATGAAGCGTTTACAATCCGTACTTCGCATTTACAACTTGCACTTCGCGTTTCAAATGAAGCGTTTACAATCTGCACTTCGTGTTTACAACTTGCACTTTGCGTTTACAACTTGCTTTTCGCGTTTACAACTTGCTTTTCGCGTTTCAACTTGCACTTCGCATTTACAACTTGCACTTCGCGTTTCAAATGAAGCGTTTGCAATCTGCACTTCGTGTTGACAACTTGCAGTTCGCGTTTACAACTTGCACTTCGCGTTTACAACTTGCAGTTTGCGTTTCATCTTGCACTTCGCGTTTACAACTTGCACTTCGCATTTACAAATTGTACTTCGTGTTTACAACTTGCACTTAGTGTTTCAACTTGCGCTTCGCGTTTACAACTTGCACTTCACGTTTCAAATGAAGCGTTTACAATCTGCACTTTGCGTTTACAACTTGCAGTTCGTGTTTCAACTTGCACTTCACGTTTACAACTTGCACTTCGCGTTTACAACTTGCACTTCGTGTTTACAACTTGCACTTCGTGTTTACAACTTGCACTTCGCATTTACAAATTGTGCTTCGTGTTTACAACTTGCACTTCGTGTTTAAACTTGAACTTCGCGTTTCAACTTGCACTTCGCGTTTACAACTTGCACTTCGCGTTTCAAATGAAGAGTGTACAATCTTGCACTTCGCGAAAGATAACCTTTAGGAACGGAACTGTTAAAAACAGGGTTCTTTAGGAAGAAATTCGTTCGCAAAGTCCAGAGTGTGGATTTAAAGAGTGCAGAATGCGGAGTGAAAGCCTTTAGGAACAGGCCCCAAGTTAAGATAACACAACATCTTCCCATTAAAATATCACTGTTATTTATAAAAATGTCCTAACTTCCCTCTCCGAGTGTAAATGGAACTGAATCTCATTTGGGTACAACGTCATTATACAAGCAAGTGGCGGTGGTCACGTCACGTACAGCCTTTGAGCGGCCAATCAGGACGTGATATGGCTTCCGATAGGGAAACCTCCATCGCCAGGAGTCCGATGAATTGCGACGAGGCTGACCGGCGGAGTTTGAGGTCGGCTTACAACATTTTCCCCTTGAGGACGGCTCTTATGCATGCGGAAAACGTTCGCGCTAACGACACTCATTGGCAGCTTGTTTTCCTCGAAACTCCGCGACGCATATTAAATAAAAACGGTGCAAATGATTACACAACGGCTTATTATTTACCTGTATAGATGCCCCTTCTGCGCAGATCAGAGTTTTCTGTGGTCAATACCCTCGAGCTCCCCCCAGGAAAGCCCTAAATCGAGTACTGGAGCAGGCACCGGAATTGAAGTCTCCTACAAATGCGTAGGATTCAGTAATTCAATCGTTGATTATTTTGTAGTTATTCATGAAGCATGAGGCAAATAATAAACCGTTGTGTAGTAATTTACCGTTGTATAGTAATTTATCGTTGTGTAATAATTTTCCCATCACTAACACTTCAACGATTGTTCAAGTTGCAAAAGTACCTATCAACAAAATCCAGCCCCTTCTACTTAGATGGTATAATGAACCGTTGTGTAATAATTTGCCGTTGTGTAATAATTTACCATCGTCTAATAATTTACCCATTAATAACACTTCACCGTTTGTTCAAGTTGAAAAAGTACCTAGCCAAATGGAATCGAGCATGAAAAAAAAAATGTTTTAACCCCCCTCAAAATTTGATGGTTTCCGTTTCAAGGTATGTAAAATCCAAAAATGCAGTGAAGAAATTTCTGTCCGTCCACCGTACGCCGTGCTTCGCACTAATCTTAGTTACCATGAAACAAAATTAACGAAATTTGGTGTGTAGGTCCCGTTTGGGGTATGTAGGTCCCGCAAAAAGTATGTACCTATTTGTACACACATTTTCACTCATAACACCCGTGGGTATATTCCGATCGGGCTGAAAAGTTTCGGGACACAACTAGGGCCCAAATGGAGCATGTGCGCGAAAGAACGATTTTTCTAGACCAAAAATGAAGCCTGTACACGTGATACGGCGTACGGCGGACGGCGGACGGACATTGCATTTTGGTTTATTATTCTGTGAATAATACACCTATGTATTCGCTCAGCAAAAAATTTTTATAACACCCCCTCAAAATTTTTTCTTTTCCGTTTCAAGGTGCGTAGATTCAAAAAATGCAATGTCCGTCCGCCGTCCGCCGTACGCCGTCCGCCGTATCACGTGTACAGGCTTCATTTTTGGTCTAAAAAATTCGTTCTTTCGCACACATGCTCAATTTGGGCCCTAGTTGTGTCCCGAAACTTTTCAGCCCGATCGGAATATACCCAGGGGTGTTATGAGTGAAAATGTGTGTAAAAATAGGTACTTTTTGCGTTTTAGCAACATGTTAGTAAAATGAGCTTTTGAGGTATCGTTTTTCATGTTTTTGGGGACGAGAAGACCGAATATGAAGTCGATTTTGACCAAAGAGTGGAAAATTGAGGTTGTACCAGATGTTCAGCTCCCAAAATTGATTTTTTATGAGTCAAAAACCTGGGAAATCGTCTGAAATCACCATCAATTTGTAGAATAACACTGGAAAAAGTGTCAACAGGTGGATCAAGACGATTAAATAATGGTACTATCAATGATCAGAGATAATTTATAAAAATAAAAAAGAAGGAGCGTACCTTATTCGTGTTTTGGGGGCCAAAATTGGTGGAAACCACCAGAAATAGCTATTTAAATTATTTTATATGAAAGAAACAATAAATAAACAGCCAACGTTTCTGTAGTTTTGTGTTGTGGTAACATGTTAGTAACATGAGCTTTTGAGGTATCGTTTCCAATGTTTTTATGAGTGAAAAACCTTGGAAATCGTCTGAAATCACCATCAGTTTTTATAATGACACTGGAATAAGTTTCAACAAGTGGATCAAGACGATTAACACTACCAATGATCAAAGGTAGTTTAAAAAAAAAAGAAAAAGAAAAAAAAAGAGCGTAGGTACCTAATTCGTGTTTTTTAAGGGCCAAAATCAATGGAAACCACCAGAAATCGGTATTTCGATTACTGCGGACGAAAGGAACAATAAATGAACAGCCAACATTTCTGTAGATATGTCGAATAGAATAATCAACCCATGTGTCAAGGACTTTGCAGCGTTTTTTGAATCTACGCACCTTGAAACGGAAAAGAAAAAAGTTTGAGGGGGTGTTATATAAATTTTTTGCTGAGCGAATACATAGGTGTATTATTCACAGAATAATAAACCAAAACGGTTGGTCATAAGGTTAGATACATACATACTGTAGTAGGAAACAACACGAGAAACACAACAAGTCTTTGTATTCACGAAAACAACTCGACAACCCACTTTTTCCAATCTCTCACCCCCATAACAACAATACCACTACACTGTCCCCCTTCCCCTCTTGAGACCTGTCCCCAGGTCGTATTTCTGCTTTCGTCAAGCGATTCGCATGCAGCGGTCGAATCTTCCTACCCATTTGCACGTAAAAAAGCACGTTATTGTACCGCTTCATGACCACCCAAGGTCCGGTCCACATTGGCTGCAGTTTGGGAGAGAGCCCTCTGATTCGCCTTGGCTCATACACCCACACCCAGTCATCTTCCTGATACGGTGGCTTCTTCGCCCGGCGGTCGAACGTCTCTTTCTGGGTGCGCATCTTCAACTGTGCCTCTTCCTTAGGCCCGGTTCAAAAAAGAGTGTAACCCTGGGTTTGAAGTTTACCTTAAAGTTTCCCAACCATGGTAACGAAAGTGGCGTTCAAAAAAATTCAGTAATCGATCATTAGTGCGATAAATCGAAAACTTTACCATGGGTACGTAACCCCAGCTATTCGAGGGGTTACAAGAAGTTTACCATGGTTACTCTCAAAACGAAGATGGCTGCTCATTGTTTTTGGTTTTCCTATTTGCGCTTTGCTTATTCAGATCCCGTCCTATTTTGCATTATTGTGGTAATAATGAACCGTTATAACTATTATGCGAGCGATGAGGATGATGACGTCTTCGTCGAACTAGGGCTAGTCGTAGAACCGAGAAAATATCGGATCAGAGCGAGACATCCCAACTTCGACGCCTGGAGTGAGAAGGAATTTTTCGATCGCTTCAGGTTGTCGAAGGAAGGAGTCGCGTTTGTTCTCGAAGAAATACGCCCTCAAATATCTACGGCAGAACGCAGGCAGTTCTCCACAACATCGCAATCATGTTAAAGGAATAACTACCTGATGTTGACGACGGTACTCAGCATCTCTTGGATGAAACTATGTTTAATAACCCTGGGGAACGTGGCAGAGTTGAAGGGCGTGAAGACTTTCGTTCAAGATTCATCGCATATTTTGAACCATTACGTAGTGAATAGAAATTAGCGGTATCCTTGTTCCTATATAACACGTCTGTGTGATTTACCTCACATTATCCTTGTTTACCCCCGTTTAAATTTCCATCAAACAGGTGCAACGCCGAATAAACGTACACGTAGGAGTTGCTACAAATCACTCAATTAAAAAACATAGAAAGTATTTTTAGTAAAGGCAATATTTGTTGCTACGATCGATTACTACAGCACTTGAAGAGTACGGATTTATTAAATATCATGCTAGGATGAAGTCACTGGATCTAGGTTAGAATGGGCAACAGTGTTGCCTAAAAGTTGCTTTATACGCCGATATTCCATGGAACTATATTATCCATGAATCAAACTTCATGGATTTATAGCGTCCATGTGCGGTTTGACGTGGATTTCTCGTGAAGTATCCATGGCTAAATTTGAAGTTACCAGGGTTACCCAAATAATCGATTCAATCAAGGTAACCTTACCACAGAAAACTTTTTTGAACGCTCCTGCTGCGAACCCCAGGGTTGCCGAAAAATCGAAAGTAGCCCCAGGGTTAGGTAACTATCATGGTTACAGATTTTTTTTGAACCGGGCCTTAGCAAACTTCCGAACCTGGTCGAGTTGGTCTCGGAGTTTCAACGCGCAGGATGTATCCAAAGTTTTGGGTTGATGTGGGGGGCGAACTAGATTTTCCGGTAAGTGGAGAAGCTAAGATTTCCGAGACTTGGGTGTCCACTTGTGGAGTAGGTGATGTTGAAGGAGCTGGCAGCCGAGAGATAGATTGCCTCAATTCCAGGTTCTCCCGTTCTAACTGGTGTATGCGGTCTCTTAACTCTTCGAACTGTTGCTGGATTAGTCCCAAAGATGTGCCTTGATCAGGCGAGACAGATTGATCTCGTCTTGCATGGGACACTGGATCAATTGAAACCGTTCTTGCTATTTCGGTTTCATCTTCCTCAACAACAGCATGTTGACGGGTGGAGATAGTCCGCTTCGTTCGCGGCTGGTGGTGGGACATGTTGATCCTGGACGGGCCCCCAAATGTAGAAGGAACCAACTCGAGAAACACAACAAGTCTTTGTATTCACGAAAACAACTCGACAATCCACTTTTTGGTTTATTATTTTCAATAATGAACCATTGGAATCGAGCATGAAAAAAAAAATTCTTACCCCCCCTCAAAATTTGATGGTTTACGTTTCAAGGTATGTAGAATCCAAAACTGCAATAAAAATATTTCTGTCTGTCCGCCGTACGCCGTACGGGCCACTTTTCTTAGTTACCATGAAAAAAAATTGATGAAATTCGGGTTATAGGTTCCGTTCGGCGTCTAGTTGGTCCTCGAAGCTCGACGTTACTGTGAGTCATCTCTAAGGGGTTCAAAATAGGGGTTGAAATTTTCAAAACGCCTATACCATTTTTTTACGTAAATATTTTTACGGTTTTAAATAGTTCTTGAACTTGCGAGTTTTTTAAGACCATCCGGAGCATCGTACGTCCAGCCGTTCGTTCACAGTAAGGCCCCGAAGTTTGCACCGACAGGCATTTTCGACTCCAGTGTGAATGAAATTGTATACAATTCAAACCAAATCTCGTAACCAGAGACGCGCCCACAATAGGAATTTGTGAATACGGCCAATCATTGGTAGGGATCACCTGATTATATTGGCGGAGTATGAAGTCGAGTTGGTTGTTCTGTGATATTATTTAATTTGAAAAATGATGGCTCTTTTGGAGTTTGTTGGTAGGTAGTGAAACTTGAACAAACGTTGAAGTATTATTGATGGGTAAATTATTACTACGGTAAATCATTACTCAACGGTAAATTATTACACAACGGTTCATTATACCATCTACGTAGAAGGGGCTGGAGTTTGTTGGTAGGTACTTTTGCAACTTTTTTCACTCCTCATCAACAATTTCTCTTCAGAACTTCATTATGTGCGTTTCTTTTTGTTAGGTACTGTTTGTCATCGGCAGAATTATTTTAGCAACATTTAACTCGTGATTTAGGTAGGTACCTAGTAACGAGTACGGGGTTAGGTACTAACCTACGGAGGGTCTGCGATCTACATAATATGTGTAGAATAGTACATATTATATCATATAGACGGGTTATCTATACATAGAGCTGTGATCTGTAACACAAGGGTATTCTATACAAAATAATAAACCGTTGTGCAGGGATTTGCAGCGTTTTTCAATCTCTCACCCCCATAACAACAATACTAACAACACTCCCGGCCACTACACTGTAGTTGCCACTACAATACATACATACATACACGTTAGATACACAAATTTCCCTTCCCACTTTTTACAGACTTAGGACTGGCTGCGAGCGTGCAGGTGTGGGTTAAAATTTGCGATTCTAGCCATCTGGGAAATGAGGTGTTGTAATTTACCTGTTTGCAAATCCCAGTACCTACCAACTGTCTGGCTGCAATGAAAATAGGCACCAAGGTTGCCAACGATTAAATAGGTAGGTACGTAAATAAGTGGACTGTATTTAAAATAAAATTGGGATTGTAATAACTAAAATAACCAGTCACTAGATACTGTGATATGACTAGGGAACGTGAATAAAGGTTCAGTAAAGGGGTTTCACCTAGTTTATTATTAGTGAATGAGGTAACTTGTGATTTGTGATTAGAATGTTTTACCTATTGAGTGGACACTAGAATTTAACAGAAAGATAATAATAAATAAATAACAGCGTAGCAATAAAGTGGATTCTCATAAATAGTTCTTTAGGTATGTGGTGGTGTGACTAGATGATGACTGTAAATGTAGGCCCAAGCTGTAGATGGATGGGAAACAGATGTAGGTAGAGGAATAGATTCAACGATGATGCCCCTTGAGATCAAGATGAAAAGAGTATTTAAATAAGGAAAGATCTCACCACAAGATTCAGATCTGGAGAACCAGCAAGCAGGTGGTAGGTCACAGATAAATAGGCCGGTAAGTCCAATCCAGAGGAAAGCGGTATTATCCACGCAAGCACTTTACTTTCTTCAGATAAAACATGACGGTCTTGGTGATTTGAGATCAGGAGGAAGCAGCACATGGTGAATATTGCACGGATGTTACTGGATAATAATTCAGGTACTTGGAAAACGGTCGAAGCTTCTGGGAATGCTGACTGGTAAGTGATCAGTAGAGCTCGGAAAATATGCACTTTTTTTCTCTAAAATATGATTTCACGATTGGGAAAATATGAAAAATATGCACTCGTGCACAAAAAAATATGCACCCCACCAAAATACTTAATTTGACGATCAGGTATCTCAATGATAACCTTGCATTGTCTAATATTGGTGCGATAAGGATACAAAAGCAATAAAAACAAAACATTTTCACTTTTTTTCACAATAATTAATTACTTTATTCAATAAAATCTAAATCATCAACAATCTCTGTGGATATGAACATTATCCAACTTGTGAAGCGGTATGTTAGCCTTCAAAAATATGTCACAAAGGTCTTCATTAAACTGCTTCTTTGGATCAGCCGCAGATCCTGCCTTGGCAAAACCAGAGACGAAAGACTGAATCTTCCTGCATATTCGTACAGCACCTACTTTTTCAATGTGCTTGGCGGTTTTTTTATGTTGCTCGAATAGAAATTTTCTTTCTGAACTGACCTGGAAAAGAAATGACGAAAGAAACTCATTTCAAAGTTTAAAAACAAACTAATAGAGAAAGGTAGAAGAGGGAACTTCAAAATGAGAACTCCTTTTCAGAATAGTATTTAATTATAGGGGTAGTTTTTATAAAAATGAGTGTGCCAGTACCTATGGAATTATCGAGAAGAACAACAAGACATTTCATAACTTCATTGTACCTACTTTTTGAAATTCGTTCAGGGTTCTGTATAGATAGATGGGCCAAAACAGGAATTAGTATAGAAATCTGATACCCTCTGGTACCAAAATGGTTAACTTAAGGTTTTGTTGCACAGTTGGCAGAAGATGACAGTCCCATCGAGCTTGAACGCTGGATCACTCCCTATCCACATTTTAAGAACACTTGCATTGGGCATGACGAAAATAGGAACGGAGTTAGTAAAGTAGTTGTTTACCGAATGGAATATATGCGAGGGGTATCAATCATAGGGACATGTGCTGACAGTATTTATACCATCAGAAGATAGCAAGGGTTACTGAAAAATAAGTGAAAGGCCTGAGGAACCCTTAACAATGGCCTCAGGTACCGACAGTTAAGGACAGGTCGATCACCTTTGAACAGAAACTATTTTGGGAATTTTTTTTAAACTCGTTTCTTGAAAACATATGAAGCAAATGTAAAATATGCGAAATATGCGGCAACATGCAAAATATGAGAAAATATGCGCCAGCAACCAACATATGCAAAAATATGACATTTGAATTTCAATTTAAAAGGCACTAATACGTTCAAAAACCTTCAAAACGTCTAAATACGAGGTTTCACACTCGAAAACCGAAATATGCAAAATATGATAATTCCAGGCTCTAGTGATCAGTGATGTAGGTGTCCCTGTTGGATGAGGTAGATGTGATGTCACACGCACACACAGACTTTCACAAATTCACTCACAAACAGTTATATTTAGAAATAGATCACGGAATCGAGAATATTGTTAATAGTAGGAATTATAATAAACACAGTGAATAATAATAACATGAATACAATATGGGTTTTACTTAAATTTGGCGCCGATTAGTTGGCATTACTGTGCCCTGGAGATATGAGTGGAAGTAAGAGATAATACTGATTGGGATGGCTGGCTTGTTGGTATAATTATCGATTTACTGGAACAACAGGTTTGGAGGTACGAATTATGATTGTAGTGATCGATAAGATTATGAGGATATGGTGGAAAATAAGGTGTAGGTGAAAGGATGGATTTGATGTAGTCTGAATGTGACTGATAACAGGTGAGTTGTTGCTGATTTACTTCTTGGTTTTCCAAACATTACCTATGCTAATAATGTCGATTCTGATTAGAAAATCGTCAACTATGTACAGTTTTGCAACCATCTAAAATGAGGTGTTGTCATTTTCTGATAAAAATATATATACAGTGAGTGAAAACTTCATATCCCTTTCACTGGCCGGTACGTGGAGCATATCGTTTTTACGTATTGGTATCTGGTCTTCACCTTGCCCCCGATTGCTGCAAATCCATCTTTCCACTTCGTTCGCCAACATGTTATGAAAATGGAATTTAAAACCAGCCACGAAAATAACGTCCTTCCCACGTTCACTTCCCCCCTTTACAATAGAAACCACTTCAGCCGTCGTCACAATGCTCTAAACTTTGCAAAAACACGGAACAAACTGATCTAATCAGTTGAGGGAGGGAGTATACACTTTGCCCTGTCAGAGGAGCCGAGCGAGTCAACAACCGCCTGCGGACTTTGACTCTCCTATCCGAGCGAGGCTGCTTACGCCCTGTAGAGCTATTAGCGGTTTTCTAGTGTCATTTTGGTATCAAGTGCAGTTCCTATGTTGTCACAGGAGCCGAGCGAGTCAACAACCACCTGCGGACTTTGACTGTCCTATCGGAGCGAGGCTGCTTACGCCCTTCAGTAGAGCTATTAGCGGTTTTCTAGTGTCATTTTGGTATCAAGTGCGGTTCTGATGTCACAGGAGCGGAGTGAGTCAACAACCACCTGCGGACTTTGACTGTCCTATCCGAGCGAGGCTGCTTACGCCCTTCAGTAGAGCTATTAGCGGTTTTCTAGTGTCATTTTGGTATCAAGTGCAGTTCTGATGTTGTCACAGGAGCGGAGTGAGTCAACAACCACCTGCGGACTTTGACTGTCCTATCAGAGCGAGGCTGCTTACGCCCTTCAGTAGAGCTATTAGCGGTTTTCTAGTGACATTTTGGTATCAAGTGCGGTTCTGATGTTATCAATCACTTTAAAAAAGTTAAAAAGTTACCGTGGTGGCGCAGTGGTGTGAACTTGCATTTAGAGGAACGCAGAATGAGTTGGAAACCACTGCCACTGAGAGCTAGTTCACTTGGTGAGCATTATTGGGTGGAAAGATGATAACACAAACCAATGTAAAATATTCATGCAATATTTAATGTTTTTCAGATATATAACAAATATTTGCGAACAGTGGATCACTTGTAGTAGGCGTATGGGTAGTATGAGGAGTAGTAGGTGTACGGGTACGTGTATGGATAGTAGGAGTCGTAAGTGGTCGGAAGGACGTCTCTGTACAGAAGCCTGTTGTGAACGGTGGCTGGGTAAGTCTGCAGAAGAACAGTCCTCTTGTCCCTCGGTTGCTCCTCAACACCCTGAATCCCTTTGACATAGTGCGGCTCCTTCGGTACGGTAAGATATTGACCCTGTTGCTGGGCTAGCACGCTGGCGACCGCCAGAGCCAGGAAGACCTGGAAAACCAAATTAAATCTTCTCATGATGGGACAAAAAAGCTGCAAATTATTACACAACGGTTTATTATTTACCTGTGTAGATGTCCCTTCTGCGCAGATCACTGTTTTCTGTGGTCAGTAACCTCGAGGTTTACGTTTTAAAAAACGTAAACCATCAAATTTTGAGGGGTGTTAGAATTTTTTTTTCATGCTCGATTCCAATGGTTCATTATTGAAAATAATAAACCAAAATTTAAAATTTAATAACGTAAAATTTAATTCAAAAACGTAAATAACCGTACCCTTCTATTGAAAGTTTTCTAGGTACGAAGTTCTGAAATGTCAACCCATATTTTTCATCCCTTAGAAATGACTGACAGTAACGCAGAGCTTCGAGGACCAACTGGACCCCAAATGGGATGTACAAACCAAATTTCATTCATTTTGGTTCGCTGTAACTAAGACAAGTGCTATGTAGGGCGGACGGACTGAAATTTTTTTTTATGGCATTTTCGGATTCTACATACCTTGAAACGTAAACCATCAAATTTAAGGGGGGTTATAATTTTTTCTTCATGGTCGATTCCAAAAGTTCATTATTGAAAATTATAAACCAAAAAACGCTGCCAAGTCCTTGTCACATGGGTTGATTATTCTATTCGACATATCTACAGAAATGTTGGCTGTTCATTTATTGTTTCTTTCATGTGAAATAATTGAAATAGCTATTTCTGATAGTTTCCACTAATTTTAGCCCCCAAAACACCAATTAGTACGCTCCTCTTTTTTTTTTCCTCCAAATTATCTTTGAACATTCATACTGCCATTTAATTGTCTTGATTCACCTGTTTACACTTTTTCTAGTGTAATTATACAAAATGATGGTGATTTCAGACAATTTCCCAGGTTTTTGACACATTAAAAATGAATTTCGGGAGCTGAACATTTGGTACAACCTCAATTTCCGCCTCTTTGGTAAAAATCGACATCGTATTCGGGTTTCTCGTCCCAAAAACCATGGAAAACGATACCTCAAAAGCTCATGTTACTAACATGTTGCTAAAACGCAAAAAGTACCTATTTTTATACACATTTCCCCTCATAACACCCCTGGGTATATTCCGATCGGGCTGCAAAGTTTCGGGAAACAACTATGGCCCAAATGGAGCATGTGTGCGAAAGAACCGACATTTTTAGACCTAAATTGAAGCCGGTACACGTGATACGGCAGACGGACATTGCATTTTGGTTTATTATTCTGTGATTAATACACCTATGTATTCGCTCATTTTCAGGCTTCATTTTCGGTCTAAAAAATTCGTTCTTTCGCACACATGCTCCATTTGGGCCCTAGTTGTGTCCCGAAACTTTTCAGCCCGATCGGAATATACCCAGGGGTGTTATGAGTGAAAATGTGTGTAAAAATAGGTACTTTTTGGGTTTTAGCAACATGTTGGTAACATGAGCTTCTGAGATTTCGTTTTCCATGTTTTTGGGGACGAGAACACCGAATATGAAGTCGATTTTGACCAAAGAGTGGAAAATTGAGTTCTACCAAATGTTCAGCTCCCAAAATTGATTTTTTATGAGTGAAAAACCTGGGAAATCGTCTGAAATCACCATCAGTTTGTATAATAACACTGGAAAAAGTGTCAACATGTGGATCAAGACGATTAAATGGCACTTCCAATGATCAAAGATAATTTGAAAAAAAAATAATAAAGAAGCGTACCTACCTAATTTGTGTTTTTGGGGACAAAATTAATGGAAACCATCAGAAATAGGTATTTCGATTATTACGCATGAAAGAAACAATAAAAAAATGAACAGCCAACATTTCTGTATGTATGTTCAATAGAATAATAAACCCATGTGACAAGGACTTTGCAGTGTTTTCTGAATCTTAGGCCTTGTACCTATGTAACGGAAAAGAAAAAAATTTGAGGGGGTGTTATAAAAATTCTTTGTTGAGCGATTACATAGGTATTCACAGATAATAAACCAAAAAAGAAAGTGTGGCTTTTGGGCCAAGCGAACTCACAGAATTACAGAACGATAATCGTTTTTTCAAATCACTAAGAAAAACCAAGAAGAAAAAAATGTCATTCCAATAGAAGTTACGCTCTCCTAGCGTTGAGCCATCCCCAGTTTTCGTAAGGGGGACCCCAGGACACTTTTACAGATTGAAAATTTTCTATCGAGTTTTCCCCCGACTTATAGCCGTAAGTTCGAATCTCAAAATCAGTACGAGGATGAGAAAACGCTCGAACTTAAGGTACCTACTTGCGAAATTTTGGTTTATTATTCTGTGAATAATACACCTATGTATTCGCTCAGCAAAAAATTTTTATAACACCCCCTCAAACTTTTTTCTTTTACGTTTCAAGGTGCATAGATTCCAAATCAAAAAATTTTGAGGGGGTGTTGTAACAATTTTTTGTTGAGCGAATACATAGGTGTGTTATTCACAGAATAATAAACCAAAAACTTGGTTCTTTCGCACACATGCTCCATTTGGACCCTAGTTGTATCCCGAAACTTTGCAGCCCGATCGGAATATACCCACGGGTGTTAAGAGTGAAAAATGGGTGTAAAAATAGGTACTTTTTGTGTTTTAGTAACATGAGCTTTTGAGGTATCGTTTTCCAAGTTTTTGGGGACGAGAAGACCGAATATGAAGTCGATTTTGACCAAACCGTGAAAAATTGAGGTTCTAACGAAGTTTCAGTCTTAGATTTACGTTAAATTTTGGTCTAAAATCGTCGTTCTTACGCACACAGTTTGGGTCCCCATTTGGGTACACATTTGGGTCCTAGTTGTGCTCCAAACCTCGGCAGCCCGATCGGAATACACCCAGGGTGTTATGGGAGAAAAATGGGTGTAAAAACGCTGCAGTCACATGGGTTTATTATTCTACTGGCCATACCTACAGAAATGACGGCTGTCCATTTATTGTTTCTTTCGTGTAAAATAATCGAAATAACAATTTCTGATGTTTGCCACCAATTTTGGCCCCTAAAACACTAATTATTAGGTACGCACCTTTTTTTTCAAATTATCTTTGATCATTGATAGTGCCAATTAATCGTCTTGATCCACGTGTTAACAGTTTTTCTAGTATTATTATGCAAATTGATGGTGATTTCACACGATTTCCCAGATTTTTGGAGCTGAACATTTGGTAGAACCTCAATTTTCCACTCTTTGGTCAAAATCGACTTCATGTTCGGTTTCTTGTCCCCAAGAACATGGAAAACGATACCTCAAAAGCTCATTTTACTAACATGTTACTAAAGCACAAAAAGTACCGATTTTTATACACATTTTCACTCATAACAACCCTGAGTATGTTCTGATCTGGTGCAAAGTTTCGGGACACAACTAGGGCGGACGCATTTTTGGAATCTGCGCACCTTGAAACGGAAAAGGAAAAATGTTGAGTATTTGTTTTGAGGTCCAAGAGTGAAGAATTGCGGTTGTAACGAAGGTTAAGCTCCAGAAATTCATTTTTTATGATTCAAAAACCTGGGAATTGTCGGAAGTCACCATCATATTATTGTCTAATAACACTAGACAACTAAATGGCACTGCCAATGATCAAAGATAATCTGAAAAAAATAACAAAAAGGAAAAAACACTGCAAAGTCCTTGTCACATGGGTTTATTATTCTATTGAACATACCTACAGAAATGTTGGCTGTTCATTTATTGTTTCTTTAATGTGAACTAATTGAAATAGCTATTTATGATGGTTTCCCCCAATTTCGGCCCCCAAAACACGAGTTAGGTACGCTCCTTTTTTTTCCAAATTATCTTTGATCATTGGTAGTGCCATTTAATCGTCTTGATCCACTTTTTCTAGTGTTGTTATGCAAATTTATGGTGATTTAAGACGATTTTCCAGGTTTTTGACTCATAAAAAATCAATTTTGGGAGCTGAACATTTGGTACAACCTCAATTTTCCACTCTGGTCAAAATCTACTTCATATTCGAACTTCTCGTCCCAAGAAACATGGAAAACGATACCTCAAAAGCTCATATTACTAAAACACAAAAAGTACCTACTTTTACACACATTTTCACTCATAACACCCCTGGGTATATTCCGATCGGGCTGCAAAGTTTCGGGACACAACTAGGGCCCAAATGGAGCATGTGTGCGAAAGAACGACTTTTTTAGACCGAAAATGAAGCCTGTACACGTGATCCGGCGGACGGCGGACGGACATAGCATTTTTGCAATTTATGCACCTTGAAACGGGAAAAATTTTTCGCGGGGGTGTTATAAAAAATTTTTTGCTGAGCGAATACATAGGTGTGTGTATTCACAGACTAATAAACCAAAAAGGAGCCGAGATCGTGTTTTTTGGGGGCCAAAATTGGTAGAAACCATCATTTAGCCATTTCAATTGTTGCGCATGAAAGAAACAATAAATGAACAGCCAACATTTCTATACGAATGTCCGATACAATAATAACCAAAACTTCTGAATTCGAAACATTATCTTTCGGACAGGGACAACTGGAGTACGTATTGCTCAGATCTGTGTTCTAAATTCCTCGAAAAATTCGTTCAAAAGTAACAGTGAAAAATCGACCCTGAATCTCATTGAATTCTGTCTTGTAGGCGAAAGCAAAATTTCGAAATCTGATGCGACAATTTTTACTTTTTTGGGCAAACTTACCAAAAAATGCATGCTGTCGATGGTTTGAGTTTCTTGTGAGTTCGCAATACTGACGTTCCAAGAGCCGTCTAATCCTTTTATAGTCGGAAAATGGGTTTCTCCCACAAAAAAAAATCACCAGGCACTCCCTGCTCGGGTATCGTTCGAGAAAAACAGTCTATTTGCGACTCTCGGGGTTAAAAATAAGGATCCCATTAAAGTATTTATTTACTGTAAGGTACGCACCGAAGATTTCCAGGAGTCCGTGGTTATGTCGCATATTGGAGCGGGTGTGGGTGAAAACAGAACGTTTGTTGTTGGTGATAAATACGCTTCAAAGTCCTTGTCACGTGGGTTTATTATTCTACTGGACATACCTACAGAAATTTTAGCTGTTTACTTATTTGTTGTTTCTTTCATTTGCAGTTATTGAAATAGCTATTTTTGATAGATTCCACCAATTTCGTCCCCCAAAAACACGAATTAGGCTCGGTTTTTTAAAACAGACAAACTTTTTACTCCCGTCAGTGCTGGGAAGCGCGGAACTAAAAAAACCACAGTCATGCAGCATGGCTATAAGAGCGAATTTTCGAAGAAATAACCACGTTCCTTAATCTTCAAAGTGCTCCAGTTTGAGAACGGAATGAGATATCGCAATTCTGATTTCACCATCGTGTTCAGCGTACAAAAACCTTTAAAATGAGGGGTCACTTGTTAGAAAATAACATTTTGGGGATTTTTGGGTAATTTTTGCGCATTTTAAATGCTCTAATTTGAGAACGGATCAAGATATCTAAAATCCGATTCCACCATCGTGTTCAGCGTGCAAAAACCTTTAAAATGAGGGGTCACTTGTTGGAAAATAACATTTTGGGGATTTTTGGGTAATTTTTGCGCACTTTAAATGCGCCAAAACCCTCCTTAGAGTAGGCCAATTTCGCCCATCTTCGAACTTAGCCTTTCGATTGCCAAGATAGATTTTTTGTGCAAATTTGAGCTGTTTATCTCAATTCTATCGAGAGTTATCGTCTGGAGTGACACATATATATATATATATACATATAAAAAAGTGTTAAATTTCAGGAATCGTTTTAGAATGGTCTGAAACGGATTTCTATGAAGAAAATTTCCAAAAATTTATATTATTTAAATTTCGAAGCCATTGCAATAGCTTCATTTTCTTTGAAAATTCGCTAAAAGGGCCAATCTCGCCGAACGAAGCAGATTGGCCTTTCTTCCTCTCAGAGATTCTCCCAAGATTTCCGTCTCAAAGGGCTAATGTGGACTTTCTTTCACATTTTTATTTTTATTAATTTTTGGGGCAATCCAAACTGAGAATTTGTTTCAGATTCTTGTAGCCAATACATTTTTACATGTGATTTTGAAAAAACAAGTAGTAAAACTCGAAATGGGAATAGTAACAGCGGTTCGAAGTCTAGAAATTGGTAGAAAAAATCAGATTGGCCCTTCTTCCTCTCAAGTATCGATATCGTTTGATTCACGATCTTGTAGACGAAGCTTTTCGATGTAAACGAACGGCTGGTCGTACGGTGCTCCAGGTGGTCTCAAAAAATGGTTTTGCTCAAGATCAATTTAAAAACGTGAAACAAACCCTGCACTTTTATTGAAATTTCGAGCAACGGCGTTCTGAAAATTTCAACCCCTTAGAGATGACTGACAGTAACGCCGAGCTTCGAGGACCAACTAGGCCCCAAACGGAACCTGTAACCCGAATTTCATTAATTTTGGTTCATGGTAACTAAGAAAAGTGCTAAGTACGGCGTACGGACAGAAATTGTTGGTTTATTATTTTCAATACTGTTTGGAATCGAGCATGAAAAAAACATTTTTAACCCCTCTCATAATTTGATGGTTTTCAATTGACGGTATGTAGAATCTGAAAATGGAATGAAATAATTTCTGTCCGTCCAAAGTACGCCTTAGTATGCAGTTTTCTTCGTTACTATTAACCAAAATTAAAGAAATTCGGTTTGTATGTCCCATTTGGGGTCTAGTTGGTCCTCGAATATCGGCGTTAGCGGGTGAAAAATAGGAGTTGAAATTTTCAGAACGCCATAGCTCGAAAACTTCCCATAGAAGGGTATGGTTTTTTTAACGATTTTAAATTGAGACCATCCGGAGCATTGTACTACCAGCCGTTCGTGTGCACCAAAAAGCTTCGTCAACACGATGGTGAATCAAACTTTATAAATCCGGCCGGGATATCATCACTAGGGAGCACCTGATTATAATCACGGATGGCTGTGTGGAATTGAGTTGGTTGTTCGGTCATATTTTTATTTAATTTGAAGAATGATACTTCTTTCGAATTTTTTTTATAGGTACCTACTTTTTAACTTTGACAATCGTTAGCCTCCATGAATAATAACTAATAAAATTATTAATGATTGCATTTTTATGAAACTATTATAATTCCCGAACAGGCTACAGTATTGTGATGAATTTAAATTTGGCGTATTTCATCACGAGTGATGTGAGGATATGCCCAGGCGGGTTATGAGCGAATCACCACCCTTTCCTGGGATCTTTTAGGTTGTTTGGCTGTTGGTTATGGGCGGACCACCACCATGCACAGCATCCTTTAGGAGAAGAGAGAGAGATGAGGTAAGGAGGAGAGAGAGTAGTCAGCGACTAGAGGAGAGTGTAGAATGAGGAAAAAGAGGCAGGCGCCGGGGTTTTATAGACCCCGGTAGCCGTCTCCCTCCATCCCCTAGTTGGTAGGGGATGGTGGGGAATCAGGCTGGGCTTTCATCCCCTGCGTCTTTCGTCCCCACTGCTGCGTGTTTATTTGCGAGATCTTAAAGCTTGCGAATATAGTGGTTGTGGGTCTGGGAGGATCCATGACATAGGTCCCCCCAGATTGAGCAAGGAAACAAAGTTCCGAGGCTGAGGGCACGGTAGCAGATTGACATGGCTGAGGGCCAGTGGCAAACAGGGAGGACTGAGGGCATGGTAGCAGGTATACAAGGCTGAGGGCTTGGCGCTTATGACTAGTTAACAATTGGTTGCTTAAACTAGGTAACAATTGATTGCTTAAAAATAGGTAATACATGTGGTGAAGAGTAACAGCTAGGTGATGAAGAGTAACAATATTTAGAAAAATGTTAGAGCTAGGTGATGAATGATTGACATTGGTGGTAGAGAGTTACAAGGTAGGGAACGAATTATGTACAGTGGCGGTAGAGAGTTTGAGCTATGAATTTAGAAGTACATTGGTGATGAGTATTTACAATGAGTATTGACAAGTAGAGATATTTACAATGAATGTAGAAGTACATTGGTGGCAGAGATATTTACAATGATGAGTAATACAGTTGGATGATAGTAGTTACAGTGATGGGCGTACAAAAAGAAGTGAGTTACAGCTAGGTTGAATGATAGAGATTATGTACATTGACATATAAGAGAGGGAGATTGATATTTACAAGTATTTTACAGATATTTACACCTTGAGGGGGTCCGTCGCACGTCCGGGAGACGCGGGCGTTGGAGGCCTTCCATGTTTGAGGAGTGGTGGGGGGTGGTCTTGTGAAGGGGGGGCCCCTGAGCGAGTGGAGGGGTGGGCGGTGGGGCGCTATGTGAGTGGGGGGTCGAGCGGGTCGGTGCGGCCGAGGCGGCGTCGCCAAGGGCGCAGAGGCGTCGAGGGGGTGTGGGTGAGAGGTTGGTGGCGGCGGCGTTCGCCACCGTGGTCGCAGGTGCAATGAGGGGCTGGAGGGCCGAGTAGGAGCACCTCTGTGTGGGAAGTGGAAAGGGGTGGCCCTCACTGAGGGGGGGTAAGAAAAAGCTTGCAATACTGGCCAGCGGAAAAAAGGGGTTGGGGGTAAGGCCTCCCATGATGTTGGGGGAAGGGGGGTGGATGATCCTATGATCTCTTCCAGTCGCCAACTTATTGGTAAAAGGGTGAGTGGGGTTGCAGAGGGGGCAGTGATAAAAAGTGAAAGGGGTCCGAGGAGTGGTGGTAGTTGGGTGTAGTTGGGAGGGGAGCGGTAGTTGGGTGTAGTTGAGAGGGGAGCGATCGAAAGTGAGAGTGATGGTCCACCGAAAAAAAATGACAAGAGGGAGAAGTTTGAGGGAGATTCCATATCGAGAAGGAAGGGTATATGATGAATTTAAAGGACCAGAAGGCCGTTTGAGGTTCGGGAGATCGAGAAGGATGCGTGAATATTGAGGGAGCAGAATGAATGAATTTAAATTTGCGTCAGGAAAATTTGGAATTTAAAATTGGTCAGGTGAATTTTGAATTTAAAATTTAAAATTGCGGGACTGATGAGTTGAAAGGGATCAGAAGGTTGTGTGAACGTCGGGTTCACAATTTAAAATTGTAAATGAATTTGAGGAATCAGAAGGTGATGAATACAAGGGATCAGAAGGTTGTGTGAACATCGGGTTCATCACTGTGATGAATTCAAAATTGAAATTAAAAATGAATTTGAGGAATCAGAAGGTGATGAATTTAAGGGATCAGAAGGTTGTGTGAACGTCGGGGTTACCACTGTGATGATATTAAATTTGGCGTATTTCATCACGAGTGATGTGAGGATCTTTTAGGTTGTTTGGCTGTTGGTTATGGGCGGACCACCACCATGCACAGCATCTTTTAGGAGAAGAGAGAGAGATGAGGTAAGGAGGAGAGAGAGTAGTCAGCGACTAGAGGAGAGTGTAGAATGAGGAAAAAGAGGCAGGCGCCGGGGTTTTATAGACCCCGGTAGCCGTCTCCCTCCATCCCCTAGTTGGTAGGGGATGGTGGGGAATCAGGCTGGGCTTTCATCCCCTGCGTCTTTCGTCCCCACTGCTGCGTGTTTATTTGCGAGATCTTAAAGTTTGCGAATATAGTGGTTGCAGAAGGGGCATCTATACAGGTAAATAATAAACCGTTTTGTAATAATTTGCTGCTTTTTTGAAATGTTCAATCTTAATTTTTCATCCCGTCCAATTCATCATAAAAAGTTGCCGGATCATTCGCAGCCCAAACGGGAACCGCCAGCCGACTTTCAAACGCGTTCAATTATTGTCGTGCTAGGAAGGTGATTATAAATTGTTGGTGTATATGCGCTCGTTTATTTCTTTTCGCTACATGAATATTGAAGTTATGGAGAATGAAATCAGATACTGACGAATATATTGTATTAGTACGTGCTAGTTTAAAAGCTGCATCAGACGTTTGATTTCATTGTCCTGATTTGGCTGTCGCATCATGAACGTAACATTCATCATCGCAGTTGTTGGCGCTTTCCTGTCTACCGCCACCGCTGATGTAAGTGAATTAATGCTGCTAAATTCTTCCACAGCGGTTCATAATTTTCTGTGTAGGTTACGTTCGTATCCGTCTGGGTCGCGGTTCTGTAAGCAAGGGCCTTCACATTTCCTAAACTACACGATAGAACAGTGTTGAGGGGCTGACGTATTGAGGACAGGTGCTGGTTGGTCCTTATAAACCTGATCGAAATCCAGTTTGCGCATGTGCAGAGGTTTCCTTCTGCAAAGAGAAAAATGCAAAGAGGAAAGAGAGAAAGAAAGTACCCTGCAGCAAAATGAAGACGATAATTGGGAACAAGCCCGAAGATTTTTCTTGGCATTGTAACAGTGCGTCTGTTCTCCAGTCGTTTTTTGGTCCGGTGAAGATGGGGTCATTTGGTGGAAGCCTAATCGATATTCCTCCTTCTGAGCCTTGATAATCGATATTCGAGCCTAATCGATATTCCTTGATAATCTCGCTGGACTAGGGGGGACTCTCGAGGGTCCACCCCCACTGTCACAGCATTAAACTCTTGCTATTAAAGCATGGTGTGTAGAATCCATATCTGGAATATCCGTCTGCCTATCATCGATATCTTGCCCAATTTTTGGGATAAAAAACATCGTCAAGCAGACAGTTGTGTTCCCTTGGCAGCCCTATCGACCGACAATCAGGTTATTTGTGGGTGAAAGAATGGGTTTTCGAAACTTTAGAGAAAATGGGCTGGTGGAGCATCGTTTTTTGGCGTATTTGAACGGGGGGGGGGGGGGGGGGGGTTCGGTTACCATGACTTATGATGATCTTATCAGGTTTTTTAAAATGTTTTTCAAAATGTTTTTCTTAAAACTTCGGAAAATTTCCAACAATCACCACTGCTAAACTCGGAAGCTCAGTTTTGCGCTCTCATACAACGCCGAGTTGGATTGATTTACAGTTTTCATTCATGCAAAAATTAGTGTTGTAGGTGCCAGTGATTGAAAATGTGAGTTTACGAGGTTTTTTTAAAGAGATTTACGGCACTAACAAGTCATTTTAGGTATTAAACGCTGCAAATCCCTGCACAACGGTTTATTATTTTGTATAGAATACCCTTCTGTTACAGATCACAGCTCTATGTATAGATAACCCGTCTATATAATATAATATGTACTATTCTATGCATATTATGTAGATCGCAGACCCTCCGTAGGTTAGTACCTAACCCCGTACTCGTTACTAGGTACCTACCTAAATCACGAGTTAAATGTTGCTAAAATAATTCTGCCGATGACAAACAGTACCTAACAAAAAGAAACACACATAATGAAGTTCTGAAAATAAATTGTTGATGAGGAGTGAAAAAAGTTGCAAAAGTACCTACCAACAAACTCCAGCCCCTTCTACGTAGATTATAATAATGAACCGTTGTGTAATAATTTACCGTTGAGTAATGATTTACCGTAGTAATAATTTACCCATCAATAATACTTCAACGTTTGTTCAAGTTTCACTACCTACCAACAAACTCCAATAGAGCCATCATTTTTCAAATTAAATAATATCACAGAACAACCAACTCGACTTCATACTCCGCCAATACATATAATCAGGTGATCCCTACCAATGATTGGCCGTATTCACAAATTCCTATTGTGGGCGCGTCTCTGGTTACGAGATTTGGTTTGGATTGTATACAATTTCATTCACACTGGAGTCGAAAATGCCTGTCGGTGCAAACTTCGGGGCCTTACTGTGAACGAACGGCTGGACGTACGATGCTCCGGATGGTCTTAAAAAACTCGCAAGTTCAAGAACTATTTAAAACCGTAAAAATATTTACGTAAAAAAATGGTATAGGCGTTTTGAAAATTTCAACCCCTATTTTGAACCCCTTAGAGATGACTCACAGTAACGTCGAGCTTCGAGGACCAACTAGACGCCGAACGGAACCTATAACCCGAATTTCATCAATTTTTTTTCATGGTAACTAAGAAAAGTGGCCCGTACGGCGTACGGCGGACAGACAGAAATATTTTTATTGCAGTTTTGGATTCTACATACCTTGAAACGTAAACCATCAAATTTTGAGGGGGGGTAAGAATTTTTTTTTTCATGCTCGATTCCAATGGTTCATTATTGAAAATAATAAACCAAAAATGAGTTATTTTCAGAATCAGCGCAAATTTGCCATGTGCTTACCCGTCCAGCGAAGCCTACAGGGACTAGAGGTTCAAATAAAGAATGTGATAGTTGGGAACACGCCCGAAGATTTTTCTTGGGATTGTAACAGTACGGCTGTTCTCGAGTCGTTTTTTGGTCCGGTGAAGATGGGGTCGTTTGGTGGAAGCCTAATCGATATTCCTCCTTCTGAGCCTTGATAATCGATATTCGAGCCTAATCGATATTCCTTGATAATCTCGCTGGACTAGGGGGGACTCTCGAGGGTCCACCCCCACTGTCACAGCATTAAACTCTTGCTATTAAAGCATGGTGTGTAGAATCCATATCTGGAATATCCGTCTGCCTATCATCGATATCTTGCCCAATTTTTGGGATAAAAAACATCGTCAAGCAGACAGTTGTGTTCCCTTGGCAGCCCTATCGACCGACAATCAGGTTATTTGTTGTTGAAAGAATGGGTTTTCGAAACTTTAGAGAAAATGGGCTGGTGGAGCATCGTTTTTGGCGTATTTGAACGGGGGGGGGGGGGGTTCGGTTACCATGACTTATGATGATCTTATCAGGTTTTTTAAAATGTTTTTCAAAATGTTTTTCTTAAAACTTCGGAAAATTTCCAACAATCACCACTGCTAAACTCGGAAGCTCAGTTTTGCGCTCTCATACAACGCCGAGTTGGATTGATTTACAGTTTTCATTCATGCAAAAATTAGTGTTGTAGGTGCCAGTGATTGAAAATGTGAGTTTACGAGGTTTTTTTAAAGAGATTTACGGCACTAACAAGTCATTTTAGGTATTAAAAAAATGAGTTATTTTCAGAATCAGCGCATATTTGCCATGTGCTTACCCGTCCAGCGAAGCCTACAGGGACTAGAGGTTCAACTAAAGAATGTGATAGTTGGGAACACGCCCGAAGATTTTTCTTGGGATTGTAACAGTACGGCTGTTCTCGAGTCGTTTTTTGGTCCGGTGAAGATGGGGTCGTTTGGTGGAAGCCTAATCGATATTCCTCCTTCTGAGCCTTGATAATCGATATTCGAGCCTAATCGATATTCCTTGATAATCTCGCTGGACTAGGGGGGACTCTCGAGGGTCCACCCCCACTGTCACAGCATTAAACTCTTGCTATTAAAGCATGGTGTGTAGAATCCATATCTGGAATATCCGTCTGCCTATCATCGATATCTTGCCCAATTTTTGGGATAAAAAACATCGTCAAGCAGACAGTTGTGTTCCCTTGGCAGCCCTATCGACCGACAATCAGGTTATTTGTGGGTGAAAGAATGGGTTTTCGAAACTTTAGAGAAAATGGGCTGGTGGAGCATCGTTTTTGGCGTATTTGAACGGGGGGGGGGGGGGGGGGGGTTTCGGTTACCATGACTTATGATGATCTTATCAGGTTTTTTAAAATGTTTTTCAAAATGTTTTTCTTAAAACTTCGGAAAATTTCCAACAATCACCACTGCTAAACTCGGAAGCTCAGTTTTGCGCTCTCATACAACGCCGAGTTGGATTGATTTACAGTTTTCATTCATGCAAAAATTAGTGTTGTAGGTGCCAGTGATTGAAAATGTGAGTTTACGAGGTTTTTTTAAAGAGATTTACGGCACTAACAAGTCATTTTAGGTATTAAAACGCTGCAAATCCCTGCACAACGGTTTATTATTTTGTATAGAATACCCTTCTGTTACTGATCACAGCTCTATGTATAGATAACCCGTCTATATAATATAATATGTACTATTCTATGCATATTATGTAGATCGCAGACCCTCCGTAGGTTAGTACCTAACCCCGTACTCGTTACTAGGTACCTACCTAAATCACGAGTTAAATGTTGCTAAAATAATTCTGCCGATGACAAACAGTACCTAACAAAAAGAAACACACATAATGAAGTTCTGAAAAGAAATTGTTGATGAGGAGTGAAAAAAGTTGCAAAAGTACCTACCTACCAACAAACTCCAGCCCCTTCTACGTAGATGGTATAATGAACCGTTGTGTAATAATTTACCGTAGTAATAATTTACCCATCAATAATACTTCAACGTTTGTTCAAGTTTCACTACCTACCAACAAACTCCAAAAGAGCCATCATTTTTCAAATTAAATAATATCACAGAACAACCAACTCGACTTCATACTCCGCCAATATAATCAGGTGATCCCTACCAATGATTGGCCGTATTCACAAATTCCTATTGTGGGCGCGTCTCTGGTTACGAGATTTGGTTTGAATTGTATACAATTTCATTCACACTGGAGTCGAAAATGCCTGTCGGTGCAAACTTCGGGGCCTTACTGTGAACGAACGGCTGGACGTACGATGCTCCGGATGGTCTTAAAAAACTCGCAAGTTCAAGAACTATTTAAAACCGTAAAAATATTTACGTAAAAAAATGGTATAGGCGTTTTGAAAATTTCAACCCCTATTTTGAACCCCTTAGAGATGACTCACAGTAACGTCGAGCTTCGAGGACCAACTAGACGCCGAACGGAACCTATAACCCGAATTTCATCAATTTTTTTTCATGGTAACTAAGAAAAGTGGCCCGTACGGCGTACGGCGTACGGCGGACAGACAGAAATATTGGTTTATTATTTTCAATAATGAACCATTGGAATCGAGCATGAAAAAAAAAATTCTTACCCCCCCTCAAAATTTGATGGTTTACGTTTCAAGGTATGTAGAATCCAAAACTGCAATAAAAATATTTCTGTCTGTCCGCCGTACGCCGTACGGGCCACTTTTCTTAGTTACCATGAAAAAAAATTGATGAAATTCGGGTTATAGGTTCCGTTCGGCGTCTAGTTGGTCCTCGAAGCTCGACGTTACTGTGAGTCATCTCTAAGGGGTTCAAAATAGGGGTTGAAATTTTCAAAACGCCTATACCATTTTTTTACGTAAATATTTTTACGGTTTCAAATAGTTCTTGAACTTGCGAGTTTTTTAAGACCATCCGGAGCATCGTACGTCCAGCCGTTCGTTCACAGTAAGGCCCCGAAGTTTGCACCGACAGGCATTTTCGACTCCAGTGTGAATGAAATGTATACAATTCAAACCAAATCTCGTAACCAGAGACGCGCCCACAATAGGAATTTGTGAATACGGCCAATCATTGGTAGGGATCACCTGATTATATTGGCGGAGTATGAAGTCGAGTTGGTTGTTCTGTGATATTATTTAATTTGAAAAATGATGGCTCTTTTGGAGTTTGTTGGTAGGTAGTGAAACTTGAACAAACGTTGAAGTATTATTGATGGGTAAATTATTACTACGGTAAATCATTACTCAACGGTAAATTATTACACAACGGTTCATTATACCATCTACGTAGAAGGGGCTGGAGTTTGTTGGTAGGTACTTTTGCAACTTTTTTCACTCCTCATCAACAATTTCTTTTCAGAACTTCATTATGTGTGTTTCTTTTTGTTAGGTACTGTTTGTCATCGGCAGAATTATTTTAGCAACAATTAACTCGTGATTTAGGTAGGTACCTAGTAACGAGTACGGGGTTAGGTACTAACCTACGGAGGGTCTGCGATCTACATAATTATGCATAGAATAGTACATATTATATTATATAGACGGGTTATCTATACATAGAGCTGTGATCTGTAACAGAAGGGTATTCTATACAAAATAATAAACCGTTGTGCAGGGATTTGCAGCGTTTTTATTGCAGTTTTGGATTCTACATACCTTGAAACGTAAACCATCAAATTTTGAGGGGGGGTAAGAATTTTTTTTTTCATGCTCGATTCCAATGGTTCATTATTGAAAATAATATACCAAAAAATGAGTTATTTTCAGAATCAGCGCAAATTTGCCATGTGCTTACCCGTCCAGCGAAGCCTACAGGGACTAGAGGTTCAAATAAAGAATGTGATAGTTGGGAACACGCCCGAAGATTTTTCTTGGGATTGTAACAGTACGGCTGTTCTCGAGTCGTTTTTTGGTCCGGTGAAGATGGGGTCGTTTGGTGGAAGCCTAATCGATATTCCTCCTTCTGAGCCTTGATAATCGATATTCGAGCCTAATCGATATTCCTTGATAATCTCGCTGGACTAGGAAAGGGGGGGGGGGGGGACTCTCGAGGGTCCACCCCCACTGTCACAGCATTAAACTCTTGCTATTAAAGCAAGGTGTGTAGAATCCATATCTGCAATATCCGTCTGCCTATCATCGATATCTTGCCCAATTTTTGGGATAAAAAACATCGTCAAGCAGACAGTTGTGTTCCCTTGGCAGCCCTATCGACCGACAATGAGGTTATTTGTGGGTGAAAGAATGGGTTTTCGAAACTTTAGAGAAAATGGGCTGGTGGAGCATCGTTTTTGGCGTATTTGAACGGGGGGGGTTTCGGTTACCATGACTTATGATGATCTTATCAGGTTTTTTAAAATGTTTTTCAAAATGTTTTTCTTAAAACTTCGGAAAATTTCCAACAATCACCACTGCTAAACTCGGAATCTCAGTTTTGCGCTCTCATACAACGCCGAGTTGGATTGATTTACAGTTTTCATTCATGCAAAAATTAGTGTTGTAGGTGCCAGTGATTGAAAATGTGAGTTTACGAGGTTTTTTTAAAGAGATTTACGGCACTAACAAGTCATTTTAGGTATTAAAACGCTGCAAATCCCTGCACAACGGTTTATTATTTTGTATAGAATACCCTTCTGTTACAGATCACAGCTCTATGTATAGATAACCCGTCTATATAATATAATATGTACTATTCTATGCATATTATGTAGATCGCAGACCCTCCGTAGGTTAGTACCTAACCCCGTACTCGTTACTAGGTACCTACCTAAATCACGAGTTAAATGTTGCTAAAATAATTCTGCCGATGACAAACAGTACCTAACAAAAAGAAACACACATAATGAAGTTCTGAAAAGAAATTGTTGATGAGGAGTGAAAAAAGTTGCAAAAGTACCTACCTACCAACAAACTCCAGCCCCTTCTACGTAGATGGTATAATGAACCGTTGTGTAATAATTTACCGTTGAGTAATGATTTACCGTAGTAATAATTTACCCATCAATAATACTTCAACGTTTGTTCAAGTTTCACTACCTACCAACAAACTCTAAAAGAGCCATCATTTTTCAAATTAAATAATATCACAGAACAACCAACTCGACTTCATACTCCGCCAATATAATCAGGTGATCCCTACCAATTATTGGCCGTATTCACAAATTCCTATTGTGGGCGCGTCTCTGGTTACGAGATTTGGTTTGAATTGTATACAATTTCATTCACACTGGAGTCGAAAATGCCTGTCGGTGCAAACTTCGGGGCCTTACTGTGAACGAACGGCTGGACGTACGATGCTCCGGATGGTCTTAAAAAACTCGCAAGTTCAAGAACTATTTAAAACCGTAAAAATATTTACGTAAAAAAATGGTATAGGCGTTTTGAAAATTTCAACCCCTATTTTGAACCCCTTAGAGATGACTCACAGTAACGTCGAGCTTCGAGGACCAACTAGACGCCGAACGGAACCTATAACCCGAATTTCATCAATTTTTTTTCATGGTAACTAAGAAAAGTGGCCCGTACGGCGTACGGCGGACAGACAGAAATATTTTTATTGCAGTTTTGGATTCTACATACCTTGAAACGTAAACCATCAAATTTTGAGGGGGGGGGTAAGATTTTTTTTTTTCATGCTCGATTCCAATGGTTCATTAGGTATTGAAAATAATAAACCAAAAATGAGGTATTTTCAGTATCAGCACAAATTTTCCATGTGCTTACCCGTCCAGGGAAGCCTACAGGGACTAGAGGTTCAAATAAAGAATGTGTCTTGAGTCTTGCAAATAAAAAGTTGCCCCCGGGATATTCCCGAAAGCCCAGCTTCCCCAATTCCAAGGGTTATTGTATATTTAAAAGTAACGTGCCTCATTTCTCCTTAAACCTCCCTGCACAGCAGCAAGTCAGGCAGTCAGATAAATAAATACGGTTAAACAACTTCAGGCAATTTTATTCTACTTACACGTAAATATTTTACGTGGGAAGCTCGCACAGTCGTCATGTTGAACTTTTTCTTTTTCTTTTTTTTTTGCCCCAGGCAAAAACGTGAGAATCAACTGCCACCAAAACCTTTCCCCTCGCATTAAAAAGCAGGTAGTGGCAAGAATGTGCAACACATAACAGGCTATTTGAACAGTTACCTCTCCTAACCAAGACTTCTTCGTCAACAGGAAAATTTAAAAAAACTAGTTCTGGAATATTTTGAGCTTGAAAATTACGAAACTATTGTTATAAACAAGTTTTAATTAGGATAAAAATACAAATCAGCCTTCGTAGCTATATATATATTTTTTAAATTGAATAATATTGAATATAAATTAAATGTATTTGCTGACTACTTAGGAATAACCTGTAGGAAATACTGTTAGTTCTTGATCAATGTAACTCATTCCAAACATTTACGGTGTGCTTTGTCAATGAAACTGCTGATACATGCGCATACGCAGTAATAAATAGCGGTGGAAGAGACGAGCCTCATTGACATTAGGCTCATAAACTAACATCAGTTTAGAACTTGTATTATGTATATAGACTCTCTAAAAATCATTATATTTGTTCTAAAAAATATTTTTTTGTTGAATAAAAAAAAATTGAAAAATTGAAAAATTAAAGAAAACAATTTTTCAGATGTAGAAACAACACACAAAGAAACGCTGCAAATTATTACAGAAGAGTTAGGAATTGGACAGAATAAACGTCCCGTTGAGAAACAAAATCCGGCGCCTCAACGCGAATTATCCGAGGTATTCGAAGGGCCAATCAAAACTGCGAGCTTGCTGATGCGCAGTAGTCATACAATGATCCAAGCGTTGTTTCTCCTGAGCACATCGCAGCAGGCACACAGACAAATCCATTATTCCCCACAACATACTCCAAGGGAACTTTGCGAATAAATTGATTGATAGAAATTAATTCATTGCGGACCTTCTTCTTGCAACGATCTTATGCCAGTTTATTAAATGAATTGCATGCAATCCATTGAAAACCATTGAATTCCAATTGAAATTCAGCTCCAATAGAAATCCAATTCCAATTGAAAACTATTGAATTCCCAGTAACCTCTGCATCTATTGAAAACCACTGGAAACTATGAACAACACCCCAATGTTGGGGACAATATTGTAGCGGCGTCCTACCAATGATATTTGGGTTGAATGTATACAATTTGATTGACCCTCCTGTTGACTAACCCTGTCGGTGCAAATTTCAGGGCCTCACTGTGAGCGAACGGCTGGACGTACAACGCTCCGGGAGGTCTCAGAAATTCTCAAGTTGATTCAATTTTAAAACGTTTGAAAAAAAATCGAGATAACGGCATCCAGTAAATTTCATACCCTATTTTTCACCCCTTAGAGATGACTGAAATTAACTCTCAAATCCCCAGGATACGACTCCCATGTCATTTGAGAATGGAAACAATCCTCACATCGCTAAGGGGGAAAGGGAGATCAGTCGGGCAACAATTCCCGGAGGAGCCACCTTATCCCTCAGCACTGTCGTAGGCCACAAATAGTTTCGAGGGAGAGCAAGTCCTGGGGTCTGTTCCTAAAGACTTTCACTCTTCACTCTGCACTCTTCAAACCCACACTCTGCACTTTGCGAACGAATTTCCGTTCCTAAAGAAAGCTCTTGATATGAAGAGTAGAAGTGAAATGCAAAGTGTAGAACTGCAGAGTTTTACCCTGTTTTGAACAGTTCCGTTCCTAAAGGTTATCTTTTGCAAAGTGCAAAGTGAAGAGTCTGCGTTGCGAACGAAGATTTTACAACATTTTTGCAGAGTCCCAAATGACTCTGCGGTAGAATGACGTACTTTTCAAATCGGTTTTTATGTTTTAGTTCTTCGTTAAATACAGTGTTTGGTAGTATCAATAAAAAGAAGAGAATTCAGTCTCTCGATTAGGTCTAAATGTGGTCCGATTAGTGTGAGGACAATCATATTATAATAGCTCCGAAGTTAGCTCCACTAAGGCCATCAAAATACTCTGCATTTGGGAGGAAGGACAGGTTAGGAAGCCACAGACCTAATTGTTTTTAATGGAAATTTTCCGATACTTCTCATCAGAGGATGATGATGATGATGTTGAACGTGTTCGACCCTCCGTCGGCCGCATTCATCGAGCGCGAATTAATTTCGTCGTCAGCGACACAACTTTCAGGGAGTCGTTTCTTGGTTAGGCGAAACCAAATCCCAAGTAAGTTGACTTATAGAAAGGCGGAAGACTTGATGAAATCGGATTCGGAATAAAACGATCGGAACAACCAATGATAAACTGTAACAGTTAGTGGAGGTTACTCCACAAAACGAAGGTTACTCTACAGAACACCCTTCGTTTCGTGAAGAACTGCAGAGTGGGAGCGCGAAGTCTTTATGAACAGAAAGTTCTCCTAATTTTCATAATTCGCAAAGTGGAGAGTACAAATGAATACTTGCAAAGTGAAAAGTTGAAGAGTCTTTAGGATTGGGCCCCTGATTCCAAAGACGGATCGAAGACTCGCTGACCCTCGAAACCACCGTGCTCCACCACAAAGGACAGGGAAGTTCTCAAAAGTTCTGCATTTCAACAATTTCAAATAGAACGATAAATTTCAACACTTTCAAAAATATTGATACATTTTCCCCCAGGCTAATCGAAAACCCCCAGATTTACTTGAGCTCAGGACCTGATGAGAAGAGCTGCCAAGCTGACGTTAGCAGCCTACAGCACATTGTAGGAGTACGGTAGGGTGGAAGGGTTTAGCGAAGGTGTTTTTGGGGGTTTCTCTCCGAAATGGGGCAAAAACCCCGATCACAACCATCTTTGCTCTACTCGACTTCCCCACTGCGTAACAGCTTGCTAATGAATACAAGTTTAAAGAAAGAACTTGTCTGCGATATCCGATGTTTGAAAGAAAAAGAAGAAATATTTTTGTGGTTAGCGCCTGGGCCTACAAGTTCCTAGGTTGCTTGTGGCGGGGTTTTACAAATGCGGTAGCTACCTTTTAGCATTCGTTCTCCGTTCATGTTCCATCATTTTGGTTTATTATTTTCAATAATGTACTTCTGGAAATGAGCGTGAAAAAAAAAAAATTCAAACCCTCAAAAGTTCAAGGTAATGTAGAATCCGAAAATGCAATAAAAAACGCCGCAAATCCCTGCACAACGGTTTATTATTTTGTACAGAATACCCTTCTGTTACAGATCACAGCTCTGTATAGATAACCCGTCTATATAATATAATATGTACTATTCTATACATATTATGTAGATCGCAGACCCTCCGTAGGTTAGTACCTATAGTTACTAGGTACCTATCTAAATCACGAGTTAGATAATGTTGCTAAAATAATTCTGTCGATGACAAACAGTAACTAAAACGGCAAAAAGAAACGCAAATAATGAAGTTCTGAAGGAAAATTGTTGATGTGGAGTGAAATAGATGCCCCTTCTGCGTAGATCACTGTTTTCTGTGGTCAGTACCTACCTTCGTGGTCAAGTATAATGCACCGTTGTGAAATAACTTGCACATCAATAATACTTCAACGTTTGTTCAAGTTTCAGAAGTACCTACCTACCAACAAAATCCAATAGTCCATCACCTGTCAAATGAAATAATATCGCAGAACAACCAACTCGACTTCATACAGCCATCCTTGATTATAATCAGGTGCTCCCTAGCGATGATATCCGGGCCGGATTTATACCGTTTGATTCACGATCGTGTTGACGAAGAATTTTGGTGAACACGAACGGCTGGACGTGAAATGCTCCGGGTGGTCTCAAAAAACTGTTTTGCTCAAGACAAATTCAATAACGTAAAAAACCATACCCTTCCATCGAAAGTTTTCGAGCTACGGCGTTCTGAAAATTTCAACCCCTACTTTGAACCCCTTAGAGATGACTGACAGTAACGTCGAGCTTCGAGTACCAACTAGACCCCGAACGGAACCTATAACCCGAATTTCATCAATTTTGTTTCATGGTAACTAAGAAAAGTGGCCAGTACGGCGTACGGCGGACAGACAGAAATTTTTTTATTGCAGTTTTGGATTCTACATACCTTGAAACGTAAACCATCAAATTTTGAGGGGGGGGCTTAGGAATTTTTTTTTCATGCTCGTTTCCAATGGTTCATTATTGAAAATAATAAACCAAAATTTCTGTCTGTCCGCCTTACGCCGTTCTGATCACTTTTCTTAGTTACCATGAAACAAATTGATGAAATTCTGGTTATGTTAATTATTACACAACGGTTCATCTACCAAGAAGGGGCTGGATTTTGTTGATCGGTACTTTTCCAACTTGACCAACCGTTGAAGTATTAACGATGGGCAAGTTATTACACAACGGTTCATTATACTTGACCACGAGGGTAGTTATTGACCACAGAAAACAGTGATCTACGCAGAAGGGGCTTCTATTTCACTCCACATCAACAATTTCCCTTCAGAACTTCATTATTTTCGTTTCTTTTTGCCATTTTAGTGACTGTTTGTCATCGAAAGAATTATTTTAGCAACAATTAACTCGTGATTTAGGTAGGTACCTAGTGACGAGTACGGGTTAGGTACTAACCTACGGAGGGTCTGCGATCTACATAATATGTATAGAATAGTACATATTATATTATATAGACGGGTTATCTATACAGAGAGCTGTGATCTGTAACAGAAGGATATTCTGTACAAAATATTAAACCGTTGTGCCGGGATTTCCAGCGTTTTTAAATCTGGGTATTGTGACGGTGGCAGTTCTCAAGTCGTTTGTTTTTTTCCGGTAAAGACGGGGACGTTGGGTGGAATCCTAATCGATATCCCTTCTTAACCGGTGATAATCTCGCTGGACTAGGAAGGGGGACTCTTCGAGGGCCCACTGTCACACTCTGTCACAGTAATTATGTGTTGGAAAGAACTGGGTTTAGAAACTACAAACTGTTACAGGTGACCCGTAAGCCTGTGGTTGAGCCCATAATACGGAAGGTCTACGTTCCACCCACATGTTGACCGCATGGACTGCTATAGCAACGGCTACTCGCTCCTGTGACGACACTCATCTGTGTGAATTCGAAGCAGGAAAATTTATCGATGACCAATAAAATAAATTATCATTCGTGAACTAACTAAATTTTATTTATCCCATGCTGTTACACACCATACGTGTCCACATAGTCAGTCGCATTCGATGATCTATGAAGGAAGTACCTAGTGTGTTGCCTCATTCATAGATGAAATTAATAGGTATACGTGGACGTTTATTTGTGGCTTGATGCTACCTAATGATCGCATCTCAAAATAGAAACGCTCCAAATTATTACACAATGATTTATTATTTACTTGTATAGATGCCCCTTCTGCGTAGATCACTGTTTTCTGTAATTATCTTAGGTTATGTTTTGAGATAACTTGGATGGTACCAGATTTGAATTTAAGGGCGAAACGAAAAAACGCCGCAAAGTCCTTTTCACATGGGTTTATTATTCTACTGGATTTACCTACAGAAATTTTTCTGTTCATTTATTTTTCCTTGCATGCGCAATAATTGAAATAGCTATTTTTGGTGGTTTCCACCAATTTTGGCCCCCCAAAAACACGAATTAGTCTCTCTTTTGGTTTATTATTTTCAATAATGAACCATTGGAATCGAGCATGAAAAAAAAAATTCTTACCCCCCCTCAAAATTTGATGGTTTACGTTTCAAGGTATGTAGAATCCAAAACTGCAATAAAAATATTTCTGTCTGTCCGCCGTACGCCGTACGCCGTACGGGCCACTTTTCTTAGTTACCATGAAAAAAAATTGATGAAATTCGGGTTATAGGTTCCGTTCGGCGTCTAGTTGGTCCTCGAAGCTCGACGTTACTGTGATTCATCTCTAAGGGGTTCAAAGTAGGGGTTGAAATTTTCAAAACGCCTATACCATTTTTTTACGTAAATATTTTTACGGTTTTAAATAGTTCTTGAACTTGCGAGTTTTTTAAGACCATCCGGAGCATCGTACGTCCAGCCGTTCGTTCACAGTAAGGCCCCGAAGTTTGCACCGACAGGCATTTTCGACTCCAGTGTGAATGAAATTGTATACAATTCAAACCAAATCTCGTAACCAGAGACGCGCCCACAATAGGAATTTGTGAATACGGCCAATCATTGGTAGGGATCACTTGATTATATTGGCGGAGTATGAAGTCGAGTTGGTTGTTCTGTGATATTATTTAATTTGAAAAATGATGGCTCTTTTGGAGTTTGTTGGTAGGTAGTGAAACTTGAACAAACGTTGAAGTATTATTGATGGGTAAATTATTACTACGGTAAATCATTACTCAACGGTAAATTATTACACAACGGTTCATTATACCATCTACGTAGAAGGGGCTGGAGTTTGTTGGTAGGTACTTTTGCAACTTTTTTCACTCCTCATCAACAATTTCTTTTCAGAACTTCATTATGTGTGTTTCTTTTTGTTAGGTACTGTTTTTCATCGGCAGAATTATTTTAGCAACATTTAACTCGTGATTTAGGTAGGTACCTAGTAACGAGGACGGGGTTAGGTACTAACCTACGGAGGGTCTGCGATCTACATAATATGTATAGACTAGTACATTTATCATATTATATAGACGGGTTATCTATACATAGAGCTGTGATCTGTAACAGAAGGGTATTCTATACAAAATAATAAACCGTTGTGCAGGGATTTGCAGCGTTTTTTATATCTATACAATATGTGATCATTGATAGTGCCATTTAATTGTCTCGATCCACCTGATAATACGACATCTAGTGTTATACAAATTTATGGTGATTTCAGACAATTTTCAAGGTTTTTGACTCATAAAAATTCAATTTTGGAAGCTTAACGTTCGTTACAACTCAAATTTTTCATTCTTTGTTCAATATCAGCTTCATATTCCGTTTTATCGCCCTAAAAAACATGGAAAACGATACGTCAGAAGCTCATGTTCACTAAAAACCTCATATATCCCTCGGAAACCACGAAAAACGTTATTTTTACACCCATTTTTCTCCCATAACACCCCTGGGTGTAATCCGATCGGGCTGCCGAACTTAGGAGCACAAACTAGGACCCAAATTTTTTCCCAGATGGGGGCCCAAACTGTGAGCGGAAGAACGACGATTTTAGGCCAAAATTTAAGGCTGAAATTTCGTTAGAACCTCATTTTTCCACTCTTTGGTCACAATCGACTCCATACTCGGTCTCCTCGTCCTAAATAAAACATGCTAAAACGATTCCAAAGGTTCATTATTGAAAATAATAAACCAAAAAATAAATACAGTTTCGAAGAGGTGCTTATGAATTATTTTAAATACTTCTTTTACATGCGTTTGTCGAAATTTTTTTTAAAAATTATAATGTTTTTTATTAGGTAGGTATCTACCTGTCTACAATTTTCTATGCAAACCAGTACTAACCAATACTACCAATACTAACCAGTACTTATTTGATACTAGCCAGTTGTACTGCCAGTACCTGATGCTGTCATTGTACTGGTACCACCACTGCTGGGCCGGGCTGCTGGGCAATGTCTGTCAGTGCACTGGAAATCGAAGAGAATCCGCCTGGCCTAGTACGGGACAAGTGTTACTTTCGTACTTACAAAGCTGGAATAGGACCACAGTGGGAGGGGGGGGGGGGGATCACGTTTTTGGCAGTGTTATTCAAAACAAATTTTTCGATTTCACTCGATGGAAGCCGTGTAGATTTTGGAACATTTGGTACCACGATGACGCCAAGGAGATGCGTAAAAAAATACAGAAACTTAGCTTCAGTTAATTTAGCTTCAATTTGAGTTAGAACCCTTTTGATTGATTACGGGAAAATTGGTGGTAGAGGCTCCTTGATCGACTCCCTTCATTTCCTTCGCATTATGTAAATTTTTTCCGTCAACCGGAGAGTTTTCTCATCGGCCCTGTAAATGAACTACACCGATTTACCTGGGCAGGTAACCCAAAAATAGTAGCCTATTTACTCCGATGTTTTATTAGATCTCCAAGCCGTCTAGCAACGAAATAACATTAGACAGGGGGCAATATGATAATAGTTTTGTCATTTCCCATTTTCCCCCATTTTCTGTTTTAGGTAGTAGCTTTGTTAGGAAACTTATTATACGCGGGATTACATGCTTTCAACTCAATGCAACGTTGACTGGAGGTAGAAAAAGACTATTTCAACTGTTGAAATGCTGCAAATTATTACACAAAGATTTATTAGATACTTGTATAGTTGGCCCTTCTGCTTAAATCACGGTTTTCTGTGGTCAATACCCTCGAGCTCCCCCCAGGAAAGCACTAAATCGAGTACTGGAACCGGCCCAGGAGTTACAGTTTCATAAAAATGCGCAGGATTCAATAATAATATTCTATCATTATTTTTTTTATTTTTTTATTCATTAAGCATAACATTTGTTATTCAAGTTACAAAAGTTCCTATCAACAAAAGCCAAAAGAGCCACCATTCTTCAAATGAAATAATATCACAGAACAACTAACTCGACTTCATGCAGCCATCCTTGATTATAATCAGGTGTTCCCTAGCGATGATATCTGGGCCGGTTTTGCTCCGTTTCTTTCACGATCATGTTGACGAAGCTTTTCGGTGCAAACGAACGGCTGGACGAACAATGTTCCGGGTGGTCTCAAAAAATGCTTTAGTTCAAGATCAATTTAAAAATGTTAACAAAAAAACCATACCCTTCTATTGAAAGTTTTCGAGCTACGGCCAACTAGACCCCAAACGGGACATACAAACCAAATTGCATTAATTTTGGTTCATGGTAACAAAGTGCGAAGTACGGCGTACAGCATACGGCGGACGGACAGAAATTTGTTTATTCCATTTTCGTTTTCTGCTTACCTTGAAACGGAAACCATCAAATTCTAGTTTGAAGGGGGGGGGGGGGGGGTATTTTTCATGCTCGATTCCAAACGTTCATTATTGAGAATAATAATCCAAAATCGGTTAAAAATTGTTAGATCATCAAAATTGCTGGTAGAATTTATTCTTTAATTTTCCATTTCTAACATTTTGGCTATATTTGATTGATTTTATCTCGTAGCTAAGGGCTGATAAACGAATATAAACAGTGTTGCAGCCTAAGGGTAGAGTAGTTTTGGGTAGGTTGTAGGAGAGAGAAGGATGTGCCCCTTGGGAGTGTTTTCAGATAGCTACCATCGCGGGGTTATCATCACAGCGAGCAAAAAACTACAAGATAAGAATACCACAGCGAGTGCTATAGGAAGGAGCCTCCTGCGGTTACCACCACAGCAGGCGCTAAAGGAGAAGAATGCTAACACCCGGCAGTTATCACCACCGCGAGCTTTAGAGGATGAAGCATCCCGTGGTTACCACCACAGCAGATGCTAACTGAGGCGAAAGGGTAGGAGATTGAGATAGGAGGCGTAAGGTGAGTGAGAGAGGTCGTAGGTAAGAGCGAGGTGGTCGAATGAAGAGCCGGGCGCCTTATAAAGGTGCCTCCACCTCGCCCCTCGTCTGCCAACGGTCGTTAAGGCCGTTGAGAGTCGTTGGGAGTTCGATGGAGGGGGACCATTCTGGGCTTCAACCGAGGCGTCGCACAGCTCGTCTTTCTCCTTGTTTATTGGTTAAATCTATATTTCACATGAGAGTGGTAGGTATATGTTACATTTGAGGGGTACAACGACATATACGTATACCTATGTTACGGGTAAAACCGACAACCGGATAGATTAGCCGGATTAAGTTACTAGCTAGTTACCAAATCCAGCCGTTTCGGATACTGCTGGCTTCGCCCAGCTAATGCTAGCCTTATCCAGTTGCGGGGTTTACCCGTAACAGTTATATATATTAATACCAATGTTAAAATAAGTACGAGTACGTATCCAATATTAAAAACGTCAAGCTGTAATCTGATTCAGAAGTTTCCAAAAATTCGCTAAAAAAGACTGTTACTACCTAAGTATACAAAAATATTGTTTCTCAAGAAGATTGCGTCGTAAAATGAGCAGAACGTCTCGGAAATTGGCTAACACAAACTCCGAAATTTCGCTCTTGTGGTCCTGCTGCATGACTAAAGGTTTCTCAATGCCGAAGTGTTCCGTTCGATGGACCGAGCCTCGAAATCTGAGGACTACGCAGAAGTGGCGTCTGTACAAGTAAATAATAAACCGTGTAATAATTTGCAGCGATTTTGAATTTTTGCTTCCTTACTACCACAGGTAGGGAAGCCTTGGATTCGTGATCTAGTAAAAAAAATTTATGTCCTCCAAAATTTGAATTTTCACTACCATTTTGCGTTTCAGACATCAAGGAACATTTTTGGTTCCGTGTCTGTCTGTGGTAATTCCTTGTAACGCCCATAACTACCCAAAATAATGGTTGAAATCCGCTGAAATTTGAAAGGTAGGTGCGGGTTGGGTTACAGATGTTCCCGTGCAAAAATCATTGAAAAAGTGCTGTAACTTTGGTCTGCGTGAGCGTAAACGTGAAATACTTGAAACGCCCATAACTTCCTTATGTATCGTTGAAATCAGTTCAGATGTGGAGGGTCGATCAGGAATAACACTTTAATAGTTCCGTATCAATTTCATCAGAATTGTACAGTAACTTTCGTCTGCGCATGCGCGAACAACGAATGTTGACCATTACCTTGTAACGCTTCAACTTCACGAAAAATAGTTGTAGAGAGCTGAAATTCTGAGGGTGCACGCAGGTTGAATTGCAAAATATGGTCCCGTTTCAAAATCATGGAAATTGTTCCGGGTGCGCATGTGCAAACGTGAAATACTTGGAACGCCCATAACTACCTTAAATATCGATGAAATGCGTTCAGATTTGGAGGGTCGATCGGGAATAATACTTCGATAGTTCCATATGGGTTTCATTGGAATCGTACTGTAACTTTCGTCTGCGCATGCGCAAACATGAAATGCTGACCGTTTCCTTATAACGCTTCTAACCAAGCGAAAAATAGTCGTACAGAGCTGAAATTTTGAGGGTGCACACGGGTTGGATCGCAGATGGTCCCGTATCAAAATCAACCTACCTAACAACTCTATGCGTTCATGTGATTCAAGTGAGGAAGCTGTACTGCCTACTCGAATTGGCAGACGTTTTAAATTATGGCCAGGTTTTTTGGGGGGTTCTTCCGAACGAAGTACTTGGCCAATCTTGTTCTTGAATATGGTCGGTATATCTGATGTCGTCGTTAGAACCGATGTCGTTGTAAACGATGGTTTCTATCAGTATTTGAAGAGCAGGGCATACAACCATTCAATTTCCCTCGCCTGTCTTTGCCTCATAATCAAGAATGAAAGTTTTCTTCTATTTCATTCCTTGTGTTTATAAGATAACTACTATAACTAGTCTACATTTTCTTCGTTTTGATCTTGAAAAAACCTGTTGAGTGATAAAATAGTATTTTATGCCGTATTGTAAATGGCTTGGAACTTGTGTTTAAATAAATGTTAGGAAAATGGAAAATTGAAGAAGATTGAGGTTTTTTTTACAGCGGAAATTTATTTATTGTGTAGCCGAATATCACAGGTGCTGAGGAAATACTGAGGGTCCGGGTTGTGGGTGGAGAGATGACTTAGTAGTAGAGTCCAGTCCTGTATGCGGGGGCGGCGTAGCCAGCGGAGTACGGGTAAGCGGAGTAGGCGGAGTAGGCGGCGGGTGCGGCGTAGCCAGCGGAGTACGGGTAAGCGGAGTAAGCGGAGTAGGCGGCGGGTGCGGCGTAGCCAGCGGAGTAGGCGAGAGGAGCGTAGCCGGCGGAGTAGGCGAGGGGTGACCCGAGGAGGACGTCCTTCTTCACCCTCTCATCAGCGGCGAACACGCAGGCGATGGCAACAGCCAGGAAAGTCTGCAATCGAAATTGGCGTTTTGTTGAAAATTCTAATTTAATCAGTGCGAAATTGACGTTTTGTGGAAAATTCTGATTCAGTCAGAACCAGGATTCAGTCAGTACGAATTTATTAGGATTCGAACAGTACGAAATTGGCGTTTTGTTGCAAAATCGGATTCAACCAGAACTAGAATTTAATCAGTACGAAATTGACTTTTTTTTTACAGTTCTGATCAATTAGAACTAGGATTCAATCCATCAATCAATCAATTTATTCGCAAATTTCCCTTAGGGATTGCTGTGTGGAATAATATACTGATTCAATCAGTACGAAATTGACGATTTCTTGAAAATTCTAATGCAATCGTACGAATTGTCTAGGAGTCAATCAGTAAGAAATTGACGTTTTTTTGAAAATTCAGATGAAGTCAGAACTAGGATTAATTAGTACGAATTGATTAGGATTAAGTCAGTATGAAGTTGACGTTTTGTTGGCAATTCTGATTCAATCAGTACGACGATTCCAATCACTCAGGGAATATTTAAGGAAATAATAATATAAGGTTCCAGGAATTGTAGCTATTATATTTACACCACAAGCATTTCGTTGTAGAACCCGTTCGTACTGGTAGTTTGGAACAATTAAGTGTGAGGCAATGAGCCAAAACTTTACATTTTACCTACCGTGTTTGGTGGTTTTTTTTTGCAAACTATGTAAATGTATCTTCTCGCTCTATAAGGAGTTATTTGGGTGTTTCCCTACAACCCAAATTAATACCTGCGTGACGCAACTGCAATGACGCAATTAATCTTGCTAGATGTAGAGTAATTTCTGTGGTGAACAAAGGTGTGTTAAAAGTTTGCTGTATCGTGTAGGGACACAAATATTATAGAATTATAGAAATCCTGGCCAGTAATTAGACTTTTGTTATGGTTGAGAAATGACGGGCATACGCTGAGACGTGTTTCGAGTTTGGTGAAACATCTGAAGATAAGTTACCGACTTGATAAGTTTGACGATGATTGGAAAACAGAAATTATTTGATTGCAAACACGATAAATCGCTGCTTTGAAAATTTGGGATAATAATAATAACTATTTACCTATTGGCAAAAGACAAAAACAAAAATAATCAAAGCATTCAGACATAAAAAAGGAACCAGTTGGCCCACCGACAAAAAGTTCAGGGCTGTACTTGAAATAGCCGGTGGAATTGTCAACAATTAACTATTTACACATTCGTCAACTTATAAAATAAATTCCCACTGGTACAACGATATAGAAGAAAAACAAAAATATTCGGACACACTCCACTTCTATACAATTTATGATTTAAATATCACCAGTAAAGTAAACAGTCTTAAATGAACAAAAGGCTCGGGAAATCATTCAAATTGATTGATTTATTCATAAAGAAAATGAATCGCCTTGCTATGAGGGTTTTTCTTAGAATATTCTGTCCTACAGATCGATAATTTTAAATTGGATTCATGGGACGTTCTGTTCTGTCAGTGTTGCACAAATTCATCGCCGGAACGGCAGTTTTATAAACACGTAGACAGGAGAGCAGCGCCAAACTCTGCTTAACATTCAGCACATTTGACTGGACCTAACTCCCTGAACAGAGCAGACTGTGGGAAATTTTGGGGGGATGCTTGTTCAAAATTTGTTTTTAAAAGTGAATTTTGAGCGACCTGCTATCTTCCTACTTGTGATGAGGATCGAGAACGATTTTTAGAATAATTCCACAGAGGTTGAGCATTTGACTTTAGTTTTCTTTAAGGTAGATTTTAGTTGGGACCGTTAGGCCTTGGAATTGTTAGGAGCTTGGTGAAATACTTTGAAAACTCACCAAGAATTTGATGGCGAACATGTTGATTGGAGTTGCTAGTTGTACCTGGTGGATGTAACTGACGAAGCAATCGGAGCCGCTGGACTCTTTTATAGTCTGAGGTTCGCTGGCGAGGAAACCAAAAAAGAGAACAGAAATCCTTCGGCCCCTTCGATTGGTTTTCAAGGCGCGCACCTTCCTCGGGCCTCCTTCGCCAACTCCGCCTCTCCTGGTGTGACGTCACGAATAATTTGTATTTCGTCCGCAACTCGACTCCTTCAATATTTCGACTTGGAGTCATTCAATTTTTGGTTTATTATTTTCAATAATGAACAATTGGAATTGACCTTGAAAAAAAAAAGCTTACCCCCCCCCCCCCCCTCAAAATTTGATGGTTTACGTTTCAAGGTATGTAGAATCCAAAACTGCAATAAAAAAACGCTGCAAATCCCTGCACAACGGTTTATTATTTTGTATAGAATACCCTTCTGTTACAGATCACAGCTCTATGTATAGATAACCCGTCTATATAATATGATATGTACTATTCTATACATATTATGTAGATCGCAGACCCTCCGTAGGTTGGTACCTAACCCCGTACTCGTTACTAGGTACCTACCTAAATCTCGAGTTAAATGTTGCTAAAATAATTCTGCCGATGACAAACAGTACCTAACAAAAAGAAACACACATAATGAAGTTCTGAAAAGAAATTGTTGATGAGGAGTGAAAAAAGTTGCAAAAGTACCTACCAAAAAACTCCAGCCCCTTCTACGTAGATGGTATAATGAACCGTTGTGTAATAATTTACCGTTGAGTAATGATTTACCGTAGTAATACTTCAACGTTTGTTCAAGTTTCACTACCTACCAACAAACTCCAAAAGAGCCATCATTTTTCAAATGAACTAATATCACAGAACAACCATCTCGACTTCATACTCCGCCAATATAATCAGGTGATCCCTACCAATGATTGGCCGTATTCACAAATTCCTATTGTGGGCGCGTCTCTGGTTACGAGATTTGGTTTGAATTGTATACAATTTCATTCACACTGGAGTCGAAAATGCCTGTCGGTGCAAACATCGGGGCCTTACTGTGAACGAACGGCTGGACGTACGATGCTCCGGATGGTCTTAAAAAATTCGCAAGTTCAAGAACTATTTAAAACCGTAAAAATATTCACGTAAAAAAATGGTATAGGCGTTTTGAAAATTTCAACCCCTATTTTGAACCCCTTAGAGATGACTCACAGTAACGTCGAGCTTCGAGGACCAACTTGACGCCGAACGGAACCTATAACCCGAATTTCATCAATTTTGTTTCATGGTAACTAAGAAAAGTGGCCAGTACGGCGTACGGCGGACAGACAGAAATATTTTTATTGCAGTTTTGGATTCTACATACCTTGAAACGTAAACCATCAAATTTTGAGGGGGGGGTAAGAATTTTTTTTTTCATGCTCGATTCCAATGGTTCATTATTGAAAATAATAAACCAAAAATTTCTGTCTGTCCGCCGTACGCCGTACTGGCCAATTTTCTTAGTTACCATGAAACAAAATTGATGTAATTCGGGTTATAGGTTCCGTTCGGGGTCTAGTTGGTCCTCGAAGCTCGACGTTACTGTCAGTCATCTCTAAGGGGTTCAAAATAGGGGTTGAAATTTTCAGAACGCCGTAGCTCGAAAACTTCCGATAGAAGGGTATGGTTTTTTTACGTTATTAAACTTATCTTGAGGTAAACAATTTTTTGAGACCACCCGGAACATCGTACGTCCAGCCGTTCGTGAGCACCAAAAAGCTTCGTCAACACGATCGTGAATCAAACGGTATAAATCCGGCCCGGATATCATCAATAGGGAGCACCTGATTATAATCACGGATGGCTGTGTGAAGTCGAGTTGGTTGTTCAGCGATATTATTTCATTTGATAAGTGATGGACTATTGGATTTTGTTGGTAGGTACTTGTGAAACTTGAAAATCCGTTGAAGTATTATTTATGGGTAAATTATTACACAATGGCAAATTATTACACACCGGCAAATTATTACACAACGGTAAATCATTACACACCGGTAAATTATTACACCACGGTAAATTATTACACAACGGCTCATCTACCCAGAAGGGGCTGGATTCTTTTTATAGGTACTTTTGCAGCTTGAACAACCGTTGAAGTATTATTGATGGGTAAATTATTACACAATGGTAAATTATTACACAACGGTAAATTATTACACAACGGCTCATCTACCCAGAAGGGGCTGGATTTTGTTGATAGGTACTTTTGCAACTTGAACAACCGTTGAAGTATTATTGATGGGTAAATTATTACACAGTGGCAAATTATTACACAACGGCAAATTATTACACAACGTATTACACAACGGTAAATTATTACACAATGGTAAATTATTACACCACGGTAAATTATTACACAACGGTTATTTATTACACAACGGCTCATGTACCAAGAAGGGGCTGGATTTTGTTGATAGGTACTTTTGCAACTTGAACAACCGTTGCATTATTGTCATTACACAACGGTTCATTATTCTATCTCCGTAGAAGTGGAACCTATACAGGTAAATTATTACACAACGGTTTAGGTAGGTACCTAGTAACGAGTACGGGGTTAGGTACTAACCTACGGAGGGTCCGCGATCTACATAATATGTGTAGAATAGTACATATCTTATATAGAAGGGTTATCTATACGGAGACTTGTGATCTGTAACAGAAGGGTATTCCGTACAAAATAATAAACCATTGTGCAGGGATTTGCAGCGTTTTTTCAATTCAATTCAATTCTTTATTCAATAACATAATATTTAGTACATAATGAAAATATGAGTACAGAAACATGAGAAAACCAAGTTCACGTAAGGGCCACCCAAGGTCTTGGCGACCCTTTCACGGGCTGGTTGTCACTGAACTATCTTATTAGTTTGATTGAATGATCACCTTTAGCTGGAAGCAATAAATTTAGAGACAATATTCAACTTCAGTGAAAAAATAAAATAAAATAAAAATAATATAGATCATACGCCTCGTTAAGAGCTATTTGAAAGAAATATCTATCGCCATTCAATGATAATTCCCTATGCCCTACTATTCACGACCTATCTCTCACCATGAATGCCGAACTCCACACCAACGATAAATTCCTTGTGGCTATTTGAAACCTATTTATACTAACTTGGAACAAGAATTTCAACCTTCGATACAAGGTTTACTTCAACCTTTGATAGATAAAACGTTTTTGTACCTCTTCAAGATTACCCTCAGACTCTGAAAATAACCACACCATAAGAAGTTCAACCTTTGTGAATCCATAACGTTTCTGTACCTCTTCAAGATTACCCACCAACAGACAACTTGAAACCATCATTTTCTTGGTTCAGCAAAAAATAACCACACCATCATAAAGGATGTTGAGAGCTACTTGAAACATCTATCCATGCAACAAGTATTCTTGGAACAATTTTAACTAGCGATGTATTTGGAAACCTTTCCAACCCTTTTGGACCACACAGACAACTTGAATTATCCATTTTAGTTGAAATTATCCGATTACGTATTGTTCAGAAAATAACCATAGGTATATAATATACATGTATGTCGAACTAGAGGGAACGTGAGACATAATCGCACGGGTTTATGTTAATCGTGAAATATTTATAAGCGTGACATTTTTGTTTATTATTTTCAGTCATGAACCTTTCGAATCGAGCATGAAAAAGAAAAAATTGAACCCCCACCTCAAAATTTGTTGTTTTCCGTTTCAAGGTATGTAGAATCCGAAAATGCAATAACAAAATTTCTGTCTGTCCGCCGTACAGCACTTTTTATTTACCATGAACCAAAATTAATGAAATTTGGTTTATAGGTTCCCTTCGGGGTCTAGTTGGTCCTCGGAAGCTCCGCGCTACTGTCAGTCATCTCTAAGGGGTGAAAAAGGGGTTGAAATTTTCAGAACGCCGTAGCTCGAAAACTTTCGATAGAAGGGTATGGGATTTTTCTTACTTTTTCAAATTTATCTTGAACTAAAGAATTTTTGGAGACCGCCCGGAGCATTGTACGACCAGCCGTTCGTTTGCACCGAAAAGCTTCGTCAACACGATCGTGAATCAAACGGTATAAATCCGGCCCAGATATCATCGCTAGGGAGCACCTGATTATAATCAAGAATGGCTGTATGAAGTCGAGTTGGTTTTTCTGTGATGATATTATTCCTTTTGAAAAATGATGGCCCTTTTGGATTTTGTTGATAAGTACTTTTGGAACTTGAACAAACTTTATGCTTTATGAACAACAAGAAATAATTAATGATGAATTATTGAATCGTGCGCATTTTTATGAAATGTCATTCCTGGGCTGGCTCCAGTTCTGGATTTAGGGCTTTCCTGAGGTGAGCTCGAGGGTATCGACCACAGAAAACAGTGATCTACAGGGAAGGGGCATCTATACAGGTAAATTATTACTCAACGGTTTATTACACAATGGTATCTTACACAGCAGTTTATTATTTACCTCATGCTCCATGAATAACAACAAATAATTAATTATTGAATTATTGAATCCCGCGCATTTTTAATCTAACTACAATTCCCGGACCAGCTCCAGTTCTCGATTTAGGGCTTTTCTTGGGTGAGCTCGAGGATAGGTATTGACCAGAGGAAACTGATCTACGCAGAAGGGATCCTGATCTATACAAGTAAATTATTACACAACGGTTTATAATTTTACCTTATGCTTCATGAATAACAGCAAATAATTAAGTATTGTTTTATTGAATCCCGCGCATTTTTGTCAAACTACAATTCCCGGGCCATCTCCAATACTTCATTTAGGGCTTTCCTGGGGGGAGCTCGAAGGTATTTACCACAGGAAACAGCGATCTACGTAGACAGGGCATCTACACAGGTAAATAATAAACCTTTGTGTAATAATTTGCAGCGTTTTTGTTCACTTGGAAGAGCAAAGCGACCGTAGTAAGTCCCCGTAACTGTAGGCTCTGTTGACTATTAATGGCGGACTGCTGCAATTGGGCACTCGGCTAGTCTAATTTATTAAATAATAGAATGTGTTCTGATGGCGTTTGGATACGAATTTTGAGAAATGCAGTTGAAAGAGGACTAGGGTAGTGCACCCTCTAACAACTCCCGCCACCGCCGACTCAGCTAATTAATCTTGTTAATTACGACCAGCAATCAATCATGTCTTCCACCAGAACTGGAATATACGATGTGAAAAGTTGTTGTTCCGCAAGCCACTTTGCTGCCCTTGGTAGTTCACCAACAACAACCCAACACTACACTTATTTACATCCTGAAGAGTTGATGGAGGAATCTGTGCCTGATATGTATTTTTCTTCTTTTGGAAAATGTTTAATGAAAATTAACTAATTGATGACGAAATTTTGACGCGGAAGGCGTCCATGTCCTTAGGTAAAGATTTCACTTCAACGCTGGTAGTCTTACAGACAGACTTTTCCCACAAACTTTCTTTTGGAGATCCAAAGGTTGGTGGGTCAAGAAGCCGAGTGTTGTGCTCCCATATCTGTATAATCGCACAATGAAAAACCACTGCCACGAATTGAAGATGTCAGCAAATTGTATTGGTTGAAATGAATCGGTCAACCCGCATATTATTGGGCCAATGAGATCAGTCCTTTTCGTCGATTCTTGGGAGGTTCGATGCTCAAGACTACACAACTAATCAGAAGCCTATGATCGCTTTTCTTCTGGAGAGGTGACGTAATGAGTCATTAGAGCTCAGCATTTTGCATAACTACTTATTTTTTCGATAAATCAACCGGCTTACGAGTGAAATCCACCAAGTCGAAAATATTGCGATCGAGAAAATCGAGCTTGAAGTTTTCAGTTTTTGGATGAGATGGTTCTAAGGGGAGAAATTGGACTATAGGGTTGATATTTGGACGGTAGCTGCTATATAGGGTGTCTAGTTACCACTCTATGAATCTCAAAGGGCGAGCTGAATTCAAAAGTATTCGTAATGTTACTTTTTCTACGAAGGAAACTGACTTAGTGGATTTCACCAGATGAAGCGACATTTCGCTTGACTAGAAAAAAACGCTGCAACTTCTTGTCACATGAGTTTATTACTCTCGAATGAATACGGCACGATTGGGAACTCACTGAACAGACCAACAAAGACGAACATTAGGTTACTATTCCTGAAAAAATTATTTTTGATCACTGAAGTTGTCATTGAATTGTCTTGATTCACCTGCTAAATACTACCACCGTGTTATTACAAACATTTCTGGTGATTACAGCCATTTTCACAGGTTTTTGACCCATAATTATATTGAGTTCTGAGAGTTAAAACTTCGTCAGAATCTCAGCCCTTCACTCTTTGGTCAAAATCAACGTCATATTTGGTCGCCCTAAAAAAAACATGGAAAACGCATCTCACAATCCCAAGTTCACTAAAACCTCAAAAATACCTCGAAAAGCCCTATTTTTACACCCATTTTTCTCCCATAACACCCCTGGGTGTATTCCGATCGGGCTGCCGAGCTTTGGAGGACAACTACGACCCAAATGTGTTCCCAAACTTCGCGCAGAAGAAAGACGATTTTAGACCAAAATTTAACGAAAATTTAAGGCTGAAACTTCGTTAGAACCTCAATTTTCCACTCTTTGGTAAAAATTGACTTCATATTTGATCTTCTCGTCCCAAAAACATGGAAAACGATACCTCAAAAGCTCATGTTACTAAAACACAAAGAGTACCTATTTGTGTACCCATTTTCATCCATAACACCCCTGGGTATATTCCGATCGGGCTAAAAAGTTTCGGGGCATAACGAGGGCCCAGATGGAGCATTTGTGCGAAAAAACGAATTTTTTAGCCGGTATGCGTGATACGGCGGACGGACATTGCATTCTGTGAATCTACGCACCTTGAAACGTAAAAGAACAAATTTTGAGGGGGTGTTATAAAATTTTTTTGCTGAGCGAATACATAGGTGTATTATTCACAGAATAATAAACCAAAAATCATTGAGAAGTTATGACATCATTTTTCTCCATGAGAGTTGCCTGTGATCTGAATCAAAATTAATTTATTCTTAATTTATAAATCCGGCCCACATATCATCGCTAGGGAGCACCTGGTTATAATCAAGGATGGCTGTATGAAGTCGAGTTGGTTGTTCTGTGATATTATTTCATTTGAAAAATGAGGGATCGTGTGGATTTCGGTGATAGGTACTTTTGAAACTCGAACAAACGTTGAAGTATTATTTGGGAAATTATTACGCAACGGTAAATTATTACACAACAGTAAATTATTACACAACGATTTATTATTTACCTTATGCTTCATGAATAACTACAGATAATTAATGATCTAATTATTGAATCCCGCGCGTTTGTGTGAAACGTTAATTCCCGGGCCGTCTTCAGTACTCCATTTAGGGCTTTCCTGCAGGTAGCTCGAGGGTACTGACCACAGTCGCAGGATGGGTATATATACAGGTAAATAATAAACCGTTGTGTTATAATTTGCAGCGTTTTAATGGACGGAACTTGATTTGCCAGATCTCGACGAGCCACTTCAGAGGCTTGCCTATCACGTGATCCCCCCCCCCCCCCCAACCATCGCTGGTTGTTGCTATTGCATGACCGAAAAATTCAATTTTTTTCGCCTTATTGCTCCTCTTCTCCGCTTCCTCTTCGCCTCCACCTTCTTCTTTCCTTCTTTCTCCCCCGCGCGTGTTTTTCTTTATTTGCCTCTTCTCTTCCTTTTTCACTTGTGGGGAATCGAGAACCTCTAACACAATTGACCTTGTGGATGCTGTACTTCCACGCCCTGACACGCCCAACAGCCTGCGGATCCAATTTTCAGTCTCGCTCTTCTACAAAACGGCTTCCTGAACATTCGTCGACCTTTCTTTTGCGCTGTATTCATCACCGGATGGATGGAGAGCGACTCTTTTGTGTTCGATTGTAAGCGCTGGAAACTAACACTGTTCAGTGCAACATGTATTTGACTTGATGTATTGAGTTGCTTTACACGTTACGATAAATCGTAACGATTTCTGGCACACCCGTTCCATTTTTGCCGGAGCTGCCATGGAGGAAGTAGTGTTGTTGTCATTGTATATCCATTGTTAGCGAAAAAAGTGAAAAAAAAACCGCGAATGACAAGATCAAAGTGGAGAGTGGTGCTGAAGAAGAGGGAATTCTCTCACATGAAACTATTGAACGAATTGAGAAATGAACCAAACGACTGGCGCGAAATTATTTGAGAATGGACGAGGAAACCTATGTTGAGTTGCTAAGGTTAGTTTCTCAGTTTATTTCAAAAACTGATACGTTTTTGAGAAGAGCTCAGTATACGCCAGGTCTTTCTGTCGGAATATTCCCTGCTCTTCACGAGCCAAAAACACGTGAAACTTCGGTAGAGTTCTATAAACTCAGTTAAAAACTCACGAGGAGCTTGTCGATTCGAAATTTCTGCAATAATATGCGACATTTTAACACGAACACACGAAAACGAGAATCTCTCCTGTGCAGTGGCAACTGCAAACCGAGTGACATCGTAGCGATAAGTGGGAGCGACCGTTTTTACACGTTCAAACATGTCGCTACGATTCGCAGAAATTGATGCCCGCCGGCATCAACCAGCGATCCCAACTCCAAATCCAATGAATCGCTACGATGTCCCATTATTTAGACTGCGACGATAAATCGTAACGACTCGATCGTTACGATAAATTGTTACTATTTATCATAGCGTGGAAACCTGGCTTTAGACTTCGCTCAGTCCTGGCAGAAAATTTTGTGATGAGAATTTAGCTCAATAACCTGTATGTTGATGGCTTTTATCCTTAATGGCAGTGTAGTAAATCTGTATATTGAAGTAAATCTGTAGTATATTGTAGTAAATATTATAGTATATTGTAGTATACTGTAGCATAATTACTGCACAATATTGTACCACATGCTACAATATATTGCAACCATATACTATACTTATATTCTATATAGCATTCGCAAGTTGAATTAAAGATTTCGCGAATTGAATTGAACATTTCGCCAAATGAATTAAACTACGCAAATTGAATTAAACTTTCCGCAAGTTTAATTAAACCTTTCGCAATTTGAATTAAACTATACATAATTTGAATTAAACCTTGGGTAACACTGTTTGGGGGGGGGGGGGGCGTTATTTTATTTTTTTATTACACAGAATGTTCAACAAAATTTATTTAAAAAAAAGTTTTACTTATAAAAAAATAAAGGCTAATAAACAAATAAAGTTCCACTAACGAATATCTCTTGGACGGAGAAGGGATGCTGAACAATGCGACAAAGATGGGTCATTGTTCCCTCTCTGATTTTTTATCTTTTCACCTATGGAGGTTAAATTCAAATTGTGAAAAGTTTAATTCAAATTGCGTACAGTTTAATTCAAATTCCGAAAGGTTTAATTCAATTTGCGTAAAGTTTAATTCATTTGGCGTGAAGTTTAATTGAATTCGCGACAGGTTTAATTCAAAGTGCGAATGCTATATATATACACACTGTACAATATAGTGTACAGTATTGTGTACTATATTGTACAATATTGTAGTATATTGTAGTAATATATTGTACTAAATGTGGTATATTGTAGTATAGTGTAGTAAATCTGTGTAGCAAAGTGTAGTATATTGAAACACTTTTGATCGCTTATTTTAAGGGTTCACGGAGTGATAGTTTAGTGTCAGGTTGGAAGGATCCAGTTGTGATCTCTGAAACGTTCTTTGAAACGATTCCTATCTTTGAATAATCTTGTTGTAGACTCTGATGGGTTGTAGGTAAATAGGGTGTGATGTATTTTATCAAGTCATTCGTAGATCTTTGATATTCTACTGATTCATTGGGCGTCAGATGGTGGCCATTGCTGGGTAGGTTATAGTTTAGCAGGTTTTATGGTTACAGCAGATATACTAATGTTAACAGGAACATTGAAATAATATTAACCTGAATCTTGCAGTGAACGCGGAATCAGTATTGTTTGGTTTGTTAGTTTAAATAAATTACGAGCCCTGGTGGTGCTCAACACCGCCGCTCGTACACCAAAACGCTGCAAATTGTTACACAACGGTTCATTATTCTGCTGTATCCAGGGTGTCCCAGTTCCTTCTGGAGAAACTCAGGGAATCGATTTTACTCTTAATTTGGAACAAAAAATGCTCAGTAGAAATTTTTCGAAATGTTCTTCGTTTTAAAGATATCCGACAATTTGTGGTTTTCTAACTTTTGATTACCTTACCCCATAAAAACGCTAATAAATTCGAAAATTTTGGGACTACAACAAATCCAATTACATCGTTTGAAAGAACGTTAAATTTACTGTAAGATTCTTCTCTTTTCAATGGTCAGAGTTACTTGAAATGTTGGCCAGTATCAGTTGGAACATTTTTTGAACAATTCAGAATTTAAAATTGCGAAAAAGATTGTTTGTAAGTTCTACTGAGGTTACACAAAATACCTACAACTTGTCAAATTTCACAAAAACTTCTTCATCTAATAGGCTTTACAAGTATTGTACTGCTGCCGTTACAGTATCCATACACGAGCAGTACATCTCGGTACTCCTGATTTGAAAAATAAAGCGGCATAACAACTGCCTTTCCACGAGACACATTAAATTCAACTGGTGGAAGAGAAGCGTTCTGTTGCAGTTTGATAAGATGGTTAACCGGGGTTCATAATTTATTATTAAGAAATACTTGTGCAAGCAAAATCACGTTCTACTGACACCTCCCTGTTCATTCTCGTTGAATGTTGGAACTAATCATTCGTGTTTGTTTGAACTTTGATATGCCCCCTTCATATTCGAGCATTATTTTTATTGAACCAGTCAAGGAAGCGTTAGTTTTATTTTACGAGGTCTAATTAATCCCCCCCCCCCCAATTCACCTCTGCTCATGTTTTCAAACGTTTAATTATCATTTTTTAATTCTTCTACGTTATTTTTAAATCTAAGTATATCAATGTAAGGCCTAGATGAAGGAGTTTTTGTGAAATTTGACAAGTTGTAGGAGTTTTTTTGTAACCTAAGTAGAACGCATAAGCTTTTTCACAAGTTTAAATTTTGAAATTTTCAAATGTTCCAACTGATATTGGGCAAAATTTTAATGTACACTGACCATTGAAAACAGAAGAATCTTACAGGAAATGTAACGTTCTTTCAAACGGTGTAATTGGATTTGTTGTAGTCTCAAAATTCTCAAATTTATTAGCGTTTTTATGTGGTAAGGTATAATGAAAAGTTGGAAAACCACAAATTGTCGAATATCTTTAAAACGAAGAACTTTTCAAAAGTTTTCTACAGATGATTTTTTGTTCCAAATGAAGAGTAGAATCGATTCCCTGAGTTTCTCCTGAAGGAACTGGGACACCCTGCATATATACCACTTCTGCATTGATCTCTGACTTCCTATAAGCGTCAGACCAGGGGCTCCAGGATCTGATTTAGTAGAGAACTTTTTTTTAGTGGGTATCTACCTATCCACGCACGCACACACACACACAGACACGACAAAAATGCCACCATAGTCGAAATATAAGCTCTCTATAAATTTCGGCAATTACAGTTACATAAATATGAATTTGTCAACCGCCACCATCTTCTATAACGCGCATTTTGGGCCTCACGAAAATTAATAAAATTTGGTTTGTACGTCCCATTTGGGGTCTAGTTGGTCCGCGAAGCTCGGCGTTACTGTCAGTCATCTCTATGGGGTGAAAAATAGAGGATGAAGTTTACTGGACGCCGTAGCTCTTTTTTTTAACGATTTTAAATTGAACCAACGAGAATTTCTGGGATCATCCGGAGCATTCTACGTCCAGCCTTTCGTTCACAGTAAGGCCATGAAGTTTGCACCAAAAAGCTAAGTCAACATGAGTGTTAATGAAAAGATGTGAAACTGTAATTTCCCTGCATTACGCCCTACCATGAACGCCCTTCCACGTTATGCCTAAATGCTGTCACATTTTCTCTCAACTATGCTGATATTAAAAGATTATAACTGCGTGGTGGACAACCAATTTTCAGGCAACCTGCGCAACAACGACGAAAACTGAAGAGCGGATTATTTCTTGTTAAAAAACGCTGCAAATTCCTTGTCACATGGGTTTATTATTCTATTGGACTTACTTACCTATAGAAATGGTGGGTGTTCATTTATTGTTTTTTTCATGCGAAATAATTGAAATAGTGGTTTTTGATGGTTTTACCAATTTTGGCCCCCAAAAACTACCCCCCCCCCCCCCCCGAAAAAATTTTGAGGGGATGTTATAAAAATGTTTTGCTGAGCGATTACATAGGTGTATTATCCACAGAATAATAAACCAATAGGCCCTCCAAACAATAAAGATCACGATTTATTTCATTATTCACATTATGTACATCAAGAGCAACTCCCTCAAAGCAAACACCTTCAAAACTGTCGCTTGCAACTGAATAACTCTTGACAGCTTTTCGGCGCTCCTTGTTCTCCTCGGAAATGGACGTCGACAGTTATGAAAGACTGATCCGGGGGGGGGGGGGGGGGGGATTACCGAGTTTCGGGATCCAATTTGTATTGATTTTGACTTCTGTGAGACCCCACGCGTTCTGTAGTTTTCAATTCTATGATGATGTGATGGTGGGAGGGGGTCGTCTCTCTGTTTTAGTTCCTGTTTATTTACTTCAAACCGATTTGAAACGGTTTGGTCTCGGCATCCCTGTGGGAAATCCTCGCTTTTTCCTGTGACAAAATATCATTTAGAATGTTTCCAACCGTCAGGCGGCCGGCGGCTGGGTTTGATACGTGGAAAGGGGAATTCTGTCAGAACTTGGCAGCTCTCAAGTCTCAACGTCCACTAAGCCTCCTGAAATCGCATCAGCTGCGCGACGTTGAGTTTACCGCGTCCCTTTCATTAATGTTCCGTTGTGAGCGATCCAGTAAAATTTGTGAAAACTAAGTGATTTGACAGGCTGATTACAATCAGTATTTCGGTTTATTATTTTCAATAATGAACCTTTGGAATCGACCATGAAACAAATTTTTTTAAGCCACCACTCAAAATTTGATGGTATACGTTTCAAGGTATGTAGAATCCGAAAATGCAATAAAAAACCATCCGTCTGCCGTACTCCGTACTTACCACTTTTCTTAGTTACCATGAGCCAAAATTGACGAAATTCGGTTTCTAGTTCCCGTTTGGGGTCTAGTTGGTCTTCGAAGCTCGGCGTTACGTTAAATTTGCAGGACGCCTATACCTTTTTTTACGTGAATATTTTTACTGTTTTAAATATTTCTTAAACTTACGAGTTTTTTGAGACCACCCGGAGTATTTAGACCACGGATTGTACGTCCAGCCGTTCGTTCACAGTAAGGCCCAGAAATTTGCACCGACAGGCTTTTTCAACTGGAGGGCGAATCAACTTGTATACATTCAGCCCAAATATCATCACTAGGGAGCACCTGATTATGATCGAAAATGGCTGTATGTAGTCGAGTTGGTTGTTCCGTGATATTTTCCATTCGAAAAATGAAGGCTGTTTTGGATTTTGTTGATAGGTACTTTTGTAACTTGAACAAACGGTGAAGTATTGTCGATGGGCAAATTATTATACAACGGTTCATTATAGTATCTAAGTAGAAGGGACATCGATGCCGGAAGGACAACGATTTATTATTTGCCTTAGGCTTCATGAATAACTACAAATAATTAATAATTGAATGATTGAATCCCGCTCATTTGTAGGAAACTTTAATTCCGAGGCCGGCTCCAGTACTCGATTCAGGGCTTTCCTGGGGGGAGCTCGAGGGTATTGACCACAGGAAACAATGATTTACGCAGAAGGGGCATCTATACAGGTAAATAATAAACCTTTGTGTAATAATTTGCCTTGAGACTGGCATTTTTTTTTTCATAATCAATAGAAGTGCTTTTGTCTCTTTGAAAGCATTCCTCAGTTGTTTGCTGGAGTTTTAGAGTTTCCGCCATTCAGTACAAAACGTTTCTGCTTGAGCTCTGCACCGTTTGTGCATTACAATGTACCCGAAGTGTACCGAAGTACAAGGTACTGAATACCAAGTAACGTATACCTTCACCGTCGTCAATGTGCACACCCCATTTCAGAGTTTTCTCGGCGGTTATAGAGTAGAAGTGTAGCTGTTCAAGGATTTTATTCTAAAACATACTTGGGTTGGGAAATAAGTAGGTACCTCATGGACTCTAAAATTTCTCATCGATTCATTTAGTTCGGGGCGGTTGAAAATGGAAAAATTTGCCTCTGAGGAGGAGTAGAATCTGTGAAAAAACAACTAAAACAACAACAACAATATTGGATGGATGTTTATATTTAGTTGCGCCTGGTGTCATGTTCATTTTTTAATCAACTGTTGTGTAGAAATCATTGAGTCCTAGTCCGTGGTTGACGAGCCGTTTTTGAGAAGCCGGGTTCATCTGCTGAGCTCAGTAGTAGAGGCCGCCGGAGTAGATTCCGGAATATCCGTAGGCTGGGAGAGCGGCCGGAGCGGAGTAAGCGAGTGGTGCGGAGTAACCGGCGGAGTAAGCGAGAGGAGCGGAGTAAGCGAGAGGAGCGGAGTACCCGGAGTAGGCGTAGGGAGCAGCACCGAGGAGCACCTGCTTCTTGACTCTCTCTTCAGCAGCAAAGACGCAGGCGATGGCAACGGCCACGAAGAACTGCAAAGTCAGAGTCTAATTTAGTTGAAAATTATTGTTAAAATAGAAAATAAATGACAACAAATTATCACGCGATGGTCATCAATGATACGCAAATTTGATCAAAATATCCCGCATAGTCGGAAGAAGATTTTTGTGACGGTAAAACGAGGTTTCCATCTGATTCCTCAGCACAGATCAAATGAAATTGATACATGCAAGTGATATCTCTTTGGAAAGCTAAGATCCAGCAGGTGTTTTAAGGATCGCGGTTGAGATCAAAATTTTTTTGACAGACCACTTCGAGGTTATCGTATAATAATTTCCTCACGTCCAAAGCCGCATCCGCCTATGTAAATTTTAATCAAAACCTGTTCGAAAATGAGAAAACTTTGCCGAGTTACCCCTGTTATCCCCCTCGAACGATAAACTGCTGATAGTATTTTGGGGTGGGGGTGGGGGGTTGACTGTGAACAAACTTAGGGCTCAAAACTCAAAGGGCTGTAGGGTTAACCGCAACGAAATTAGCCCAGGAGTTGAGTCGAGAGTATCCACGTACAAACCTCCATCACGTTAGACGGTTAGCCCGGCGAGGCGTAACTCGATTTTGAAACTGGTGATTGCTTGCGGTGAATCGCAGAGAGTGTAATAAATTAGCTACATTTTCATTCCCAAATAATTATTGTCGAGGGATCTGGAGATTTTCAGATCCGTCGCACAGTGTGCTGGATTGCTTCCTTGCAGATCTACCTACGGCGCAAGCAAAACAAGAATTTTCTAAATCTGAAGACTTTTGGTTTATTATTCTGTGACTAATACACCTATGTAATCGCTCAGTAACTTTTTATAACATCCCCTCAAAATTGTTTCTTTTACGTTTCAAGGTGCGTAGATTCCAAAAATTTCTGTCCGCCGTCCGCCGGCGCCGTATCACGCATACCGGCTTCATTTTCGGTCTAAAAAATTGTTTCTATCGCACACATGCTCCATTTGGGCCCTAGTTGTGTCCCGAAACTTTGCAGCCCGATCGGAATATACTGTTGTGGATGAAAAATGGGTATACAACTAGGGACTTATTGTGTTTTAGTAACATGTAAAAACATGAGCGTTTGAGGTACCGTTTTCCATGTTTTTTAGGACGAGAAGAGCGAATATGAAGTCGATTTTGACCAAAGAGTGGATAATATTGAGGTTCTAACGAAGTTTCAGCCTTAAATTTACGTTAAATTTTGGTATAAAATCCTCGTTCTTCCGCGGACACATTTGGGTCCTAGTTGTGCTCCGAACCACAGCAGCCCGATCGGCATACACCCAGGGGTGTTATGGGAGAAAAATAGGGGTTTTTGAGGGATTTTTGAGAGTTGAAAACATGGGAAATTGCCTGTAATCACCATGCATTTGTATAATAACTAGGGCTAGGATTTTGCATGTTTTGCATATTTTTTTCAGAAGCCCCAAACATTCGTAGAAGTTCGTTTTGATCGTTTTCAGACCATTTGCAACCAAAAAAATCAAAATTTATTTTGCATGTTTAGCATGTTTTGGTTTTTTTCCAAATTTTTGCATGTTTTGTGCATGTTTCGTGTATTCTTAGCAATTTTATAGAAAAAATTGACCAAAAATGGATTTTTTTAGCTAATTTTTAGGTACAAACCAAACTTTTTTTAAAAAATAACTAACTAAAACGAGTGGTAGTTTGTTTTCTATAGCATTTTTCAAACTAAAATGGGGTGATTGGACTCATTGGCCCATTGTCTCCTGTGATGTGGAAAGGTCATTTTCTACAATAAAGACATTTCTAAGCGAGAACAGGCGTAGTTTCAAGGTTAGCAACCTAGAGAAGGTATTAGTTGTTAATTGTAATTTCAATCAGCAAGATGATCGGAGTGAGCCGGAAGAATAATGCACCTGTGTATATAATGCAAACCGTTTTTCAATCTTCTAACCCGTTATTCATTTTTGTAGAGTTGTATAGTATAGTTTGACAATAAAATTTTTACCAATTTGTGAAATACCGTTCTTTCCTTACAACCCATCCCTTTGCTTGAGAGATTTTTGATGAAAAGCAATTGATGATTGCAAATTTATTTATTCACGCATGATATAAAATTTTCAATTTTTTTTAAAATTAATTTATTTATTATTAGTTTGATACATTTCATAAACTTTTTTCATGGTTTTTCAAATATTCTTAACATTTTACGTACTTATTCGTTAAAACGGGGTTCCACAAGCATTCATAGCCTAAAATTAATTTTTCTTTGAATTATTTTTAAAAAAATATGCTTTTGCATGTTTTGGCATTTTTCAGTGCATGTTTCGCCTCAAATTTTTGCATGTTGATCCGAGCCCTAATAATAACACTAGAATCAGTATCAACAGGTGAATCAAGACAATTAAATGGTACTATAAATGATCAAAAATAACGTATTTAAAAAAAGCCGAGCCTAATTCGTGTTTTTGGGGGCCAAAATTGGTGTAAACCATCAAAAATAGCCATTTCACTAATTGCACCTGAAAGAAACAGTAAATGAACAGCCAAAATTTCTGTAGGTATGTCCAGTAGAATAATAAACCCAGGTGACAAGGACTTTGCAGCGTATTTTCGTTTTCCATAACTCCGTTTTTCTTTGAAATGGGTTTCCACGGTTTCTTCGTGAGTGATTTAGTTTGTGACTGAGTCAATTACAGAGGAAGCATAAAAACATGGTGAACAATACTGAAAACGATGGGACACCCTTCACTTAGAGGCCCAGCTTCAGAAGGCTTCTCTAACATTGGTTCGTAAAGTAAAGTAAATAAAAACGTAAATTCAAACTTTATGCCGGTTTAAAAACAAACCCCAGTGTAAATGAAGTTCGAGAAAAAATTACTAAGATTCCTGAAAAGGTTTTAACAACTCCGCAGAGCAGTGTACTATGGTGCAAATAATAATACTGTCGCGTTTCTTTGTTGGTATTTCTAATAAACCGAGCTCATTAGGGGCGACACATGATTTAAATGATATTTTATTTATACTAAGTATTTCTAATTATTCTAAGTATTACAATGTATTTTTGAGAATAGTTTGAAGTTGGAGAAAAAGTTTGAAAAGTGCGTCACTAAAATTTAAAATGTCATTTGAGGCCTGGTGTGGAATAAATATATTTTGAGATGTGTTTGTGAATTGGCGGATTTGTATGCGATGACATTACGTTTGGGGGTGTAAATAATATCGGCTGGAGAAGCGCGTGCTACCTCCAATTTAGTTCGATGGGGATTAGCCAGATTAGGATTTAGGGCCGTCATACCAGGACTCGAAGGGCAGACATGGCTGATGATGCTGGTAGTATCTTGCGGATAATACTGACGTACAGAGGTCGTCCAGTGAGGATCTTATATAGCGAGTTGGTGCGAGCGGGGATCAAAAAAGGGGAAGACGAAATATCAGATCTCCCAGTGCAGCTGAAGAGTCCTTGAATTGAACCTGTAATGCAGGACCCACTTACAGGTGGGTGGTTGTGAACCTTGTCAAATGTGAATCAACGCTTCTTATAATTATTGTGTACTCGGAAACTTACGCACTTTTACAGCGGAGTCGCCACGCGTACCTGCTGGTCCTGGTTTTGGAAGAAAAGCTACGTGTTTATCAACGACTTGTAAGGAAAAGAAAACACTGCAAAGTCCTTGCCACATGGGTTTATTATTCTACTGGACTTACCCACAGAAATGTTGGCTGTTCATTTATTGTTTCTTTCATGTGAAATAATTGAAATAGCTATTTCTGATGGTTTCCACCATTTTTGGCCCCTAAAACACGAATTAGGTACGCTCCTTTTTTCTCAATTTATCTTTAATCATTGTTAGTGCCATTTAATCGTCTTGTTCCACGTGATGATACTACTTCCAGTGTTATTATACAAATTGATGATGATTTCAGACGATTTCTCAGGTTTTTGACTCATTAAAAATCAATTTTGGGAGCTGAACATTTGGTAGAACCTCGATTTTCCACTGTTTGGTGAAAATCGACTTCATATTCGGTCTTCTCGTCCCCAAAAACATGGAAAACGATACTTCAAAAGCTCATGTTACTAACATGTTACTAAAACGCAAAAAGTACCTACCTATTTTTATACACATTTTCACTCATAGCATCCCTGGGTATATTCCGATCGGACTGAAAAGTTTCGGGACACAAATGGAGCATGTGTGCGAAAGAACGAATTTTTTAGACCGAAAATGAAGCCTGTACACTGATACGGCGGTCGGCGTACGGACATTGCATTTTTGGAATCTACGCACCTTTAAACGTAAAAGAAAAAATTCTGAGGGGGTGTTATAAAAATTTTTTGCTGAGCAAATTCATAGGTGTATTATTCGAAGAATAATAAACCAAAAGGAGCGTAGGTGAGTACCTAGTTCGTGTTTTGGGGGCCAAAGTTGGTGGAAACATTCACGAAATCTGCGAATGAAATGGCAGGCATCAATGAGTTCCAGCCATTTGGATCTTGTATCTCGTCCTGAACAATTTCACTGCCACCAGAGGGAAAACCCACAATTTTTGAAACAATTTGCAATGGTTGATTGTGTAACGTTGCACCAAGCCATCCTCGCCATTCGCATTGCTTGAAGTACGTTTATGTTACGATCTGTACATTCGTCGATGGATTTCAGGACATGTTCAACTACTGCACTTCGGTAATGGAATTTGAAGTTGCAAATGATACTCTGGTCGATGGGCTGAATTTTGCTTGTTGTGTTTGGAGGCAAGAAACAGATGCTAACATTGGCAAACTCGGAAGAAATTTTATGGGCACTACAATAATAAATTGTCGATGAACAGCATGATATTTCTGTACTTCAGTTTCATCTGGGCATGGAGTTTTTTTTATCCAGTTCGTAAACAACTCAGCCGTCATCCACGCTTTTCGATTTGCCACGTAGTCCATTGGTAGGGATTTAACTCTGGCGAAACATCTCGGCTTTGCAGCTTTGCCAGTCATTAGAGGAGTGAGCTTTTCGGACACGTGAGCTTTTCGTGTGCACTTATGGAGGTTGGCGTTGTACTTGCTGAGGTGAAAACCTGCGTTAAAAGAATAGGAGTTGAAGGGATCGAACATTTTTTTGCACTTAGGGAGGATTTGCACTCAACGAGGTTACACTTATCGAAGTTTCACTGCAATTGGTACATTAAAAAAAACCACAGTCATGCAGCATGGCTATAAGAGCGATTTTCGAAGTTTTCAGCATCTTCCTCCTCCGCCTAAAATTTTCTGAAAATTAATTTTCGGCCAATGTTTTCCCAACTTGATACAAAATTAAAACAGGAGTAGTTTTACGCAAAGTAAAATTTGGGGTGGAAGGAGGGGGAGGGGAAATCAAAAATGTTTTGAATACCAGAAGAGTAGGTATTGGGTACGTAAAAAATTTTTTGTTCCATTTTTTGCCAAGTAACACCTCGGTTTGTAGATTTTCCAACGCTGAACACGATGGTGAAGTCAGAATTGCGATATCCCATTCCGTTATCAGATTAGAGCAGACGAACCAGGAAGAACATCTCAAGAAATAACCACGTTCCTTCATCTTCAAAGTGCTCCAGTTTGAGAATGGAATGATATATCGCAATTCTGATTTCACCATCGTGTTCAGCGTACAAGAACCTTTAAAATGAGGTGTCACTTGTCAGACTTTTTCATTTTGGGAATTTATGGGTAATTTTCCCCCCCTAAAACTCCCCAAAACTCCCCCTTAGGGTGACCCGATTCTGCCCATCTTCGAACTTAGCCTGTCGATTGCCAAGACAGATTTTTCGTGCAAATTTGAACTTTTTATCTCAATTCTTTCGAGAGTTATCGTCTGGAATGACACATACATATATAAATATATATATAAATATATATATATATATATACATATAATTTTTGGTGTCTTTCGGCAGGGAATTCAGGATAGTCTGAAACGGATTTTGGTATAAAAATCTTTCGGAAATTCGAGTTTTAAAAATTTTGGACCGAGAACAATAGCTTCCTTTTCTTCGAAAATTCGCTAAAAAGTAAACATTTATTCTAAGGGATGAGGTATTGCTGCTTATAATGTAACTTTTCTTTCTATGCTTATAATGTGAAGTTTCTTTTTAAAGATAGTAAGCGAAGAGATTGAGCGCAAGCTATCGGGCAAGTCATTAAACAGTTTAACCCCCCCTAAAGTCATGAGCCATCTGGCCACGAAACGTTTTTCGAAAAGGTAACCTGACAAGATTTTGGTTCCAAGTGACACCCTCCTCCAAGTGACACCCTCCTCCAAGTGACACCCTCCTCCAAGTGACACCCTCCTCCAGGAATTGTAACTCCTTTGTCGTATGCAGTGACTTATGGATCCCAGTTACAGTTATTTTATTAATGAGAGCCGCGAATGGAAGAACTTGAATCTGTCTAAACAGCTCAACAGTGGAGTGGGAATCATAAGTGTCCCGGACATGGGTGAATATTTTTAGGTCATCCGCAAATAGGAGAAATCTTACCCCATCAAAAAAAATCACACGCCCCATTAATAAGAACCAGGAAAATTAAAGGCCCTGTATGTCAAACAACGTATAGACGACAATATCAAAGACGTACACCAATCGGTCACCTAATTCTATCCGTATTGGCTTAACAACGCTGTTCCCCTCATTTCAGGAAATTTCATCTTATTTGGCAACACTTTGGTGCCAAGTGGCATCCGAACTTCACCGATAAATTATTACCAAATGGCCGCAATATTCTTCCATCACATGCAGTCAGATCGTAACGCCGCTGTCAGTTCACGTGGGATTTCAAGTTTCACCATATCATAAGAATTTCAACGTTCCCCGAGACCCAGTGCCCTCGGGCGTCTCTTACCGTTTATTTCCCGTCTTACGTCGGAATAAAACGGAAAAAAAAAATGAAATGGCGTCATCACGAATCCAACATTTCGTGGAGCGCAAGGTCGGACGTAATACGGGCAGTTGAGTACGGAATCGAACCATCGTGAACGGCAGGGTCAATTTTCCCGTCAGATGTTCCCAACCTGCCTGTACTTGTAACCAGCAGATCCAGGAACCTACCTACCTGTTTGTTGATATTAGACCGAATTAAGACAGTCGTTTTGTTGCGACGATCGTTCTTCTTCTCGAAATAGCAGGACTTGGCGTGGAAGAACATCCTACGATCGTATTATCCGTTCACTACTTACCGAATTGTTTCCAGCGAACTAATCATTTTCAGCACGGAGTCAAGACGGCGTGCAGTGGGGCGATTGTGCGGCTCCCGCGGAAATCGACTTGTAACTCTTTCGGAGTTGTCATACTTTTATTTTTCAAGTCAATTTTGACTTGGTATTCTACTGGACACACGTACAGAAATGTTGGCTGTTCATTTATTGTTTCTTTCCATGTGAAATAATTCGAATAGCCATTTCTGATGGTTTCCACCAATTTTGGTCCCCAAAACACAAATCCGGTAGACTCTTTTTTTTTCTTTTTTTTAAAAATAATCTTTGACCATTGGTAGTGCAATTTAATCGTCTTGATCCACATGTTGACATTTTAACCTGACCCTTCAGGTTTTTGCGATGGGACCCCCCGCCGAAAAACGACAGGAAAAAGTGAGACCAAATTAATAGTGAGACCAAATAGTGAGACCAAATAGTGAGATAAAATAGCGCGAAATTTTCTTATGATTTTCACGTACAACCGAGTAGTTGCTAGGGAAATGAAACTTCTTTCATTTTCATCGGACAAAAATCGATTTCCATTCGTTGGAAAGCTCTTGATTTATCACGCATTTATTTTGTATTTGTTCTTCGTATTTATTTCCTAGTTTCATAATATAACTATATAAATGGATGGTATAAATCGATAGTAAACAATGACGCTTGTTTGACCAAATAGTGAGATAAAAGTAGCGCGAAATTTTCTTATGATTTTCACGTACAACCGAGTAGTTGCTAGGGAAATGAAACTTCTTTCATTTTCATCGGACAAAACTCGATTTCCATTCGTTGGAAAGCTCTTGATTTATCACGCATTTATTTTGTATTTGTTCTTGGTATTTATTTCCTAGTTTCATAATATAACTATATAAATGGATGTTATAAATCGATAGTAAACAATGACGCTTGTTTGGTTGTCACTTGGTTGTTTCGATGTGTATAAGGGCAGACGCGCACTAGACCGACCACGACCACGACAAAAAACCCCGACTGGTCGGGTCGTATAGCCATGCCGCTGAGCCCGACCACGACCACGACCACGACAACGAATGCCAAGCTAGTAGCTAATTCAGTACACAAGATGGGCGTTGAATAGCTGTCGTTGTACATTTGTACCGTAGGTACGTTAGGCGAAGGAGAAAGCGGTACTGGGTGCATCCGATGTTGGCTGTCAGGTCAACGAGAGGGCAGTTCGCAACATTTTATGGAGAATTACGTCAGTATGAAGAACGGTTTTTCAATTACACAAGAATGTCGGTTAAAAGCTTTGATAAGTGACATTATGCTAATAAAAACTACACGCAAAGACAGGTGTACACAGTTCGCTCGACCACTCAGTACTGGTCGGGTCGGGGGTGTTGTCGGTGGCAGTGCGCGACGCGCCATTCTAACCTATCTTATTTTCGGCTGCAGTCGTGTCGTGGTCGGGCCCGACCAAACTCCCGAGACTCTGGTCGTCCGACCAGGGTCCGACCGCTGCGTCGTAAGTCGGCTAGTGCGCGCGGTTCCACTTGCTTCCATTATAAAACTGGCCGCATACGACTGGTCGTGGTCGTGATCGGTCTAGTGCGCGTCTGCCCTAAGCGTGGCTAAAGCTTAAATATAATACAGCGAGGGGGGCAAAAACCTGAAGGGTCAGGTACACCACATTTTAGCCGTCAGGCTTTAAGCGGAAGTCATCCGGGGGTGCAGGGGGCGAAGCCCCCGCCGAGGCGCGCAGCGCCGAGTTTTGTACTGTTATTATACAAACTGATTGTGATTTCAGACGATTTCGCAGGTTTTTGACTCATAAAAAATCAATTTCATGACGTGGTTGGAGTTTCCATCTTACATGCTTTTCTATCGTCAGACCCAGAGTGTTAACATGATCGGCTTTTTGCAATACGTTGCAACCAACAGTGCGGCAGATTCTGGCAGACGAATGCAAGCATGTAGTGTGGAAAGTTATGTCAACATTTTCTAATTTCAACGATGATTTGAGTCCTGGGGTTGAGTGATCTCTATCAAAAATCAGGATAGAAAGTGGACGTTGTCAGATCACACGGTTTGTTAGGTATACTGCACAGTTAGTGACCGGTTTCGGGTCTTAGCCCATCATCAGCCTCTGCCAATTTACAGAAAACACAGGCCATAATTGGTCCTAAATTTTCTAAACATTAGAACAAAAACGTTAGTTTAAATTTATAAATATTGGTTCCCCTAATAGCCCAATGGTGCTCCGGAGCAACATCAAATTTGGCGATTTAAAAAAAAGGCGGGTCAATTTTTTTGTTTGGAAATTACGCTTTCGTCTTCTGTCCACACTGATGAGCGCAAGTTGGCATTCCTGTTTGGCTGGCGGGACCCTAACTGTTGATAATGTGATAAGGTTCTTCATTTTCTGTGTTGGTGCCGAAATCATGGCTGAAGGACGGAGGAAGGTAAGTTCAGTTGTTGTTTCAGTTCTTATTATAAACTTTTCAGACCTAATTTTTTGTAACTTTTGTTATGTACACTCTAAATTAGTGGGAGAATGCAAGGAATATTAGACGTGATCGTTTTCTAATCAGCTAGGGTAGTTAGAACAAATGATGCCCGAGAGCCACAGTGGGCAGCCAGTGCTTTGGGATATTGAGAATATGATGCTTGAGAGCCACAGTGGGCAGCTGGTGCACTGGGATACCTACTGAAAAAATTATGCCTGGGAGCCACAGTGGGTAGACAGATATTATATCTCTGTTCATCAGATTTTCATTTTTTACTGTAAAAATCTACCAGTTCAAATGTTTATAGTTACCAACTTTTTATTTTCTAGAATCCTATATTCACTTCAAGAGGTCAACAAGTATTATTTGCTCTACGCACTTTCTTGTGATGTTAGATATTACCATGTTTGTTACCACCAAGTTATTTTAGAAAAAAAGAAATTGCTTTCATTCTCGTAGGGACTGATTTGTATTCATTGTGGATATTGCATATCAATATTTTAGTTGATTTGTGAAATCATTTCGTCTACTGGATATTTCATACCAATATTTTAGTTGATTAGTGAAATAATTTCGTTTACTTTTACTGATACTTACACTAGTAAAAATGAGAACTGCCAAAATTTCCAAAACATTGGCATTTTGCTTGTTGATCTCAATATAATTTAGTAGGTTCCTAATTCATTAGATATACCTAGTCTAATTCTACCTGGACTTTCTTGTTCATAGACTGGAGAAATATTAATAGGTATAATATGCTGTGAATGTTGATAAATATAACTTTTTTACACAACCTCCGCCCAGTGTAGCTGTGAATCAACAAAATCTGTTCCCTTCCGTCCCATAGCGACCCACTGTTGCTCTCGAGCAACAAAATTTTAAAATTTTAACAAACAGCAAATCAATTTATTTTCTCCATCTCCATGTTATTTGACCTGTTTTGAAGGTAGAATGACGAGAAAAAACAATTTTCTATAAAAATTGATTCCTTGGGCTATTAGGGGATAGAGGAATGTTGGAATGAAACATCAGTTTAAATGTAGGTCCAGCTATGACATGTGTTTTTTGTAAATTTGCAGAGTCTGATGATGGGCTAAGACCCGAAACCGGTCCCTACTGCCTACTTAGTACCTGCTCAGTACTACCTACTTAGTAACTACGCAGTGCTACCTACTTAGTACCTACTCAATACTACCAGCTTAGAACTACCTTCTTAGGGCCTCCTCAGTACTGCCTACTTAATACCTAGTAGCCTTAGTATTTCCTGCTGAGTAGAAGATGAAGTAAAGATTTTTTCCTAGTAACTAACAAAATTTCTTAGTGCCTACTTACTTAAAATGTTACAATATGGGTGGGGGGGGGGAGGGGTATAATTCACAAAAGGCACTTCCTAGGAGAATAGCGAATGTTTGTGCAAAATTTCAGCTCGATCCCTAATGTCCGTGAGGTTATAGCCCAGTCAAAGAAGAAGAAGAACCAGAAAAAGTTCCAGCCAGCAGCATGGCTACATGAGCGAATTTACAAAGGACATATTCGTGCTATTTTGTGAAAAGATTATACCACTTTTCGTGAAATTATACAATTTTTTCTTGATTTTAGCCATTTTTACCGATTTTTGAGCTAATAAGAATCAAATTTGACCTTTTTTGAAAAATTTGTCATCACAAAAAAATATCATCGTGAACCGCCATCCCACATAACGTACCGTTATGTCCCGAGGGTTGAAATTAGTTCACGTCCTCCGGTATTATATCTAATAAACCATGTGATCAGACAAGTCCATTTTCCATCCTGATTTTCTCACTTAATTGAAGGCCAATGGATTTGCATTGCTTTAGGTAGTTTTTTCGAAGACAATTTGAATTCTATGATAATGAGGCGGTGTTTTTTCCGCAATTATGTAGCAAATATGATCACACACGGCTAGTTTATTACGTAGCTGACTAGCCCACACGCCGGCGGGTAGCGAGTGAATTTGGCCGACTTTCAACTATGTACCTACAAGCAACCAGCTCGGCCAGATAGTGAACTCGCTCGCTTGTAGCGAGTAAACTCGCCACGTGTAATTGAGGCTCAAGTTGTGTGTGCGATGTCTGTCTGTATATTTATGTACCAACCTGTCCACTGTGGATTCGTCCAACCGGATGCAATACCCGACAGTGCAACAGTTGCGTTTGCAGATGGCACTGACAGAGGGTTAATTGAATTCTCGTCGAGAGATCGATGGTGGGGTTAATAGACTGAACTTGAGGGTCAGTGGCACTCAAGTATTGGAAGATGAGCCCTCAAGTCACCAATCGGTATTAATAAACCGCACTTGGGAACTGAGTGGCATGAACACTCGAACTGAGCCCGTATTAATAAAGCGAACTCACTGCTCAAGTTGATTCGAGGCTCCACTCTTCTCAAGTAACCGCGATAGGTACCTTGAGGGTCTTTTACCAGCTTTAGCGTTGGTGTTTCATAGTTATCAGTTCGTTTTCACTATTTCACGTTATGTTATATTCATTACTACAATTTCCCCATTACTGGCCCTATAATTTAATTTTTTTTTTTCATTCTATAGCCAAATATGAACCTTCGGAATCGAGCATGGAACCCCCTTAAAAATTTGATGGTTTCCGTTTCAAGGTATGTAGAATCCGAAAATGCATTAAAAACGCTGCAAATTATTACACAACGGTTTATTATTTACCTACTTCCATTGATGGCTAGGAATGGCTAGAAGGGAAGGCCAACGTTCTAATTGGTTATTTTTGTGTGATATTTCTGAGAGACTGATTTGTGGTGTACCTACCGTTTTACTCTGGTTTGAAGTATTTTTGAAACGCTTGTTCCACACTGAAGTACCTACGTACCTTGTTATTTGAAAATACTTAACGTTACCTTTATGCAAAACGTATAGGTACTCGTGAATTGTGTTTTACAAATGGAATTAAAAACGATTTTTCCTTCTTGTTGCCTTGAACAACATACCTACTTACCTGGTGTTCTTTAATCCTGTGATATTTTCGAAGGCGTCACTCAACTTCATTTTTTGAACTACTTATTAATAAAACGCTTGTTCCACTGATGATTCAGTTAAACTGTAGTTGTATAAAATGCCACAATCTCAACAACGAAACTTAACGAAGTTAACTGACCTAATAAAATATTATTTTTACTATCGCTAAACTAATTCCGTTTGATAATTTCATGTAAAAATTCATAAAGGACCTAGCATTACCTATATATATATATCGCTTTTTTTAACAAAGGATATACTTACTGTATTTTGGAAGGGGGAATCTGGTAACCCTAACCGGAATGTCAAGAGAAAAACTCAAAAATCAAAAAATTATTCGAAAACGCACAATAACCTGGTAAAAAGAAAACCTCTTCTTCTTTCCCATTTGTTGTCCTCACGCAGACGCGCCATGGCGGATATACATTTTAAAGGGTCATGATTAGGGCTCGGATCGATAGGACCGATAAAACCTCTGAATAAGCGCGTTAAACCCATTAAATAAGATCGTAAAAAGGATCGAAAAATGGCTAAATAAGACTGTCATATAGGTCAATAAATGGATAAATAAGCTCAGTCATGAGCTCAAAAAGCATAGCGCTCGATAGAAAACTTGAAAAAAGGGAAAGAAAGTGAAGGGGTTTAAAAATCATTCTTTTATTTTAAATTTATATACTATGTAGGCACCTACTGTACATGTGAATTTGGAGATATTTGCTACGTGCAACAAATAAAAATATGAGTAGGTACATGTGAGCGAAAACGCGCTTTTTACAACTGGGAATTGTACTGAATCACCAGCATCCTTTCAATTTTTTCAGTCTTCAGAGATTTTCTTAATTCAGTTACCAACAACTTCAAGGCGGAAAATGATCTTTCGACGTCAGCTGAAACGAGAGGCAAATACTTTAGTGAAGCTGCTTCTGCTGGGGTGAAATTGAGACATTTGCACGGTTCTCCTCTGAGCATTTTGGCCAACTTTCCAGCCAGGATTCCGTTCAAGGAACGAATTCCAGCTACTCTTTGACAATTTTCCCAGTCTTGCCGGGCCAATTGCCGGCTTTCTCAAGGGCATCTTCCATCAATTTAACAACTTCAGTGAGTTCCTTTCCGCTGGTTTCGAGCCTCAGGATGAGTTCAGGAAGTGAACTTAGGTCTGGTTTAATAAAAATTAGAGATGAAATGCAGCCTCATCCATAAGGGCAGCCTTAGCTTTGGCAATGAACTTGAAATGGTTCGAGGATTCAAAATCCTTCAAGTATTTTTCAATAATATATGCCCTCTTTTCGGATGGTAGGAAATATGCGATTTTCATGCGAAAATGAGCAAAATAGTACACTAAACCAAGAAAAACCCGCATATAAGATTTTATAGGATTTTATTCAAAAAAAGGCCCCAATATGATTTTATAACTTCTGTTCTGTAAACTCTAGAGACCTCATTCTACTGCTAAAATGCTTGTTTCAGCGAGTAGAATCGCCCATTAAAAGATGCAAATATGCCCGGATCTGAGAGCCCGTCATGATAATCTCAAGTACAATCCACACTCACTCAGGTAAGTGAGAGTCTCACTCCGTCTATTAATACCTCTCGGGAGTTCGTCCCTTGAGGCACTCAGCGACTTCCGCGAGTGTGAGTGACACTCACACTTGAGACCAGTCTATTCTCACCCTGATTATTTCCAAATTCGAATCTCATCCCGGACTTCTCTCGAACCGACCGTTCACCCCGGCGTTGCCCGGGGGGGCGTTTCTCCGCGATCGCAGTTCGAAAATGAGGGGGCTCACTCGACGGATGATGGATGAAGGCAGAAATCAGATAGCGATCTTGAACTTGAGTTCCGTCGCTGGGCCTTGAGAGATCCGGGGCCCCCGTGACGTCACGTGGCCTCTGTTTTTTTTTTTTTTCTTCTTCGGCTTACAATCCTGGACACCACAACAATAAGGCGTGACGTAGGCGGGTTATAGTTGCATAAGAAATGATAACAATGATGTGCTCGCCGGGCTCTTCAAAAGGCGAGAATACCTTGTTGTGAGCAGGTTTGGGTGTGGCAGGATGCGGTGTCCCTCGTAAAACCACATCAAGGACGATTAATTTTTCTTGGAGATCCGTCTGTCGTCTTATTGTCCAAAGGACACTGTCAATGATGAAGGATGAACTATTGAAGCTCTGAGCTTTTAACTACTCGTAGAGTTCTGAAATGTTGAAGGTACACGCGGGTTTGATCGCAGATGGTCCTTTTTCAAAATCCTAGAAATCATTTCGTCTGCGCATGCGCAAACGTGAAATACTTGAAACGCCCATAACTACCTTAAATACCCTTGAAATGAGTGATTTGGAGGGTCGATCAGGAACAGTACCTACTTTGATAGTTCCATACGACTTTCATTCGTTTGCGCATGCGGACCGTTTCCTTGTAACGCTTCTAACTACGCGAAAAATGGTCGAAGAGTGCTGAAATTTTGAGGGTACGCGCGGGTTGGATCGCAGATGGCCCCACCCAACTATTTTATACGTTCATGTGATTCAAGTGAGGAAGCTGTACTGCCTACTCGTATTGGCAGACGTTTTTCCCTCTAGTTAACGTACCAAATCGTTCGTCCGAGAACCAGGGCTGAAAAAATATGTGAAGCTGAGGCAATTCTGCTGGAAAGATCCTCTTCTGTACCTTCATCATTGTTTAACAGGATTTCAATAATAAGGGGCGAGGAGTGAGTTGGAAGGCGCGGTGATTTTAAATTTCAACTTCATTGGATGGAACGGCACGAAACCTCAGGCCTGAACGTGTACAAATTTACTAATTCTTACAATTTTTCATTTTCTAGGTTTATGTCAGTTCAAAAGTCCACTTGTTCAGCTTATAAGGTGGCGCATGTACGCTGAGGACCAACTACTGTTATAGTTGTTTAGAAGCAAATAGAATTTATTTCAATCTGAGAGGCACAACCTACATCTACCACGAACTAAATCACTCGTGAAGAATTTGTGGAAACCCATTTCAAAGATAAATGGAGTTAAACAGTTGTCTATTTCCACTAATACACGAAAAACACACTGTCATACCGGTTACAAACGGCCGGTAACAAACAATAACTTATATCAAGTTGTTATTTAACAATATTACAAGTTATTGTTTGTTACTGTCGATGGTTTGATCACCGAAACCGGTAAAACAGTGTCTTTTTCGCGTTTTTCGTTTATTACTGGAAATAAAAAAACTTTTTAATAACTCCGTTTTGACACGGATGTGTCTTTAGGGGTGGGGTTCATTCTGAAATCTGTGTGACGAAAAAACTGCAACGTTTTTGGTTTATTATTTTCAATAATGAACCTTTGGAATTTACTAGGGTTTTCACTTACAACCAACTCGTTGCCACGGGTGTAGTAACTTCGTTAGTTTTCGTCGCTCGAAAATCTTTCTCCATTCGCTGGAAAGGTCTTCATTTATCTAGTATTTATCTTTTAGTTATAGGTATATTAATTTATTAAAAATGCATCGAGTATTAAGCCAAGATATGAATAAGTATAAACCAGTAGATCATGGATTTCTGTTGGAAAAAATTGCAGGAGTATCGGTTCCTCACCAGGAGAGTGAAGGTCACCTGGAATTGAAATTGGCATTTCGGTGCTAAACCAAATTATGTAAATACTGTCTCTGAATCTGTACAGTAAATAAATAAACTGACCTATTTCATTTTTGAACTTTTGTTATTACATTGGACATTTTTTAAATGGGAAAAATAATACGTATCCATGTACCGATGTATCTGCATTTAGTGTAGATATTTGTAAAGAATAAGCTACCTACTGCATTTAGTACCATATATTTCATTGATCCATTGAATAAATTTTTCTAGTTCCAAAAGTCCTTATCAAAATCCAGAAGATCCATCATTTTGGTTTATTATTTTCAATAATGAACCTTTGGAATCGAGCACGGAAAAAAAAAATCTCCCCTCAAAATTTGACGGTTTCCGTTACAAGGTATGTAGAATCCGAAAATGGAATTTAAAAAATTTCTGTCCGTCCACCGTACGCCATACCTAGCATTTCTTTTCTACATCTACCCTCGGTTTTTCATATCAATGAAATACACCCTTCGTTTTCGTATTATTCGAATAGTATTCCTCATTCCCAGGGCCGTGGAGAGAAAATCTGGGCCCGGGGGCAGAAAGCTTCCGGGCCCCCAAAATAATTTTAAAAAAGTTTTTAACTTGTTAACAGCTTACTCAATTTTGGTTTATTATTTTCAATAATGAACCATTGGAATCGAGCATGAAAAAAAAAATTCTTACTCCCCTCAAAATTTGATGGTTTACGTTTCAAGGTATGTAGAATCCAAAACTGCAATAAAAATATTTCTGTCTGTCCGCCGTACGCCGTACGCCGTACACCGTACGCCGTACGGGCCACTTTTCTTAGTTACCATGAAAAAAAATTGATGAAATTCGGGTTATAGGTTCCGATCGGCGTCTAGTTGGTCCTCGAAGCTCGACGTTACTGTCAGTCATCTCTAAGGGGTTCAAAATAGGGGTTGAAATTTTCAAAACGCCTATACCATTTTTTTACGTAAATATTTTTACGGTTTTAAATAGTTCTTGAACTTGCGAGTTTTTTAAGACCATCCGGAGCATCGTACGTCCAGCCGTTCGTTCACAGTAAGGCCCCGAAGTTTGCACCGACAGGCATTTTCGACTCCAGTGTCAATGAAATTGTATACAATTCAAACCAAATCTCGTAACCAGAGACGCGCCCACAATAGGAATTTGTGAATACGGCCAATCATTGGTAGTGATCACCTGATTATATTGGCGGAGTATGAAGTCGAGTTGGTTGTTCTGTGATATTTTTTCGTTTGAAAAATGATGGCTCTTTTGGAGTTTGTTGGTAGGTAGTGAAACTTGAACAAACGTTGAAGTATTATTGATGGGTAAATCATTACTCAACGGTAAATTATTACACAATGGTTCATTATACCATCTACGTAGAAGGGGGTGGAGTTTGTTGGTAGGTACTTTTGCAACTTTTTTCACTCCCCATCAAAAATTTCTTTTCAGAACTTCATTATGTGTGTTTCTTTTTGTTAGGTACTGTTTGTCATCGGCAGAATTATTTTAGCAACATTTAACTCGTGATTTAGGTAGGTACCTAGTAACGAGTACGGGGTTAGGTACTAACCTACGGAGGGTCTGCGATCTACATAATGTGTGTAGAATAGTACATATTATATTATATAGACGGGTTATCTATACATAGAGCTGTGATCTGTAACAGAAGGGTATTCTATACAAAATAATAAACCGTTGTGCAGGGATTTGCAGCGTTTTTGGTTTATTATTCTGTGAATAATACACCTATGTATTCGCTCAGCAAAAAATTTTTATAACACCCCCTCAAAATTTTTTCTTTTCCGTTTCAAGGTGCGTAGATTCCAAACATGCAATGTCCGTCCGCCGTATCACGTGTACAGGCTTCATTTTCGGTCTAAAAAAGTCGTTCTTTCGCACACATGCTCCATTTGGTCCCGAAACTTTTCAGCCCGGTCGGAATATACCCAGGGGTGTTATGAGTGAAAATGTGTGTAAAAATAGGTACTTTTTGCGTTTTAGCAACATGTTGGTAACGTGAGCTTTTAAGGTATCGTTTTTCATGTTTTTGGGGACGAGAAGACCGAATATGAAGTCGATTTTGACCAAAGAGTAGAAAATTGAGGTTCTACCAGATGTTCAGCTCCCGAAATTGATTTTTTATGAGTCAAAAACCTGGGAAATCATCCGAAATCACCATCAATTTGTAGAATAACACTGGAAAAAGTGTCAACTGGTGGATCAAGACAATTAAATGGTACTATCAATGATCAGAGATAATTTATTTTTAAAAAAAGGAGCGTACCTTATTCGTGTTTCGGGGGCCAAAATTGGTGGAAACCACCAGAAATAGCTATTTCAATTATTTTATATGAAAGAAAAAATAAATAAACAGCCAACATGTCTGTAGGTATATCCAATAGAATAATAAACCCATGTGACAAGGACTTTGCAGCGTTTTTTTTCACTTAGCAAGTTCCTAAAACACCCAAAAACCTCCGTAACCATATACTCGTACCATAAATAGGACATTTTGAGAGGGGGGAAAAGTCAGTGGAAGGAGGATGGATTGTAGAAAATGAGGAATGGTCAAGTTCTTACAGATCGATATAATTATGTATATATATTCAATTCAAAAACAAAAGTAAAATGAAGCAAAAGAGCTTTTCAAACTTTATCCTATGATAGAAATGAGTTGGGTTACTTCGTGGTTATCAGTTTTTAGGTAATCTTACTGGTTGGTGAAAAAGGGAAAGCGCATGCGAAGAAACGAAAATAGTGGGGAAGGTGGCGGGGAAAGAAGTTAATGGGACTTCTACTGCTAACTTGTTTTCTTGGCGCGCTGGCAGAATACGCACAGAACACTTCGGTGTTTTCGGAACAGTTACCTACTTATTTGTCCTCTATTTTCATATTCCCTCTCCCCTTACACCTTTTTAAAATTTAGTTTCTTCAAGAATTTTTTTATTCGAAATCCGGGCCCCCCCCCCCCCCTTACAAAGGTCGGGCCCGGGGTAATGTCCCCAGTGCCCCCCTCAAAACGGGCCTGCTCATTCCAAGAGTGCTTCGACCTTGATAGAAGGGTTATTAGCAAAGCCCTTCAAAACATGGCATTCATTTTTACCAAAAATGGCAATTATTTTGGCCAAAAATGGCATTTATTTTTCGGGCTTCCTTTTTCCAGTCTCTGATTTTATGGGAAAATAGAATATTGCCCTTCGAATAACATTATATTTATTGTACTGACTAAAACTATTTACAAAACTATAATAAAAACTAGCATAAAAAAAATTACAAATTAATTAAATTGTATATGGGTCACAATTGTTGTAAAATAATTTCAGGTGGGCTGTGATACTGCCCATACAAAAACCAAGGCGTCGGTCGCTAAAAATATCTTTCAATTTGGAGAAGGTGAGTTCCACGTCTGCTGATGTTGCCGGTGCGAATTTCATTGAGAGGAGGTCGGCAGCTTCCCAGTCTTCCTTGAGGGTAGCTTCTTCCCCTGACAGATTGGCAGCTACACTCTTCACCTCTTCAGCTTTGAATGAAGGAAGTGGTGAAGGGAAGGGATATATGTACAGGAACAGTCTATAACAAGCCTGGAAGATCTGGCCCTTTTCCCCAATAATGGCTTTAATCCCTTGACGCGAATAATACCAAGTGACTATGGGATTCGGGAAGTCCATTTCAAGTCCATCTACCTGAAGCCTTTCCTTTTCTACCTGGAATCCCAGGATTCCACTGGTCACAGATGCGTATATTTTTGTCATCAACGGGCATAAAGGGGGGTGTTGACCTCGTTTTTCTGCAAACAAAACTTAGAATTCAAACTTTCTTTCCAAGCTAGTTTTTTGTTTTTGGTCTGAAGGGGGGGGGGGGGGGGGTAATAATAATCTAAAAACGCTGCACAGTCCTTCTCACATGGGTTTATTATTCTATTGGATATACCTACAGAAATGTTGGCTGTTCATTTATTGTTTCTTTCATATAAAATAATTGAAATAGCTATATCTGGTGGTTTCCACCAATTGTGGCCCCCAAAACAAGAATAAGGTAAGCTCCTCTTTCTTTTTTCTTTAATAAATTATCTTCGATCATTGATAGTACCATTTAATCGTCTTGATCCACCTGTTGACACCTTTTCCAGTGTTATTATACAAATTGATGGTGATTTCAGACGATTTCCCAGGTTTTTGACTCATAAAAAATCAATTTCGGGAGCTGAACATCTGGTAGAACCTCAATTTTCTATTCTTTGGTCAAAATCGACTTCATATTCGGTCTTCTCGTCCCAAAAAACATGAAAAACGATACCTTAAAAGCTCATGTTACCAACATGTTGCTAAAACGCAAAAAGCACCTATTTTTAGACACATTTTCACTCATAACACCCCTGGGTATATTCCGATCGGGCTGAAAAGTTTCGGGACACAACTAGGGCCCAAATGGAGCATGTGTGCGAAAGAACGATTTTTTTAGACCGAAAATGAAGCCTTTACACGTGATACGGCGGACGGCGTTCGGCGGACGGTGGACGGCGGACGGACATTGCATTTTTGGAATCTACGCACCTTGAAACGGAAAAGAAAAACGCTGCAAAGTCCTTGTCACACGGGTTTATTATTCTATTGGACACACCTACAGAAATGTTGGCTGTTTATTTATTGTTTCTTTCATGTGAAATAATTGAAATAGCTATTTATGATGGTTTCCACCAATTTTGGCCCCCAAAACACAAATTAGGTAGGTACGCTCTTTTTTTTTTTTTTCAAATCATCTTTGATCACTGGTAGTGCCATTTAATCGTCTTGATCCACGTGCTGACACCATTTCTAGTGTTATTATACAAATTAACGGTGATTTCACACGATTTTCCAGATTTTTGCCTCATAAAAAATCAATTTTGGTAGCTGAATCTTTGGTAGAACCTCAATTTTCCACACTTTGGTTAAAATCGACTTCATTTTCGGTCTTCTCGTCCCCAAAAACATGGGAAAAGTTACCTCAAAAGCTCATGTTACTAACATGCTACTAAAACACAAAAAGTACCTATTTTTAACCATATTTTCACTCATAACACCCCTGGGTATATTCCGATCGGGCTGAAAAGTTTCGGGACACAACTAGGACCCAAATGGAGCATGTATGCGAAAGAACGACTTTTTTGGACCGAAAATGAAGCCTGTACACGTGATACGGCGGACGGCGTACGGTGTACGGCGTACGGCAGACGGCGGACGGACATTGCATTTTTTGAATCTAGGCACCTTGAAACGGAAAAGAAAAAATTTTGAGGGGGTGTTATAAAAAATGTTTGCTGACCGAATACATAGGTGTATTATTCACAGAATAATATACCAAAAATGAGACAAAAACGGCAGAAAAGTAGCATTTTCCCCGCAAATAGGCAAAGAATGGCATTTTACCTCAAAACGGCCAAAAAATAGCATTTTAGGATGGCGCCATGGCAAAATGGCATTTGAAGGGCTCTGGTTATTAGACTGACTTGCAGTTTATTATACTATTTTTGGGTTGTACGTACCTTGTAATGTTCAAATGTAAACCAAACAATTTTTGGGGGTTTAAAATTGTTTTCTTGGTTTATTCTCAAGGTTCATTGTATAGAAAACAGTAAGTAACACAAAAATCTAAGAACTCTCTGGGATGTACGAGTAGCTGGCCGTTCAGCAGTTGGGAACCAGCCCAACCGAAGTCATTTATTTTACTGTCTCCCCTCATACGTCAAGTCCCGTTTCCCAACGTTGATATGAGCCATAAAGGAGGTCGGTAAGCGACACTCGTGAACTTGGCTTCTGACACTTGTTTAACCCGCGACGCGTTACGCCCTCCGGTGTGATACCCGGGCGAGAGTCGATTCCCCTCAAACGCTCCATCCACTCGAAATCACCTTCAAGTCTTTGGAGAGCTCTGAGGAGGAGCCCTCTTTGGTTTTCCGACGTACCGCGTTTAGTGATGTAGCAAACTTGCTGTCCGCATGGAAAATTAAAAATGCTGCAAATTATTACACAACGGTTTATTATGCCCCTTCGGCGTAGATAGCTGTTTTCTCTGGTCAGTACCTATTATCCGGGGAATGACAGTTACATAAATATTCGGTGGATTCAACAATTCTATCGTTAATTATTTGTTGTTATTCATAAAGCAAAACGTTTGTTCAACTTGAAAACGCGCCTATCCACTTAATTCAGAATAACCATTATTATTCAAAGGCAATAATATCACGGAACAGCCAACTCGAACTCACTCAGTCATGCGTGTTTATAATCAGTATCCCCTAGCAATATCTGGGCTGGAGGAACACAGTTTCATTCACGATCATGTTGGCTAAGTTTTTCGGTGCAAACGAACGGCTTGTTGTACAATGCCCCGGGTGGTCTCAACAATTCTTTAGTTCGCGAAAATTCAAAAACGTAAAAAAAACCATACCCACCTATCGGAAGTTTTCGAGCTACGGAGTTCTGAAATTTCAACCCCTATTTTAGAGATGACTGACAGTAACGCCAAGCTTCGCGGACCAACTAGACCCCGAACGGAACCTACAAACCAAATTTCGTTAATTTTGGTTCATGGTAACTATAATATAAGAAAATATAAGAAAAGTGCTAAGTACGGTATACGGCGGACGGACAGCAATTTTTTATTGCATTTTCAGATTCTACACATACCTTGAAACGGAAACCATCGACTTTTAAGTGGTTGAGGGGGGGGGGGGGTTAAATTGTTATTGTTTTTTATTTTTTCATGCTCGATTCCAAAGGTTCATTATTGAAACTAATATACCAAAATGATGGATCTTTTGGATTTTGTTGGCAGCTACATTTGGAACTTGAACATACTATGCTTCATGAATAACAACAAATGATTAATGATTGTATTAATGAACCCCGCGCATTTTTATGAAATTTTATTCCCGGGGCGGCTCCAGTTCTCCATTTAGGGCTTTCCTGGGGGAGCTCGAGGGTACTGACCACAGAAAAGCGATCTACACAGAAGGGGCATCTATGCGGGCAAATAACAAACCGTTATGTAATAATATGTAATGTAATAATATGTAATGTAATTTGCAGCGTTTTTTTGTGTGTATGGATTCGTGTTGATCGAATTATTTTCGAAGTGTTATCATTTGTATTTTTGGCTTCCATGGTAATGAATGCGGCAAGTACTGGGAGTTGGGTTTGAGGTAATTCCCCACTTGACCTTCGCACGACTCGAAATCGCCGCCAAGTCGTTCGTGGTGCTATCTGCCTCCTCGTCCTCCCTCATCAGCCCGTAACACGACCATCCACTCGTTGTGTCGAGTGTAGTAATTCATCCCTGAGGGAGCCCTCTATGGTTTCCCGACATACATACTTAGAGCCACTCGCCGCATGTAAATACGTTTGTTGAACCAACGTGAGTTATGCGAGTTACTAGACGTCATGTCCCAGAAATTAGGGACTCACTCGGATGGGAATAACAACGAACACAACGCCATAAGGTTCTCGTCGATTACTACGCCCTATGCAATGTTTTATGTTCTCAAGGTCTTATGTTCTTAGATATCTTATGTTCTTAGAGGTCATATTGTGTCCTCAAGGTCTTGTGTTCTTAGAGATTATATAATGTTCTCAAGGTCTCATGTTCTCAGAGGTCATATTATGTTCTCAAGGTCTTATGTTCTCAAGGCTTATGCTCTTAGAGGTCATATTATGTTCTCATGGTCTTGTGTTCTTAGAGGTCATATTATGTTCTTATATTCTTAGAGAGCTTATGTTCTTAGAGGTCATATTATGTTCTCAAGGTCTTATATTCTCAGAGGTCATAATAGATTCACATGGACTTGTGTTCTTAGAGATCATATTATGCTCTCAAGGTCTTATGTTCTCAGAGGTCATAATAGGTTCTCAAGGTCTTATGTTCTTAGAGGTCTCATGTTCTCAGAGGTCTTATGTTCTTAGAGGTCATATTATGTTCTCAAGGTCTTATGTTTTAGAGGTCATATTATGTTCTCAAGGTCTTATGTTCTCAGAGATCTTAAGTTCTTAGAGGTCATATTATGTTCTCAAGGTCTTATGTTCTTAGAGGTCATATTATGTTCTCAAGGTCTTATGTTCTCAGAGGTCATAATAGGTTCTCAAGGTCTTATGTTCTCAGAGGTCTTAATAGGTTCTCAAGGTCTTATGTTCTTAGAGGTCTCATGTTCTCAGAGGTCTTATGTTCTTAGAGGTCATATTATGTTCTCAAGGTCTTATGTTTTAGAGGTCATATTATGTTCTCAAGGTCTTATGTTCTCAGAGATCTTAAGTTCTTAGAGGTCATATTATGTTCTCAAGGTCTTATGTTCTCAAGGCTTATGCTCTTAGAGGTCTCATGTTCTCAGAGGTCTTATGTTCTTAGAGGTCATATTATGTTCTCAAGGTCTTCTGTTCTTAGAGGTCATATTATGTTCTCAAGGTCTTATGTTCTTAGAGGTCATATTATGTTCTCAAGGTCTTATGTTTTAGAGGTCATATTATGTTCTCAAGGTCTTATGTTCTCAGAGGTCTCATGTTATCAAGGTCTTCTGTTCTTAGAGGTCATATTATGTTCTCAAGGTCTTACGTTCTTAGAGGTCATATTATGTTAACAAGGTCTTGTGATCTTAGAGGTTATATTATGTTCTCAAGGTCTTATGTTCTCAAGTTCGTATGTTCTCAAGGCTTATGTTCTTGGCGGTCTTATGTTCTCAGAGGTCTTATGTTCTTAGAGGTCTTATGTTTTAGAGGTCATATTATGTTCTAAAGCTCTTATGTTCTCAGAGGTCTCATGTTCTCAAGGTCTTCTGTTCTTAGAGGTCATATTAAGGTCTTGTGTTCTTAGAGGTCATATTATGCTCTCAAGGTATGTTCTCAGGGGTAATAATAGTTTCTCAAGGTCTTCTGTTCTTAGAGGTCATATTATGTTCCCAAGGTTTTATGTTCTCAAGGTTTTATGTTCTCAGAGGTCATAATAGGTTCACAAGGTCTTGTGTTCTTAGAGATCATATCATGTTCTCATGGTCTTATGTTCTCAGAGGTCAGAATAGGTTCTCAAGGTCTTATGTTCTTAGAGGTCATATTATGTTCTCAAGGTCTTATGTTCTTAGAGGTCATATTATGTTCTCAAGGTCTTATGTTCTCAGAGGTCATAATAGGTTCTCAAGGTCTTATGTTCTTAGAGGTCATATTATGTTCTCAAGGTCTTATATTCTCAGAGGTCATAATAGGTTCACATGGACTTGTGTTCTTAGAGATCATATTATGCTCTCAAGGTCTTATGTTCTCAGAGGTCATAATAGGTTCTCAAGGTCTTATGTTCTTAGAGGTCATATTATGTTCTCAAGGTCTTATGTTCTCAGAGGTCATAATGGGTTCACAAGGTCTTGTGCTCTTAGAGATCATAATATGTTCTCAAGATCTTATGTTCTCAGAGGTCTTAATGGTTCTCAAGGTCTTCTGTTCTTAGAGGTCTCATGTTCTCAGAGGTCTTATGTTCTCAAGGTCTTATGTTCTCAGAGGTCATAATAGGTTGTCAAGGTCTTGTGTTTTTAGAGGTCTTATGTTCTCAAGGTGGCGCATCTCGACGAGACAAGCAGCGTGTGCCATCTTGTCTCAAAACTCCATCTTCCAGGAATATCGTTAATCTGCAGTAATCCACCTTCCCGTTTTCGGCTCTCCCATCCAGTGTTACATTTATTAGGTACCTACCATTCAAATCTCTGTTTTCCATATAATTATATATTTATGTTCGTGTAATCAGTGCCTCAGTTTTATCCCTAGGAACGAGGTGACTTCAGTCTAAAAATATAAATTATTATTCCAATTACTAGTCACCGATACCCATTTTGGCATCGGTATTATCCAGTCGTGAAGTTAGTACCTTAGTCGAATTTGGTGAATGATTTTTTTTTTTAAATCCCTATTGTTCACCTTTTAGAGATGACTGACAGTGAAGCCGAGCTGTGCAGACCAACTAGACCCCAAGCGGGACCTGCAAACGAAATATCATTATTTATGGTTCTCAGTTAATATTATTAACTAAGAAAGTTGCGAGATACGGCGGACGGATAGACTTTTGGTTCATTTTCATGAATGAACCTTAGGAATCGAATAAGAAATTTGTGTAGAATAGCTTCGTCAACATGATCGTGAATGAAACTGTACACCTGCATAACTTCAACCCAGATATCATCGATAGGGAACATTTTTGTGGTCGCATCATTTTTGGTCTTATCGGCTGCCTATCGTTTTCCACTTATGGTCGGGATTTGCAAAAGAAGGAAACACACAAGAAAAGGTAACACACGGAAAACACAAAAAGAAAAGCACAAGAGAAAGGTTTTGTTCTGCAAAAAATGTGGCTATTTCTTGAAACTGAAACCGATGATTGTGTGGCTATGACATTTCCAGAGGAGCTGTTTCAGGAATCCAGCTGGATTTGTTGCCCTGATACCTCTGTAATCATGTACGAGTAAGTACACAATAATTGCAACCAACCTGGGCTCAATTTGAGGTATATTGTCGTACAAAATGATGTTATCGATGGTATATGGTTCCATAATGTTGTGTCCATCTAAAATGTTGGTAGATTTCAAACAAAGAGCATCGACCTTTTCCGAAAGGGCCGAATGTTTTGCATTAGAACTGGCATTTATACATTTATATTCCTATGGTCGATAATTCAAAAATAAATAAATAAATAAGTATGTACCTACTATATTATTATAAGGAACGGATGAACGCGGCTGTCAGCGAACACTAGCTTCATAGCTTTTCGTTGACATTTCACTTCTTGTTTTGATTTAATTTCTTGTATTCTTGAGGTGTATTGTGATGTATTTTTCTTTCCTTATATTGCTTTTTGTGAAATAATGAATAATAAAAAAAAAAATAATAATTTCTGACTTGTAAACTGAGTTATTAAATAAGGCTCCCACGTGCATCACAGAGCTCCATCGCTCCATCGCATGTGGTTCCCTATTATGTATAAAGTACCACTTAGCTCATTGCAATGTATGTATGGGAATAAATATATTTTGAATTTGAATTTGAATTCGAATTTGAATTACCTACCTATGGACAGTAACTTTAGGCTGAATCATCGATCCTCGAGTTTGTATGGCCTGCAGTTTACCTCCTCACAACCTCAATTTTCGGGTTCTCATCTCAGTCTTGTCGATCTTAAAGCAAGTTATGAGACAGGCAAATATTTGTATTAGGTTCACCCTTGAAACCCTCGTCGTTTTTATGGCCCTCTGCTACGGGAATTCAATAACTCAAGTAACGCTGGGAGGCCTATTAATATCCCTCAAGTTTGCACGAAGCACACTACATGGATTCAGTGCCTAACGATAACTCTACGATTAAGAAACTGTAGTTTTGATGTCTACGTGGAATTTTACCATATTAATACTCGATGTAACATGTGGTCCACTACTACTGTGAACCATGGATTGGAAATAACATAATATTATTTTCCTTCTACCCACTCGAAGTCGATATACCTACCTATGCGACTGCGCTCAAGTTGAAATTATTTTTAACAGATTTTTGGTCGTTGCTAATTTGCTATAATTTATTATCAGTATTATTAATTCAGTAATGATTATCAAGCTGTACCTAATTATTACAAACTGGCCAGAAGAGGAGAATAAAAACGTCTGCCAATACGAGTAGGCAGTACAGCTTCCTCACTTGAATCACATGAACGTATAGAATAGTTGGGTAGGTTCATTTTGATAAGGGACCATCTGCGGCCCAACCCGCGTGTACCCTCAAAATTTCAGCACTCTTCAACCATTTTTCGCGTAGTTAGAAGCGTTACAAGGAAATTGTCAATATTTCATGTTCGCGCATGCTCGGACAAGAGGTACAGTACAATTCCAATGAAATTCGTGTGGAACTATCGAAGTATTATTACTGATTGACCCACCAAGTTTGAACCCATTTCAACTACACATAAGGTAGTTATGAGGGTTTCATTTATTTCACGTTTGCGCACGCGCAGACGGAACGGTTTCCATGGTTTTGAAACGGGACTATCTGCGATCCAATCCTCCGAATTTCAGCCTTTTCGACGATTATTTCGGTTAGTTATGGGCGTTACAAAAATGTATTGACCACAGACATAGTCACAGACAGACGGACAGACAATCACGGAACCAAAAATGTTCCCTGATGTCTGAAACTTAAAGTACGAGTGGAAATTTTCATTTTGGAGGGCATACATATTTTTTTCGACTCTTGCGCGAATACAAAGCTTCCCTACCTTCGGTAGTGAGGAAGCAAGGGTCTATTATTTTGAGCATAAAAAAATTATACTTCAGTTGAAGCTAATATTTCATCAGAAGCTTACAAGGTATAAAGGAAGCCTCGGAATCGAAATCAAATGTTCAAAACCGAGAAATTTACAGATTAGGTGAAGAGCGATATCCTGGTTGAGTTACGGTGTTCTTAATTAGAGAAACGATATGAAAATGTACATGAAAAACTCGGTGATTGATAACGGTTGCAAATTATAAGGAATAAATACCTAACTGAACAAATAAATACAAATATGTACGGTAAATATATATTTTACATCGATTCGAAAACATTACTACATTTTTACTTTTGCTTCCTCACTACCGAAGGTAGGGAAGCCTTGGATTCGTGAAAATTTATGTCCTCCAAAGTGAAAATTCCCACAACCATTTTGCGTTTCAGACATCGAGGAGCATTTATCTGGTTCCGTGTCTGTCTGTGGTAATTCTTGTAACGCCCATAACTGCCCGAAATAAAGGTCGAAATAGGCTGAAATTTGAAGGGAAGATGCGGGTTGGGTTACAGATGTTCTCATACAAAACTCATCGGAAAAGTGCAGTAACTTTGGTCTGCGCATGCGCAAACGTGAAATATTTGAAACGCCCATAACAACCCTAATTATCGTTAAAATGAGTTCAAACTTGGAGGGTTGGTCAGGAATCGTGGTTCGGTAGTTCTAAATGAATTTTCCGGATTCGTAATTTAATTTCGTCTACGCATGCGCAATGTTGACCATTTCCTTGTAACGATTCGAACTGCGCGAAAACTAGTCGTAGGGAGCTGAAATTACGAGGGTACACGCGGGTTGGATCGCAGATATTGCCGTTTCAAAATCATGGAAATCTTTTCGTCTGCGCATGCGCAAACGTGAAATACTTGAGACGCCTATAACTACCTCAAATATCGTTGAAATGAGTTCAGTTCAGATTTGGGAGGTCGATCAGGAATAATACTTTGATAGTTCCATATGAATTTCATTGAAATCGTAGCGGAACTTTCGTCTGCGCATGCGCGAACATGAAATGTTGACCATTTCTTTGTAACGCTTCTAACTACGCGAAAAATAGTCGTAGTAACCTGGGATTTTCAGGGTACCCGTGGGGTCGATCGCAGATGATCCAATTTCAAAATTATGGAAATCGATTAGTCCGCGCATGCGCAAACGTGAAATAATTGAAACGCCCTTAACTACCTTGAATATAGTTGAAATGATTCCAGATTTGGAGGGTCGATCAGAAATAATACTTTGATAGTTTTACATGAATTTAATTAAAATCGTACTGTAACTTATCTGCGCATGCGCGAACATGAAATGTTGACCGTTTCGTTGTAATGCTTCTAACTACACGAAAACTAGTCGTAGAGTGCTGAAATGTTGAAGGTACACGCGGGCTTTGATCGCAGGTGATCCCATTTCAAAATTATGGGAATCATTTCGTCTGCGCATGCGCAAACGTGCAATACTTGAAACGCCCATAACTACCTTAAATATCGTTGAAATGAGTTCAGATTTCCAGGGTCGATCAGGAACAGTACTTTGATAGTTCCGTGTGACTTTCATTCGTCTGCGCTTGTGCGAACATGAGATGTTGACCGTTTTCTTGTAACCGCTTCTAACTACGCGAAAAATAATCGTAGTCCTGAAATTTTGAGGGTACGCGCGGGTTGGGTCGCAAATGGTCCCATATCAAAATGAACCTACCCAACTATTCTGTACGTTCATGTGATTCAAATGAGGAAGCTGTACTGCCTACTCGAATTGGCAGACGTTTTACTTTCCTTCTGAGTGATAACAAATTTTCCCACTTTCTTGGACGTTGGATATGAAGAATGTAAACGCGATGAACTTTCGACCTTGAATGTATAATTATTCCTTAGCTTATGTACCAATCTAGTGGCAAATATTTATATTCCCCTCACCACTGTACTTAACGACCAAAATCAAGTTGATTTCTCATCTTCGGCTTCAAGTACGCCCTCAACGAATGCGCCTTGTTAAGGTCAACCGAGATTGGGGGGTTTATCAGAGCGTTCCAATATTAAATAAAACAATTTAAATCCTCTCGCTTTAGTATTCGAAATCCCCCCTCGGTGGCCCAGCGCCACCCACATATTTCATAACTCAATGCGGAATCGATCAGCCTCCGTGGAATCGTGAAAATGCCATTCCGATCCCTCCCAGTGGGAAACAAACATGTAAACTACGGCTCGAACAAACCGAAATTATTCGGGGATAGTTTCGGCAAGTGGTTTTGTTCAACGCCCCTCGAGGCAATACCATTTTAAACCGAGTCCTTGACATTTGCTTTCCATTCTGAACATTAAGTGGACACGCCCTGGCCGATCCTCTCCTGTTGTTTTTGTCGATTTTTACACTCCTAACGACAGCTTGCTTGCCCACTTCCAGGTGTTAGGATGTGTCCTTGACTGGTGCAGTCTCTTTTAAAACGTTTCTTTTTGAAAAAGAAAATTTCTGGTTTGTTTCGGTGGTTCCTACCTGCAAAATTGACCTTTTCAAACGGTCAAAACGGCGTGTACGTAACAATTAAATTATGTTAAAATAAATTAGCGGAAAATACAAGACTTGTAAAAAATAAATGCGTTACAGATTTACAGAGAAAAGTTTCATTCGTACAGTTTGGTCATATGAGCGAATTTATGATGTAATCCTATTTAACTACGAATAGTTTCCATGGTTTAGTCCACAAATTTAACTATAATCTTTTGCGCTCCAACTTTTTGGTTTATTATTAGCGAATTTTCAAAGAAAATGAAGCTATTGCAATGGCTTCGAAATTTAAATAATATAAATTTTTGGAAATTTTCTTCATAGAAATCCGTTTCAGACCATTCTAAAACGATTCCTGAAATTTAACACTTTTTTATATGTATATATATATATATATATTTATATATATATTTATTTATATATGTGTCACTCCAGACGATAACTCTCGATAGAATTGAGATAAACAGCTCACATTTGCACAAAAAATCTATCTTGGCAATCGAAAGGCTAAGTTCGAAGATGGGCGAAATTGGCCTACTCTAAGGAGGGTTTTGGCGCATTTAAAGTGCGCAAAAATTACCCAAAAATCCCCAAAATGTTATTTTCCAACAAGTGACCCCTCATTTTAAAGGTTTTTGCACGCTGAACACGATGGTGGAATCGGATTTTAGATATCTTGATCCGTTCTCAAATTAGAGCATTTAAAGTGCGCAATAATTACCCAAAAATCCCCAAAATGTTATTTTCTAACAAGTGACCCCTCATTTTAAAGGTTTTTGCACGCTGAACACGATGGTGGAATCGGATTTTAGATATCTTGATCCGTTCTCAAATTAGAGCATTTAAAGTGCGCAAAAATTACCCAAAAATCCCCAAAATGTTATTTTCCAACAAGTGACCCCTCATTTTAAAGGTTTTTGCACGCTGAACACGATGGTGGAATCGGATTTTAGATATCTTGATCCGTTCTCAAATTAGAGCATTTAAAGTGCGCAAAAATTACCCAAAAATCCCCAAAATGTTATTTTCTAACAAGTGACCCCTCATTTTAAAGGTTTTTGCACGCTGAACACGATAGTGAAATCGGATTTTAGATATCTAAATCCGTTCTTAAATTAGAGCATTTAAAGTGCGCAAAAATTACCCAAAACTAGGATAATCTTTAAACTCTTACCCCCCACCCCCTTAGAGTGGTCAGATTGAAATATGTGAGAAGTATTAATTGAAGACGAGAGTTCGAAGCAAAAAAGGGGGAGGCAAACGATTAGTACAACTCCTTGAATTTACCCACAGCGATCAAATAAATAAGCACTTAGTACAATTACGTAATAAACAAACGGTAGAATCAGGATGGACAAAACGTACAAATTAAAATAAATACGAAGAGAATATACATAGAAAACCAAATTTTAGACCGAAGTTTTCCTTTATTCAAAACCATAGCCATTAATTCGAATATTTCTTTGAAAATTCGCTCATTAAGTCATGCTGCATGACTGGTTTTTTTTTCAATAATGAACCATTGGAATCGAGCATGAAAAAAAAAATTCTAACCCCCCCCCCCCTCAAAATTTGATGGTTTACGTTTCAAAGAATGTAGAATCCAAAACTGCAATAAAAACGCTGCAAATCCCTGCACAACGGTTTATTATTTTGTATAGAATACCCTCCTGTTACAGATCACAGCTCTATGTATAGATAACCCGTCTATATAATATAATATGTACTATTCTATGCATATTATGTAGATCGCAGACCCTCCGTAGGTTAGTACCTAACCCCGTACTCGTTACGAGGTGCCTACCTAAATCACGAGTTAAATGTTGCTAAAATAATTCTGCCGATGACAAACAGTACCTAACAAAAAGAAACACATAATGAAGTTCTGAAAAGAAATTGTTGATGGGGAGTGAAAAAAGTTGCAAAAGTACCTACCAACAAACTCCAGCCCCTTCTACGTAGATGGTATAATGAACCGTTGTGTAATAATTTACCGTTGAGTAATGATTTACCGTAGTAATAATTTACCCATCAATAATACTTCAACGTTTGTTCAAGTTTCACTACCTACCAACAAACTCCAAAAGAGCCATCATTTTTCAAACGAAAAAATATCACAGAACAACCAACTCGACTTCATACTCCGCCAATATAATCAGGTGATCCCTACCAATGATTGGCCGTATTCACAAATTCCTATTGTGGGCGCGTCTCTGGTTACGAGATTTGGTTTGAATTGTATACAATTTCATTCACACTGGAGTCGAAAATGCCTGTCGGTGCAAACTTCGGGGCCTTACTGTGAACGAACGGCTGGACGTACGATGCTCCGGATGGTCTTAAAAAACTCGCAAGTTCAAGAACTATTTAAAACCGTAAAAATATTTACGTAAAAAAATGGTATAGGCGTTTTGAAAATTTCAACCCCTATTTTGAACCCCTTAGAGATGACTGACAGTAACGTCGAGCTTCGAGGACCAACTAGACGCCGATCGGAACCTATAACCCGAATTTCATCAATTTTTTTTCATGGTAACTAAGAAAAGTGGCCCGTACGGCGTACGGCGTACGGCGGACAGACAGAAATATTTTTATTGCAGTTTTGGATTCTACGTACCTTGAAACGTAAACCATCAAATTTTGAGGGGGGGTAAGAATTTTTTTTTTCATGCTCGATTCCAATGGTTCATTATTGAAAATAATAAACCAAAAAATTTCCGTCCGTACGCCGTACTGGCCACCTTTCTTGGTTACCATGAAACGAAATTGATGAAATTCGGGTTATAGGTTCCGATCGGCGTCTAGTTGGTCCTCGAAGCTCGACGTTATTGTCAGTCATCTCTAAGGGGTTCAAAATAGGGGTTGAAATTTTCAGAACGCCGTAACTCGAAAACTTTTGATAGAAGGGTATGGGTTTTTTACGTTATTAAATTTGTCTTGAACTAAACAATTTTTTGAGACAACCCGGAGCATTTTACGTCCAGCCGTTCGTGTGCACCAAAAAGCTTCGTCAACACGATCGTGAATCAAACGGTATAAATCCGGCCCGGATATCATAACTACGGAGCATCTGATTATAATCAAGGACGGCTGTATGAAGTCGAGTTGTTTGTTCTGCGATATTATTATTTCATTTGACAAGTGATGGACTATTGGATTTTGTTGGTAGGTACTTCTGAAACCTGAACAAACGTTGAAGTATTATTTATGGGTAAATTATTACACACCGGCAAATTATTACACAACGGTAAATTATGACACAAAGGTAAATTATTACACAACGGCTCATCTACCCAGAAGGGGCTGGATTTTGTTGATAGGTACTTTTGCAACTTGAACAACCGTTGAAGTATTATTGATGGGTACATTATTACACAATGGCAAATTATTACACAATGGCAAATTATTACACAACGGTAAATTATTACACAACGGTAAATTATTACACCTCGGCAAATTATTACACAACGGTAAATTATTACACAACGGCTCATCTACCCAGAAGGGGCTGGATTTTGTTGATAGGTACTTTTCCAACTTGAACAACTGTTGAAGTATTATTGATGGGTACATTATTACACAATGGCAAATTATTACACAACGGTAAATTATTACACAACGCTAAATTATTACACCACGGTAAATTATCACACAACGGTAAATTATTACACAACGGCTCATTTACCAAGAAGGGGCTGGATTTTGTTGATAGGTACTTTTGCAACTTGAACAACTGTTGAAGTATTATTGATGGGTACATTATTACACAATGGCTAATTATTACACAACGGTAAATTATTACACAACGGCTCATCTACCAAGAAGGGGCTGGATTTTGTTGATAGGTACTTTTGCAACTTGAACAACCGTTGAAGTATTATTGATGGGCAAATTATTACACAACGGTTCATAATTCTATCTCCGTAGAAGCGGAACCTATATAGGTAAATTATTACACAGCGGTTTATCTAGGTACCTAGTAACGAGTACGGGGTTAGGTACTAACCTACGGAGGGTCCGCGATCTACATAATTTGTGTAGAATAGTACATATATTATATAGAAGGGTTATCTATACGGAGACCTGTGATCTGTGACAGAAGGGTATACACAAAAAGGGTCTGTACAAAATAATAAACCGTTGTGCAGGGATTTGCAGCGTTTTTGTTATTGAAACTTGCTTGTGTCAAGTTACTATCTTTTCCAATTTACTGTCGTACTGAATGTATCCCAATAGTTTGTTAATTTTGGTTTGTTATTTTCAGTAATGAACCTTTAAAACAACATGGAGAAAAAAAAGAAATTCGACCCCCCCCCCCCCTTCATAATTTGTTGGTTTTAGTTTCAGAGTACATAGAATCCGAAAATAGAAATAAAAACCCGCAAATTATTACACAAAGGTTTATTATTCACCGGTATAGATGCCCCTTTTGCTTAGATCAGTGTTTTCTGTGGACATTATACCTCCCCTCGTGTTTCCGACGGTAAATAAAAGCCCTAAATGGAGTACGGGAGCCAGCAATGAAGGTTCCGAAAAAAATATGCGGTGGATTCAAGAACTCTATCACTGATTATTAATTTGTTGTTATTCATATAGCATAACGTTAGTTCAAGTTGTAAAATTACCTATCAACACAATTAAAAATAACCATCATTCTTCAAATGAAATAATGTCACGTAACAACCAGCTCGACTTCATATAGACATCCGTGATCATAATCTGGTGTTCCTTCAGGGGCTTGATGTATACCGTATGTATACCGCAAACGAACGGCCGGTCGTACAATGCTCCGGGTGGTCTCAAAAAGTTCACAAAGTCGAGATCAATTTCGGAACCTTGACAAATAAAAAATACCTATCTATCGAAAGTTTTCGGGCTACGGAATTCTGAAAATATCAATCTATTTTTCACCCCTTAGAGATGACTGACAGTAACGCCGAGCCTCGAGGACCAATTAGACCTCAAACGGGACCTACAAACCAAATTTCATTAATTTTGGTTCGTGGTAGCTAGGAAAGTGCGAATTACGACGGGCGGCTTTTAGGGCTTTCCGGGGACAAGCAAAGCAAGTGGTATTGACCACAGAAAACAGCGGTCTACGCAGTAGGAGCATCTATACAGGAACCTAATTAATTAATAAACCGTTGTGTCATAATTTGCTGCGTTTTAAAATAGCAAATCAATTCTTGACATTTTTAAAGAAGAAATTTAATATTCTGGCTGCTGAAATTGGCTATTTCCGTCCCGAGGCGGCATGCTACAGAAATGATGGTGAATTATATTTAGGTACCTAATTTTTTGATGATATTTTGCCTATTTTCGACCAAATTTCAAATATGACTTTTTTAAGAACAAATATTTATCGCTGTTGAAAAAATAGTTTTTTGTCTCGAGGCACCATCCAGCAACAAGTTTTGATATATTTGTTGTATTTTTGGTGACTTCAACAGACATGACTTCCAACAACTCGAATGTGTCCCAGTTTGTAGAGGAAAAGTATTGTTGATAGTTGAAATAGGATTAGTCCGTCTCGAGACATCTTCAATACCATGCATATTTCATATCAATTGAGAAGATTTTTACAAATTTGAACGCTCGGCTACGACCTCCTCGATTGAGACCGAAAATTTACTTGACGAGGTTCGTCTTGGTTCTCAGTATAGGTACCAAAAAATATTTTCGGATCTCTACTATGTCTGTAATGGCCTGGAACTGGAACTTTTGAGTCCCATGGAACTCACCCGTGAGCCTGTTCCTAACCACGCTCTAGTTTTGGCCAGAATTAGGAACTTTTGCTCCTCAGTACCGGAAGGTCTGATTGAGTCAAAAGAATTTAAGTCCTCCAAAATGAAAATTCCACTACCGTTTTGCGTAGTAAACATCCGGGAACATTTTTGTTTCGGTGTCTGTTCGTCTGTCGGTCCGTGTGTGTGTGGTAATTCCTTGTAACGCCCATAACTACCCGAAATAATGGTTGAAATGGGCTGAAATTTGGAGGGTAGGTGCGGGTTGGGTCACACATGGTCCCATATAAAAATAATTGAAAAAGCACGGTAACTTTCTTCTGCGCATGCGCAAACGTGAAATAATTGAAACGCCCATAACTACGTTAAATGTCGTTGATATGAGTTCAGATTTGGAGGGTCGATCAGTAATAATACTTTCATAGTTCCAAATGAATTTCATTGGAACCGTACTGTAACTTTTGTCTGCGCATGCGCGTACATGAAATGTTGACAGTATCCTTGCAACGCTTTTAACTACGCGAAAAATAGTCGTAGAGAGCTGGCATTTTGAGGGTACACGCGGATTGGATCGCAGATGGTTCCGTGTCAAAAGGAACCTACCCAACTACTCTATACGTTCATCTGATTCAAGTGAGGAAGCTGTACTGCCTACTCGGATTGGCGGACGTTTTTAGAGATAATTTGTCGAATGCGCAAGCGAATCTAACGGTTGAAATTTGATTATGTAGACCGTTCTCTCAGTTCGGGGATGTTTTCTCTATCGCTACTTGCTAATTTTACTTTAAAAAATTATATAAATCTAATTTTTTTTAAATTCTAAATTTAACCAATTATTTAACGCATCTATAATATTGAGAAACGAATATTTTTTCATTTTTTCTTCCACATTGTGTCATATCTAATTTGAAAGCTGATGAGAAATGAGACGGGACTTCTATTTTCAGAGCTTGTCCCTTCAATCTGAGCGGAACCCCAATTTTACTCCCATCAGATACGCCAAACCCCTGCGGCCACCGAACCGATATTTAAATAGGTTCATTACCAGCTTATCCCTCGCTTGAAACATTTTCAACCGCTCTTTCTGAGTTGTTCGGCGTAATAGGGATGAAAGACAAGGGCTTTTTCTTTTTTCAACGCGATAAATGGAAATTTTCCTTGTCCTGTGGTATTGGCTCGCATATCAAACAGCAGAATGGGTACTGGTTTACTTTTCAAGGGTTTCCTGACGGGCTACCTGCAATTTGTTTGGTATGCAGGTACCTACATACTGTATTACCCCTGCCAAGATCAATTAGATGTATTATGGGTGGAGATTGATATTATGAAAACGCTCAACAGCCCAGAGTTACTGTGATAATACATAATACATACTGTTCTAAGGATTCTTGAGGGTTGGTCGCTTATCAAACGATCGACAATGCCGACGTTTCGATTAATTTATAAATCCTCTTCAGGGCTGTAATGATAGGAAATAATAGAATTGTTTTTGCATTTTCGGATTCTACATACCTTGAAACGTAAACCATCAAATTTTGAACGGGAGGGGGGGTTTAATTTTTTTTTCCATGCTCGATTCCAAAGTTTCATTATTGAAACATTATAAGGTAGAATTCTGTTTCTATGAAACTGTAATGGGCCGGCCGGCTCCAGTACTCGATTTAGGGCTTCGCCGTGGGAACCACGAGGGTAGGAATTTTGGTTCATGATAACTTGGCAGTCAGAAGTATCATTTTTCAGGATTATCATTCGAAGCTTCAATCAACCCTTTGAAAAAGTATTTGAATACGTTGATAACGACAAATTCTTTTGTCCACAGAGCATTCTTTCTATGAAATATCCACACAATTTCGGTGCGGCCAAGTTCCATGTCAACATAGGATTGTGTTGATGACACTAACCATTCAGTAGTCACTGTTACCTATAATAATCCTACGTCTGTTCCTCGGTTGTCCACATGCGATAGTCACTAGGACTCGTCCCACGAATAGAATTATGAACAAAATTTAGTGCTTTCCTGGGGGGGGCATTGGCCACATAAATGAGTGATCAGGTAAATAGTAAACCTCCGTGTAATAATTTGAAGCGTTTCACATTGGGTGACGGCCTTATTTTGTCTAAAATTGGACATCAGATTGATGTTGAACGAACGTTGTACATTATTTCTCATGACTCTTACCAGGGGGCATATTCACTAAATGAGATACTGAAAAGAGATTACCTGTTTTGAAAACCTCCTGGGAGAGATAGTCTCCCTCGGGTGACAGTCTCTTCCACTGTCTCCTGCGTTCGTCTATTTTACTGAATAGCTATATTATAGATTCATGAATGAAAAATATACTTGCCTTTAAGAGATGAAAAAACATACATCAAAATTACCGATATGGTAGCGGATGAACGAAGGATGATGCGCGATATCACTATCAAATAGACGAAAAATGAGAAAGAGACTCTCTTTGGAGAAAATCAAGGAAAAGAAAGAACCTAATTAGGTGTCTCTTTGAAAGAGATTAAAAATACCAAGATGGCCGCCAACTCTCTCTGTTTTTAAGTTACTGAATAACCCTGTCGTGGATGCTATAAAAATGTATCTTGCCAAAAGAGAGAGTCGAACCGAAAAGAGATGTTTCAGTGGCGTAGTTAATATGCTCCCAGGAGTGTGTACTTGCTGTAGATAAAGTAACGTAAGTAAAGTAAATTAAATAAATAACATGTACTGAAAAAGGATTGGGTTTTCCGTAAACTTTGATGGGTCGTAACAAACTCCGAACTTGTGTTGATAAGGCGCGAGCAGTACATTCTTGCGGGCGAGGCCTTGCACTTGAATCTCGAAGCCGTTCGAAACTGGATGTGTTCGATTTGTCTTTTTTCTTCAGGCCCCCGCGAATGAGTGTCGGGATATGTATATAAGCCCTCGCCGCCTCTCGTGCCATCGTCAGTTGATCTACACGTACAACTAGCATCCCTTCAAAACCATGTCTGCTCTCAGAGTTATCGTAAGTCCACACCACAGCACTACTAGTCGTATTACAGCTGTAAAATAGTGCGTAGTGAAATTTTCACATTGCATACCTACTTCTGCTGCTATCTTTTACATGAAAGTATGTACCATATTACGTCACCAGCTGCCTCAACCACAACATAATCTATTGCATTCATAAAATAATAGAATAATAAAAGAAATCTTTCCTTTTCTAAGAGGCACTTCTTTATCAAGGTGAATTCAGTTCAACTATTAGGTTTCCCAAATTAGTTATACATAACAAATTGATTATTTATGTATAATAATTAATTTTACGTAAATTAATTATTCCTAATATAGGCTTCATATTCTATAATTCTGATATTTAAATTAATCAAAACAAGTCTCACTAAAGCCAAGTTTTCTTCCTAAATTTTATTATTGATAGGCAGCATCTCAGATCATCCCTCAGGGACAATAGAACTAGATTCCCCCACCTGTTGCCTAGCGGTTTATGAATGTTCCTGTACATATGTACCGGCTTTCGCGTATTATACCTGTTCATAAAATAGATTCAGTAACCAAAGCCAAAAGGATAACGAATTCTGTGAACCGACATCGCAAAATTTCGATTTGATCATTTCACTCAAAACTTCGACTTGATCCTCCCCATCGCCTTGTCGATTTTGAACAGAAAATATTCAATGAGTCAACTCAGCGAAAACTCTGCATTTCTCACATGAATATATTTTCGGCACGGAATTTCGACGAATGTTTCTATGCTTCACGGAAAATATTATCGTTATATTTTGTATCCGACTTCTATGGTTTTACTAAATACAGGCACATCTCAAATTTTCATCACTTAGCAGAAATTTTGATGTCCCCTAGCATGATTATATTTGTAAATAGACTCTTAGAAAGGTATCTATTCACTCAATATAAAAACCTTAGAGAAGCGTTTTGTAAAAAAGTAAGCTGCATATTATGATATATTTTCAAGCCTTGCAGTGGTTTTGTTGTTGTTATTGTTGTTGAAACAATCAATCAATCTTGTTGTTGTTGAACTTGCTGCAATCAAAGTGTTTGTTGAAGCGACAACTGCTTGAGTAGTTCATTGTCCATTTTAAAGACACTTATCAAGTAATTGATTAATTAATCAATTTCGAAAACTATTAATTCTGAACCACTCAAGGTAGTACTTGATGCATTGTCAATAACTCGCAAGCAACTTAGGATTGTGTTTTACAAGTTTTTATTGTTAACGTAATATTCTGTTTGAAACAGTACATGCAGAGAGATCTGAAAACGACGGGTCTGGATGGGTTTGTTGACCACAGGCCTAAGTTACAGATTTACACCCCGAAATGAAACAAATTACGTATACTGTTGTATATACAGGTCAAATAATTCATGATAGTTTTACGAGTACAGTTCAGTTCTAACGTGGTTGGACTTCTTTCAGTTCTTCGTGGCTCTTGCCATCGCCTGCGTCTTTGCTGCTGAAGAGAGAGTCAAGAAGCAGGTGCTCCTCGGTGCTGCTCCCTACGCCTACTCCGGATACTCCGCTCCTCTCGCTTACTCCGCTCCTCTCGCTTACTCCGCCGGTTACTCCGCACCTCTCGCTTACTCCGCTCGTGCCGCTCTCCCAGCCTACGGATACGCTGGGTACTCCGGTATGTACTCCAACGGCCTCTACTACTGAGCCCAGCAGTGAAACCTTGGGCTCGCCAACCTGCTAACTCAACAGCAGCAGGAGCTCTGTTTCCACTCTGACGCTTTCCGACACCTGCGCTCATCTGGTTGTTCTCGGCTTTCCTTTATGTACTACACACAAGGAGTTTTGATGAAATAAATTTTGTTGAAACTATTCTGTTGTATACAATATTCCTTTCTCTAAATTTAAAGCATACAAACGATTACCAGATATGTATAAAGGTAGTGTTGGCTAAGATTAGTTCATCTGAGGGACTCAAGTTCAGTTAGTTCACCCCTTGAAAGGAGTAGTTCTTTTGAGTTGGTTCATTCCCGTTCCTTTTCGATTTGAGTCATCTTACAGAAACACTGAACTATAACAAAGATATGCACTACCAACTTAGTTCCTTATTCCTTTGAACTGTTGTTCTGTGATAATATAAACTCCTCAAGTAATATCCTCCCCATCTGAAACTAACTCCTACCTAAATAACTCGTATGAACTAAGGAACTTTCGTTCGGTGGATAATGCTATCAACTCCTCATGTATTAAGGGACCTGTCTTTCTGTGGATACTTAGCAACTCCTCATGTAGTATCCACCGTTCCTATGAACTAAAGTACTAACTTAATCGACTTATGAGTTAAGTTCTTTAGTTCTTAGTGATGCACAGGAGTATAATAATTCTAAATTAAACTAATTAGGTGAGATACTATTAAAGAAAAAATTTCGATTTTTAAAAACAAGATATTTAAAGGTAACAAATTAATGCAAAAATAATACATAATATTCAAGATGGTATCTATAATAACCAGAAATTAAACCCTTATAAACTTGTCCATGACTAATGGTCGAATATATATAAATTCTATATATACATCCCATAAAAGAGGCTAATATCAAATAAATAAAAGAAAACGAACACCAAGATGTAATACCATTAATCAGCATAATTTCATCTTACAAATTCATTGATGGAGGACTAGCCATATTATTAACTATTAAAACAAACCAAAACAAACATATCGAAGGCACCAAAATCAATATACCCTAATTAATAATAATCCTTCGTGAAGAAGTCCGCTCATATACAATATTTGCCAAACAAAATATCCCAGAACATAATCCATGAAAAATTATTAAAACAAGTGAACCTACTAAACCAAATGTATTTATAGATAAAATACCTCTAATAACTATTCCTATATGTGCAACTGAAGAGTAAGCAATTAAAGAATTCATATCAATTTGGAATATACATAATAAACCAACTATTAATATTCCAAAAAGTCTTAAATATAATTTGTTTCATAATTTTTTATATAGATAAAAACACGATACAACCCAACTTTAAAAGTACTCCTGCCAAAATTATAGAACCTGCAATCGGAGCTTTCACATGAGCTTTTGGTAACCAAAAATGAATAAAAATTATAGGTATTTTCACTAAGAAAGCCGTCAATAATGATATATATGAATATATAAATATTATAATCAATATCAATAAGAAAATAAAATAATCTAAAACAATAATGTCTTATATAAAAAAATCGCTAACAACGAAGGTCTTTTACACTAATGTCCTAGTGAACAAACGTGCAGTGAAATGAACTAAGTCGAGGAGTAGTTCAGTTTACGGAGTTGGTTCGTCAAGAGTAGTTCAGTCACGAACTACACTAACCTCTAGTATAAGGTATCTGAGGTTAGAATGTATTTGTTTATTTATTTATTTTCAATAGCACGGAAACAATATCGATATCCAATATAATAGTTGAATAAATTATCAAACTAGTTCTGATACTATTAAAATGAATCAGTAGATAGTGTGTGCGTGATTTCAACACCGTTACATTATTGTATATTTTACCTAAATGCTAAATACCATAACATTTTACCATATAATTAAATTGTTATTCTTTATTGCATAATTTTTTTTTTTAAAGCAATAACGAGTAACAATTTGTAACAGTGTAACGGTGTTAAAATCACGCACAATATCATTGATTAATTTTAACAGTATCAGAGTTAATAATAGTTAATAATAATCTATTCCACTATTGAGAAAAATAGTATTTTGCATTCAGGGGTTAAGGCATTTCGTGGGCTCTAAAACCTCAATAAACTTCAATGTCACATCACAAAACATACATAGGTACACCCATTTTCTCCTAGGTAAAACCACTATAGCGACGACAGCAATATTCTAACGCCGAAAAAATTGATCGGCTATTCCAAAAAGTTTGGGTGGCGTTGGTTACCTCCTATTTGCATAACTCCGTTCGATTATGAAACTTTGAAAAAGCCATAATATTCGTACCTCCCCCTCCCACCGCCCGTTTAAAATTCGCTTGTTTACGTTATGAGGTATGTGTATAATGCGAAAAACGATCTTTAGCAAACTGCGGAAGCCACCCATAAATGATAAGAAAGCTAAATTGACAGCTCTGTCAATCTGATTAGCTATGAGATGTAATAAATTCTCGTTATGCAAGAAAGCTAAATTGACAAATTGCACATATAAATTATGAGATGTAATTTATTGTCGTTATGCAAAAAATCTAAATTGACATATTTATGGTACGTATAAATTATGAGATGGCTAAATTGACAGCTCTGTCAATCTGATTAGCTATGAGATGTAATAAACTCTCGTTATGCAAGAAAGCTAAATTGACAAATTGCACATATAAATTATGAGATGTAATTGTCGTTATGCAAGAAAGCTAAATTGACATAATTATTGTACGTATAAATTATGAGATGTAATTGTCGTTATGCAATGGGCTTTGTCGAAGTTTTTTTTTCCTACTCTTACATGTAAAAGTAGAAATTGACATGGGATTGTACTTGTTTAACTGTTATGCGAGACGCGTAGTTACTAAATGCCTACTACTGACGCCTAAAAACTCGGTGGATGCTTTGACAGCATCCACGTACTCTTAGTAGGCGAATAACAAAGGAGACGCGTTAGCGGGCAAAGCGTTCCCCTCGAGCACTGCCATCAGGTTTGAAGGTCAGTAATTTTGGAAACCAGAGAAATCAAGGGTATGCCGGTACACAATTTTTCCGGTCACTCATCCATGCGAAATAGAATTATAGGGAAAAAAAATACTGTGAAGGAACGGCGGGACGTACAATGCTCCGGGTGGTCTCAAAAAACTCGGAAGTTCAAGAACTGTTTGAAAACGTAAAAACAAGGTATAGGCGTTCTGAAAATTTCAACCCCTATTTTGAACCCCTTAGATGACTGACAGTAACGCCGAGCTTCAAGGACCAACTATGAACCGAATTTCGTCAATTTTGACTCATGGTAACTACGAAAAGTACGGCGTACGGACAGAAATTGTTTTATTGCATTTTGGAGTACGGTTTGGTTGAAACGTAAAACATCAAATTTTGAGGGGGGGTTAAAAAAATTGTTTTTATGCTCGATTCCAAAGGTTCATTATTGAAGAAAATAAACCAAAACGCTGCAAAGACCTTGTCACGTGGGTCTGTTATTCTATTGGACATACCTACAGAACTGTTGGCTGTTCATTTATTGTTTCTTTCATGTGCAGTGATTAAAATAGTTATTTTTGATGGTTTCCACCAATTTTGACCCCCCAAAAACACGAATTAGGATCCTATTTGTCTAGTTTTTTTTTTTTTTTTTTAAATTATCTTTCATTTATTGGTAGTGCCATTTAATTGTCTTGATTCCCCTGTTGGTACTACTTTTAGTGTTAGTATACAAATTTGTGTTGATTTCAGACAATTTCCTAGGTTTTTGACTCATGAAAAATGAATTTTGGGAGCTGAACCTTCGTTACATCCTCAATTCTTCAAGAAACATCAACTTCATATTCGGTCTTGTCGTCTTATAAAAACATGGAAAACGAAACATCTCAAGCTCGTGTTCACTAAAACCTCGAAGCCCCCTATTTTTACACCCATTTTTCCCCCATGAAACCCCGGGGGGAGCTTCGGAGCACAACTAAGACCCACATGTGTTCCCAAATGGGGATCAACGACGGTTTTAGTGCGGAATAACGACGATTTTAGGCCAAATTTCAACGTAAATTTAAGGCTGAAACTTCGTTAGAACTAAGATTTTCCACTCTTTGGTCAAATCGACTCCTCACCCTTTAAAAAAAAACAAGCTTATGTTCACTAAAACAAACAATAAACACTATTTTTAGCCCCATTTTTCTCCCATAACACCCCAGGGTATATTCCGATCGGGCTGCCGTGTTTCAGAGCACAACTAGGACCCAAATGGAGCCTGTGTACTAATGAACAACGACTTTTTACCAAAATTTATGATAAATTTAAGTCAGAATTTGTTAGAACTTCAATTCTGCGCTCGTTGGTCAAAATCGACTTCATATTCGGTCTCCTCGCCCTAAAAGACAGGGAAAACGGTACCTCAGAAGCTGATGTTACTAAAACACAAAAACCAATATTTTTACACCCATTTTTCACCCATAACACCCCTGGGCATATTCCGATCTGGCTGCAAATTTTCGAGACTCGACCAGGGCCCGAATGTGTGCGAAAGAATGAATTTTTTATACCGAAAATGAAGAACATGCATGATACGGCGGACGGACATTAAATTTTCAGAATCTACGCACCTTGAAACTTGAAAGAAAAAATGTTGTTATAAAAATATTTTACTGAGCGAATACATAGGTGTGTTATTCACGGAATAATAAACCGATAACCGATGTTTCCTCATAACCTTTGAACTGCGTTTTGGACGAAAATTACGACGGGAAGAAAAGAAACCGTTCGGGTCAACCGGTTAAAAACGCGGCTTTTTCTTATTTTCGATGTCGGCTGGCTCCTCAATACATCGAAACAAGTCGACATTTCGACAGGCTTTGACTATACGTTTCAGCCCTTTAGAGAGCCCTTTTCACGTCAGACCAGAACACACGAAAGGGAACAGGCGAAAAGGAGGCGAGACCTGTTTTAGCGAATTTTCAAAGAAAATGAAGCTATTGCAATGGCTTCGAAATTTAAATAATATAAATTTTTGGAAATTTTCTTCATAGAAATCCGTTTCAGACCATTCTAAAACGATTCCTGAAATTTAACACTTTTTTATATGTATATATATATATATATATATATATATATATTTATATATGTGTCACTCCAGACGATAACTCTCGATAGAATTGAGATAAACAGCTCAAATTTGCACAAAAAATCTATCTTGGCAATCGAAAGGCTAAGTTCGAAGATGGGCGAAATTGGCCTACTCTAAGGAGGGTTTTGGCGCATTTAAAGTGCGCAAAAATTACCCAAAAATCCCCAAAATGTTATTTTCCAACAAGTGACCCCTCATTTTAAAGGTTTTTGCACGCTGAACACGATGGTGGAATCGGATTTTAGATATCTTGATCCGTTCTCAAATTAGAGCATTTAAAGTGCGCAAAAATTACCTAAAAATCCCCAAAATGTTATTTTCTAACAAGTGACCCCTCATTTTAAAGGTTTTTGCACGCTGAACACGATGGTGGAATCGGATTTTAGATATCTTGATCCGTTCTCAAATTAGAGCATTTAAAGTGCGCAAAAATTACACAAAAATCCCCAAAATGTTATTTTCCAACAAGTGACCCCTCATTTTAAAGGTTTTTGCACGCTGAACACGATGGTGGAATCGGATTTTAGATATCTTGATCCGTTCTCAAATTAGAGCATTTAAAGTGCGCAAAAATTACCCAAAAATCCCCAAAATGTTATTTTCTAACAAGTGACCCCTCATTTTAAAGGTTTTTGCACGCTGAACACGATAGTGAAATCGGATTTTAGATATCTAAATCCGTTCTTAAATTAGAGCATTTAAAGTGCGCAAAAATTACCCAAAACTAGGATAATCTTTAAACTCTTACCCCCACCCCCTTAGAGTGGTCAGATTGAAAAATGTGAGAAGTATTAATTGAAGACGAGAGTTCGAAGCAAAAAAGGGGGAGGCAAACGATTAGTACAACTCCTTGAATTTACCCACAGCGATCAAATAAATAAGCACTTAGTACAATTACGTAATAAACAAACGGTAGAATCAGGATGGACAAAACGTACAAATTAAAATAAATACGAAGAGAATATACATAGAAAACCAAATTTTAGACCGAAGTTTTCCTTTATTCAAAACCATAGCCATTAATTCGAATATTTCTTTGAAAATTCGCTCATTAAGTCATGCTGCATGACTGTTTTTTTTTATTATTTATTTGAGTGAGAGGAACTTCGTGCATCTGTCTGTGTTAATTGATCGACGATCAGTGTAGTGTGAGATAAAAGGGATTTGGTTGATATTTGTATAAGAAATAATTCGAACATCAGAAGGGACACAAATTTTGTGAGGGCGGTTTTGGACAAAGCTTTTCCAAGTTGGAGAATATTAGGTCCTCTTTTGGTTTTCATTTTCAATATATTTTAACCATTGAATTTCACAAGGCGAAAAGTGCTGCAAGTTTTTCCACAACGGGTCTCGGCTCTCATTGAGGTAAAACGCTGCAAAGTCCTTGTCACAAGGGTCAATTGTTCTTTTGAACATACGTACAGAAATGTTGGCTGTTCATTTATTGTTTCTAAAAAACACGAATTAGGCTCCTTTTAGCGAATTTTCAAAGAAAATGAAGCTATTGCAATGGCTTCGAAATTTAAATAATATAAATTTTTGGAAATTTTCTTCATAGAAATCCGTTTCAGACCATTCTAAAACGATTCCTGAAATTTAACACTTTTAGCGAATTTTCAAAGAAAATGAAGCTATTGCAATGGCTTCGAAATTTAAATAATATAAATTTTTGCAAATTTTCTTCATAGAAATCCGTTTCAGACCATTCTAAAACGATTCCTGAAATTTAACACTTTTTTATATGTATATATATATATTTATATATGTGTCACTCCAGACGATAACTCTCGATAGAATTGAGATAAACAGCTCAAATTTGCACAAAAAATCTATCTTGGCAATCGAAAGGCTAAGTTCGAAGATGGGCGAAATTGGCCTACTCTAAGGAGGGTTTTGGCGCATTTAAAGTGCGCAAAAATTACCCAAAAATCCCCAAAATGTTATTTTCCAACAAGTGACCCCTCATTGTAAAGGTTTTTGCACGCTGAACACGATGGTGGAATCGGATTTTCGATATCTTGATCCGTTCTCAAATTAGAGCATTTAAAGTGCGCAAAAATTACCCAAAAATCCCCAAAATGTTATTTTCTAACAAGTGACACCTCATTTTAAAGTTTTTTGCACGCTGAACACGATGGTGAAATCGGATTTTAGATATCTAAATCCGTTCTTAAATTAGAGCATTTAAAGTGCGCAAAAATTACCCAAAACTAGGATAATCTTTAAACTCTTACCCCCCTCCCCCCACCCCCTTAGAGTGGTCAGATTGAAAAATGTGAGAAGTATTAATTGAAGACGAGAGTTCGAAGCAAAAAAGGGGGAGGCAAACGATTAGTACAACTCCTTGAATTTCCCATTTGACATATAATTGTTATGATACCTTCATAGATAGACAAGTACCGGCCCACGTATTACTAGAAGGAAGACGAAAGAAAAAATCTATTTCAAATTATTCAATTTAGATACTAACAGTAGGAGGAAGAAGTTTTCCTTTATTCAAAACCATAGCCATTAATTCGAATATTTCTTTGAAAATTCGCTCATTAAGTCATGCTGCATGACTGGTTTTTTTTTTACAAATTATATTTGATCATTCATTGATAGTGTCATTCAAATGCCTTGATTCACCTGTTCGTACTACTTTTAATGTTACAAACTTATGGTGATAAAGGCAGTTACCCAGGTTTTCGACCCATAAAAAATGAATTTTGGGAGCTGAACCTTCGTTACCTACCTCTATGGTCAAAATGAACTTGATATTCGGTCTTCTTGCCTTAAAAAAACATGTAAAACGATACCTCACAAGCTCATGTTCACTAAAACCTTTAAAAAACCCTCGAAAACCCAAATTTTTACAGCCTCCCCCCCCCCCCCCCCCCTCCCATATCACCCCTGGGTGTATGCCGATCGTGCGGCCGAGCTTCGGAACACAGCTAGGACCCAAATGTGTTCCAAATTTGAACCCAAACATTGTCAGGAAGAACGACTATTTTAGACGAAAGCTTAACGTAAATTTCAAGTTATAACTTCGTTAGAACCTCAATTTTCCACTCTTTCGTCAAAATCGACTTCATATTAGGTCTCCTCGCCCTAAAAAAACATGTAAAACGACACCTCACAAGTTCATGGTTACTAAAACCTCAAAAAGACCTCGAAAAACCCTATTTTTACAGCCATTTTCCCCCATAGCACCCCTGGGTGTATTCCGGTCGGGTGGCCGAGCTTCGGAACACAGCTAGAACCAAAATCTGTTCGAAATTTGAACCCAAATAGTGTGAGGAAGAACGACTGTTCTAGACGAAAATGTAACGTGAATTTAAGGCTGAAACTTCCTTAGAACATCAAATTTCCACTCTTGGGTCAAAATCAACTTCATATTCGGTCTTCTCGTACCAAAAACGTGGAAAACGATACCTCAATAGCTCATGTTACCAACATGTTACTAAAACACAAAATCTACCTATTTGTGTACCCCTTTTCACTCATAACACCCCTGGGTATATTCCGATGGGGCTGCAAAGTTTCGGGACACAACTAGGGCCCAAATGGAGCATGTGTGCGAAAGAACGAATTTTTCAGACCGAAAATTCTATCGCAAAGACTTTCGCTGATTCTTAACCTTCGGACAACAACGTACGGGTCAACGTGACCCGAAAACGCCAGAAACGTGCATCGGTCTGAAGGCAGTGGTGGGAGGAGCTTGGCGCCTTGAGTAGCTGTCTAATCAGTCCCCCGTGGACGTGGCAGCGGGAGGAATCCTTGTCAGAGTTGAGCGACCTTAAACAATTCAAAAAGAGTAAGAGAAAACGTTGTCCGGGTCGGCATCACACTACGTTGTGTTATGTTCTAGTTTTAGTTCAGAAAATCATAGGTTCATGTGTGTGTAGTTTCGTATGCGTGTGCGTGCGTGCGTGTGTGTGTTGGACTAATGGAAGCGCGTGTGCATGCGCAGACTTGAGTTTCTTGAAATAACGATTTCTCAGTTCCTAAATGTACAGAGTTTTGTTGTCATAAGCAAAAATCCAGAACTACTCGACCAGTTTCGATGAAATTTTGAGTGATTGTGCGGGTTAGTCACTAGACGATCCCCTGAGAATTTCATCGCCGTCGGACCGATGGTTAAGCGTGCGCATGCGCCAATGCTAATTTCTTGAAACAACGATTTCTCAATTCCTAATGTACTGATTTTGCTCAAATTCGGAAACAACGATTTCCGATTGAAAATAATAAACCAAAAATATTTCTGAGAATTTCTACATTTTTCTAAAAAGATAATCTACCTATTGTATATAGTTGCATAAAACCTGTTAGGGGGGGGGGGGGGGGATATCCGTAAACAAACGTTTAACCTCTACTCCATGCCCTGAACACATTGAGAACTCCATTATATGGACTCTGGATATTGGTTTATTATTTTCAGTAATGAACCTTTGGAATCGAACATGAAAAAAATATTTAACACCCCCTTCAAAATATGGTGGTTTACGTTTCAAGGTATGTAGAATCCGAAAATTCAATAAAAAAATGTCCATAGGTATGTCCGCCGTAAGCCGTACTTAACGCTTTTCGTAGTTACCATGAACCAAAATTAATTAAATTTGGTTTGCAGGTCCCGTTTTGGGTCTAGTTGGTACGCGAAGCTCTGCGTTACTGTCAGTCATCTCTAAGGGGTGAAAAATAGAGGTTGCAATTTTCAGACAGCCAATACCTTTTTTTTACGTGAATCTTTTTCCGGCTTTAAATAGTTCTTGAATTTACGAGTTTTTTGAGACCACCCGGAGCATTGTACGACCGGCCGTTCGTTTGCACAGAAAAGCTTCGTCAACCCGATCGTGAATCAAAAGGTATAAATCCGCCCCAGATATCATCACTAGGGAGCACCTGATGGATGGCTGTATGAAGTCGAGTTGGTTGTTCTGTGATATTATTCGTTTTGAAAAATGATGGCTCTTTTAGGTTTTGTTGATATAGGTACTTTTGGAACTTGAAAAAACGTGAAGTAGTATTGGGTAAATTATCGCACAACGGTAAATTATTACACAACGGTAAATTATTACACAACGATTTATTATACTATCTACGTAGAAGGGGCACCTATACAGGTAAAATATTACACAACGGTTCATTATTTATTTACCTTATGCTCCATGAATGAATGCAAATAATTAATGATCGAATTATTGAATTGAAATATTGAATGCCGCGCATTTGTATGAAACTTTCATTCCGGGGCCGGCTCCAGTACTCGATTTAGGGCTTTCCTGGGAGGAGCTCGAGGGTATTGACCACAGTCTTATACTTTTGCTTCCGAGTCTGCGAAGCAGCGGAAGCCTTGTGTTCACTTTCGTGAGCCAAAAAATTTTTGTCTTCAGAAATCAAAATTTCCACTTGCATTTTGCGTTTCAAAGCCTACTGAACAAATTTGGTTCCGTGTCTGTCGGTCTGTGAGTCTGTGAGTCTGTGAGTCTGTCCGCATTTCCTTGTTACAGCCATAACTTCCACGATTTTGAATTGATTCAGCTCAAATTTGGAGGGATGGTGCGGATAAGGCCCCTTGAGGTCCCATACAAATTTCAACATGATTGATCCAGCGGTACGCCCTGCGCATGCGCTAACGTTAAATTCAACAAACACGCATAACTTTCACAATTTTGATTCAATTTCGCTCAAATTTTCAAGGGTTGTTTGGACAAGGCCTAGTGAGTTCCAGTATGAATTTCAGCATGATCGGACCCTCGGTGCGCTCTGCGCATGCGCTGGCGTGAAATAGATTCAATTTCCTTGTTACAGCCGTAGTAACCAAAGATTTCACCCAATTTCAATGTAATTCTCAGGGATTAAGCGGGTAGGGCCCATTGAGGTCCCATATAAATTTCAACATGATAGAGCCAGCGGTTCGCCCTGCGCATGCGCTCTGTCTGTCTGTCTGTCCTTCTATGCACGGCCAAACGGCTCGACGGATATCGACCAAATTTGGCACGAATATCCAGTAGGCTCCCAAGTTGTGCAACGTCGCATTTTCAATTCCCTGACCATAGCGGAACTATGGTCGACCATGGTCAACTCCTGAATGGCTTGACGGATATCGACCAAATTTGGCACGAATATCCAGTAGGCTCCCAAGTTGTGCAACGTCGCATTTTTAATTCCCTGACCATAGCGGAACTATGGTCGACCATGGTCAACTCCTGAATGGCTTGACGGATATCGACCAAATTTGGCACGAATATCCAGTAGGCTCCCAAGTTGTGCAACGTCGCATTTTTAATTCCCTCACCATAGCGGAACTATGGTCGACCATGGTCAACTTCGTTAATTGAAATGGTAACCCCTATTTTTTATCGCGTATTCGTAATCTACGTGAAATTCTATCTACGATCGACCCTTCGGACTACCCCCGCGGTCGACCTTAGCGCATCCATGGGCCCCTCCATGGTCGAATCCCGAATTGCTCAACGGATTTCGACCAAATTTGGCACCAATATCCGGTAGCCTCCCAAGTTGAACGTAGGCGCATTTTTGATTCCCTGACCATAGCGGAAATATGGTCGACCATGGTCAACTCCTGAATGGCTTGACGGATTTTGATAAAATTGGGCACAAATACCCGGTAGGGTAAGGGATTTTTCCGTCGTTTGTTGGGTCCACGATACTGCGTACAGCGAATCTCGGATAGCGAGCGAAGCGAGCGGTCAGGCTAGTTATGTATAATGGACGTAATGTATTATGGAAGTCATGTTATGTATAATATGTATATTTCATGTAATGTTATGTAATGTTATGTTATGTAATGTAATGTTATGTAATATGTATATTTAACGTTATGTAATGTTATGTAATGTTATGTAATGTAATGTAATGTTATGTTATTTTGCTTCCGAGTCTGTTCTATTTTATAATGGGTCACTCTGATTGTGACGAGGAAGCTCCTGTGCCATCACCTTGGCAGTGTATTGTACAATATTTTTGCAGCGTTTTTCTTAGAAATTTTTAAAAATTGAAAAAAAAAGATTATTTTCTTCAAAAAATTGACTTCATTGGTTCTTAAAATGTTGGTAAAAGAATGTATGTTGAAAAATTTGACTTATTTTTAACTACAACGTTAAAATGACTTCTTGCACCTAAAAAGTGAGTTTGGTCAAAAAGACTCGACGTTGTTTTGTAGGTCCTGGCCTCTCTCGTTGTTATCTGAATTCAACCAAGATCATATACCTAAGACGAATTACTAGTTAGCTGAGATTTTCTAAAAGCCTGCAAAGAATCTAAATTTTCCCCATTTGTACCAATTTAACTGGTTTCAGTATACTATAGGCTATAGGCGGAAGGGTAAACTCCAGCTCTCCAGCTATGTAACAGTGTTTTTTGGCGAATTTGTTATAACAACTACTGCCTGCTGTAACAACTCCTATTAACTGATGCGATGATCTGCCTATCAGCTGTTGACAGACGTTGTCCACCGAATTCTGAAACCCTTCTGCAGGACCGCTCGGTCATGCGGGTAACTCTACCCAGGATGACCCGCACTGGCCGCCACTGGCCTCTCACTCAGCCATCTGATAGTCTGAAAGACAATGAAGAACATCATCCCATTGGGTTGGGACTTTAGCTTCCTCACAGTTAGTGTCCTCCTATTATAATGTAACAGCCAACTGTGCGTCCTTTTTTCGGGCTCGAGCGGCTGAACCGATTTCGATGCGGTTTTCGTTTATTATTGTGTGAATATTCGTTCAGCAAAAAAATAGTATAAACTTTTGTCCTTCATCAAGATCCGCAGATTCCAAAAATGCAATGTCCCCATCTTCCGCTGTCCGTCGTCCGCCGTATCATCCATATCTACTTTATTTTCGGTCTAAAAACTCGTTGATTCGCACACATGCTCCATTTGGGCCCTAGTTGTGTCCCGAAACTTTGCAGCCCGATCGGAATATACCCAGGGGTGTTATGAAAGAAAATGTGTATAAAAATAGGTACTTTTTGTGTTTTAGTAACATGTTAGTAAGTAACATGAGCTATTGAGGTATCGTTTTCCATTTTTTTAGGACAAGGAGACGATTTTGACCAAAGAGTGGAAAATTGAGGTTCTAACGAAGTTTCAGCATTAAATTTACGCTAAAATTTGGTCTAAAACCATGATTCTTCCGCAAACAGCTTGGGTCCTTCATTTGGGAACACATTTGGGTCCTAGTTTTGCTCCGAAGCTCGGCAGCCCGATCAAAATACACCCAGGGGTGTTACGGGTGAAAAACTGTTGTAAAAATAAGGTTTTTGAAGTGTTTTTGAGGTTTTAGTGAACATGAGCTTGTGATGTATCGTTTTCCATGTTGTTTGGGGCGAGAAGACCGAATATGAAGTTGATTTTGACCATTGAGTGAAGATTTGAGGTTTTTACGAAGGTTCAGCTCTCAAAATTCATTTTTCATGAGTCAAAAACCTGGGAAATTGTCAGAAATCACCATAAACATGATGTATAATAACACTAGAAGTAGTATCAACAGGTGAATCAAGACAATTAGGAGGCATGTCGATGATGAAAGATAATTTTTGTCAGATATAGGAGCCTAATTCGTGTTTTTGGGGGCCAATATTGGTAGAAACAATAAAAAATCGCTATTTCAGTTATTGCACATGAAAGAAAAAACGCTGCAAATCCCTGCACAACGGTTTATTATTTTGTATAGAATACCCTTCTGTTACAGATCACAGCTCTATGTATAGATAACCCGTCTATATAATATGATATGTACTATTCTATTATATGCATATTATGTAGATCGCAGACACTCCGTAGGTTAGTACCTAACCCCGTACTCGTTACTAGGTACCTACCTAAATCACGAGTTAAATGTTGCTAAAATAATTCTGCCGATGACAAACAGTACCTAACAAAAAGAAACACACATAATGAAGTTCTGAAAAGAAATTGTTGATGAGGAGTGAAAAAAGTTGCAAAAGTACCTACCAACAAACTCCAGCCCCTTCTACGTAGATGGTATAATGAACCGTTGTGTAATAATTTACCGTTGAGTAATGATTTACCGTAGTAATACCTAATTTACCCATCAATAATACTTCAACGTTTGTTCAAGTTTCACTACCTACCAACAAACTCCAAAAGAGCCATCATTTTTCAAGCGAAATAATATCACAGAACAACCAACTTGACTTCATACTCCGCCAATATAATCAGGTGATCCCTACCAATGATTGGCCGTATTCACAAATTCCTATTGTGGGCGCGTCTCTGGTTACGAGATTTGGTTTGAATTGTATACAATTTCATTCACACTGGAGTCGAAAATGCCTGTCGGTGCAAACTTCGGGGCCTTACTGTGAACGAACGGCTGGACGTACGATGCTCCGGATGGTCTTAAAAAACTCGCAAGTTCAAGAACTATTTAAAACCGTAAAAATATTCACGTAAAAAAATGGTATAGGCGTTTTGAAAATTTCAACCCCTATTTTGAACCCCTTAGAGATGACTCACAGTAACGTCGAGCTTCGAGGATCAACTAGACGCCGAACGGAACCTATAACCCGAATTTCATCAATTTTTTTTCATGGTAACTAAGAAAAGTGGCCCGTACGGCGTACGGCGTACGGCGGACAGACAGAAATATTTTTATTGCAGTTTTGGATTCTACATACCTTGAAACGTAAACCATCAAATTTTGAGGGGGGGTAAGAATTTTTTTTTTCATGCTCGATTCCAATGGTTCATTATTGAAAATAATAAACCAAAAGGTGCAAATCCCTGCACAACGGTTTATTATTTTGTACAGAATACCCTCCTGTTACAGATTACAGGTCTCCGTATAGATAACCCTTCTATATAACATTATTATGTACTATTCTACACATATTATGTAGATCGCGGACCCTCCGTAGAATAGTACCTAACCCCGTACTCGTTACTAGGTTCCTATCCAAACCGTTGTGTAATAATTTACCTGTATAGGTTCCCCTTCTACGGAGATAGAATAATGAACCGTTGTGTAATAATTTGCCCATCAATAATACTTCAACGGATGTTCAAGTTGCAAAAGTACCTATCCACAAAATCCAGCCCCTTCTTGGTAGATGAGACGTTGTGTAATAATTTACCGTGGTATAATAATTTACCATTGTGTAATGATTTACCGTTGTGAAATAATTTGCCGTTATGTAATAATTTGCCATTGTGTAATAATTTACCCATCAATAATACTTCAACGGTTGTTCAAGTTGCAAAAGTACCTATCAACAAAATCCAGCCCATTCTGTATATAAGTAAGGTAGGAGGTTCTTGAGGTTCGGCCAGTGAAAACTATTAAATGGCCGAAACTCAAGAACCTCCTACCTTACTTATTCCAGCGGTCAAGAACCTCGTCATAGTGTAATAATTTACCGTTGTGTAATGATTAACCGCTGGGTAATAATTTGCCGTCGTGTAATAATTTATCTACCATTGTGTAATAATATACCCATCAATAATACTTAAACGTTTGTTCAAGTTTCAGAAGTACCTACCAACAAAATCCAATAGTCCATCACTTGCCGAATGAAATAATATCGCAGAACAAACAACTCGACTTCATACAGCCACCCTTGATTGTAATCAGATGCTGCGTTGTTATGATATCCGGGCCGGATTTATACCGTTTGATTCACGATCGTGTTTACGAAGATTTCAGTTGCACACGAACGGCTGGACGTACGATGCTCGGGGTGGTCTCTATAAATTGTTTAGCTCAAGACAAATTTAATAACGTAAAAAAAACAATACTTTTCTATCTGAAGTTTTCGAGCTACGGCGTTCTGAAAATTTTAACCCCTATTTTGAACCCCTTAGTGATGACTGACAGTAACGTCGAGCTTCGAGGACCAACTAGACCCCGAACGGAACCTATATCCCGAATTTCATCAATTTTGTTTCATGGTAACTAAGAAAAGTGGCCCGTACGGCGGACAGACAGAAATATTTTTATTGCAGTTTTGGATTCTACATACCTTGAAACGTAAAACCATCAAATTATTTGGTACAGAATACCCCCCCGTTACAGATCGCAGGTGTCCGTATAGATAACCCGTCTATATAATTGTAGTGATTAAGGATGGAACAGACGAGGCCGAAAGTTAGCTTGAGAATGGTTATGTATTTGAGTTGTACCAACCTGAGTTGTACCACTCTGAGGTACAACATGTATGTACATTACATTGGTTGTGGAGGAGCAGCCGATCACAGCAATAATATAATATGTACTATTATATACATATTATGTAGATCTCGGACCCTCCGTAGGTTAGTACCTAACCCCGTACTCGTTACTAGGTACCTACCTAAACCGTTGTGGAACAATTTACCTGTATAGGTCCCCCTTCTACGGAGATAGAATAATGAACCGGTGTGTAATAATTTGCCCATCAACAATACTTCAACGGTTGTTCAAGTTGCAAAAGTACCTACCAACAAAATCCAGCCCCTTCTGCGTAGATGAACCGTTGTGCAATAATTTACCGTTGTGTAATAATTTGCCATTGTGTAATAATTTACCGTTGTGTAATAATTCGCCATTGTGTAATAATTTACCCATCAATAATGCTTCAACGGTTGTTCAAGTTGCAAAAGTACCTCTCAACAAAATCCAGCCCCTGCTGGATAGATGAGCCGTTGTGTAATAATTTACCGCTGTGTAATAATTTACCGTTGTGTAATAATTTGCCGTTGTGTAATAATTTACCCATCAATAATACTTCAACGGTTGTTCAAGTTGTAAAAGTACCTACCAACAAAATCCAATAGTCCATCACTTGTAAAATGAAATAATATCGCAGAACAAAGAACTCGACTTCATACAGCCATTCTTGATTATAATCAGATGCTCCGTAGCTCTGATATCCGAGCCGGATTTGTACCGTTTGATTCACGATCGTGTTTACGAAGCTTTTTGGTGCTCACGAACGGCTGGACGTACGATGCTCCGGGAGGTCTCAAAAAATTGTTTAGCTCAAGACAAATTGAATAACGTAAAAAAAACCATACCCTTCTATCGGAAGTTTTCGAGCTACGGCGTTCTGAAAATTTCAACCCCTATCTTGAACCCCTTAGAGATGACTGACAGTAACGTCGAGCTTCGAGGACCAACTAGACCCCGAACGGAACCTATAACCCGAATTTAATCAATTTTTTTTCATGGTAACTAAGAAAAGTGGCCCGTACGGCGTGCGGTGTACGGCGGACAGACAGAAATATTTTTATTGCAGTTTTGGATTCTACATACTTTGAAACGTGAACCATCCAAATTTTGTTGTTATGGGTGGGGGGGGGGGGGGGGGTACGATTTTTTCTTTTTCTTTTTCATGCTCGATTCCAATGGTTCATTATTGAAAATAATAAACCAATATACCGAATTATTCGGTAGGTATAAATAATTATGGCATTCAGTTTTGGCATTTAGAAGGTGTTCTTGAATAAAATGTATTTCGTTATTTTTATGTGGATCGTTCAAAGGAAAAACGCCTCAAGGCTTCGGACTCCAATGTTGAACACTGTCAAAATCTAAATAAAACTCCTTATAAGCAGAATCGATTAGTAATACGGATTATTTATAGTTCGGTATGTCGATATGATCACTAAACATCGATTTATCGTGGTATGAATGAATTTTCTTTTTATGACAAACTGGAGAGAAGTTAGGACGAGAGTAACTGAGCAAAACTTTGAGGTGCATTCCTTTAAATTTGATTTTTGAGAGGTGAGGCGTTTTTCCTTTTGGTTTATTATTTTCAATAATGAACCTTTGGAATCGAGCATGAAAAAAATATTTAACACCCCCCTCAAAATTTGATGGTTTACGTTTAGTACCTATGAAGAATCCGAAAATGCAATAAAAAAATTCTGTCTGTCCGCCGTACTTAGCACTTTTCTTAGGTAGGCATGAACGAAAATTTATGAAATTTGGTTTATAGATTCCGTTCAGGGTCTATTTGGTCGTCGAAGCTCGGCGTTACTGTCAGTCATCTCTAAGGGGTGAAAAACAGGGATTGAAATTTTCAGAACGCCGTAGGTCAGACACTTCCAATGGAAGGGTGTGGTTTTTTTTAACGTTTTTAAATTGATCATTGGACGACCAGCCGTTCATTCGCACCAAAAAGCTTCGTCAACACGATCGTGAATCAAGCGGTATAAATCCGGCCCAGATATCATCACTAGGGAGCACCTGATTATAATCACGGATGGCTGTATGAAGTCGAGTTGGTTGTTCTGCGATATTCATTTGAAAAATGATGGATCTTTTGGATTTTGTTGGAAGGTACTACAGCAACTTCAACAACCGTTGAAGTATTATTGATGGGCAAATTTTTGCACAACGTTAAATTATTATGAAACTGTAAATTATTATACAGCGGTATATTATTACACAACGGTTCATTATACTATCTACGTAGAAGGAGCACCTTTACAGGTAAATTGTTACACAACGGTTTATTATTTACCATAGGTATGCTTCATGAATAACTGCAAAAAATGATGAATGAACAATGATTGAATTATTGAATTCCACGCATTTGTAGGAAACTTTAATTCCGGTGCCGGCTCCAGTACTCGATTTAGGGCTTTCCTGGGGGGAGCTCGAGTGTACTGACCACAGAAAACTCTGATCTGCGCTGAAGGGGCATCTATACTGGTGAATAATAAACCGTTGCGTAGTAATTTGCAGTGTTTTACGGCAGTATTGTACAGGTCCCGCAATGAGAAATGTATTCTCTTCGGCGTAAGGTGTCGTCTCTTCGACAGTTCCAGAGAAGGTACAAAGTCAGCTGAACGGCAGGCGTATTATGGGATTTCAGCAAAGGAACGTCAAACATGAGGCCAGGAACGCCAGGGCAGATATCGCGGATGTTATTACACGAGGTGGGTTGTATTTACACCTCACGGGTCGGTGGGCCGTGAAATGGGAAAGGCCGCCTAACCCGAATAATCTCGAAGTTTCTGGGCTAAAACCCAATTCTGACGCACGCGCCACCTGAAGGGGGGGGGGGGGGGACTTCACACCCAAGCAAAGGGAGCGGACACTTTACACACTTTACAAATGTGTTCAGGAACCAAATGCGATGAAAAAACAAACACATTAGTAGCTTAAATAAAATCATTTAATTGTCATGAGGCAGTAATAAAAATCATTATAAAAATAAAATCAGTCGAATGGTCATAGTCATAGGTCATTATATTGGGTGATCCGCTCAAGACAAATTTAATAACGAAAAAAAAAAAAAAACCAGTCATGCAGCATGACTTAATGAGCGAATTTTCAAAGAAATATTCGAATTAATGGCTATGGTTTTGAATAAAGGAAAACTTCGGTCTAAAATTTGGTTTTCTATGTATATTCTCTTCGTATTTATTTTAATTTGTACGTTTTGTCCATCCTGATTCTACCGTTTGTTTATTACGTAATTGTACTAAGTGCTTATTTATTTGATCGCTGTGGGTAAATTCAAGGAGTTGTACTAATCGTTTGCCTCCCCCTTTTTTGCTTCGAACTCTCGTCTTCAATTAATACTTCTCACATATTTCAATCTGACCACTCTAAGGGGGTGGGGGGGGGGGGGGTAAGAGTTTAAAGATTATCCTAGTTTTGGGTAATTTTTGCGCACTTTAAATGCTCTAATTTAAGAACGGATTTAGATATCTAAAATCCGATTTCACTATCGTGTTCAGCGTGCAAAAACCTTTAAAATGAGGGGTCACTTGTTAGAAAATAACATTTTGGGGATTTTTGGGTAATTTTTGCGCACTTTAAATGCTCTAATTTGAGAACGGATCAAGATATCTAAAATCCGATTCCACCATCGTGTTCAGCGTGCAAAAACCTTTAAAATGAGGGGTCACTTGTTGGAAAATAACATTTTGGGGATTTTTGGGTAATTTTTGCGCACTTTAAATGCTCTAATTTGAGAACGGATCAAGATATCTAAAATCCGATTCCACCATCGTGTTCAGCGTGCAAAAACCTTTAAAATGAGGGGTCACTTGTTAGAAAATAACATTTTGGGGATTTTTGGGTAATTATTGCGCACTTTAAATGCTCTAATTTGAGAACGGATCAAGATATCTAAAATCCGATTCCACCATCGTGTTCAGCGTGCAAAAACCTTTAAAATGAGGGGTCACTTGTAGGAAAATAACATTTTGGGGATTTTTGGGTAATTTTTGCGCACTTTAAATGCGCCAAAACCCTCCTTAGAGTAGGCCAATTTCGCCCATCTTCGAACTTAGCCTTTCGATTGCCAAGATAGATTTTTTGTGCAAATTTGAGCTGTTTATCTCAATTCTATCGAGAGTTATCGTCTGGAGTGACACATATATAAATAAATATATATATATATACATATAAAAAAGTGTTAAATTTCAGGAATCGTTTTAGAATGGTCTGAAACGGATTTCTATGAAGAAAATTTCCAAAAATTTATATTATTTAAATTTCGAAGCCATTGCAATAGCTTCATTTTCTTTGAAAATTCGCTAAAACCATACCCTTCTATCTGAAGTTTTCGAGCTACGGCGTTCTGAAAATTTCAACCCCTATTTCGAACCCCTTAGAGATGAATGACAGTAACGTCGAGCTTCGAGGACCAACTAGACCCCGAACGGAACCTATAACCAGAATTTAATCAATTTTGTTTCATGGTAACTAAGAAAAGTGGCCCGTACGGCGTACGGCGTATGGCCGACAGACAGAAATATTTTTATTGCAGTTTTGGATTCTACATACCTTGAAACGTAAACCATCAAATTTTGAGGGGGGGGGTAAGATTTTTTTTTTTTTTTTTTTTTTTTCATGCTCGATTCCAATGGTTCATTATTGAAAATAATAAACCAAAAGCACGGAGTTGAGACGTTTTTCCTCCAGATTTCATCCCTAACAATTTCAACCCCTTCTGGTTCGAATTTTGGAATTTCGATTTGACCATCAAAAAGGTGGGGTTGAAATTAGGGGGGTTACGTGAAAATCCATTTTCGACAATTTTTGAGTTGAGTCGTTCTTCCTTCACGAGGCAGTATAGGGCTGGGAGGATCCTGTTACTAATATCCCGCGGGCATGAACCACAGCAGATATTAGTTGCTCCCAAGGAGTCTTTTGACCAGCACCCCGCGGATTGGCCCACAGCGAGTGTCGGAGGAAGGGTAGGAAAGAAAGGAGTCTCACGTCGTGAGTCGAATCGTCGAATGAATTCTAGTTTTATAGGGACTTTTCAACCCGTCCCCCCGTCCACAATCCGCCGTTACGCCCGTTGTGGAAAAACAAAAGCAACAAAAATGGCGGTTGGGAAAAACTCTCGGCGTCGCCTAGCTCAACGTTCTCCGCGTTTATTTGGTAAAATCTTATAACATTACAAGGAGTGGTTGCTGTGAGGGAATCACGACAAGTTCCATTATGTGAAATTTAAATAATCGAAATATTAGGTTTTGTTAAAAAATAAATCAGCGAATTCTCAGAACTGGCAATTTTAAGCCAGAGATGAGGATTTTTAGCTAATTTTTACACCAGAAACTTGAATTTGACCGACTTTTTGAGAGAGAAAATATTTTTGGCAATTGAAAGTATTTTTTGCCTCTGTGGCACCATGCTATATCCCATTCTATATTTTTCTTCCTCACTGCCGAAGGTAGGGAAGCCATGGATTCGTGATTGAGTAAAAAAAATTGATGTCCTCCAAAATGAAAATTTCCACTACCATTTTCCGTTTTAAACGTCCAGGAACATTTTTGGTTCCGTGTCTGTGGCAATTCCTTGTAACGCCCATAACTACTCGAAAAAATGGTCGAAATGGGCTGAAATTTGGTGCGGGTCGGATCACAGATGGTCCCATACCAGAATAATAAATTGAAGAAGTACGGTAACTTTCGTCTGCGCATGCGCAAACGTTAGATACTTTAAACGAAGTAGGTACCCTAAATATCGTTGAAATGAGTTCAAACTTGGAGGGTCGATCAGGAATATTACTTTCATAGCTCATAATGAATTTCATCGGATTCGTAAGGTAACTTTCGTCTGCGCATGCCCGAACATGAAATGTTGACCATCTCTTTGTAACGCTTCTAACTACGCGAAAAATAGTCGTAGTAAGCCGGAATTTTCAGGGTACCCGTGGGTTGGTTCGCAGACGATCCCATTTCAAAATTATGGAAATCGATTTGTCTGCGCATGCGCAAACGTGAAATAATTGAAACGCCCATAACTACCTTGAATATAGTTGAAATGATTCCAGATTTTGAGGGTCGATCAGAAATAAAACTTTGATAGTTCCACATGAATTTAATTATAATCGTACTGTAACTTATCTGCGCATGCGCGAACATGAAATGTTGACCGTTTCGTTGTAATGCTTCTAACTACACGAAAACTAGTCGTAGAGTGCTGAAATTTTGAGGGTACACGCGGGCTGGATCGTAAATGGTCCCGTATCAAAATGAACTACCTACCCAACTATTCTGTACGTTCATGATTCAAGTGAGGAAATTCTACTCGAATTGGCAGACTTTTTTTTCAATTGTTTGCCCACAGAAAGTCAGATTTGACCAAATATTATTTCGTATTCTGCCAAGTAGGTTTCCGAGTTTTGTCACCTCAGTAAGTGGATTTAATTATATATGGACGGTATTGGTTACCAATATTGATTGACGTGCAGCGGTGATAAATGGACCCTAACTACCTAACAAACCACCGTCTATAGATTATCCGTTCATTATCGCGAATTTCCTTCGTCGAAGATTGCAGATTAGATAGAAAAATCAAGTTATTCGTAGATTCCGATGCATATGAACACAGAATTTTTCATCGCGAATTTAAAAGCACAACAAGAAATTTGAACGCCCCTTGATAATATTATCAATCACTCTTGGTCTCAAATGGATACAAGGTACAAAACTATGCAACCACGTACCTAGCTGGTAGGTGCTCGTGTTAAGATGTTTATTTATGTTTACACGTAGATCCGTAGGACCGTCTTAACGAGCATATAATGTAATACGATTACATTCATTTAAGGCAGGTGAACAAGATCATTTTACACCACTCCTCCGCACAACGCAGCAGGCACATATCCATTATTCCCCATAACAGTCCCTAAGGGAACTTCGCGAATAAATTGATTGATTGAAATTCATTGCGGACCATCTTCTTCCAATGATCTTATGCCCATTTATTGCACTGATTGCATGCAATCCATTGAAAACCATTGAATCCCAACTGAAATCCAGTTCCAACTGAAATCCGTTCCAGTTGAAACTGAATAGAGAGTTTTTGCAACACCCTCGCACCGAAACGAAACGGAAAACGACACCGAAACGGAAATGGCGGATAGGGCGACCGAAGTCAGATGCTAACCTTTTTCGGTTCAGTTTTCGTTCAGCTTTGGCATTTACCGGCTGGTGAAGTCACGCTAACGTTATGTTAACCTCTCTTTCATCCATTTTACTCTGTGGTGAATACAAATCTGTCCACACGTGGCGTCAAGTCTGCATTAACATAGAAAGACGCCAAGAAGCAGCTGTGAATACGACGCTCGACATTTTTATTTTCCATGGAAAACAGAAGAAGGTAGGTAGTGTTATACAGATGTAAGGTTAAACTACGTTTCATCATCTCAACATGATGAAAGCTGACACCATGAGATCCCGGTATTGCTTCCGAGTCTGCGAAGCAGCGGAAGCCTTGTGTTCACTTTCGTGAGCCAAAAAATTTTTGTCTTCAGAAATCAAAATTTCCACTTGCATTTTGCGTTTCAAAGCCTACTGAACAAATTTGGTTCCGTGTCTGTCGGTCTGTGGGTCTGTGAGTCTGTGAGTCTGTGAGTCTGTCCGCATTTCCTTGTTACAGCCATAACTTCCACGATTTTGAATTGATTCAGCTCAAATTTTGAGGGATGGTGCGGATAAGGCCCCTTGAGGTCCCATACAAATTTCAACATGATTGATCCAGCGGTACGCCCTGCGCATGCGCTAACGTTAAATTCAACAAACACGCATAACTTTCACAATTTTGATTCAATTTCGCTCAAATTTTCAAGGGTTGTTTGGACAAGGCCTAGTGAGTTCCAGTATGAATTTCAGCATGATCGGACCCTCGGTGCGCTCTGCGCATGCGCTGGCGTGAAATAGATTCAATTTCCTTGTTACAGCCGTAGTAACCAAAGATTTCACCCAATTTCAATGTAATTCTCAGGGATTAAGCGGGTAGGGCCCATTGAGGTCCCATATAAATTTCAACATGATAGAGCCAGCGGTTCGCCCTGCGCATGCGCTCTGTCTGTCTGTCTGTCCTTCTATGCACGGCCATACGGCTCGACGGATATCGACCAAATTTGGCACGAATATCCAGTAGGTTCCCAAGTTGTGCAACGTCGCATTTTCAATTCCCTGACCATAGCGGAACTATGGTCGACCATGGTCAACTCCTGAATGGCTTGACGGATATCGACCAAATTTGGCACGAATATCCAGTAGGCTCCCAAGTTGTGCAACGTCGCATTTTTAATTCCCTGACCATAGCGGAACTATGGTCGACCATGGTCAACTTCGTTAATTGAAATGGTAACCCCTATTTTTTTATCGCGTATTCGTAATCTACGTGAAATTCTATCTACGATCGACCCTTCGGACTACCCCCGCGGTCGACCATAGCGCCTCCATGGGCCCCTCCATGGTCGAATCCCGAATTGCTCAACGGATATCGACCAAATTTGGCACGAATATCCGGTAGCCTCCCAAGTTGAACGTAGGCGCATTTTTAATTCCCTGACCATAGCGGAACTATGGTCGACCATGGTCAACTTCGTTAATTGAAATGGTAACCCCTATTTTTTATCGCGTATTCGTAATCTACGTGAAATTCTATCTACGATCGACCCTTCGGACTACCCCCGCGGTCGACCTTAGCGCATCCATGGGCCCCTCCATGGTCGAATCCCGAATTGCTCAACGGATATCGACCAAATTTGGCACCAATATCCGGTAGCCTACCTAGTTGAACGTAGGCGCATTTTTAATTCCCTGACCATAGCGGAAATATGGTCGACCATGGTCAACTCCTGAATGGCTTGACGGATTTTGATAAAATTGGGCACAAATACCCGGTAGGGTATGGGATTTTTCCGTCGTTTGTTGGTTCCACGATTCTGCGTACAGCGAATCTCGGATAGCGAGCGAAGCAAGCGGTCAGGCTAGTTATGTATAATGGACGTAATGTATTATGGAAGTCATATTATGTACAATATGTATATTTCATGTAATGTTATGTAATGTTATGTTATGTAATGTAATGTTATGTAATATGTATATTTAACGTTATGTAATGTTATGTAATGTAATGTAATGTTATGTTATTTTGCTTCCGAGTCTGTTCTATTTTATAATGGGTCACTCTGATTGTGACGAGGAAGCTCCTGTGCCATCACCTTGGCAGTGTATTTTTCGTTGTCACGGTTCGTCAAAATTTTCGATGTCTTAAGTGCGCATGCGCAGCACTGCTTTTGTTTCGTTCGTTTCGTCGTGAGTGTGTTGGAAAAACTCTCTACTCACGACGAAACGAATGAAACGAAAGTAGTGCTGCACATGCGCACTTAAGACACCGAAAACTTTGACGAACCGTGACGACGAAAAATACCGGTATCTACGGTGTCAGCTTTCATCATGTTGAGATGATGAAACGTAGTTTAACCTTACATCTGTATAACACTACCTACCTTCTTCTGTTTTCCATGGAAAATAAAAATGTCGAGCGTCGTATTCACAGCTGCTTCTTGGCGTCTTTCTATGTTAATGCAGACTTGACGCCATGTGTGGACATAGATTTGTATTCACCACAGAGTAAAATGGATGAAAGAGAGGTTAACATAACGTTAGCGTGACTTCACCAGCCGGTAAATGCCAAAGCTGAACGAAAACTGAACCGAAAAAGGTTACCTAGCATCTGACTTCGGTCGCCCTATCCGCCATTTCCGTTTCGGTGTCGTTTTCTGTTTCGTTTCGGTGCGAGGGTGTTGCAAAAACTCTCTATTGAATTCCCAGTAACCTCTATTATATCCATTGAAAACCATATGAAACTATGAAACCACCAATATTGGGATCAATTAAACATCCATTTCCAATATGGGTGTTTTCCCATGTTCAATTCCGAAGTATTATTGACAATAATAAACCAAAAGTAAGGAATAGTTTTTATGCTGAACAAACTTGCTTAATTTATTCAACGCCGATACGATTAATGTTGTCAAGTCGGTGCCAAATTTTAACCAAAAACCCCCACAAACATTTCTGCCTAGGATGTAAATGCAATTGTTGATTCCTACAGTTTGAGACCTACAGTTAGATCTAAATGTAATTACAATAATTGCTGCTTATTGCAACTACAGTATTTGTAATTGTGACGATTCAATTACAAAATAACAGTTGATAAAAACAGGACCTACATCACTGTTACTACGTCACAATTGTAAGGCTCATTCAGCCCTTTTCCACTGACCCAAATTACCGGTTTTAAAAAGAGCTGTGAACTTAAGATTCATATATAAAGAAAAATCTTTCATTGGAAAATGCCTACATGAGCAAATCTTTCATTCCAAGATGGAAATTCCCCCTTAATAGAGCAATTAATATTTTTCCATGACCACACCATCATTGTGCTCAATTAATGTTTAATTAATTAATACAACTTCTGAGTGTTGTAAGGATGAATAAATAAGACTAAAAGTTGAAATAAATTAGGTTTTAATTTTTTTGTAACAGTCAAAAAAATGGGTTTTGAACGGATGGGGCGAAATTGGACCAAATGACGTTGTACGAGAAGCGGCCGAGTCTGATCAGTAGACGTAAGACTTGACGTAGGGATAGCCGGCCACGTAGGAAGGGGCGACGTAGGACGGGGCGACGTGGTGCACGGCGGCGTAGGACGGGACGGCGGCGTAGGACGGGACGGCGGCGTAGGACGTGACGGCGGGGGCGGCGACGTAGGCTTTCTCGTATTTACCGGGGTAGTACTTGCCGTCATCGTACAGGTATGTGGAGGGGACGTACGCCGAGGGGACGGCAGCGTAAGCGTACGGCACGGTGCCCAACAGGACGTCCTTTTTCACTCGCTCGTCCTCTTTGGGGGTTTGGCTGGGGGCCGTGTCAGCGGCGAAAGCGCAGGCCAAAACGGCAGCGAAAATCTGTAAAAATTGAGAAAATTCATACTTTTTTATTCGATACGCTTTCACAAATATTCGCTAAATTATTCAATTTATCTATTATTTATTGTTTATTACTCTATTTATGTTTTTTATTATTTATTATTTATCTATGTATTATCATTATTATTTATTTTTAAATCGATGTTTTTACAGGTTTTATTTTGGAGACCTAACAGGGACATTTAAAACGAACGTTTTCACCAATCTTCGGAAGAAGATAAAATATTGCAATGCATTCAATTTTTGGAAAGTTATTCGTTTCAAATCCGTTTTAGGTCATTCTTTTGGTTTATTATTCTGTGAGTAATACACCTATGTATTTGCTCAGAAAAAATGTTTATAGCACCCCCTCAAAATGTTTTTTCTTTTACGTTTCAAGGTGCGCATATTCCAAAAACGCTGCAAAGTCCTGGTCACATGGGTTTATTATTCTACTGGACTTCACCTACAGAAATGCTGGCTGTTCATTTGTTGTTTCCTTCATGTGCGATAATTTAAATACAGTAGAAATTGCTTATAGTGATAGAATTAGGACCGACTGGAAACAGCCACTATACGCGACCAATCTCTATAAGCGACTTCTACTGTATAATATACTTTGTGGTGGTTTTAGCAATGTTTACCAATATTGGCGAGTGTAATGAAATCTTTATTAAAACCTATAGGTAGTTAATTATCTTCTGTTTCGGATTATCGTTGAATAGTTACCACTTTTGGTGAATATATACCATTATTAAGAGATATCAGCCATTTTTACCTATTTTGCCGACTTTTAACACCCAAAAACTCAAAAACTAATCACTATAACCGACCTTTTGATCACTATAACAGTCTAATTCACTGTGTGTTTACATACAGCCGATCGGGATCTGACTGTTTCTGCCCTTATATCCGACTTATTCCTTCATAAGCGACTTCTGCTGTAGCTATTTTTGATGATTTCCCCCAATTTTGGTCCCCCAAAAATACGAAAGGCTCCTATTTTTGACAAGTTATCTTTGATGATTGATAGCGCCATTTGTCTTGATTCACCTGTTGATACCACTTCCAGTGTTATTATACAAGTTTATGATAATTTCAGACAATTTCCCAGGTTTTTGACTAAAAACAAAAATGAATTTTGGGAGCTGAACCTTCGTTACAACCTCAGTTCTTCGCACTTCGGTCAAAATCAACCAAATATTCGGTCTTCTCGCCCTAAAAAACATGGAAAACGATACCTCACAAGCTCATGCTCACTAAAACCTCAAAAAAAGGTCAAACGTTAATTTTGTTATTTTAAAAATCGCCAAAATCCGTAGAAAAAAAAATTGCCGAAGTCGCCAAAAGTGTGTATAAATTAACCAAAAGTATTAGAATTGTCACTCATGACATAGGTAAAAAGAGTTTTTTAATAGTCAAATATAGTTGGCTAAATATGGACAAAAATAGCTGTTATTCACCAACTTTGAAAAGTCGCCTTTATGGCCATGCTGAAATGCAAATTTTTTGACTTTAGATTCGGTTTCTACATAGAAATTGGGAGGGGGGGGGGGATTCCCTTCTTGACCTTTTTAGAAAAACCATTTCCCCAATTCCCACTTGTGAAAGGTCGGTTTTTTTGGAACACCCTGGGTAAATGTTTTTATAAATGCGGCAGCGGTCTCTTCCCGCCTCCCTCTTTTTTTCCTCGTTTACTGAAGGGAAGTTCTAGAACACTCAGTATTCCGAGGACCTGGGGGGTACCTCGAGTACGATTCCCTGACCACGTCATAATTCTCCCATCCTGTCCTCGACATTTTTCCGTGGTGTCCATACGTAAGTTGGGGCCGCGGGCAAAATCCCTAAAGAACGCTCAGCACCTCCGCTGCCGCTCAGAAACAAAGTTTTCCTACGTGAGCGAAAAAAAAGCATTAGCAAATTCTTCCGCAACGGCTTATCATATTCCGCGCAGATAAACTTTGAATCAGGGTCGCATTTCTGTACGCGTGACCCTGGAGATACCCGTAACTGTACAATCTGTGACGAAAGACGGACGTATTACTATAAAAATAAAGTGTTTACTTCATAATGGAAAAATATGTTACTCCCCCTGTTGTAAGAATTAACCAGCCGAAAACACCTCCTCGGCCTCGAGAAGGATTGATCCATTTTGGCGGGCAAACTGGGTATCAATTCGTTTTGCGGCTGAGGAGGTTTTTTTTGGCGGGAAAACATTTACGGGTGAATAATATCAACCTTAATCTATCGATATCTAATTATTATCCTTCAACGAATCCGCAAATACAAAAGCACAAACCGCAAATAAAAAATACTTTATTCACATTCTTAATGTGGACCCGCTCAAATTGGAACATTTCATGTAAACAACTCAATACTTATAGATAACTTATATGGAATTGAATATTCATAGCTGTAATTTTAACCGAATATTGTAATACCTACTCAATCAAATTATTATTATTATTTTTGTCAACTCCAGTGTCGGACACAACGAACGTAACAACATGGACAATTTGCTAATATAAGTCTTAGTTGCGCAGTAGCTGACTGTATCATGCTAACCCACCCAGGTTACTCCTATTGGTTTATTATTTTCAATATTATATTATTTAAAGACATTTATATACTCTGGTCAGAATACTGTTAAACAGGTTTCTGATAAATTAAAATCATATTATATAGGCCGGCTAGCTTTAGAACAATGAATTGTTGTCGGTGCATTTTTATGTACATATGTTTATACATTTGTTGTGAATTTAGAATTGAGTAGGCAAGAATAATTATTTTTCGATTTATTACATTTGCAAGTCGTTAGGTTACCTAGCACTTGAATTTTGTATCACTATAATAACTGGTTCTTCTTGCTTGGTGGGAGTCATAGTGACTGCTCTTCCCCTGCCACGGGCATTTGCCTATATAGGGGATTAATTTCCATAATTGTGACAGGCCATTAAATGGCCTGTGCAAGATTCTTCATTATATCCCATACTTTTGTATATCTTTTGGAAATAAAGAATTAAAAAAAAAATAATAATAATAATGAACCATTGGAATCGAGCATGGAAAAAAAATTCTAACCACGCCAAACCAAAATGACCAACGCAACTGAATGTTGTTTTACTTTGTAATAATTTTGTTCGCCCGTTCGTTAAATAAATTTAATAAAATAAATAAAAGGTCCAGGGACTCACCAGAGCTTTGAAGTGCATGTTGGCGAAGGGACAATGAGACAGGCGACGTTGAGTTTGATGGGTTGTCCTTTATATCCTCTTGGGCGATCCATCAGATCAGTGGGGAGCCTTCCCGGGTCTGGAGACCGTCCTGGAGGGGCCACCGCCCTCGGGAACCCGCAATGGGATCCGGTGGGGGTCGGTGACACTTGGGACGGGAAGAGCGGAAGGAGGACGAAGCTGTGGCCGAAGCTTCAACTCCACGAATTCTTCCTTCACCTCTGCCTTCTCCATCTTCACAGCACCGAGATAAGAAACGCTGCAAATCCCTGCACAACGGTTTATTATTTTGTACAGAATACCCTTCTGTTACGGATCACAGCTCTCTGTATAGATAACCCTTCTATATAATATAATATGTACTACTCTACACATATTATGTAGATCGCAGACCCTCCGTAGGTTAGTACCTAACCCCCTACTCGTTGCTAGGTACCTACCTAAATCACGAGTTAAATGTTGCTAAAATAATTCTTTCGATGACAAGCAGCAACTAAACCGGCAAAAAGAAACGCAAATAATGAAGTTCTGAAGGAAAATTGTTGATGTGGAGTGATCAAGTGTTCGTGGTCAAGTATAATGAACCGTTGTGTAATAACTTGACCATCAATAATACTTCAACGGTTGTTCAAGTTGCAAAAGTACCGATCGACAAAATCCAGCCCCTTCTTGGTAGCTGAACCGTTGTGTAATAATTTACCGTCATGAACTATATTACCGTTGTGTAATAATTCGTTGTAAAATAATAATACCGTTGTGTAAGTATTGTTTTATTTACGTTATTAAATTTGTCTTGAGCTAAAAAAATTTTTGAGGCCACTCGGAGCATTGTACGTCCAGCCGTTCGTGTGCACCAAAAAGCTTCGTCAACACGATCGTGAATCAAACGGTATAAATCCGGCCCGAGTATCATAACTACGGAGCATCTGATTATAATCACAGATGGCTGTATGAAGTCGAGTTGTTTGTTCTGCAATATTATTTCATTTGACAAGTGATGGACTACTGGATTTTGTTGGTAGGTACTTTTACAACTTGAACAAACGTTGAAGTATTATTGATGGGTAAATGATTAAACAATGGCAAATTATTACACAACGGCAAATTATTACACAACGGTGAATCATTACACAACGGTAAATTATTACACCACGGTAAATTATTCTATCTCCGTAGAAGGGGAACCTATACAGGTAAATTATTACACAACGGTTTAGGTAGGTACCTAGTAACGAGTACGGGGTTAGGTACTAACCTACGGAGGGTGTATAATAGTACATAAATATGTTATATAGAAGGGTTATCTATACAGAGAGCTGTGATCTGTACCAGGAGGGTATTCTGTACAAAATAATAAACCGTTGTGCAGGGATTTGCAGCGTTTTTCGTATTAAAACCTCATTTTCTCTCTTGAAATCAATTCCAAAAAACGTTTTGATTAGTCCGTTGGAAAGCTGACATTTTGGCGCATTTTTTAGCTTACCTTCACCATTCTGCTACAAGAATTATTAATAGCATCACCAAGCGTTTAAAAAAACAGACGATATTAACATTTTGACAAAATTCACTTTTCGAACTCTATTTTCACTCCTCAAATCCTCCTAAAAAAATGTTGTTAGGCATCAGTGAGACATTAAATTTAACGCTGCTTCCAACTGTATCTTCAAATTTGAATTTACTCTTTAAATTAAGGAAATTATAGCTGCTTTAGTAAGACGAGGTTGGAAACTCGAAAAAAATCTTAATACAATTGAAAAAAGTGGGGTTTTAAGCAGAGTAAAAAAAAAAGTTATAGGACACTTTTGGTCGGAAATTAGATGTAGTACACGTGGGAGAGAGCTTTTGCATCACTCATGTTACACCCTGTATACGAGGTAGAGAATGATGAGTACACACTCCCGAATACAATCCTGCACTGGACTTTCTAATCCGGATCATCAGGAACAATGGGCGAAGGCCTGTGGCGAGCTCGAGCTAAGTGCTCTTTACCCTCCTGTCCCTTACATGGTTTCAGTTAACTATCGTACTTCATAGTTTTCTTGGCATTCTCGGGCGTTGCAAAAAAAATCTCAAAATTCCTTAAAACCTGGCTCAAAAGAGGCAAAATGTGGCATAAAATGTTGCATTTTCCCAGAAATCAACAAAATGAGGCATTTTACCGAAAAATGGCCCGAATGTGGCATTTCAGTGTGGCGCCGTGGCAATGTGGCATTTGAAGGTCTCTGCTTATAACTGAATAGTTTGAACGCTGCAAATTATTACACAGCGGTAGACGCCCCTTCTGCTTAGATCACTGTTTTCTGTGGTCAATTCCCTCGAGCTCCCCCCAGGAAAGCCCTAAATCGAGTGCTGGAGCCAGCCGGGCAATCACATTTCATAAATATGCGGTGGATTCAAGAATTCTATTATTAGTTATTTTTTGTTATTCATGAAGCATAACTACCGTTCGTTCAAGTGACAAGCACCTATCAACAAAAGTACCAATCAATGAAATCCAAAAGAGCCTTGTACTTCTTCAAATGAAATAATTATACAGAACAACCAACTCGACTTCATACAGCCATCCGTGATTATAATCAGGTGTTCTCTAGCGATGATATCTGGGCTGGACATAATAATTAAGTAGACCGTTTGATTCACGATCGTGTTGACGAAGCTTTTCGGCGCAAACGAACGGCTGGTCGTACAATGATCCGGGAGGTCTCAAAAAATTCTTTGGTTCGAGATAATTTAATAACGTTAAAAAAACCGTACCCTTCTATTGAAAGTTTTTGAGGTACGGCGTTCTGAAAATTGCAACCCCTAGTTGTCACTCACCCCTTACCTTGATTACCTTCACGGTAACTAAGAAAAACCAAGAAAAGTGCGAAGTTCGGCGGGCGAGCAGATATTTTTTTAAATTCCTTTTTCGGATTCCACCCAGGTAAAGATATTCGTTAACAAAACTCATAAAATTTTGAGAGGGGTTTAACAAAATTGTGTTCGATTCCAAAGGTTCATTATTGAAAATAATGGGGTAATCCTAAATCGGTAAAAGTTGCTTAAATCACCGAAAATTAATATGATTTGATCAAAATCAGTAAGTGGTGACATAAGCAAAGGTTGCTCGATTCCAAAGGTTCATCATTGAATATAATAAACCAAAAACGCTGCAAAGTCCTTGTCACATGGGTTTATTATTCTATTGGAGTTCTAAAGATTTTTGTTGGCTGTTAAATGTATTGTTTCTTTCATGTGGAATGATTGAAATAGCTATTTCTGATGATTTCCACCAATTTTGGCCCCCAAAACATGAAATAGGTACGCTTTTTTTTTCTTTTTTTTTAAGATCATCTTTGATCATTGGTAGTGGAATTTAATGGTCTTGATTCACCTGTTTACACTTTTTCCAATGTTATTATACACATTGATGGTGATTTCAGACAGTTTTCCAGGTTTTTGTCTCATAAAAAACCAATTTTGGGAGCTGAACCTTTGGTAAAACCTCAATTTCCGCATCTTTGGTCAAAATCGACTTCATATTCGGTCTTCTCGCCCTCAAAAACATGGAAAAAGATACCTCAAAAGCTCATGTTACTAACATGTTGTTAAAACGCAAAAAGTACCTATTTTTATACACATTTTCACTCATAACACCCCTGGGTATATTCCGATCGGGCTGAAAAGTTTCGGGACACAACTAGGGCCCAAATGGAGCATGTGTGCGAAAGAACGACTTTTTTAGACCGAAAATGAAGCCTGTACACGTGATACGGCGTACGGCGGACGGCGGACGGACATTGCATTTTTGGAATCTACGCACCTTGAAACGGAAAAGAAAAAATTTTGAGGGGGTGCTATAAACATTTTTTGCTGAGCGATTACATAGGTGTATTATTCACAGAATAATAAACCAAAAGACGGATTTAATAAACAAAAATATTTTCTACGAACATTGGGGGTCATGTATCAGTTTTTGAGGATACAAAATTATTAAATTTGCAATTAGTAAAATTTGTTAGATGTCACCAAAAACGTCTTTAAAATTATTAAAATTATTATAGTGTGGTACGAAAATTCTATCATAATTATGGTCTTACTGCATGGTTAGAATATGTTGTTGTTGTAAGGACTCGTGGGAGACAGGTATGAGGGGTTCTACTGTACTTTAGTACTTTACCATACCTTCCGGAGGAGTCCGCCGTCACTAGCTGGTTGAGTACTGGAGGCGAGCGCTCTCGATGTAAGGACATCATCATCAGGCCCTTCCCCACCGTACCATAGCTTCTCCGGAAGGTACGTTTAAGGTAATATTACCCTTTAGATTTCGTACATTGTTTTTGACGAAAGATTTATTTCTTCTTCATATTCTCCTCGAATGGACAAGTTGACTGTGAAAATGCTGCGTTTTCTTTCTAGTCACTGTAGGTAAAACTCATGCTGTGTTGTTAAGAATGTACAGATCATGTAAGTTTTAAGGCCTCGAGGGCTTCAGAGGGGCGGAGCATGCGAGGAAGCGGATCTCGATGAGGGGAAAATAGACGAAACCTCGCGTCGTTCGGAGTTTCGTCACTTTTGATTTTGACTGTTCAGGACGGGTCTCATCCAGTCATCATCACGAAAATAACCGGCCCGAAATCCCTTGAGGATTCGAATGATTCGTGTTATTTGGCCTGAGACCGTTGTTTTCGTTCGTGTAGCGGTCTCGTGGACCGAGTTGTTTTGGTTTTTGTTTGGGGTCGTTAAATTAGAAGAAGTAAACGCTTACCAACAGAACTCGAACTTGAGATGTGAGTTGAGCGAGTATTCAGTGAAAATTGCTTGCTAGAAAACTGCAAATTATTACACAACGGTTGATTATTTACCTGTACAGATGCCCCTTCTGCGTAGATCACTGTTTTATGTGTTCAACACCTACCCACGAGCTCCCCCCCCCCCCCCCCCAGAAAGCCCTAAATCGAGAGTACTGGAGGCGGCCGGGCAAATACTTACAGTTTCATAAATATGCCATGGACCTGAAGTGTATCATCAATTATTTGTTCTTATATTCATGAAGCATAACGTTTGTTCAAGTAAAATTATCCTACAGACTCGGTGTTCATGGGATGTCTGCCAGTTTTTTCGTGATAAAGGATAAAGGCACATTGCGGTATACAATATAATGACGGGATGGACAAGTTGGCCAAGGAAAGGGGAATAACGTGTCAATTATCTGGATGTCAATATGCCTTAGGAAGACTTTTATTTCTCTATTAATAGTTATAATAGAACGGAGTGGGAAAATTGGCATGAAAGTTCAAGTAAAAGACTGCCTATTTTATAATGTATTCATCCGGTACCTCCTTCTGTACCTTTCTTCAAGGATATTACTAATACGGGAATGGTCGTGACCAAGGGCGTTGCGTCCATAAGGCGACTTGTGCCACTGCCCCGACACCCAAAAACACTGGAGTAAAAAATACCAACCATTGTTCAGTTGGCATCTGAATTTCCCTCCGTACACTGTACCTTCCTACCATTTTTCACAAAGTTCATCAGCCACACGCCAGATTTCTCTGGCTATGGTTATTCAATATTCTAGTAGAGCATCCATGTTGGTTCCTTCAAGTTAGCTCCATAGACCAAGCATGTTATCGGAATAAAGCGACAGTAATCGATGTCCTGCAATCGAAATCGAAATCCAGGCTCCTGAAACTGGAATGTAGGTCCTGGGACCTGGTGTTCCCATGGCAACCGAGAAAAGTGGCCTGTCCGCGCATGCTCAGTCGAGTAAAAATGTTGTTCGCCACACCCACTTTGGGCCCCGGCCCCATAATCTGATTTCAACCCCAAAATCGTTCATTTCACAATCGATGCGATCCCTTCAATTCAATTTGTCATCTTGATACGAGATGCTTCTTCTTCTGATTTGTTCTTTGCTGTCTTTGAATCACAATACATGTCGGACATCGACACCTACAGAGGACAACTAAGCTGAGAACTTCCACTCCACTGAATCACATTCGCTTTCTCTGTCAGTTTTCAATTTTTTTTGCATCAAATTTTTCCGCGTTTTGCGTACGGTCAGGTTCTGATGACAGATTTGTATCTGTGGTACCTACACGCGTTTTGTCCTGTTTGCTGTTTGTGGATTGATCGGTGTCAACACTAACTACGGAGCTTCTAAATGGCTTCTCCATTCAAGTAGGTACCAGCCGGCGGGTCAATGTTTTGTTGTATTTTAGTTTACTATATTTTTGTAACACATGAATTCGGTGGCTAATGTGCACTAGAAATATTCAACATTTTCGTACGACGGTGGAATGTTGACTAAAAGAGATAAGCTTTGCTGAATATCACTCAGTCAGTAAATAAGGGAAGGGTGTTGTTGCCTTGGGGTATTTTGTAGACAAATCTGTTTGTTTTGTGTTCTGGTCTGGTGCTCCACCGTTTTCAGACCCCACGCACCGCTACTGGTCGTGAGCATGTCTAGACTCCGATCTGTGCGTCCACGATATCTGCGCTGCCTGTTAGTTTGAAATTCAGATCGTAGACACATCACCAGTATGCCAGGCGTGGTGGTCTGGTCAATAATTATGGCGATGGTGATGCCCTGCATATAGCGATGCGCGCGAGCCTTTCTTTAAAATCATTGCACCCCTCCTCGTCCATCCGTTCAATTACATTGTCGTGGTTCCCCTCAAATCTCTACTCTGACCACTCCTATGTAATATAGAAAGATTTAACCAAATAAACTAAGGGAAGGACGAGCCGGGTAGCGCCGAGGGAGAAGGGTTCCTTCCATCAACTGCCATCGCTCCTCAGCGGTCAAAGTGGTCGATTTTGGAAGGGGACCGGGTGGAAACGGGCCTATATAAGCAGACCTCGTAGCCCAGCTCCTCATTCGACGATTCGACCCTCGACTTGCTACTTCTCGCTCGACCTCTCTCTTCTACCTTATGTTGCACTCGCTGTGGTGAAATCGCGGGGTGCTCACCTTCTTCCTGGTATCTGCTGTGGTGGAAACCGCGGGATACCTCCTTTTCCTCTAGTACCTGCTGTGGTGAAAACCGTGGAGTACTAGCCTCCACATCCCACGCGCCTGCTTTGGTGAAAACCACGGGAAGACACTGCCTCTAGCGCCTGCTGTGGTGAAAACCGCGGGGCATTATTAAAAAGATTCCTACGGAGAACGCCCTTCCTCATCCAACCTCATCCGCCTTCATCCAACCTCTCAACTTCGTCCTCATCCAACTCACCCGCCATGTCGTGAGCGCAACACACCGGCTCACAACATCCATCATTTGTTTAGAAATGTTAACTCTTATAATGTTAATTTATGCATTCTTCAATAATTACTTGACATTTATGTGTAATTGAAGCTGATTGGTAGTAAACAGTGTTATTGTAATGTGAAGTTGTACTATGATTCATTTTAGCCAGTGCTTGGCAAATCAGTGTGTATTTTTGTACGATTCCAGTTAAACAAAACTTTAAAAAAAAGTAGCTACCTATCAACAAAATCGAAAATAACCATCATTCTTCAAATGAAATAATATCACGGAGCAACCAACCCGATTTCATACAGCCATGCGTGATTATAACCAGGTGGTCCCTACCAATGGCATCTGGGCTCTATGTACATACCGTTTCATTCATTATCATGTCGTTGAAAATCATCGGTGCAAACGTCTGGGCCTTACTGTAAACGAACGGCTGGACTTGAAATACTCTGGGTGGTCTAACAAATTGCGATGTTCGGAATCGATAAAATTTAAAAAGTTGAAAAATTATAGATAACGGCACCCTGGGAATTTCAACCGCTACTTTTCACACCTTAGAGGTGACTGACAGTAACGCCGAGTTTCGTGGACCAACTAGACCCCAGATGGAACCTACTAACCAAATTTCATCGATTTTTGAAGTACGTCGGACGGAGTTTTATTCCATTTTCGTATTCTACTTACCTTGAAACGGAAACCATCAAATTTTGATGGGTGGTGGGGGGGGTCCCCCCCCCCCCCGGATGACGATTCCTAAGGTTCATTATGCTATATATTTTATAATAGGGCATTTTGCCAAAGGTGTGTGCGCGCGCGCGCTCGCACGCGTGTGTGTGCGTCCGTGCGCGCGTGCATCCGTGTGTGTATGAGTCATAAACGGGCTTTCCTTCGCGACTGCGTTGTCTGGTTTCTGCGACTTTGTAGAGTATCCGTGGGATTAGTAGGTACGGACGACAAAGTGGGTCCCTGCCCTGATCAGCTGAGTTAATTTCTTTCCTTTTTCAACTCACGAGGCTCAAATTTGAAACGGATCTGTGGGACTGATGAGTGGGCTTCCCGATTCCGCAGCTACCGGCCCTAGCGCCCGTTGTAACCCATACAACCAACATCGTTTCTGACTGGTTGAAATTAATACACCAAAAGTGACAGCTCCTGAAGTTACATGTCTCTGCAAAATGTGGTGTCGGGAAAATCCGGTAACATTGTCGGGTACGTTCAACCGCTGGAGTACAATCCTTATTTTTCAATGTTTACTCGAAAAACCAGTTTGGCTCACTGAAAACAGACACCTCTAACAAAGGGAAGATATTGAAAACCCTGTAATAATATTACTCAAATTGAGTTATTTGAGTAATTATTAGTTTTAATGTGCATAATTATTAATAAAAACAGTTAAATTTCACCGTTAACATAAGTATGTACCACAAGTAGGTGACTTTAAAAAACGCTGCTAATTATTACACAAAGGTTTATTAGTCACCTGTATAGATGCCCCTTCTGCGTAGATCACGGTTTTCTGTGGTCAATACTACTAATACTGGAGCCCTAAGCCGGCTCCAGAATTAAAGATTCCTACAAATGCGCGGGATTCGATAATTCAATCGTTAATTATTTGTAGTTATTCATGAAGCATAAGGCTAATAATAAACCGTTGTGTAATAATTTACCTGTATAGGTGCCCCTCCTACCTACGTAGATAGTATAATGAACCGTTGTGTAATAAATTACCGTTGCGTAATAATTCACCCATCAATAATACTTCAACACTGTTGTTCAAGTTGCGAAAGTGCCTATCAACAAAATCCAGCCCCTTCTAGGTAGAAGAACCATTGTGTAATAATTTACCGTTGTGAAATAATTTACCCATCAATAATACTTCATTGTTTGTTAAATTTTCAAAAGTACCTAAAGTACGCAAAGTACGGCGTAGGCGTACGGGCAGACTTTTTTTTATTCCGTTTTCGGTTTCGACGTACCTTGAAACGTGAACCATCAAATTTTGAGGGGGGTTAGAATTTTTGTTTTTCATGCTCGATTCCAAAGGTTAATTATTGAAAATAATAAACCACAATTGGAATTTTTCCATTTTAAAGTAGAACGAAAAGTTCGAGCCCTCCTCAGTAACTGGTAGTTGCTTCCTGCCATAAAGAAGGCTAGTTTTATAGGAGTTTTTCACCACGTTCCGTCTCAAGGTTAGAAAAATAAGTTATGTAACTAGTCACGTTCATGTTATGGATACGAATTGTTTTAGGAAGGTAGTTATATAAACATTTTCGCCCACTGTAGTCCTCCTCCACCTGCGGGACCTGCTGTTGTTATCGAAATGGCGACCCTGTTTATGCGACAACCCCTTTTTATCCTAATTTTAGGGTTATACCACGAATGAAAAAATGGTTTATTAGAATGAGCTAAGTAGGGAATGTAGTTAATTATAACATTTAATTTGCAATTAAGACATATCCTACAGGATCTTTCTTATTAAAAGTAGGGAAGTAAAATTTATATTTAGTTTCGACCTAAAATTTAGGGTATTTTTCCCCTTACTTTTAACTAAAGCCAAAAAGAGGCATTTCATTGTTAATGAAAATATTGAATACCAATTCTAGTTAAAAGAGAAAGCTGTAGCTAAAAGGAGCTGCTAACTACCTTTTAAAGCGGTTAAATCCCGTTTTTCTCTTAATTTATATAGTTTATAAAAACATTTCATTTTCAATGAAAAAATAAGATAAATTCTTTATAAATATCTGGAAGGATATACCTATCTTAATAGCTTCAATATTGCGCTGTAGTCTTAAGCTACCCAAATATTGAGGGACAGATAGTTGATATCGTTCCAAAATAAGAAAACTATTTTATACAAATAAGAATATGATCTTATCAAATATTACGATATCCGATGGAAGACAAATTGATTAACCCTAATTATCAAGAGGCATCCTAATGCCCGTGTCAACCTTACAAGATACCCTAAACATCTTAGAGGATAAACTAATATTTAAATAAAATACTGATGGGCTGTATTCTTGTAAAGCAAAATACAAAGACCAGCGTCTTAGTAGGTACGTGCTTAGTTCAGTCAGTGGAACGTTGGTCAGATGGATGACCTACCTACGTGCTAGGTCATCGACTGAAGAGCGTAACTATTATCTCTACCCTGTATGGTTTTCGTGGTGTAGCGGTTATCACATCTGCCTAACACGCAGAAGGTCCCCAGTTCGATCCTGGGCGAAAACACTTTTTTTTCCCCACCTTACATTCGATATAACTCGTATCTTCGTTCTGTATCACTTTTCTTGATGCCCATAAAATTGTCAGATTTTGATTGAAACCATCGGTATCACTGGGGTAGTACCTACGCATATCAATTACTTAAAATACGGAATGTCAAGGATAAACACTAACGAGCAGCTGTACTCTACTGGACAAATTACGCATCCTTGACTCTACGTCGTTTGGTTAATTTGTTATTCTTCGTTATTGGGTTTTTTTCTGTTTTCTCCTGTGGGATTCCGGAACAGCATTGGATAAAGAGGGTCGATTGTTCAACCCAGAAAACCCCGGAGGAGCGAATCTGAATGGTTCAACCTCCATTAACGGACACCTCTTAATAACGGATTTTGTCAAATAACGGATTCCTATTATAGGACTCAGAGAAGGTCCAGGTTCTTTAGAACTGTCGCTGTATGGACTTATTAGACTTGAGGAGACCATTAATATGCAAAAACATCTAATGAACGGACTCCTCCGGTTATGAACACCTCTATAATAGTACGTACCTCTCCCAATGGAAACCTCTAATAAAATATATCTATACCAATAGACACCTGTTTTAAAGGACGTGTCCTCCAACGGACAGTTCTAATTAACCGACTGCTCTTCTATGGGACAAATTAAAAACGGACATCTCCAAAAACCTCCTAACTAACATCTCTAATGGGGGACATCTAAAACAACAATTGCAAGGTCCAATAACGGACGCCTTTAAAATGGACACCTCCAAACACTTGAATAAAGGTTTTTTTGCCAGAACGAGGTGGTATCAAATGCGGTCAAAATGGAGCCTATCTCAATGAATGCGCTTTATCAAAAATCATGTAAATATAATATTGACGCTGCTGTTCCTTACTGAAACCTTAATCTGGGTTCATCTGTGCCCTAGTTCAACAGTAGATACGAGTAGTAATCTAGGACTTCATCTAACGAGGACTTTCTGTTCAAGTTCCTCTTTTTCAAAGGAGGAAAGGCAGATCCTCTTTTTTTGCCAAGGTATCAAATGCGGTCAAAATGGGGCCTATCTCAGTGAATGCGCTTTATCAAAAATCATGTAAATATAATATTGATGCTGCTGTTCCTTACTGAAACCTTAACCTGGGTTCATCTGTGCCCTAGTTCAACAGTAGATACGAGTAGTAATATAGGACTTCATCTAACGAGGACTTTCAGTTCAAATTCCTCTTTTTCAAGGGGAGGAAAGGCAGATCCTAGTGTTTTTTTTTGCCAAGGTATCAAATGTGGTCAAAATGGGGCCTATCTCAGTGAATGCGCTTTATCAAAAATCATGTAAATACAATATTGATGCTGCTGTTCCTTACTGAAACCTTAATCTAGGTTCATCTGTGCCCTAGTTCAACAGTAGATACAAGCAGTAATGTAGGACTTCATCTAACGAGGACTTTCAGTTCAAATTCCTCTTTTTCAAGGGGAAGAAGGGTACCAAATGCTGTCAAAATGGGGCATATCTCAATAAATTTGCTTTATCAAAAATCATGTAAATATAATATTGATGCTGCTGTCCCTTACTGAAACCTTAATCTGGGTTCATCTGTGCCCTAGTTCAACAGTAGATACAAGCAGTAATGTAGGACTTCATCTAACGAGGACTTTCTGTTCAAATTCCTCTTTTTCAAGGGGAAGAAAGGCCGATCCTCGTTTTTTTTGTTGCCAAGGTATCAAATGTTGTCAAAATGGGGCCTATCTCAATGAATGCGCTTTATCAAAAATCATGTAAATATAATATTGACGCTGCTGTTCCTTACTGAAACCTTAATCTGGGTTCATCTGTGCCCTAGTTCAACAGTAGATACGAGTAGTAATCTAGGACTTCATCTAACGAGGACTTTCTGTTCAAATTCCTCTTTTTCAAGGGGAAGAAAGGCAGATCCAAGTGTTTTTTTTTGCCAAGGTAACAAATGTTGTCAAAATGGGGCCTATCTCAATGAATGCGCTTTATCAAAAATCATGTAAATATAATATTGACGCTGCTGTTCCTTACTGAAACCTTAATCTGGGTTCATCTGTGCCCTAGTTCAACAGTAGATACGAGTAGTAATCTAGGACTTCATCTAACGAGGACTTTCTGTTCAAATTCCTCTTTTTCAAGGGGAAGAAAGGGTACCAAATGCTGTCAAAATGGGGCATATCTCAATAAATGCGCTTTATCAAAAATCATGTAAATATAATATTGATGCTGCTGTTCCTTACTGAAACCTTAACCTGGGTTCATCTGTGCCCTAGTTCAACAGTAGATACGAGTAGTACTTAATCTAGGACTTCATCTAACGAGGACTTTCTGTTCAAATTCCTCTTTTTCAAGGGGAAGAAAGGGTACCAAATGCTGTCAAAATGGGGCATATCTCAATAAATGCGCTTTATCAAAAATCATGTAAATATAATATTGATGCTGCTGTTCCTTACTGAAACCTTAACCTGGGTTCATCTGTGCCCTAGTTCAACAGTTGATACAAGTAGTAATGTAGGACTTCATCTAACGAGGACTTTCTGTTCAAATTCCTCTTTTTCAAGGGGAAGAAAGGGTACCAAATGCTGTCAAAATGGGGCATATCTCAATAAATGCGCTTTATCAAAAATCATGTAAATATAATATTGATGCTGCTGTTCCTTACTGAAACCTTAACCTGGGTTCATCTGTGCCCTAGGTCAACAGTAGATACGAGTAGTAATCTAGGACTTCATCTAACGAGGACTTTCTGTTCAAATTCCTCTTTTTCAAGGGGAAGAAAAAGTACCAAATGCTGTCAAAATGGGGCATATCTCAATAAATGCGCTTTATCAAAAATCATGTAAATATAATATTGATGCTGCTGTTCCTTACTGAAACCTTAACCTGGGTTCATCTGTGCCCTAGTTCAACAGTTGATACAAGTAGTAATGTAGGACTTCATCTAACGAGGATTTTCTGTTCAAATTCCTTTTTTTAAAGGGGAGGAAAGGCAGATCCAAGTGTCTTTTTGTTTTTTTTGCCAAGGTATCAAATGCGGTCAAAGTGGGGCATATCTCAGTGAATGCGCTTTATCGGAAATCATGTGAATATAATATTGACGCTGCTGTCCCTTACTGAAACCTTAATCTGGGTTCATCTGTGCCCTAGTTCAACAGTAGATACGAGTAGTAATGTAGGACTTCATCTAGCGAGGACTTTCTGTTCAAATTCCTCTTTTTCAAGGGGAAGAAAGGCAGATCCCTTTTTTTCTTTTTTTTTGCCAAGGTACCAAATGCGGTCGAAATGGGGCCTATCTCAATGAATGCGCTTTATCAAAAATCATGTAAATATAATATTGATGCTGCGGTCCCTTACTGAAACCTTAATCTGGGCTCTTCTGAGCCCTAGTTCAACAGTAGATACGAGTAGTAATGTAGGACTTCATCTAACGAGGACTTTCTGTTCAAATTCCTCTTTTTCAAGGGGAAGAAAGGCAGATCCCTTATTTTCTTTTTTTTTGCCAAGGTACCAAATGCGGTCGAAATGGGGCCTATCTCAATGAATGCGCTTTATCAAAAATCATGTAAATATAATATTGACGCTGCTGTTCCTTACTGAAACCTTAATCTGGGTTCATCTGTGCCCTAGTTCAACAGTAGATACGAGTAGTAATGTAGGACTTCATCTAGCGAGGACTTTCTGTTCAAATTTCTCTTTTTCAAGGGGAGGAAAGGCAGATCCAAGTGTCTTTTTGTTTTTTTTGCCAAGGTATCAAATGCGGTCGAAATGGGGCCTATCTCAATGAATGCGCTTTATCAAAAATCATGTAAATATAATATTGACGCTGCTGTTCCTTACTGAAACCTTAATCTGGGTTCATCTGTGCCCTAGTTCAACAGTAGATACGATTAGTAATCTAGGACTTCATCTAGCGAGGACTTTCTGTTCAAATTTCTCTTTTTCAAGGGGAGGAAAGGCAGATCCAAGTGTTTTTTGTTGCCAAGGTATCAAATGTTGTCAAAATGGGGCATATCTCAATAAATGCGCTTTATCAAAAATCATGTAAATATAATATTGACGCTGCTGTTCCTTACTGAAACCTTAATCTGGGTTCATCTGTGCCCTAGTTCAAGAGTAGATACGAGTAGTAATGTAGGACTTCATCTAACGAGGACTTTCTGTTCAAATTCCTCTTTTTCAAGGGGAAGAAAGGCAGATCCCTTTTTTTCTTTTTTTTTGCCAAGGTACCAAATGCGGTCGAAATGGGGCCTATCTCAATGAATGCGCTTTATCAAAAATCATGTAAATATAATATTGACGCTGCTGTTCCTTACTGAAACCTTAATCTGGGTTCATCTGTGCCCTAGTTCAACAGTAGATACGATTAGTAATCTAGGACTTCATCTAGCGAGGACTTTCTGTTCAAATTCCTCTTTTTCAAGGGGAAGAAAGGCCGATCCTCGTTTTTCTTTTTTTTGCCAAGGTACCAAATGCGGTCGAAATGGGGCATATCTCAGTGAATGCGCTTTATCAAAAATCATGTAAATATAATATTGACGCTGCTGTTCCTTACTGAAACCTTAATCTGGGTTCATCTGTGCCCTAGTTCAACAGTAGATACGAATTGTAATATAGGACTTCATCTAACGAGGACTTTCTGTTCAAATTCCTCTTTTTCAAGGGGAAGAAAGGCCGATCCTCGTTTTTTTTTGTTGCCAAGGTATCAAATGTTGTCAAAATGGGGCCTATCTTAATAAATGCGCTTTATCAAAAATCATGTAAATATAATATTGACGCTGCTGTTCCTTACTGAAACCTTAATCTGGGCTCTCCTGAGCCCTAGTTCAACAGTAGATACGAATTGTAATATAGGACATCATCTAACGAGGACTTTCTGTTCAAATTCCTCTTTTTCAAGGGGAAGAAAGGCCGATCCTCGTTCTTTTTGTTGCCAAGGTACCAAATGCTGTCAAAATGGGGCATATCTCAATAAATGCGCTTTATCAAAAATCATGTAAATATAATATTGATGCTGCTGTTCCTTACTGAAACCTTAATCTGGGTTCATCTGTGCCCTAGTTCAACAGTAGATACGATCAACGTGACGGAATGTGACAGTGGACCCCCGAGAGTCCTTCCTGTAGACCAGCGAGTTTATCGCCGGTTAAAAAGAGATATCGATTAGGCTTCCACCAAAACGACCCCATCTCCACTGGAACAATGAACAACTCGAGAACAGCCATTGTCACAGTAGTAATCTAAGACTTCATCTAGCGAGGACTTTCTGTTCGAATTCATCGTTTTCAAATCCCACTACGGTTTACCAACACCCAATTCTCCCATTAAAAGGGGAGGAAGCAGATCCTCGTTTCATAACTACTAATTGTGTTTCCGAACTCACTTAACCCATTACCTAGCTCTCCCACCTACCCGCTTCTCGAAGAAACCTGCTTCAGAGTACTCCCGGTGCGCCATCAATTTCAGAAATGCGATAAAGATGTATGGAGTGGATGGTGGAGGGGGTGCGTATAAAGAAAGCACTTTGGCAACTTTAATGAATGATATTCGAGGGGGCGTCCTCCAACTTGGATACCGTCAGAGAAGTTTAATCGAACCTTCCGCTACTTCTTGCTGCGAACTCCTCGTTCCTGGATGTCACTTGTGTAAAAACCAACGTTACCCACCTGAATTCATACAGCGGGTCTCCGTCGTAGTTATAATCTACTCAATATACGATTTAGAGCGAATAAATACAACGGTTACAATGTAATTGCACGCGTTAAAAAAACTCTGCAAATTATTACACAAAGGTTTATTATTCACTTGTATAGATTCCCCTTCTAATGAAATAACATCACAGAACAACCAACTCGACTTCGTACAGCCATCCTTGATTATAATCAGGTGCTCCCTAGTGATGATATCCGGGCCGGATTTATACCGTTTGATTCACGATCGTGTTGACGAAGCTTTTCGGTGCAAACGAACGGCTGGACGCACAATGCTCCGGGTGGTCTCAAAAAAATCTTTAGTTCTAGATCAATTTAAAAACGTAAAAAAACCGTACCCTTCTATCGAAAGTTTTCGAGCTACGGCGTTCTGAAAATTTCAACCCCTATTTTTCACCCCTTAGAGATGACTGGCGGTAACTCCGAGCTTCGAGGACCAACTAGACCCCGTACGGAACCTATAAACCAAATTTCATCAATTTTGGTTCGTGGTAACTAAGAAAAGCGCTAAGTACGGCGGACGGACAGAAATGTTTGGTTTACAGTTTTGAATAATAAACCTTTGGAATCGAGCATGAAAAAAAAACAAAAAAAAAACGCTGCAAATCCCTGCATGACGGTTTATTATTTTGTACAGAATACCCTTCTGTTACAGATCACAGCTCTCCGTAAGATAACCCGTCTAGTTAGATCTCGTAGAGTTAGTCTAGTTTAGATCGCAGACCGTCCGTAGGTTAGTACCTAACCTCGTACTCCTTACTAGGTACCTACATAAATCACGAGTTAAATGTTGCTAAAAAATTCTGTCGATGGCAAACGGTAACTAAAATGGCGAAAAGAAACGCACATAATGATGTTCTGAAGGAAAATTGTTGATGTGGAGTGAAATAGATGCCCCTTCTGCGTAGATCACTGTTTTCTGTGGTCAGTACCTACCCTCTGGTCAAGTATAATGAACCGTTGTGTAATAACTTGCCCATCAATGATACTTCAACGGTCGGTCAAGTTGCAAAAGTACCGATCAACAAAATCCAGCCCCTTCTTGGTAGATGAACCGTTGTGTAATAATTTACCGTTATGTAATAATTTACCCTTGTGTAATAATTTGCCGTTGTGTAATAATTTACCGTTGTGTAATAATTTACCCATCAATAATACTTCAAAGTTTGTTCAAGTTTCACAAGTACCTACCAACAAAATCCAATAGTCCATCACTTGTCAAATGAAACAATATCGCACAACAACCAACTCGACTTCACACAGCCATCCGTGATTATAATCAGGTGCTCCCTAGTGATGATTATCTGGGCCGGATTTATACCGTTTGATTCACGATCGTGTTGACGAAGCTTTTTGGTGCACACGAACGGCTGGACGTACAATGCTCGGGGTGGTCTCAAAAAATTGTTTAGCTCAAGACAAATTTAATATCGTAAAAAAAAAATCAGTCATGCAGCATGACTTAATGAGCGAATTTTCAAAGAAATATTCGAATTAATGGCTATGGTTTTGAATAAAGGAAAACTTCGGTCTAAAATTTGGTTTTCTATGTATATTCTCTTCGTATTTATTTTAATTTGTACGTTTTGTCCATCCTGATTCTACCGTTTGTTTATTACGTAATTGTACTAAGTGCTTATTTATTTGATCGCTGTGGGTAAATTCAAGGAGTTGTACTAATCGTTTGCCTCCCCCTTTTTTGCTTCGAACTCTCGTCTTCAATTAATACTTCTCACATTTTTCAATCTGACCACTCTAAGGGGGTGGGGGTAAGAGTTTAAAGATTATCCTAGTTTTGGGTAATTTTTGCGCACTTTAAATGCTCTAATTTAAGAACGGATTTAGATATCTAAAATCCGATTTCACTATCGTGTTCAGCGTGCAAAAACCTTTAAAATGAGGGGTCACTTGTTAGAAAATAACATTTTGGGGATTTTTGGGTAATTTTTGCGCACTTTAAATGCTCTAATTTGAGAACGGATCAAGATATCTAAAATCCGATTCCACCATCGTGTTCAGCGTGCAAAAACCTTTAAAATGAGGGGTCACTTGTTGGAAAATAACATTTTGGGGATTTTTGGGTAATTTTTGCGCACTTTAAATGCTCTAATTTGAGAACGGATCAAGATATCTAAAATCCGATTCCACCATCGTGTTCAGCGTGCAAAAACCTTTAAAATGAGGGGTCACTTGTTGGAAAATAACATTTTGGGGATTTTTGGGTAATTTTTGCGCACTTTAAATGCGCCAAAACCCTCCTTAGAGTAGGCCAATTTCGCCCATCTTCGAACTTAGCCTTTCGATTGCCAGGATAGATTTTTTGTGCAAATTTGAGCTGTTTATCTCAATTCTATCGAGAGTTATCGTCTGGAGTGACACATATATAAATAAATATATATATATATATACATATAAAAAAGTGTTAAATTTCAGGAATCGTTTTAGAATGGTCTGAAACGGATTTCTATGAAGAAAATTTCCAAAAATTTATATTATTTAAATTTCGAAGCCATTGCAATAGCTTCATTTTCTTTGAAAATTCGCTAAAACCATTACCACCCCCTGCCAAGCCCTGAGGAAGTTTTATAAATAAAACGAATTAGTGGCCTAGAAAATAAAGAAACGAATTGACTGACCCTCAAGATTCCCCCTCAACGTAATTTTATTATGTAGAAATCTAATAATTGTCCATATAATATCATAAGCACGTAAACTGTGATGGTCTCACGACTCCGCCGCAATTTGGTAATTTATACGTGGAATCTTTGAGCTTTGTATTCGGTATTCATCTGAGTCAAAAACCTAACATTAGGTATTTCATCTCATCACTAATTTCATTTGCCATCTCATTAAGCCCCATCATGAAAATCAACTCCGACCAACAGCGTATAATTTTATTCCGACTATCGGCTCCGAGTTTTAAAATTCCGATAGCTTTTTGCCCCAAACGCAATTTCAACAGCGGGAAAACTGGCTTCCAGCCTTCGTACTTTTGAGCGGAACCGGTAGGTGAGGTTTTCGAAAGGGTGTGCCCCTGTGTATCCTCTCCCGAAAAAAAAAATTGAAAAAGGAATAAGAAAAATCTCATGGGAGGACGGGAAAAAAAAGCCTAAGACGAAGAAAAAAGTGGATGGAAGGAGGCAGAACGGGACCTACGAGACGAAGGCCGGACAATGGCGGTTATGACTCAGAGGACCGAGCTACCAGCCTTTCCCATTGAAAATGCATTGATCGGCGCGTTCTCCTCGCCGAATAAATAGCTAATTATGAGCTTCCTAATAATTTTTCCTCAATCGAACCTTCAGTATCTGAATATAGGATATCTTATGTCTCCCAACCTATTAAAATGCCAAAAAATGGGTTCATAAAGTATTTTTTTTAAAAACGCTGCAAAGTCCTTGTCACATGGGTTTATTATTCTACTGGACATACCTAAAGAAATGTTAATTTATTGTTTGGTCCATGTGAAATAATTGAATTAGCTATATCTGATGGTTTCCACCATTTTTGGCCCCTAAAACACAAATTAGGTGCGCTCTTTTTTCCCCTTTTTTTCCTTCAATTCATCTTTGATCATTGGTAGGGCCTCTTTCACCAACTATTTAACGACCTGATTAACTTTAACGGCCTCGGTTAATCGGACATCAGAGCGATTTTCCTTTCACCACCCCCAAGATAACCAAAACATTAAGGAGAAGGGATAACGTGCCCGTTAAAGATTTCGTTAAAGTTAATTGGTGGACCCTCCACCAATTAAGAGGTTAACGGACGATTAGCAGCATGTATATAATGTATATTATATACATATTATAGTTCTTTCTATGTATATATTATGCTTTGAGTAGATGTACAATAATTTTTTTAAATAATGTATCTACTACCTAGTGAGTAGTTATTACATTCCAACATACCTTCCCTATATGAGGTCAAATGAACGTGTTTATTTATTTTATTGGACCTACAGAAATGTTGGCTGTTCATTTATTGTTTATTTCATGTGCAATAATTAAAATAGCATTTTTTAAGGTTTCCACAAATTTTGAATAAACGAAAAACTTTTGAGGGGGTGTTATAAAAATGTTTTTGCTGAGCGAATACATAGGTGTATTGTTCACAGAATAATAAATCAAAAGGAGAGGAAGTTCTACTTAACAAGGAGCACCTCTGTCGTAGATAATAATGCTTATTTATTAACAGAACAAAATGTATTGTACTTATTTCAAAAAAGGAAGTACAGCAACCAAAATAACCTCACAACCGATACAAAACATCGTAACGAATAAGTTTTTCCTGTTCGCAGAAGTGGGGGCCCACGGTTTTCTAGGAGCATATTTTTTCCATTCCTGGAACAACCAAGACCACTTCAGAAATAGATACCTTGGATATAAAATACCAACTGAAAATTGAGATTGTATTGTTTCATATTATTTTCAAAAACGGCATAAGAGTTACACAGCAGAAGCTGACCAATTTTGGGGTGCGCTGGCAAAGTGGTCACGTTAAGGTTAATATCAAGTTATATTTCCCTAAAATTGTGTATAATTGTGGTGGTACATGTACTATAAAGGATATTACATGTTAGTTTGCGTCCTGATTCTTGTCAGATCCTCCAGATAATACACGTACTTAGTACTTAGATACTACATGTAAGCATACATGAACGCATTGCCAGCAGTGCTTGGCAAGATATTGAAAAGAAACCTCTGAAATTATACTTACGTTTTGTGCCGTGAAGTCCTATTTTGAGTTTGAGTTGAAAGGCGACGGCATTCGTATGTCATAGTCGGAAGTCGTTCGCGAGTACCTACAAAGTGTTTTGATTTTGATGTCGTTTCACCCGTTTACTGTCCCGATGAGGCATCGTTTCGTCGAAAACGGACACAAAAACCGTTGGCGGGCAACACTGCATCGTTAACTTAACGTATCCTTAACGCCGCCATCAAATTGACGCCGACATCAAACTGATGCCCTGATTAGTGTGGTGAAATGTAAATCTCTGACGCCCCGGTTAACCTGCATGTTCCCGTTACGATTTCGTTAGGTTAATCAGACATTAGAGGCAGTTTGGTGAAAGTGGCCCGTAGTGTCATTTAATCGCCTTGGTCCACATGTTGACACTTTTTCCAGTGTTATTATACAAACTGATGGTGATTTCAAACGATTTACCAGGTTTTTGACTCATAAAAAATCAATTTTGGGAGCTGAACATTTGTTAGAACCTCGATTTTCCACTTTTTGGTCGAAATCGACTTGGAACTTACTGTAGGTATGTCCAATAGAATAATAAACCCATGTGACAAGGACTTTGCAGCGTTTTTTGGTTTATTATTCTGTGAATAATACACCTATGTATTCGCTCAGCAAACAATTTTTATAACCTCCGTTTCAAGGTGCGTAGATTCCAAAAATGCAATGTCCGTCCGCCGTACGCCTTATCACGTGTACCGGCCTCATTTTCGGTCTAAAAAATTCGTTCTTTCGCACACATGCTCCATTTGGGCCCTAGTTGTGTCCCGAAACTTTGCAGCCCGATCGGAATACACCCAGGGGTGTTATGAGTGAAAATGTGTGTAAAAGTAGGTACTTTTTGTATTTTAGTAATATGAGCTTTTGAGGTATCGTTTTCCATGATTTTGGGGACGAGAAGACCGAATATGAAGTCGATTTTGACCAAAGAGTAGAAAATTGAGTTCTACCAGATGTTCAGCTCCCAAAGTTGATTTTTTTCATGAGTGAAAAACCTGGGAAATCGTCTGAAATCACCATCAATTTGTATAATAACACTGGAAAAACTGTCAACACGTGGATCAAGACGATTGAATGGCACTACCAATGATCAAAGATGATTTGAAAAAAAAAAAAAAGGAGTGTACCTACTTAATTTGTGTTTTAGGGCCCAAAATGGATGGAAACCATCAGAAATAGCTATTTCGATTATTACGCACGAAAGAAACAATAAATGAACAGCCAACATTTCTGTAGGTATGTCCAGTAGAATAATAAACCCATGTGACGAGGACTTTGCAGCTTTTTAGCGAATTTTCGAAGAAAAGGAAGCTATTGTTCTCGGTCCAAAATTTTTAAAACTCGAATTTCCGAAAGATTTTTATACCAAAATCCGTTTCAGACTATCCTGAATTCCCTGCCGAAAGACACCAAAAATTATATATATATATATATTTATATATATATTTATATATATATTTATATATGTATGTGTCATTCCAGACGATAACTCTCGAAAGAATTGAGATAAAAAGTTCAAATTTGCACGAAAAATCTGTCTTGGCAATCGACAGGCTAAGTTCGAAGATGGGCAGAATCGGGTCACCCTAAGGGGGAGTTTTGGGGAGTTTTAGGAGGGGAAAATTACCCATAAATTCCCAAAATGAAAAAGTCTGACAAGTGACACCTCATTTTAAAGGTTTTTGTACGCTGAACACGATGGTGAAATCAGAATTGCGATATCTCATTCCATTCTCAAACTGGAGCACTTTGAAGATGAAGGAACGTGGTTATTTCTTGAGATGTTCTTCCTGGTTCGTCTGCTCTAATCTGATAACGGAATGGGATATCGCAATTCTGACTTCACCATCGTGTTCAGCGTTGGAAAATCTACAAACCGAGGTGTTACTCGGCAAAAAATGGAACAAAAAATTTGTTACGTACCCAATACCTACTCTTCTGGTATTCAAAACATTTTTGATTTCCCCCTCCCCCTCCTTCCACCCCAAATTTTACTTTGCGTAAAACTACTCCTGTTTTAATTTTGTATGGTATCAAGTTGGGAAAACATTGGCCGAAAATTAATTTTCAGAAAATTTTAGGCGGAGGAGGAAGATGCCGAAAACTTCGAAAATTCGCTCTTATAGCCATGCTGCATGACTGTGGTTTTTTTTTTTTTTTTCATGCTCGATTCCAGTGGTTCATTATTGAAAATGATAAACCAAAAATTACTTTTTTGCCATAGCCACAAACAGTGACCTATAATAACATCACAAAACATTTGCAAAGTAGGTAGTATCTTCAACAGGTCTTTAGGGAATTGATAATTAGCGAGCGAAAACCGCTCGCCTGTATGCATTTCTTATGGCTTCGGCTGGGTCCTCCAGGATGAGTCACCAGCCTCGATCCTCCCTCGATGTCCGGCCTTGTTCTCGTAGGTCCCGTGCAGAAGAAGGTACGGGAAGGCAGGGCGTGGTCGCTTTTGTTCCTGGTTTTATTGTGCGAACGCACACCTGGGGCCTCCTCTGCCCACCGGCTCCCTGTGATTTGGACAACGTTGTTTCTTATGAAGGTTTTGTAAAGCGTTTTCTTATAAAATGAATACCTTCCGGACGGCCCGTTGGGATCGAGGGAGTTTTTCGGTGTTTCAAACGAGTCTTTCATAGGAGGATGATATTGGAAACTGTTGAGCTTGGTTTTTGCTCGCTGAAACCGTCACGCTCTGGGGATGGGTTATCTCTCTATACTTAGGAATCTTATACATAGGAATCATAATGAACACAACTTTTTCCTGGGAAACACAAGTGACGAACACCTGCAACAAAACCTATAAAGCGGTGAATCAATTGCGAAATTTGGGGGGGAAATTTTCTCAATTTATAAAGAAGCAGTTAGTACGGTCATTGATTATACCTCACTTCGAATATGCTGCCGCGATCTTCACAGATATGAATGGAAAAAAAAACTATAAAAACGCTGCATATTATTACAAGAAGGTTTATTATTCACCTGTATAGATTCCCCTTCTGCGTAGATCACTGTTTTCTGTGGTCAATACCCTCGAGCCCCCCCAAAAAAGCCCTAAATCGAGTACTGGAGCCGGCTCCGGAAATAAAGTTTCATACAAATGCGCGGGATTCAGTAATTCAATCATTAATTATTTTGTAGTTATTCGTGAAGTATAAGGCAAATAATAAACCGTTGTGTAATAATTTACCTGTACAGGTGCCCCTTCTACGTGGTTTATTATGAACCGTTGTGTAATAATTGGTCCATCAATAATACTTCAACGTATCAACAAAACCTATCAACAACCGATCAACAAAATCCAGCGCTTTCTAGGTAGAAGAACCGTTGTGTAATAATTTACCGTTGTGTAATAATTTGCCGTTGTGTAATAATTTACCATAATAAAGTACCTACCAACAAAATCCAATAGATCCATCATTTTTGAAATGAAATAATATCGCAGAACAACCAACTCGACTTCATACAGCCATCCGTGATTATAATTAGGTGCTCCCTAGTGATGATATCTGGGCCGGATTTATACCGTTTGATTCACGATCGTGTTGACGAAGCAAACTAACGGCTGGTCGTACAATGCTCCGGGTGGTCTCAAAAAATTCTTTAGCTCAAGATCAATTTAAAAACGCTGCGCACAACGGTTTATTATTTTGTACAGAATACCCTTCTGTCACAGATCACAGCTTTCTGTATAGATAACCCGTCTATACATATCATGTGAATCGCAGACCCTCCTTAGGTTAGTACCTAACCCCGTTCTCGTTACTAGGTACCTACCTAAATTAGTTAAATGTTGCTGAAATAATACAGCCGATGACAAACAGTAACTAAAACGGCAAAATGAAACGCAAATAATGAAATTCTAAAGGACAATTGTAGATGTGGAGTGAAATAGATGCCCCTTCTGCGTAGATCACTGTTTTCTGTGGTCAATACCCTCTGGTCAAGTATAATAAACCGTTGTGTAATAACTTGCCCATCTATAATACTTCAACGGTTGGTCAAATTCCAAAGGTACCGATCAACAAAATCCAGCCCCTTCTTGGTAGATGAACCGTTGTGTAATAATTTACCGTTCTGCAATAATTTACCGTTTTGTAACAATTTACCGCTATGTAGGTAACAATTTACAGTTGTGTAATAATTTACCATTTTGTAATAATTTACCCATCAACAATAGGTACGTTTTTTCGAGTTGCAAAAGTATCGATCAAGAACATCCAGCCCCTTCTTGGTAGATGAACCGTTGTGTAATAATTTACCGTTGTGAAATAATTTACCGTTATGTAATCATTTACCGTTGTGTAATAATTTGCCGTTGTGTAATAATTTATCATTGCGAAATAATTTGCCGGTGTGTAATAATTGGCCATTGTGTAATAATTTACCCATCAATAATACTTCAACATTTGTTCAAGTTTCAGAAGTACCTACCAACAAAATACAATAGTCCATCACTTATCAAATGAAATAATATCGCACAACAACCAACTCGACTTCATACAGCCATCCTTGATTATAATCAGATGCTCCGTAGTTATGATATCCGGGCCGGATTTATACCGTTTGATTCACGATCGTGTTGACGAAGGTTTTTGTTGCACACGAACGGCTGGACGTACAATGCTCCGGGTGGTCTCAAAAAATTCTTTAGTTCAAGATCAATTTAAAAACGTTTAAAAAAAACCGTACCCTTCAATCGAAAGTTTTTGAAATACGGCGTTCTGAATATGTCAACCCCAATTTGAACCCGATGAGATGACTGACAGTTAACGCCGAGCTTCGAGGACTAACTAGACCCCGAACGGGACATATAAACCAAATTTCAACAATTTTGGTTCGTATTGACAAAGAAAAGTGCTAAGTACGCCGTACGGCGGACGGACAGAAATTTTTTATATTGAATTTTCGGATTCTGCATACCTTGAAACATAAACCGTCAAATGTTTGGGGAGGGTAGATTTTTATTTTTTTTTTCTCCCGTTTTTCATGCTCGATTCCAATGGTTCATTATTGAAAATAATGAACCATAACAATGGAGCGTAAGTACCTAATTTTTGTGTTCTAGGGGCCAAAATTGGTGGAACCACCAGTAATAGCTATTCGAATTATTTCACGTGGAAGAAACAATAAATGAACAGCCAACATTTCTGTAGGTATGTCCAATAGAATGATAAACCCATGTAACAAGGGCTTTGCAGCGTTTTTAATAAAGTTATGGGAAAATCAAAAACGCTGCAAAGTCCTTGTCACATGGGTTTATTATTCTATTGGACATACCTACAGAAACGTTGGCTGTTCATTAATTGTTTCTTTCATGCGTAATAATCGAAATAGCTACTTCTGATGGTTTCCATTAATTTTGGCCCCCAAAACACAAATTAGGTACGCTATTTTTTGGTTTATTATTTTCAATAATGAACCATTGGAATCGAGCATGAAAAAAAAAATTCTTACCCCCCTCAAAATTTGATGGTTTACGTTTCAAGGTATGTAGAATCCAAAACTGCAATAAAAATATTTCTGTCTGTCCGCCGTACGCCGTACGCCGTACGGGCCACTTTTCTTAGTTACCATGAAAAAAAATTGATGAAATTCGGGTTATAGGTTCCGTTCGGCGTCTAGTTGGTCCTCGAAGCTCGACGTTACTGTGAGTCATCTCTAAGGGGTTCAAAATAGGGGTTGAAATTTTCAAAACGCCTATACCATTTTTTTACGTAAATATTTTTACGGTTTTAAATAGTTCTTGAACTTGCGAGTTTTTTAAGACCATCCGGAGCATCGTACGTCCAGCCGTTCGTTCACAGTAAGGCCCCGAAGTTTGCACCGACAGGCATTTTCGACTCCAGTGTGAATGAAATTGTATACAATTCAAACCAAATCTCGTAACCAGAGACGCGCCCACAATAGGAATTTGTGAATACGGCCAATCATTGGTAGGGATCACCTGATTATATTGGCGGAGTATGAAGTCGAGTTGGTTGTTCTGTGATATTATTTCGCTTGAAAAATGATGGCTCTTTTGGAGTTTGTTGGTAGGTAGTGAAACTTGAACAAACGTTGAAGTATTATTGATGGGTAAATTATTACTACGGTAAATCATTACTCAACGGTAAATTATTACACAACGGTTCATTATACCATCTACGTAGAAGGGGCTGGAGTTTGTTGGTAGGTACTTTTGCAACTTTTTTCACTCCTCATCAACAATTTCTTTTCAGAACTTCATTATGTGTGTTTCTTTTTGTTAGGTACTGTTTGTCATCGGCAGAATTATTTTAGCAACATTTAACTCGTGATTTAGGTAGGTACCTAGTAACGAATACGGGGTTAGGTACTAACCTACGGAGGGTCTGCGATCTACATAATATGTATATAATAGAATAGTACATATCATATTATATAGAAGGGTTATCTATACATAGAGCTGTGATCTGTAACAGAAGGGTATTCTATACAAAATAATAAACCGTTGTGCAGGGATTTGCAGCGTTTTTTCTTTTTTTTTTAACTATCTTTGATCATTGGTAGTGCCATTTAATCGTCCTGAACCACGTCTTGACACTTTTTCCAGTGTTATTATACAAACTGATGGTGATTTCAGACGATTTCCCAGGTTTTTCGCTCATAAAAAATCAATTCTGGGAGCTGAACATTTGGTAGAACTCAATTTTCCACTCTTTGGTCAAAATCGACTTCATATTCGGTCTTCTCGTCCCCAAAAACATAGAAAACGATATCTCAGAAGCTCATGTTACCAATATGTTGCTAAAACGTAAAAAGTACCTATTTTTACACACATTTTCACTCATAACACCCCTGGGTATATTCCGATCGGGCTGAAAAGTTTCGGGACACAACTAGGGCCCAAATGGAGCATGTGTGCGAAAGAACGATTTTTTTAGACCGAAAATGAAGCTGGTACACGTGATACGGCGGACGGCGGACGGCGTACGGCGGACGGACATTGCATTTTTGGAATCTATGCACCTTGAAACGTAAAAGAAAAAAGTTTGAGGGGGTGTTATAAAAATTTTTTGCTGAGCGAATACATAGGTGTATTATTCACAGAATAATAAACCAAAAGATACCGACTTTTGCTACACCCTACTTCTCTCAGTTCAATATACTTGTGACTTGATTTTCGCTATTGGAAAAGGCCTAATCTAACCCGGCCGGTCACGAATTAGCCCGATCTCAGCCCCGGTACCGGATTTGAGGATCCTATCCGCCCAAGCGGCACAAAAGCGAATTTATGCGTACGAACGTGACCCGTTCCTTTCAGCCATCCGACAACTTCGTGTGGTCTTTTTATTCAGATCCAAACCCGCACCCTACGTTTCATCGCCCAGCAGTGGAACCCGCCTTGTATAATAATTACCGTGGACGTGGAAGCGAAATTAAATCAGACCGCGCTCGCTGGTAACATTGTGCGGCTACATTTATCGGTTACTCCATTAAATACCTGACGGTGTTGGAATATCCGCCTACAACTTATAACGATCGCCAAATATAATTTGATGCGCCGTCTTCTAGCGGTCTTGCTATTATTTTAATGAAGCCCGAAGTAATTTAATGTCCTCGTCGCTCCTAGCGTTAAAATGGATGTGTACCGATGAGTAATTAACTGAACTCTGTTCTCTGCAGTATGTTAAAACCGTTGCAATGTGCTTGTCACATGTGTTTATTATTCTATTGGACACACCTACAGAAATGTTGGCTGTTCATTTATTGTTTCTTTCATGTGAAATAATTTAAGTAGCTATTTCCGATGGTTTCCACGAATTTTGGCCCCCAAAACACGAATTATGTACGCTCCTTAAGGTTTATTATTGTCAATAATGAACCATTAGAATCGAGTATGAAAAAAAAAAAATTCTAACCCCCCTCAAAATTTGATGGTTTACGTTTCAAGGTATGTAGAATCCAAAACTGCAATAAAAATATTTCTGTCTGTCCGCCGTACGGGCCACTTTTCTTAGTTACCATAAAAGAAAATTGATGAAATTGGGTTATAGGTTCCGTTCGGGGTCTAGTTGCTCCTCGAAGCTCGGCGTTACTGTCAGTCATCTCTAAGGGGTTCAAAATAGGGGTTGAAATTTTCAGAACGCTGTAGCTCGAAAACTTTCGATTGAAGGGTATTGTTTTTTTTACGTTATTAAATTTGTCTTGAGCTAAACAATTTTTTGAGACCACCCGGAGCATTGTACGTCGAGCCGTTCGTGTGCACCAAAAATCTTCGTCAACACGATCGTGAATCAAACGGTATAAATCCGGCCCGGATATCATAACTACGGAGCATCTGATTATAATCAAGGGTGGCTGTATGAAGTCGAGTTGTTTGTTCTGCGATATAATTTCATTTGACAATTGATGGACTACTGGATTTTGTTGGTAGATACTTCTGAAACTTGAACAAACGTTGAAGTATTATTGATGGGTAAATTATTACACAGTGGCAAATTATTACACACCGGTTAATCATTACAATACGGTAAATTATTACACAACGGTAAATTATTACACGACGGTAAATTATTACACAACGGCTCGTCTACCAAGAAGGGGCTGGATTTTGTTGGTAGGTACTTTTGTAACTTGAACAGCCGTTGAAGTATTATTGATGGGCAAATTATTACACAACGGTTCATTATTCTATCTCCGTAGAATGGGAACCTATACAGGTAAATTATTACACAACGGTTTAGGTAGGTACCTAGTAACGAGTACGGGGTTAGGTACTAACCTACGGAGGGTGTAGAATAGTACATATGTTATAAAGAAGGGTTATCTATACAGAGAGCTGTGATCTGTAACAGAAGGGTATTCTGTACAAAATAATAAACCGTAGTGCAGGGATTTGCAGCGTTTTTTTTCAGATTATCTTTGATTATTGGTAGTGCCATTTAATCCTCTTGATCCACGTGTTGTCACTTTTTCTAGTGTTGATATACCTACAAACTGATGGTGATTCAGACGATTTCCCAGGTTTTTGAGTCATTAAAGAAATCAATTTTTGGAGCTGAACATTTGGTATAACCTCAATTTTCCACTCTTTGTTCAAAATCGACTTCATATTCGGTCTTCTCGTCCCAAAAACATGGAAAGCGATACCCCAAAAACCAACATATACTAAAACACATGAACTACCTATTTTTATACACATTTTCACTCATAACACCTCTGGGTATATTCCGATCGGGCTGCAAAGTTTCAGGACACAGCTAGGGCCCAAATGGAGCATGTGTGCGAAATATCGAATTTTTTAGAACGAAAATGAAGCCGTATGTGCGATACGGCGGACGGACGTTGCATTTTCTCAATCTACTCCTATGTATTGGCTCAACAAAAAAATTTTATAACACCCCCTCAAATTTTTTTTCTTTTCCGTTTCAAGGTGCGTAGATTCAAAAAATGCAATGTCCGTCCGCCGTACGCCGTATCACGTGTCCCGGGTTCATTTTTTGCAACGTATACTTATCCTGTAGTTTTTTATATTCTGGTCCATTCTACTGGTATCACCCATTCCTTTGTTTTATTGATGAATCATTAGTGGCAGGGGCAGTGTCACATTTTTTTCAGATCTGCCGAATACCGTTTTACTGGATCTGTAAATTGGTTTGAATCCTTGGAAGGTTGCTGCTGGCTACATACCGACCCGGACTTTGATTGCATAACTGGAGGGTCAGAAGGAAAATTATCATCGTCTTGTATCCCTCCTATTCTAGTATTACCTATCACAATTTCAGCAGGAGCTAGTAATTCATTCCCTGGGTTATGAAAAATGTCTACCGCCTCATCATTTTCATCGCCTGAATCTTCAATGGGTAATTCATTTGGCTCAGGAGGCTCAGCATAAATGTCCAACAGGAAATTACCCTCGGAACTTACTTCACTTCACTTAAATCCTGTTAACTCCTTTGGGAGCATAGGGCAGAAACAAGCTCGTTCCAGTCGGATCGGTTTGGCGCGATTCTTCTAACCTCGTTCCAGGTTTTGCCTACTCGGCGGAGCTCCTTGTCAGTCGATCTCCTCCAGGTCTCCCTCGGTCTTCCTCTTCTTCTGCCTTCGCCCTGGGGATTCCATTGGAGAGCAGTCTTCTCTACGGCGCCGTCGGGCTTCCTCAGAGTATGGCCGATCCACTTCCACTTCCTTTTCTTTATTTCTTGGTCGATCGGAAGTTGCTCGGTTGTCCTCCACAAATCTACATTTGAGATTGTGTTGGGCCACCATATCCCCAGGATTCTCCGGAGGCAGCGGTTTATAAAAGTCTGTAGCTGGCGGGTGATGGTTTCAGACACCTTCCACGTCTCGCATCCATACAGAAGTACGGACTTGACGTTGGTATTGAAGAGCCTTAGCTTTGTTCTCTGGGACAAGTTCCTGTTCTTCCATAAAGGGTAGAGCTGGACAAAGGCCCCGTTCGCTTTACGTACTCTGCTCTTCACATCCTCCGCCGCCCCACCGTCCCTCGTGACCAGACTTCCAAGATAAACAAATGAATTCACCTGCTCTACGGGTTGCTCCCTCAGAACAAGTGGCTCCTGACATCGTATGTTTATCCGCATCTCCTTTGTCTTTTGTAGGTTTATCTCAAGCCCTACTCGGCTTGCGATGCGGCTCAAGGCGTTAAGTTTATCCCGGGCGTCGGTGAACCGCTGAGAGAGGAGACACAGATCATCTGCGAAGTCGAGGTCTTCAAGCCGCTCTCGCAAATTCCACTGGATTCCACGCCGTCTACCTTCGAGTGATCCTCTCATGATGCTGTCCAGGACCACAATAAAAAGAGTTGGAGACAGCACGCAACCCTGTTTCACGCCAGTTTTGATCTTTATACGGTTGGACAGTTGGCCTTCATGGATTACTTGGCATTCGAAACCATCGTATGAGCTCCGTATGATATTAATCATTTTTGAGGGAACTCCATATTTATCTAGGATTCGCCACATGATGTTTCTGTCCAAAGAGTCAAAGGCTTTTTCAAAATCGATGAATACAGCGTACAGGGGACTCTGCCACTCTGTGCACTGCTCAACGATTATTCTCAGAGTGTTAATGAGGTCTGTGCAGCTGCGGTGTTCCCTGAAACCTGCCTGCTCTTTCCTCAGTCGCTTCTCTATCATGCCCCTGATTCTCTTCAAGACGATTCGATGCAGTACCTTCCCCAGAATAGGCAGTAGGGTGACCCCCCTCCAGTTGTTGCATTCAGAGATGTCGCCCTTTTTCGGAATTTTCACAATCAGCCCCTTCAGCCACTCCGAAGGCACTCTCTCTTGCTCCCAAATTTTCCTGAAGAGTGGTTCGATCACCTCCGCGAGAATCTGCACATCAGCCTTCAGTATTTCGGCCGTCAGGCCGTCGATACCCGGGGATTTCCCATTCTTCAATTCGGCTAAGGCTTCGCAGATCTCAGTCCGGGACGGTATGTCTTCATTAATTAAATCCTCTGGAGCAGGACCGGTCCATCGGAAACTTGGCTCTTCTGCATCCGCACACTCCCTATTTAATACCTCCGCAAAGTGCTCTTCCCATCTTCTCATTTGCTCGTCTTGCGTTGTCAGAGGGGTGCCGTCTTTGCTTTTTATTGGCCTGCTTTTACGGAACCCTTTTCTGGATAGAGATCGTGTGATGCTGTACAGTTCCTTCATATCCCCTCGATATTCCGCCTCTTCAGCCATCTGGGCTTGGTCATTAACCCACTGCCTAAAGTCGGACCTCACCTTCCTCTTCACTAGGCGGTTTGAGGCGTTGTACCTCTGCTGAGCATCGGATTTCTGCTGCCGGGTCCTGCTCTGATTTACCTTCTGTTTCAGGCTCTTTCTGCGCTCTATTTCATCCCAAGTTTCGTCTCGCATCCAATCTTTCCTCAGAGAGTTCTCGAACCCAAGACATCTTTCGCCTGTCTCCAAAATTGCGCGTGAATCTTCAATGGGTAATTAATTCATTTGGCTCAGGAGGCTCAGCATAAATGTCCAACAGGAAATTACCCTCGGAAGCATCACCGAAAAGAACTCCAAGAGCTTCTTGAAGAGCAAAGCTCGGCCCGAAATGACCAAAATAAAGAAAAGTACAACTAAATTGGACGCAGAGTTGGCCACCAATTAAACATGAATCCCTCTAGCAGGCGTATCATATCCAGCCAGGGGTGCCGTATGGCACCTCTGATGTAAAAACAGTTACTGAGGGCCTGTAAATAAAACCAGTGCCATGAATGCATTTTTTCTGCATGAGTAAACATTCTGAGCGTAAGAAACACTGATAAAAATGACATAAAATAGTTATTATCATTACTTGCGCCAAACGATTTTGAAGTGACTCGAGGTCGACAAACTGGTCCATGTTTCGAAACGCACTGACCGACATGTACTGCATTATGATCGCAACTGACGATGGATATGGCAAGGAGGGCTATTCCAGATGAGGAAAACAAGTCAAAGTACACAACAAACTCCAAAGTCTCAATACAAATGATGCTTGAAGGTCGTCGCCTCCAGCGGTGCCATATGCCACACCTGGCTGCAAATGGGACGTAATATCACTTTCTTCTATGAACTTGAATAATTCCTTATACACTTGCAAATTTCCTTGCAAAATACATTCGTAATTAAATGGAACAATCAACAGAGCACTTGGCTGGTTAAATAGTCTTCCCCTCAGAATACTGTAATGATCACACACCATCATAATATGCTCAGTATCACCATATCCACAACAGTGACTCCAGCATAATTCTCCCTTCTGCAAACACCAATCATCGCCATAAATGAGGCCATAACACGATTGCTTCTCAGTCGACATGAAACTCCCACAAATTTCCTTTCCTAATGAACGCTCGCTCCTGAACCAAGGCTTCCTCTTAATCACGGGATTTATGTTTAAATGCTAATATACTGAAAACCCCCCACTTATATTATCGAAGCACTTATATTATCTATTCTTCCTAAAGAAATTTGAGAGACCTAAATGCACCAATATCTATCCACTCCATCACAGATATCACTGTACCGTCTTCCACTGTCAGTAATGTTTTTATCCCTTCAAATTTCCTTTCCTCGTCAACGCTCAAATTTCCTTTCCTCATCAGAGCTCAGTTTCCTTTCCTGGTCAACGCTCCTGAACCAATGCTTCCTCTCAATTACGGGATTTATGTTTAAATGGTAATATACTAAAAACCCGGTGCTTATATTATTCAAGCACAATCTGTTCTTCCTAAAGAAATTTGAGAGACCTAATGCACCAAGCATTACGGGTTTTTTACATCTATCCAATCCATCACAGATATCACTGTACCGTCTCTTCCACTGTCAGAAATGTTTTTATCCCTTCAGACGCGAAAAAAGATTTAGGTTAGAGAGAAAAGTGACGGTAAAAGGTGATGAAGGTGCTGCCACAAATAGTCCGCCGGTGATAAACCGAGAATCCAATTCGAGAAAAAGCCGATAGATGGGAAAGGGAGAAGAAATATTTGACCTGCTCACTGTCAGGAGCTGAGACCCCCTTCGACCCAAGCGGGCGCCCGCAGAAACGAGAAAAACGTCTTTGTCGCGATATCCATCTGCATACGACGTACCTTGTCTTTTTCAAGAGGACAGTCCGGTTTTTCTTCTGAAAACCTTCCTCGGGGCTCTTGCCCTTATCATCCGCTAGCTGCTGAGCTCTATCGTCAGCTGTTATGGATAGCTGTGCTAGATTTCAACATACAGATATTTTCAGTGTTCATGAAGTGCTAAAGCTAAATGTGTGTGTAGTAGAATTTAGAATTTCTTCATTTCCACAGTTAAGGGCCCCATATTACAACTGTAAACACAAGTAACATACAGGGTGTCCCAGTTCCTTCTGGAGAAACTCAAGGAATCGATTCTACTCTTCATTTGAAACAAAAAATTCTCAGTAGAAATTTTTCTTAATATTCTTAGTTTTAAAGATATCCGACAATTTGTGTTTTTCCAACTTTTCATTACCTTACCACATACAAACGGTAATAAATTCGAAAATATTGGGACTACAACAAATCCAATTACACCGTTTGAAAGAATGTTAAATTTCCTGTAAGATTCTTCTGTTTTCAAAGGTCAGAGATACTTGAAATGTTGGCCAATATCACTTGGAACATTTGAAAATTTAAAATTATGAAAAAGATTAGGTATACGTTCTAATGAGGTTACAAAAAATTTCCTACAATTTGTCAAATTTCACAAACCTTCATCTAATAGAATTTACATTGATACTTAGATTTAAAAATAATGTAAAAAATATGGTCATTTGTTGCTGTTTGAACTTCGATATGTCCCCTTCATATTCCAGCATTATTTTTATTCAACTAGTCAAGGAAGCATTAGTTTTATTTTATGAGGTCTAATTAATTCCCCCCCCCCCCCCCCCCCATTCACCTCTGCTCATGTTTTCAAACGTTCAATTATCATTTTTTAACTCCACTACGACGTTATTTTTTAATCTAAGTATATCAGTGTAAAGCCTATTAGATGAAGAAGTTATTGTGAAATTTGACAAGTTGTAGGTATTTTTTGTAACCTCAGTAGAACGTACAATCTTTTTCACAATTTTAAATTTTCAAATTTTCAAATGTTCCAACTGATATTGGCCAACATTTCAAGTAACACTGACCATTGAAAACCGAAGAATCCTACAGGAAATTTAACGTTCTTTCAAACGGTGTAATTGGGTTTGTTGTAGTCTCAATATGTTCGAATTTATTAACGTTTTTCTGTGGTAAGGTAATGAAAAGTTGGAAAACTACAAATTGTCGGATATCTTTAAAACTAAGAACATTTCGAAAAATTGTTACTGATCATTTTTTGTTCCAAATGAAGAGTAGAATCGATTCCCTGAGTTTCTCCATAAGGAACTGGGACACTGTATATAACAATTGCAGATGGCAGTACGATAGTAAAATAATTTTTTTTTTCAAATATTACAAAAAATACAATAAGAAAGAGTAAACATAATGATACCTTGTTCAACCTATTGGATTTTGGAGAGGAACTACAAGAGAAGGACAGAGAGAATACAGAGTGGAAAGAAGAGAAAGAATGAATGGAATGGGAAAGCATGATAGGGAAAGCAGAAGAGAAAGAAAAAAGAAATTGTAGCTACTGATCTTGAAGGAACTGGTGGAGAGCTACCAAAAAACTTGTTTGAGGTGCGTATCTGCTTCAGGCAATGCGAGCGGACTGGTAGACTCCGCTCATAAAACTGGCGAAGATAGGTAGGTGTGCAGAATTGTCTGTTATGTACCACCTTGAAAATAAATGTCAGATATTGCACTTTCAGGTAACATGCGATTCCACATCCGACCAACCTATTCACATGAACAGAAACATGGGAATGCAGCAGAGGCAACCTCTAGTTTCCTTCTGTCGGTGAAGTTAATGGAGTTTATGTAGAGTATAGAGCCGTAGGTAAAGAGAGGAATAAGTAAAGCTTTAACTAAATATGGTTTTAATTTTTCTGGTGTAAAATTTGAAAATCTTTTCAGCTTGTATAAGGCACAGGGGCGTTGCGTCCATAAGGCCACTTGGGCCACTGTCCCGGCACCCAGAAACACTAAGAGTAAAACAAAACTCCAGTTGGCATTTGAACTTCCCTCCGTAAACTGTACCTACCGAGCATTTTTCATAAAGTTTAACAGTGACTCGACAGAGTTCTCTGGCTACGGATATTCAATATGTGTTTCCGTCATGTTGGCTCCCTATAGCTCCCCAGACGGAGCATCTTATCAGAATATAGTGACATTAATCGATGCCGTGCAATCGAAATCGAAACCCAGGCTCCTGAAAGTGGAAGGTAGGTCCTGAGACCTAGTGTCGCCATGGCAACAGAGAAAAGTGGCCTGTCCGCGCAAGCTCAGTCGAGTAAAAATGTTATTCGCCACGCCCACTTTGGGCCACTGTCCCAGAATCTGATTTCAACCCCAGAATCGTTCATTTCACAATCGATTCGATCCCTTCGATTCAATTTGTCATCTCGATACGAGATGCTTCTTCTTCTGATTTGTTTTTCTCTGAATCACATTCGCTTTCTCAGTCAGTTTTCAATTTTTTTGCGTCAAATTTTGCGCGTCTTGCGTTCAGTCCGGTTCCGATGACGGATTTGTATTTTTGGTACCTACGTACGTTTTGTCCTGTTTCCTGTTTGTGGTTTGTGGATTGATCGGTGTCAACATACAGATAACTACCTAGCTTCCAGTCAATAGCTTCTACATTCAAGATTCAAGTAGGTACCAGCCAACGGGTCATTGTTTTGTTGTATTTCAGTTATGAACTGTTTTTGTAGCACATGAATTCGGTGGCTAATGGCAGTAGAAATTGTCGACGTTTTCGTACGACGATAGAGTGTTGATTAAAAGAGATAAGGTTTGCTGAATATCACTTAATCAGTAAATAAGGGAAGGGTGTTGTTGCCTTGGGGTAATTTGTTGACAAATCTGTTGGTTTTGTGTTCTAGTCTGGTGCCCGACAGTTTTCAAACCCGCTGCAACACCGCTACTGATAAGGCACCGTAGACTTTCTGCGGGTAGATGCTATTTCGCTCGTCCAGCTCATATCTTGTCAAAAATGACGCCCAAGCTTTTAACTCGTTTGCTTGTAGGGCATTTCGCAGTCGTTCAGGTATAGTTTGGTTAAATTATTGGTGTCCAAAGGTAGCTAAATCGGATGGGACCGGAGGTATGAGAGACGATTTTCGTTGTTCGCGCATGGAAAGATGCCACCAACATTCTGATTGCATTGAAATTCATAGAGACACTGGAATTACCATATCTATTGAGAAAAATCCTTCTCCGCGAATGTAATGACGGGTTCGTTATCCGGCCCGATCGCACTGTGCGGAGCTGTCCAAATTTACAAATTTTCGATCCAAAAAATCAAAATAAAAAGGATTTTAGCGACATAGGCATGTGGGATGTTGTCAGTCATATTGTGGGGCGCTGAATCGATTGCAACTAGTCCCAGTCCATAGATGCACCCAGCATACCAAATTTACAAAAGTGTAGTCCGAAATTCAAAAAATTGCATATGCATTATGTAGGCATGTGAGGTGTTGTTTACTTTTTTTCGCTGAATCGATTGCGAGTAGTTTAAACACGTTCACACTGCATCGAATGGTCAAATTCACAATTTTTTTTGGTTCAAAACACCCAAAAATCTTTTTTTTTTAACATATTTTTCTGGACGTCGTGCCACTCTGGTCTCAACAAGTACCCATTCAGGCCGTAATGAGTGCTCTGGCAGATTACCGTTAATTTTAATTCTCAATTCCCCAAACTTTTTTAAAAGAAAATTCGCTCCTTAAGCCATACTGCATTACCGATTTTTTTTTTTTAAATTTCTGAAACTTGCTCGTCTCATCCTTTCTTCTGCCATAACGAAATTTTTAGCGAAATTCGGAATTCGTATTTCGTAGCTAAGGCCAGATATATATCGTCTGCGTGACACGCTCCGTGATAGGTATTCACTTATCACTCTCCGTGATAAGTAGGTAATTAGAATGAGTCATCTGTGTGCTGATTTATTAATGCCTGTGCCCAGGTGAGAAATCAGTCAATAATCTCCAATAGGTACCAAGGTACCAATAGGTGCTTATAATAAAATCTTTGAGAGTAAATAATAAGTAGGTATAATTTATAATAGGTAGGTTGTATGTAATGTTATATTTTTTGTGTTATAATGTTTCTATACTCAACGATCTTCGTCTTTTAACGACTTCTCGTCGTACCAAAAAAAAAACACGTTATTCGTTGGTATCAGCAAACATTTCTTAATACCCACCTTCAATATCCAGAAATTCTGCTACACCCAAATACTACATTCAGTATCCAAATTACTACATTCTACTACAAATTCTACTACATCCAAATTCTACTACATTCAATATCCAAATTCTACTACATCCAAATTCTACTAAAATCCAAATTCTACTACATTCCGAATTCTACTACAATCCAAATTCTACTGAAATCCAAATTCTACTACATTCCAAATTCTACTACAATCCAAATTCTACTGAAATCCAAATTCTACTAAAATCCAAATTCTACTACAATCCGAATACTACTACATTCAGTATCCAATTTCTACTGTATCCAATTCTACTACAATCCAAATTCTACTACATTCAATATCCAAATTCTAATACCATTCGAATTATACTACAATCAAAATTCTACTACATTCCAAATTCTACTACAATCCAAATTCTACTAAAATCCAAATTCTACTAAAATCCAAATTCTACTACAATCCGAATACTAGGTACTACATTCAGTATCCAAATTCTACTGTATCCAATTCTACTACAATCCAAATTCTACTACATTCAATATCCAAATTCTAATACCATTCGAATTATACTACAATCAAAATTCTACTAAAATCCAAATTCTACTACAATCCAAATTCTACTACAGTCCAAATTCTACTACAATCCAAATTCTACTACAATCCAATTCTACTACACTTTGAAGTCTTTTCAAAATCCACTTTGAAGTCTTTTCAAAAAAGGGACTACAAAATCATCGTTCAAATAAAAGGAGGGGAAGATACCTTCTTTTATTTGAACGATGATTTATGTACGTCCCTTTTTTTAAAAGACTTCAAAGTGGATTTCCACATTAAACATATTTCACAATATAAATTCAGTATCACCAGCTTATTTAATAATACATAGGCGCACACCAATCCATTTCAAACCGTTTCCAAGTCCCATTCAATATTTCACAGGGGAAAATATTTCATCGAGGCTGTCTGTATTTAAGCTAAGAGCTTAACAATTATTTTTTATATCCCTGTTATCAGTACAGCAGTACTGTAAATACGCTGTGTAAATTCGCTCTGTAGTATTTGGCTCGGGTTCCTCCGAATATTTCCCGGTAACATTTCTTGTTGCGAACATTTTAAAACCCCCCCGGACTGCGGATTATTGGAAGACCTCGCCCTCGGTTAACCGAGTTTCAACCGAGCGGCTGGAATATACATGTTAATCATTCTCTCTTCTCAAACTCCGGGGAATCCGAAACACCGCAATTGGCCTCTTCTACCCCTTCAACGACCGCTCCCACCGCCGACTCCTCGGCCCTCGGACTTCAACGTGGGAACGTTCCAGAACCTGTTGAGCCGCTTCGTTTGTTAATCCGACTCTTCCCTTCGTCCGATCCACCTCAGAGATGCAGATCAGGCGTTTCGCCCTTTGTATCACGTGCGGTTGGATAACTCGATTAAACACTGAGTTGGATTTGTTGATCGGTCAAACCTCCTCCAGTGCATGTGCCGAGCTCATTGCGGGGTCCAGCACCGACGGTTGCAGACAACTAGACACGTATACCTGATAGGAACTAAATAACTCGCGAAGAAATCGTGGAAACCCATTTCAAAGAAAAATGTGGTTATTGAAAAAATAGTCTGTTTCCACTAATACATCTCACTGGTGCTCCTACCTTATGAATTTTTGGCAGACGAGACAACCTAGGTGCATGCGGATTCATTTCTGTAAAGCCTGGTTTGTACATATTTATGTTTAAGGATATTTTCAGACTTGCTAACTATTTTTCTAACAATTTTTTGAAATTTATCGGTTGGATCTGATGGCAGTCGTTTATAATTATTTTCATTCAAAAAACTAACAGTTTTGGCTACATAAAGGTCGATCCACACATATCCGTGAGGTGGGGAGACGTGAAGTACCGTACAGTGACCTTCGGTGAAAAAAAAAATATATATATATATATATATCGGCAAGATGAATATAATATTATGTTTACGTAAACAATGTCACGTATTCAGACGCGTCCGACGCAGTGAGGATCAGTGCCCTTCAGGCTTCCGTGATGGAACAGAAAAATCCGTCGCCGCCGATATTTTTTAGTTTTTCACTGACGTGAAAACGGCGTTGTTGGTTGTGACATACCTAGGAGTCTTTCTCTTGCAGAAATAGCCTGTCTCCAGAACGTGTCTTTTACGGGAGTAAACCGGGCTGCAGACCATCCTGTCACGTCCATGTAACACGGCTCCCCTCCCCGTCGCCCGCACAGTTCTCCCTCTACCCCACTCCTGCCACCCCCACCACTCCTACCACACGTGGTGCCTTCTCCGAGGAGAGTATTATGGCCAGACCTCACTCCGCCGAAAACTGCCGAGGGGGTTCTACCTACCCGAAAAACGCCAAAAGCAGCTGAGGACGTGTATTACATGGCATTGCGTTACGTCGCTGGTCCGAGGCTTGGAAATCCCACGACGTTTTGTTGCTTCCTCACTACCGAAGGCAGGGAAGCCTTGGATTCGTGATTGAGCAAAAAAAATGTTCATGTCCTCCAAAATGAAAATTTCCACTACCATTTTCCGTTTCAGACATCGAGGAACATATTTGGTTCCGTGTCTGTCTGTGGTAATTCCTTGCAACATCCATAACTACCCGAAATAATGGTAGAAATTGGCGTAAATTTGAAGGGAAGATGCGGGTTGAGTCACAGATGGTCCCATACCAAAATCATTGAAAAAGTACCGTAACGTTCGTCTGTGCTTGCGCAAACGTGAAATAATTGGAACACCCATAAGTACCTTAAATATCGTTGAAATGAGTTCATACTTGGAGGGTCGGTCAGGAATAATACTTTGCTAGTTCCAAATTAATTTCATTGGAAACGTAACTTTGATCTACGCATGCGCAAACATGAAATGTTGACCATTTCCTTGTAACGCTTCTAAGTACGCGATAAACAGTTGCAGAGAGCTGAAATTCTGAGGGTATACGCGGGTTGGATCGCAGATGGTCCCGTTTCAAAATCATGAAAATCGTTTAGTCTACGCATGCGCAAACGTGAAATACTTGGGAGTGCCCATAACTACCTTAATTATCTTTGAAATAAGTTCACATTTGGAGGGTAGATCAGTATAATACTTTGATGGTTCCGTTATGAACTTCATTGGAATCTTACTGTAATTTCCCTCTGCGCATGCGCAAACATGAAATGTTGACCGTTGCTTTATAACGCTTCTAACTACGCGAAAAATAGTCGTAGAGAGATGAAATTTTGAGGGAACACGCGGGTTGGATCGCAGATGGTCCCGTATCATAATGAACCTACCCAACTATTTTATACGTCCATGTGATTCAAGTGAGGAAGCTGTACTGCCTACTCGAATTGGCAGACGTTTTACTACATGTCTCCATATCCTCTGTTATCATGTACCTATTCGAAAAACATGTTCCATGTTTCCTTGCTTTGATCCTTGATCTAAACTGTTATAATCCGGGGGTCTGGGGGTGTCCCCCAGATGTCATTCGACAATAAACGTGCCGTCATGAACACAAACCACTGGCGTCTAGACGGCGCCCCCTACGGCAACGCTTTTTTTTTTGTGTGATGTACTTCTCAACTTTCATTAGAGAGTTTTTGCAACACACTCACGACGAAACGAACGAAACGAAAGCAGTGCTGCGCATGCGCACTTAAGACACCGAAAAGTTTGACGAACCGTGACGACGAAAAATACCGGGATCTGGCTTTCGTCGTGTTGATATGACGAAACGTAATTTAACCTTACATCTGTATAACGCTACCTACCTTCTTCTGTTTTCCTTGGAAAATAAAAATGTTGAGCGTCGTATTCACAGCTGCTTCTTGGCGTCTTGACAGACTTGACGACATGTGTGGACATAGATTTGTATTAACCATGGAGTAAAATGGATGAAAGAGAGGTTGACATAACGTTAGCGTGACTCCACCAGCCGGTAGACGCCAAAGCTGAACGAAAACTGAACCGAAAAAGGTTAGCATCTGACTTCGGTCGCCCTATCCGCCATTTCCGTTTCGGTGTCGTTTTCCGTTTCGTTTCGTCACGAGTGTGTTGCAAAAACTCTCTATTAGCAGATCACAAAATGCGTTCTGGCTCATTCGTTTACGTTCATAAAATTTACACTCGTCGTCCACCAACCCTCTATACAAAGTTACAAACTCTCCTTCAGTTCCTCGAAGCACCCATATGGGATGAACCCAGTGTCTTCTCTTCTTCCTCGTCTAAAAGCAGTGCTATTACAGCAAGATCTCGTATACTGGAATTCATGATGCATAAACTGAAGGCCACATCCAAACTGAAAAAGAAGTCCCATCTCGCAGACACCTCTGATCACTGGAGAACACTGCACGGATCACGGATGCCACTGAACACGGAAGGCTACGGTGCCGTCACCTCACGGATATGTGTGGATCGACCTTAATCAGTTTTTGTCATAATGACTGTAGTATTGCCTTTATCTGGCTTAAGGGCTACAAGCTTCTTATCCACAAACTTCTTCCTCAGTGCTGCTGCCAGTCGTTCTTCTAGTCCAGGGGGTGTTTCGTCGCCTTCTTCAATTCTTCATCGCACAATGTTTTCACCACAAGTGGACCTTCAGTAGCTTCTATGGTGAAGGTTAGGTCCCGTGATGAAGCAAGGCCATAGGATGAGGTGGGGTTGTGCTTCAACCCTTTCTCCAGAAGGGATACTTCTGCTGGTAAAAATGATATACCAGACAGGTTCGCCACTTAATGGAAGAAGGTAGGGCACGAAGGTGGTGTAGTAGGTGGCATTGGAGGTCTTGGCTTCTAGAACTTCCGAAGTTGGCTGAGCTTTGTAACAGTGTGGGCTGTTCTCGATACATTTTTACTTCCGGCGGAGACGGGATCGGTGAGCGGAAGCCTAATCGATATCCCTTCTTAACCTGTGATAATCTTGCTGGTCTAGGAGGGATACTCTCGAGGGTCCACCCCCACTGTTACACTCTGTCACATGGTAGCAGAGCGTGGTTCGGTAGTATGCGCTGAGCACTTCACCATATTCCATCCGCTTTTTGTGGGCTTACCAGAAGGATAAGCCCAAAGATATCCCAGAAGGATTCCTTCACTAACAACCTGTCCCTTTGATAATAATTACATCTATTGGCTTCCCCACCCCATTTACCCCTTTAGAGTGTCAGTATAATTAAAATATACTGAGCTCATCAGAAGGCGATTCATGCCATGTCCCAAGTGACAAGTCCCAATAGTTGTTCCATCCCAACGATGGAGGTTGATCACCTGGAGGTTGCCCCGATGAGCACAATTCACTGGACAGCAACCTCTGACAACTTGTTTTTCTCCCCCAATACTCGTATGTAGGAGCTTTGCTCTCCACCAGTAAAATATTATTGAGGTAGTACTATTACGATGGAGGTTAGTCACCTTGAAGTTGTTCAGATGTCCTTTCCTGAACCAGAACTTCATACTACTTTTCATTCCCCCTTTTCCCTCTCATACTTCTGTTACCCAGAAGTATGTCATGTGGGGAGGAGTGTAACAGTGTGGCTGTTCTCGATACATTTTTACTTCCGGTGGAGACGGGATCGGTTTGGGGAAGCCTAATCGATATCCCTTCTTAACCGGTGATAATCTCACTGGTCTAGGAGGGTGACTGTCGAGGATCCACCCCCACTGTTACACTCTGTCACAGCTTCTGCTGAAGCTGCACCTTCTTCTTCGACCCTGTCTGCCAGGCAACATCAATAGCATGCTGTTCGATGATCTGCCACTCACGGTGGTCATAACGGCTGAACAACTCTTGAAACATGAAGTACAAAAAAGTGCATGTATTAGTGGAAATAGACTATTTTTTCAACAACTCCGTTTTTCTTAGACACGTACCTCTTACGGTCAGCGATAACTGTGGTTGAACTCCAAGAACCTAATGGGGGAGAATATAGTTTGTCGACATGACATGTGTGACGGTGGGCAGTTCTCGGGTTCTTTGTGCTACCAGTGAAGATGTGGGCGGTCAGGCTGAAACTTAATCACGATCCCTTCTTAGCTGGTGATAATATGGGTAATCTAGAAGGGGGACTCTCGAGGGTCCACCGCCACTCTCCTCACACTCTGTCACATGGTGTGGTTTGAGTAATTCACCATACTCCATCCACTTTTTGAGGACTTAGCAGAAGGTGTGACAATGGGGGTGGACCCTCAAGAGTCCCCCTCCCAGACCAGCGATATTATAACCGGTTAGAAGGGATATCGATTAGGCTTCCACTCATCGATCCCGTCTCCACCGGACCATAAAACGACTCGAGAGCAGCCGCACTGTCCTCCCCACATGTCATACTTCTGGGTAGCAGAAGTATGAGAGGGAAAAGGGGGGTTGAAAAGTAGTGTGATGTTTTGGTTCATGAAACGACATCTGAACAACTTCAAGGTGACTAACATCCATCGCAATGGTACTGCCTCAATAATAAATTACTGGTGGAGAACAAAGCTCCTACATACGAGTATTGGCGGATAATGTTGTCAGAAGTTGTTGTCCAGTGAATTTTGCTCATCTGGGCAACCTCTAGGTGATCAACCTCGTTAGGATCGTTAGGATGGAACAACTATTGGGACACGGCATCAATTGCCTTCTGATGAGCTCAGTATATTTTAATTATACTGAGACTCTAAAGGGGGAAAAGGGGGTGGGGAAGCCAATAGATGTAATTATTATCAAAGGGACAGGTTGTTAGTAAAGGAATCCTTCTGGGAAACCTTTGGGCTTATCCTTCTGGTAAGCCCACAAAAAGCGGATGGAATATGGTGATGTGCTCAGCGCATACTACCTAACCACGCTCTGCTACCATGTGACAGAGTGTGACAGTGGGGATGGACCCTCGAGAGTCCCCCTCTCAGACCAACGATATTATCACCGGTTAAGAATGGATATCGATTAGGCTTCCCCTCACCGATCCTGTCTCTACAGGACCAAAAAACGACTCGAGAACAGCCGCACTGTTACAAAGGATAAGCCCAAAGGTTTCCAGAAGGATTCTTTCACAAACATCCTGTCCCTTTTATAATGCATACGTCTATTGACCTCCCCCCCCCCCTCCCCCAATTGCCCCTCTCGAGCTCAGTATAACTATATACTCGTATATGTATTGAGCTCATTTGAAAGCGATTAATGCCTTTTCGCAATTTACAAGTCCCAATAGTTCTTCCATCCTAATGGTGGAGGCTGACAACATTTTTCTCCGCCAATGCTCGTATGCAGGAGCTTTGTTCTCAACCAGTAGGTAAATATTATTGAGGTAGTCCATCCATCGCAATGGAGGTTAGTCACCTTGAAATTGTTCAGATGTCTATCCCTGAACCAGAACTTCATGCTACTTGTCAACCCCCCTTTTCCCTCTCATACTTCTGCTACCCAGAATTATGTCATTCAGGGAGGACTGTGACGGTGGGTAGTTCTCGAGTTGTTTGTGCTTCCAGTGGTGGTGGGGTCGGCCAGTCTGAAATCTAATCGCTACCCCTCCTAAACTGGTGATAACATCGCTAGTCATAGAAGGGTGACTCTAGAGGGTCCACCGTCACTCTCCTCACACTCTGTCACTTTGGCATATTCTTCGTGATGAGAGACTCCCTGTCCGCAGACCCCCACTTGCTGTAATCTTGAATCTCTCACCGAACCTCGATTGGTTTTCCATGTACTGGTAATCATTTGAAATTTGGCTCATTTCGTCCGGTAGATATTCGAGATCACTGATGTCGTGTTTTGTGGTTTTTCAGGAATGAAGCCCACGGTGAAGTGGACGAACAGGCGACTTCAACGGCGTCTCAGGGCGCAGGCGGCTCCAAACACAAGATCGTAGTGCTGGGCGGTGCTAAAGTGGGCAAATCCTCTATAATCGGTCAGTTCCTCTACAACACCTTCTCTACCAAGTATAAAAGGACGATCGAAGAAATGCACCACGAGGTTGGTTCGACAGAAATATATTTATCATTCGTATTCTTCTCCTTTTCAGGAAACCTCTTCTTAGTTTGGGCAGTTCGATCGTAGGATATTCATAAGTTTTGACTTTCCGATACTGTCGATATTTATTAATATCGATACTTTCTTTCAATATTTCCAATATTTGTATCGATGGCATGGATTCGATAATATCGGAATGTCAATCAGATCGAATGACATCACCAAAATTTTAGACTAAACATTGATAAACGAGATGTACCTCATCACTCCTATCACAGGTACAGATTTGTTTCAATACCTTGAGAATTCTTGGGAATTTCTTTCAATTTATCAATAATGAAAATGCTTGGTTGACATAATATTCGATATTCATCAGTATAATTGTAACTAAAGGAATTTCAGGAACATGGTATCAAATGCCTGAATACCATATTGCGTATCGATCCTTTTCTTTCGATACTATTATAATACCAGTAAAATCTTGCGATACTGTATCGATACCAGATATCGGATCAAAGGCGGTATCGGAACGTCACTATTCATAATGTAGACCTTGATGACTGGCCTAACCTCCGCTGCGGTAGCCCCTCCACCACTGCCATGCGCAGTGTGCTTCCATCGCTTATGATGGTTTCTAAAACACAATATTCTTTTAAGTATATTGATCAAAACATCGTTGGATTCCATCACGTTGAATCAACTCAACACTTCTTTGGACATTTTCACTCTTGTGATGAAATATTGGTAGGACTTCATTGTTCCTTACAATGAAGTACATATTTCATATATTTGAATAATAAAGTTCGTTATATCTGCCATCTGAATTTGGAAAAGAAGCACTTGACGCCTTAGAATATGATTCAAAAGGTTCAAAGACTTACTTAGAGAAACTGTGAACTTCAAATTCGATTCATCGAAATAATCTGTGACGCCCTCATTCTTCACTGTGATTCCTAGTATCTGCCATGTGATTTCCACAATCACTCCTGCGATTTTCCCAGTATCCCTGTGATCCCCCCCCCCCCTCCCATTGTTTTCCAATTCCCCTTTGATTTTCAGAATCTTTCCTGTTATTTCCAGAATCTTCCCTGTAGTTTTCAAAATCACCACTATAATTTCTGCTATTTCTCCACTAACCTACATTCTCCCCTGTGGCTTTCCCTATCTACCTTATGATTTTCAAGATCTTCCCAGTTATTTCCAGAATCGTCTCTACGTCTCTATGATTCCTGTCTTCTCACCTGTTAATCCCAGAATCTCCATTGTCATTTCTGAAATCTCCCTGCTAACCTACATTCTTCCCTGTGACTTTCCCTGTCTACCTTGTGATTTTCAAAATCTTCCCAGTTATTTCCAGAATCGTCTCTATGATTCCTGTCTTCTCACCTGTTAATCCCAGAATCTCCATTGTCATTTCTGAAATCTCCCTGCTAACCTACATTCTTCCCTGTGACTTTCCCTGTCTACCTTATGATTTTCAAGATCTTCCCAGTTATTTCCATAATCGTCTCTATGATTCCTGTCTTCTCACCTGTTAATCCCAGAATCTCCATTGTCATTTCTGAAATCTCCCTGCTAACCTACATTCTTCCCTGTGACTTTCCCTGTCTACCTTGTGATTTTCAAAATCTTCCCAGTTATTTCCAGAATCGTCTCTATGATTCCTGTATTCTCACCTGTTATTCTCAGAATCTCCATTGTCATTTCTGATATCTCCCCATTAACCTACATTCTCCCCTGTGGTTCGCTTAACCCCCCCTGGTTTTTTCAATCTCCCATGAAATTTTCAGATTTTCAATGAGATTCCCATAATCTTCCTTGTGATTTCCATCATTTCCCTGATCGCCCCTGTAATTTCCAGGTTCTCCATGAGATTCCTGTAATCTTGCCCCTATGACTTTCCTTGCAATTTCCCCAATTCCCCCTCTAGTCCCCTCCCTCCTGCGATTTTCTGAATGCCCTTGAGAATCTTCCCTATGATTCCCAGTATCTTACCTGTGCTACACATTCCCCCAATGATACCATATTCATCCTTTGGCAGACCCAACTTCTGCAATACCAACAGACAATCTGCCCATATAAATATAATACCATTTAAACTTGTAATATTATATTTGCTCCGTCACTTTCAGGAGTTCAACGTGGACGGCGTTCGGCTGACGCTGGAGATCCTGGACACGGCCGGCGCCCTCGAGTTCCCTGCGATGCGGGCGCTGTCCATCTCTTCGGGCGACGCCTTCATCCTCGTCTACTCCGCCGTCGACCCTCCGTCCTTCGAAGAGGCCAAGATCATCCGGGATCAGATCCTCGAGATCAAGGGGAGCGCTGCCGTTCCCATCGTCGTCGTCGGCAACAAAATCGACATCGTCGACGAATACGAAGACACAGTGAGTCGAACCTTAGATCTTGTGCGGGCCAGCTAGCCGCTCCTCTCACTGAGTTATTTAATCTCTGTTAATTTATCTCTGTCTTCTGGTGTTTTCCCGTCTGCATGGAAGACCTCCTACGTAACTCCCATCCAAAAGCCGGGCGATCGTTCCTTAATTAATCACTTCAGACCGGTTTGCTCAATTTCCTCTCTGCCCAAACTATTGGAGAGGCTTTGTTGTCTCGAAGTTATTCCCCTTGTTTTCTCATCACATTGCTATCAGACAGCATGGCTTCTTCCGTGGACGTTCCACGGTTAGTAATTTGTTGGAGATCCAGGAATATATTATCATGAAGGCTTTCCGAGCTGATCACCAGGTCGATGTGATCTACACCGACTTCGCTAATGCTTTTGATAAATAGTCTCATGCTCACATTATCACGATAGAGCGAATTATCAAGAGGCCTTGGGGTCGAAACGACCTCAACCTATTCTCAAACTCCAAGTAGATGACTTTATAAGGCTCAGAAATTGGTAACAATGGATAAAATCACGAAAAAAATTATATAATTTTACGAAAAGTGGTATGGTTTCTCGCTATATAATCTTTTCACACAATGGTACGAATATTTCTTTGAAAATTCGCTCTTATAGCCATGCTGTACGACTGGAACTTTTTTGTTTTTTTAAATCTCGCTCGGTCTGTATGGGTCAAATCTTGTAAACGATTTTTCGCCCACTTCTCGACGACCAGTTCAGCTGAAAACGCGCATTGTCATTCTTCGATGACAATACATGAATTAAAAACATTAAATAATTAACTAACCATCTTTAGGAGTAAAATATCTCCTAACGCCCCACTCTTTTATTTTTAGTTATAAAAGAATTCCTATGTTCCCGGGTAGCAGAAAGATTTTTAGATCATTTCGAAATAAAAGCGTGTTATTTACAATTTTTTTAAAATTATTTTGTATTTATTTATTTTATCAATTTTTGTTTCCATCAAGTGAATTATGATTTTGAACTTTTAGGTTGTAATTTCTTTTATTTATGCAATGAGAACCGTTGTATTACGACGATTGAAAGATTCTAACGCTGTTCCTCTCGTGTAGGTTTCTTCCCAGACGACGGAGTCCATAGTCACTGTCGACTGGGAGAACGGTTTCGTCGAGACCTCAGCCAAAGACAACATCAACGTGTCGCAGGTCTGCGCCATTTATTTGTTGTTGTAATAAATTATCACATTGTACCTCTCTTATCTTTCGTTACAGCTGCACTACCGTTAACTAATAGCAGGATGATGAGAGATCATCGTCATGTTTCGACTCGAGTTATGCTGTGAGGAATCATTTATGGTTGATTGACGTTGTATTTGCAGGTATTTAAAGAGCTTCTCGTACAAGCGAAAGTCAAGTACAACCTGAGCCCGGCGCTGCGGCGTCGGAGGCGCCAGTCTCTCCCGCACCCGGCCGGCGCTGGCGCCCATACCCCGTCGCATCCGGCTATACCGACGCCTGCGCAGTTAGCCCATTTGAGCAGGTTCATTTACCAACAAATACGTCATTACTACTCGTAAATTAACGAAATCCAGGTAAAATACGTTGAATGAAATGAGAGATGAGGCCCTCCGGAGGACATTTCTGCTCTGTGAAGGAAGAACAACTCAACTCAAAAATGGTCGAAAATGGGATTTTCACATGCATACATATAATTTCAGTCCCTAGTTATCACTAATTTATTCGTTTCCGCTCATTTTTCAGCATCCGTGAGAAGCACGCAGGCGGAAAAAGAAACTCGTGCGTCATATCGTAAGATATTCGTAACTCCAGCGTTCGCACTTCAACAACCTTCTAGCACGATCAGTACGAGCAGGTACCCACTGAATGGTTCTTCATACACTAGGTGGTTATTGTATAAATATTATACCGCATCTTAAGGTATAATATCCTTCTGAACCCAAGTAAGTAACTCTCTAAATTGGTTTACAAAGTTTGACTTTCGTAAGCCCTCAGAGCAAGTTCGCTGTCACTTCTTAGATTTCTTCTCGTTTCTTGTAAAGAAAAAAAAAAAAATACTAGAAATAGTGAACCAAAAGAATCTGCGTAACAGCGAACTATTTATTTAGCTCGTTCATAGATATTTCAGCTGGGCTGTCTCTTGTTGACCAATAACAGATGATCATTCGTTGATTTTTCTCGATTAATCGCATAAACATGTCGTTAGGGTACATTCTATGCGTTTCAAGTTGAGCATTCATGTTTATATTTTTTAATCTTAGATACTATAATGAAATAATGTTTAGAGTAAATATTTACAAGTTAAGATTCGTAAATGAAAGTTGGGTTTAACTTAAGTTGCAGATACTAAACTGATAACTGAACTTACCGTATAACTGTGGACGGTGCAAATAAGTATGACTATCAGTGGATTTGCTCATGGTGCGCTGATTTTACATGTGCCGTGGCTGGCCAAAAACTTGCGCCTAATAGAGAAATGTATTTGATTTCTGTTTCGAATAATTATGTACCCTACTCGTGTGGCATTGTTTAAATTCAACCTTGCACCAGGCGAATGTACCCTTTTACCAAATGGATTAAACCTTTTACACCTTCAATCATACCTTACGCCAAAAAAAAGTACTGGTAAGAAAAGAACGTCACAACCTGGTAGAAATGAGTGGATAACTCATTTTTATGTATCGATCCCTTCTTCGTAAGAAACCACACATCTTTCCATTTATTCCATTTACTGTGCTGGATGAATTGTTCATAACAAAAATGTTGTTCCATTTGTTTCGCATAAGTTAAATTGAAAGCGTAAGAGGTTTAATTAATTGAGCAGAACTGAAAGTGAAAGCATAAAAGATTCAATCAAGCATGAGTTAAATTGTAGATTGGTAAATTGGTAGATGCCTGGGTGCCTACTTATTCCTAGTTGGGTAGCGTGATTTGTTATTATTATTTAGTATTTATTATTTTATTTATTTATTGTGCGTACATACAAATGAGTATAAATATGTAGTTTCATTCGTTACACGTTTCAAGGTAGACAGCTATCATCTGAAATTGGTCTGAACTCAAAATGCACATATTTACCCTGCTGGAAGAGGAGTATGAAAGATGTAATTGATAAAACAGTAACGGGTAATTTATTGTAAAACGTAAGTATTATTAAAATTAAAATTCATTCCTCGTAGAAAAATTCCCAACTAGAAAATGATATTTTTAAATTGCATGTTAACGTGATTACAGATTACAATTTTCCTGATAAATTTGGCCGTTCAAAAACCTTCGTCTGCTTTTGATACCTGCCTCACCCTTGGAGAATTAATGAGACCAAATTTTCTTTCCTGACCCACGAAAAACGTTTGATATACTTTCGTTCCACATTGTTATTGAATAATTGGCAATAATTGGCTTATCTCTTTTTTCGGTATATTGTTCTTGATGTATTTTTGGAGTGATTGGCTCAACTTCCAAGGTGAATTTCATTGTAACAGTAATATAATAATTATTATACACAGCCTATTCACTGCAATGATTATTAGTATACAGTAAATTTCAGTGATCTTAGAGATCAGATTTTTGCATATCTGCGTTCTACCTTCAATATGTTAATACTGAGCATCGAATCGAGAAAATTGGTACCTACTGAATGAATTTTCAGTATTCAACCTTAGGAAGTTCAGCTTTCCCAACTCTAATAAGATATTTTTATTTAAAAAAAATCAAATTTCTCAAATTTTCGTTTGCAAATTCCGAGGAAGATTTTTGTATCCTGTTGCTTGTATCCTGTATGACGCACTTGAATTTTATTTTGACACGAACATGTCTTATACGTGGGTGTCACATTTTCACAACGTGGCCCACTTCGCATTAGCGGCGCTTTTTGCGATGGGTTTTAGTTGCTACTTAAACCTTCCTTAGTTTTGATATCCCAAAAACCGTTCACCGCTCGTTTGAAAGCTGTAAATTTAGCTCAAAACTGCACACTGTCAGAAACCCCTTCGCGTATGTACTCTCCGTTATCTAAAATATTTATCGTGAGTTTGGCATTTTTGGTTACCTCCCTTGGAGATTTCCCCGCTGTGGGTTCCTACCATCACAGTAATAATTAATGTGTCTCAACACACGGCTGTGAGACGACTTTTGTTTGTAATTCAAAATGCCTATCTATGCCGTTCAATTTATCCGTAGTTTGATGGAGAGAAGTGTGGGCAGGACAAGCGTACACAGGCGTGTAGCACATGATCCACGTTCTTTCGTTTGAAGACTGCCAAATGCGTTTCCCCACCTACATACCTATAAGTAACCTCCTGATTTCAAATCCACACCTAAAAATTTGCATATTCATAAATTATAATTCGCTGTATAATGTCAAGATGTGCAAGTTGAAGGGTTTTCTACTTCACATCTGACAATTGAACCTCTTGATCATTGTGATGGTCAAATGTTAACAGCAATGAATGTTCTTTCTGGTTTGCGTTGAACGTAAATATTTACTCTCCTTAAACTTGGAACAAAACTATAAAAATTTCGTTTTATAATTAGGGTCTTCCCGAAGTCAGTTTGAGGTCAATTAGCTTATTGTGAATATTGATGTCAATTTTTTCGTTTCTTACGGTTTATATATATATAAGGTTGTATAGATTGGTATAGGGCTTGTAAGTGGGCCGGTCGATGTAATGAATGCGATTTCACGAAGAAGTTACCTATTTATTTTTGACATGTTTGCAATTATTAGGGTAACTATATGAAGAAAAAAATCGGTGTTCCTATGAGCCTCATTTTCTAAATTCCGTCATTATTTGAACGTAAACGTAAAAATAATTAAGGGAATCAAACCCTCTAATAAATGAACAGTGAACTCCCTAAATAAATGAACATACACTTGGAACAATGAAAAAATTCCAAAGAATGTCGTTACTGTGGTAACCGAGTGAGAAGTTACAAAAAAATCTTTGTCTCACCAGTAGTAATAACCGCCCTTCCATTTCACCTTCCACGATTACAAAGAATCTACTCATCCAGTTTTCTGTCTGAAAAAAGTTCTGAACTCGGTGAATTTTGGGATCGAATATTCTGTAGAAATCATGGGGTAACGTGAAAAAATTAACACTGAAAATTCAAAACTAAATTTTCAAACATTAGTTCAGTGATAACAGTAACGAAATAACTGTCAACATTGAAAAGCAAGACGTTGGGACTTATTGCGTATTTATGAAGCAAATGCTTAGGCACAGGCAGGTAGGTACTTTCTAGATTTGAATCTCAATTTTTCTGCATGTCTTTCAATTACCTGCCCTTCGGGTTGGATAAGGAGATCAAAGAGTCATTTTTGGCTCATTCTTTGACTGTCCTTCAAAACGACAGAACTTTTTGATTAAATTCATTCGAGCAGCTGCAACAAGAGTGCAGGTATTGTAATAAGTATATTTCACAGAAATTTCATCGAAAATTAAAGTCTGATCGGGAAAGGTCGAAAATGTGCAAAGAACGATGATCTGTTATTTCCTCTTGATCTGTTATTTTCGATTTAGTCGTTATTCGCCTTACGTGGGCTTTGAAAGCTTATTTTCCTCGGTTGAATAGAAGTCGAGCCTCAAACAGGTACTTTAGTGACGTTCGCAGAGGCCACCTAATCTGGTATACGCGGTTTGCAAAAATACACATACAAACTCATATTTATATTGTCTGAAACATATAGCCAAAGTATCAGTTTGGTTGAACACCTATACAGGGTGTCCCAGTTCCTTCTGGAGAAACTCAGGGAATCGATTCTACTCTTCTTATTTGGAACAAAAAATTCTCAGTAGAAATTTTTCGAAAAGTTCTTCGTCTTGAAGGTATCCGACAATTCGTGCTTTTCAAACTTTTCATTATCTTACTACATAAAAACGCGAATAAATTCGAGAATATTGAGACTAAAACAAATCCAATTTTACACCAAGAACGTTAAATTTCCTGTAAGATTCTTCTGTTTTCAATGGTCAGAGTTATTACTTAAAATGTTGGCCAATAAACACAACTTGAAATCACAGTTGGATTGGATTAAGCAGAAGGGAACCAACCCGTAAACCTGGTTTCAAGTAATGTGGCATCTGTCATTTCCTGTTTGCAAATCAAGTGATAAATGTATGGGGTTTTATTTTTTTTCCTATTAAACCTATTTGAATTCTGCGTCATTTCGTTGAGAAAGCTATTCAATTAAATCAGAATAACGTTTAAATATCGAGATTTTCCGTAGTTGGTTCCTTTCTGAAGAATGCGAAATCGCTTTGCTGCAACCTAAGTGATGAACCACTGCAGCTGCTTCCACCCTCAGAAATGATCAACTTTGTTCCTCACAAGCCTGCTTGAAATAATATTCTGCTCCATTTCCTTGAGAAAACGATTCAATTATTGCAGTAGAACGTTCAAAAACCGATATTTTTATGCTACATGAGGTATGATCCAATTTCTTGGTATATGCTTCATGAGGCATGATCCAATTTCTTGAGCTACACTGCCAGCCAAATTTTCGGTCCAAACGTAGCAGTAGCCTTGACTATCTCGACATGAGTGAACTCCAACGTTGTAAAGCCACAGCTGGCGTTTGTAAATACTATGCTTGTCGGAATATCCCAGGTAAAGTTTTTTCCAAATCAAACGTCAGTACCTCTGTGTCCGTCTTCGCAGCTGCCAGTTCTTGATCCAGTTTTATAACGCTCCTAGCTCCCTGCTATAGCTGCTGATGGATTGTTTGTTCCTCCTCCAATACTCTCTCTTCGTCTTTTGCAGTCAGCGAAGCCAACCGTGCAGCAAACGAATCGAATTGAACAGAACCAAGCAAACCTATTCACAGAACAGAACCAAGAGCATGTGGTTCGCTCCTGCTGAAATCGGTAGAGCCGGCCTGTGAGAAGAAGAATCAACAGTGTTGTCTCTTTTCTGCTGAACTAGAAAACGTCTTTGTCTTTTCAATGAACAGGGATGAGGAGGGTGGTTCAATTCTGAGAAACAGTAGAGACGATTCGTATTCAATGATTTTTTTACATTCAAATTTCGGAGGGAAAACTTTATTATAACGACGGTTCCTTTTTGCTGAAAGCAGATACCGACTTGGCCCATCCCATACAACTCTTAACTCAGTTCACCATTTTTGGGGGTTGGTTCCTTTCTGCTTAATGCTGTCCAATTTAAAATTGTGAAAAAGATTGTACGTTCTACTGAGGTTACAAAAAGATACCTAAAACTTGTCAAATTTCACAAAAACTGCAGTTGCAGCAGTTACAGTATTTCATACACGAGCAGCACATCTCGGTACTCCTGATTTGAAAAATAAAGCGGCATAACAACTGCCTTTCCACGAGACACATTAAATTCAACTGGTGGAAGCGTTCTCTTGCAGTTTGATAAGATGGTTAGGTTCATAATTTATTATTAAGAAATACTTGTGCAAACAAAATCACGTTCTAGTGACACCTCCCTGTCCATTCCCGTTGAATGTTGAAACAAATCATTCGTTGTTCAACCATTCAAGGAAGCATTTGCTTTATTTTATGAGGTATAATTAATCTCCCCCAAATTCACCACTGCTCATGTTTTCAAACGTTCAATTATCAGTTTTTAACTCTACTACGACGTTATTTTTAAATCTAAGTATATCAATGTAAAGCCTATAAGATGAAGGAGTTTTTGTGAAATTTGACGTTTTAGGTATTTTTTTGTAACGTCATTAAAACGCACACCCTTTTTCACAATTTTAAATTTTAAGAGTTTCAAATGTTCCAACTGATATTGGCCAACACTAAGTAACTCTGACCATTGAAAACAGAAGAATTTTACAGGAAATTTGACGTTCTTTCAAATGGTGTATTTGGCCTTGTTGTAGCCTCAATATTTTCGAATTTATTGGCGTTTTTATGTGGTAAGGTAATGAAAAGTTTGAAAAACACAAGTTGTCGGATATCTTTAAAACGAAGAACTTCTCGAAAAATTTCTACTGAGAATTCTTTGTTCCAAATGAAGAGCAGAATGGATTCCCTGAGTTTCTCCAGAAGGAACTGGGACACCCTGTATAATGGGCGAGAAACACCAAAGTAGGTAGTGGGTTCGAGAAAAATATTCTTTGTGTGATTCCAGTATTTTCCTATTACCGCGGGCTCGGTAAGGAAAAAGTACCTCAGCTCGACGCCCAGTATTACTGAGTTCATTTCCAGTTTTTGAACAACCAAACCAGTTTTGAAATGATAAAAGTAAAAATAAAAACACGTTGACACCAAATTACTACCTCCGTAGCTACCTGGGTAGGCAGCTCTTACACTCGACCCCGTAGAAAAACCCTACTCCTCAAAACCTCATCTTTCTGCTCAAAATACGTCCTTGAAAATTTCCCTCATTTTCCAGTACCGTCATAATTATATGGTATTATAATTATAATACTAAAAAAATTTTCCGGCGAGCATCATGTGTTATAGGTAGACAAATTACAGAGCTGCAGAATTTGGAAAATAAGGCAGGCGCCCACTTACACTCCACCAAAAAAATCATCATGATGCTGAGACGCTAAGCTAAGACGCTTTGTGAAATTTAATTTAATTTAAAGTCAATGTATTTTATAACCAAACACCACTTACTGCTGTTACGTTCCTCGTTTCCTTTAGAGTGAATTTTTTCTGGGATTTTTTTGAATTGAGGAGAAATATGTGAAATTGATTGTATTTCATTACAGGGTGTTCACACTTAAGATTGATAAATTGATTCTAAAACTAATTTCCAACAAAAAGTTCCTGTTTGCAATTTTTAGTTAGGTAACCCTTTGTTTTCGTGAGTTTTTTTACTTTAAAATTTTTTTTCTTCGTGTTTTCGACCTTATACCACTAAAATGGTCGTGACTCCCCTTACTGCATTGTAAAATTAAAAATTTGAGAAAATTTCTCTTTCAGTCCAATGTTTTGCCCGCTAAATGTACTCCAAAATGTACGGTATTAAATCTAAAGGGTTATTTCCGCTAACGTAAGAAGCAACATTACTATACTACTATAATAATATATACTATAATACTAGTATATACACTAATATATACTATAGCTGATTCAGTAATCAACCAGCTAGTGACGACGGACTGCTGGTAATATTAATTCCATTTCTCATTTCATTTCATTTATATTTATTATATTATATTTATATTTAATTTCATTTATATTTTACGCTATGAGGCCTGTTACTGTGTACTTTGCAAATAAATAAATAAATAAACTATTACTCCAAAATTTATGTTAGGGCCATATTATTCTGATAACGCTCTCTCCAGTGCCATCCTCATTTTAATTTTACATTGTACTGCAAGGGAGTTATGGTCATTTTATTTGTATAAGGTCGAATTACACCAACAAATCTTGGAAGTTAAAAAACTCACGAAAACAAGGGGTTAACTAAAAATGCAGGGAGTTTTTGTTTGGAAATTAGTTGTAGAATCGACTCTTAAAAGGTTCTCGATCTTAAGTGTGAACACCCTGTATATTTGAGGATAAATAATTTGGTGGAATATGGGTACTAATATGTAATGAAACATAAAATTAGTATTGCCTAGAATAATAAATTAGTTAGGCTGTTGCAGTTGGAAGACTAATAAAGTGTAGGAAATTACTGCAAGCTAAGCTAAATGGAGTTTAATTTTTATTTTACCAAATAAATGTGTATGTAGGTTAGAAAGCAACTGACGTGTTTCGTGATAAATCCATTTTTTTATTCTTCCAGTTGCAGCAGTAGTCACATCCTATACATGTATATGTGTGTGAGTAAGAAATTATAATTACGAATAGATCGTATATTTAGTTTTAAATGAAAATATTCAAATATTGTTAAACTTCAAAGTCTAACTCAACAAAACGCGACCTCCTCTCTACCTGCGACACATGTTTTAGATGCGAAGTGGTTGATTTTGTGCGCAAAATCCGCTCGAATCCCTCAGTATATTTACGAAGTAGGTACCTATGTAAACAACAATTGCGTAGACCTGCCTAATGACGAAAATTTGTGGTGCGGGAATTTTGTTAGAGAACTGTGTATAGGGTTTTTACAAAGGTACCTTACTCGAACTGTTATGATTTGTGAATACTATAAATTAGAAAACTTTCAATCGATATTCCTTGCGGCGAATTTTTGGAGAAAATACCCTATTGCATGGGATTCCAAAATGTCTCGCAGATGAATTTTGGAAACCTTTTCGTTACAAAATACGAGTAGTTTTCCTCTAAAAAAAAAGTGCGTCAAATTTGAGTTTTGGGGGTCAAAATTATCTTAATCTTATCCATCTCTGAAAACTCGCTCGTATGGTCATGATTGGAAGCTTTTTTTCCCAATTGGTATTACCTTCCTACACTAATTATTTACCTTCTAATACCTTGTTATTTTGGAAAATGCCTTAAACATGAACATTCTTTAGGCACATCGTATTCCTTTCCGGTGTGGTTAAAAGCGTAATTGCCTTCGATTTTTTTTTCAGACGTAGGTAACAAGCAAATCGCCTCTCCCACAGCTTTCCAACAGGTCCATTGTGAATCCCACCTAGGAAAGTTTCACTAATTGATGTTAAGCAAATATTGATGATTTGGGACAATCCTTGACACCACCATTCGAAATGCTAGATATTTTGAATAAAATTGTAAATTTTGTGGCATTCAAATAAATTATTCTTCTGGGAACGACTCGTTTACTACGATCCTTGCTGATACTCAACGGCTTAGCCTGGCTTATTACCTTATCAGGCTGTGTTCAAATAAGTGTATGAAGATGTGGAGCAGGCTGCGGTGATAAACGAACTAAATCACTCGCGACGAAATCGTGGAAACCCGTTTCAAAGAATGAAAACGGATTTACTGAAAGAACTCCCCTTCAAAATTTTTCCTTTTGGTTTATTATTTTCAATAATGAACCATTGGAATCGAGCATGAAAAAAAAAATTCTTACTCCCCCTCAAAATTTGATGGTTTACGTTTCAAGGTATGTAGAATCCAAAACTGCAATAAAAATATTTCTGTCTGTCCGCCGTACGCCGTACGGGCCACTTTTCTTAGTTACCATGAATCAAAATTGATGAAATTCGGGTTATAGGTTCCGTTCGGGGTCTAGTTGGTCCTCGAAGCTCGACGTTACTGTCAGTCATCTCTAAGGGGTTCAAAATAGGGGTTGAAATTTTCAAAACGCTTATACATTTTTTTTAGGTGAATCTTTTTACGGTTTTAAATAGTTCTTGAACTTACGAGTTTTTTAAGACCATCCGGAGCATCGTACGTCCAGCCGTTCGTTCACAGTAAGGCCCCGAAGTTTGCACCGACAGGCATTTTCGACTCCAGTGTGAATGAAATTGTATACAATTCAAACCAAATCTCGTTACCCGGGACGCCCGACAATAGGAAATTTGCCGGAGATAAAATCATTGCTAGGGATCACCTGATTATTGGCGGAGTATGAAGTCGAGTTGGTTGTTCTGTGATATTATTTCATTTGAAAAATGATGGCTCTTTTGGAGTTTGTTGATAGGTAGTGAAACTTGAACAAACGTTGGGTAAATTATTACTACACGATGGTAAATCATTACTCAACGGTAAATTATTACACAACGGTTCATTATACCATCTACGTAGAAGGGGCTGGAGTTTGTTGGTAGGTACTTTTGCAACTTTTTTCACTCCTCATCAACAATTTCTTTTCAGAACTTCATTATGTGTGTTTCTTTTTATTAGGTACTGTTTGTCATCGGCAGAATTATTTTAGCAACATTTAACTCGTGATTTAGGTAGGTACCTAGTAACGAGTACGAGGTTAGGTACTAATCTACGGAGGGTCTACGATCTACATAATATGTATAGAATAGTACATATCATATTATATAGACGGGTTATCTATACATAGAGCTGTGATCTCGAACAGAAGGGTATTCTGTACAAAATAATAAACCGTTGTGCAGGGATTTGAAGCGTTTACGTTTCAAGGTGCGCAGATTCCAAAACTGCAATGTCCGTCCGCCGTATCACGCATACCGGCTTCATTTTCGGTCTAAAAAAGTCGTTTTTTCGCACACATGCTCCATTTGGGCCCTAGTTGTGTCCCGAAACTTTGCAGCCAGATCGGATATACCCAGGGGTGTTATGTGTGTGAAAAATAGGTACTTATGTGTTTCAGTAACATGAGCTTTTGAGGTATCGTTTTCCATGTTTTTGGGGACGAGAGGACCGAATATGAAGTCGATTTTGACAAAAGAGTGGAAAATTGAGGTTCTACCAAATGTTCAGCTCCCAAAATTGATTTTTTTATGAGTCAAAAACTGGGAAAATCGTCTGAAATCACAATCAATTTGTATAATTACACTAGAAAAAGTGTCAACATGTGGATCAAGACGATTAATGACACTATGAATAGGTAATCAAAGATAATATGAAAAAAAAGGAGCGTGCCTAACTCGTGTTTTGGCGGCCAAAATTGGTGGAAACCATCAGAAATGGCTATTTCGATTATTTCACATGAAAGAAACAATAAATGAACAGCCAATATTTCTGTAGGTATGTCCAATAGAATAATAAACCCATGTGACAAGGACTTTGCAGCGTTTTTATGTTTTAGTAATCCATGAGCTTTTGAGGTATCGTTTCCCACGTTTTTGGGGACGAGAAGACCGAATATAATGAAGTCGATTTTGACCAAAGAGTGGAAAACGGAGGTTCTACCAAGTGTTCAGCTCCCAAAATTGATTTTTCATCAGTCAAAAACCTGGGAAATCGTCTGAAATCACCATTAGTTTGTACAATTACACTAGAAAAAGTGTCAACACGTGGACACCCTGTATATTATATACCTGTATTATTTATTTATTTCGTTCACTCAAGTTGAATATTGTCTCTAAATTTATTGTTTCCAGCTAAAGGTGATCATTCATTGCAAACTAATAAGATAGTTTAGTGACAACCGGCCCGTGAAAGGGTCGCCAAGACCTTGGGGGGCCCCATTCGTGGACTTGGTTTTCTCATGTTCCTGTACTCATATTCTTCATTATGTACTAAATATTATGTTATTGAATAATGAATTGCATTGAATAAAAATTGAATGAATCCAAGTCGAAATATTGAAGGAGTCGAGTTGCGGACGAAATACAAATTATTCGTGACGTCACACCAGGAGAGGCGGAGTTGGCGAAGGAGGCCGGAGGAAGGTGCGCGCCTTGAAAACCAATCGAAGGGGCCGAAGGATTTCTGTTCTTTTTTGGTTTCCTCGCCAGCGAACCTCAGACTATAAAAGAGTCCAGCGGCTCCGATTGCTTCGTCAGTTACATCCACCAGGTACAACTAGCAACTCCAATCAACATGTTCGCCATCAAATTCTTGGTGAGTTTTCAAAGTATTTCACCAAGCTCCTAACAACAATTCCAAGGCCTAACGGTCCCAACTAAAATCTACCTTAAAGAAAACTAAAGTCAAAATGCTCAACCTCTGTGGAATTATTTGGAATTATTCTAAAAATCATTCTCAAATCAATTTACTGTATTTCCACTTGGGGAGGGGAGGGTATTCTTTGTGGGGCTGAGCTAAGAGCATCGCCGAATGCCTACGCCCACTTTCGGGCGAACAGTCCATTGGATCCTAGGGATACATAGGTAACGCACTGTGTCTCTCTGTAAATACCAAAAACTCTGTAAGTACTCTGTAAAAATCATTCTCGATCCTCATCCCAAGTAGGAAGATCGCAGGTCGCTCAAAATTCACTTTTAAAAACAAATTTTGAACAAGCATCCCCCTAAAATTTCCCACAGTCTGCTCTGTTCAGGGAGTTAGGTCCAGTCAAATGTGCTGAATGTTAAGCAGAGTTTGGCACTGCTCTCCTGTCTACGTGTTTATAAAACTGCCGTTCCGGCGATGAATTTGTGCAGCACTGACAGAACAGAACGTCCCATGAATCCAATTTAAAATTATCGATCTGTAGGACAGAATATACTATGAAAAACCCTCATAGCAAGGCGATTCATTTTCTTTATGAATAAATCAATCAATTTGAATGATTTCCCGAGCCTTTTGTTCATTTAAGACTGTTTACTTTACTGGTGAACGTCCCGTGAATCCAATTTAAAATTATCTTTTATGTCTCTTTTTTATTTTTTTATTTTTTATGTCTGAATGTTTTGATTATTTTTGTTTTTGGCCAATAGGTAAATAGTTGTAATTGTCATCTCAAATTTTCAAAGCAGCAATTTGTCGTGTTTGCAATCAAATAATTTCTCTTTTCCAATCATCGTCAAACTTATCAAGTCGGTAACTTATCTTCAGATGTTTCACCAAACTCGAAACGCAAATCGAGCATCTCAGCGCATCCGATGCCCACGTCATTTAGCTCAACCATAACAAAAGCCTGATTACTGCCCAGGATTTCTATAATTCTATAATATTTGTGTCCCTACGCGATACAGCAAACTTTATCAACACACCTCTGTTCACCACAGAAATTATTATACATCTAGCAAGATTAATTGCGTCCTTGCAGTTGCGTCACGCAGGTATTAATTTGAGTTGTAGGGAATCACCCAAATAACTCCTTAAGAGCGGGAAGGTACATTTACATAGTTTGCAATAAAAACCCATCAAACACGGTAGGCAAAATTTAAAGTTTTGGCTCATTGCCTCACACTTAATTGTTCCGAACTACCAGTACGAACGGGTTCTACAACGAAATGCTTGTGGTGTAAATGGAATAGCTACAATTTTTGAATCATTATATTGTTATTTCTTTAAATATTCACTGAGTGATTTGAATCGTCGTACTGATTGAATCAGAATTTTCGAAAAAACGTCAATTTCGTACTGATTGAATCCTAGTCAATTCATACTGATTGAATCCTAGTTCTGATTGAATAAGAATTTTCAAGAAAACATCAATTTCGTACTGATTGAATATGTCTATTATTCCACACAACAACCCCTAAGGGAAAGTTGTCAATAAATTGATTGATTGATGGATTGAATCCTAGTTCTGATTGAATCAGAATTGCCAACAAAACGTCAATTTCGTACTGATTGAATACTATTTAATTCGTCAATTCGTACTGATTAAATTCTAGTTCTGATTGAATCCGAATTTTTAACAAAATGCCAATTTTGATTGCAGACTTTCCTGGCTGTCGCCATCGCCTGCGTGTTCGCCGCTGATGAGAGGGTGAAGAAGGACGTCCTCCTCGGGTCTCCCCTCGCCTACTCCGCCAGCTACGCTCCTCTCGCCTACTCCGCTGGCTACGCCGCACCCGCCGCCTACTCCGCTTACCCGTACTCCGCTGGCTACGCCGCACCCGCTGGCTACTCCGCCTACTCCGCTTACCCGTACTCCGCTGGCTACGCCGCCCCCGCCTACAGGACTGGACTCTACTACTAAGTCATCTCCCCACCCACAACCCGGACCCTCAGTATTTCCTCAGCACCTGTGATATTCGGCTACACAAAAAATAAATTTCCGCTGTAAAAAAACCTTGTGTCTTCAATTGTTCATTTTCCTGATATAAATTCCAAGCCCTTTACAATACGGCATAATAATTGTTGTGAGCGGGTGTGTGGTGCTCACGACATGGAGAATGAGAGTTGGATAAAAGATGGATTGAGAGGTTGGATGAAGGTGGATGTGCTCCGTTGGAGTCTTTTACTAACGCCCCGCGGTTTTCACCACAGCAGACACTGGGAAGATGGAAGTTAACACCCCGAGGTTTTCACCACAGCAGGTGATAGAGGAGAAGAAGGCGTACCACGGTTTTCACAGCAGCAGATGCCTGGAAGGTGAAGGCTGGCACCCCGTGGTTTTCACTACAGCAGGTGCCAGAGGAGAACGAGGTATACCGCGGTCGTCACCACAGCAGATACCAGGAGAGAGGAGAGCACTCCGCGGTTTTCACCACAGCGAGTGCATGGAAAGGCAAGAGAGGGTCGAGAGGTAAGTCGTCGGTCGAATGAGGAGCTGGGCTAGGAGGGCTGTTTATATAGGGACTTTTCCACCCGTCCCCTGTCAACAATCGGTCGTTATGACCGTTGAGGGCGATGGCGGTTAATGGAAAGGAAGAGGCTTTCCCTTGGCGTTGCCCATCTCAACGTTCCCGTCCTTTATTTGGTTAGATTTTATAACAATATTATAGGTGTGGTTACTGTGAGAGGAATCACGACAATAATACTATTTTATCACTCCAGGTTTTTTTAATAACAAAACGAAGAAAATGTAGACTAGTTATAGTAGTTATCTTATAAACGCAGGGGATGAAATAGAAGAAAACTTGCATTGTTGATTATGAGGCAAAATACAGGCGAGGAAAATTAAATGGATTGTATGCCCTGCTCTTCAAATACTGATAGAAACCGTCGTTTACAACGACATCGGTTCTAACGACGACATCAGCTATACTGACCATATTCAAGAACAAAATTGGCCAAGTACTTCGTTCCGAAAAACCCCAAACAAAACCTGGCCATAATTTTTAAAAATTCAAAAAACGCTGCAAATTATTACACAGCGGTTTATTATTTACTTGTACAGACGCCACTTCTGCGTAGTCCCCAGAATTCGTAGCTCGGTCCATCGAACTCAACACTTGGATATTGACAAAAGCTTTAGTCATGCAGTATGATCACGTGAACGAAATTTCGGAATTTTTTATTTTTAGACAATTTCCGAGATGTTCTGCTCATTTTGCGACTCAGTGTTCTTGAGAAACAATATTTTTGTCTGTTAGGCAGAAACAGTCTTTCAGCGAATTTTCGGAAAATTCCGAATTAGATTCTACCTTGACCGGTTTATCATTTTCAATAATGAGCCTTTGGAATCGAGCATGAAAAACGAAAAAATTTAACCCACCCTCAAAATTTGATGGTTTCCGTTTCAAGGTAAGTATGTAGAATCCGAAAATCGAAAGAAAAAAATTTCTGTCGTTCCGCCGTAAGCCGTACTTCGCACTTTTCTTAGTTACCATCATCCGAATTAATTAAATTTGGTTTGTAGTTCCCGCTTAGGGTCTAGTTGGTCCACCAAACTTGGCGAAGTTGGTCCTCGAAGCTCTGCGTTACTGTCAGTCATCTCTAAGGAGTGAAAAATAGGGGTTGACATTTTCAGAACGCCGTATCTCGAAAACTTTCGATTGAAGGGTATGGTTTTGGTTTATTATTTTCAATAATGAACCATTGGAATCGAGCATGAAAAAAAAAATTCTTACCCCCCCTCAAAATTTGATGGTTTACGTTTCAAGGTATGTAGAATCCAAAACTGCAATAAAAATATTTCTGTCTGTCCGCCGTACGCCGTACGCCGTACGCCGTACGGGCCACTTTTCTTAGTTACCATGAAAGAAAATTGATGAAATTCGGGTATAGGTTCCGTTCGCTGTCTAGTTGGTCCTCGAAGCTCGACGTTACTGTGAGTCATCTCTAAGGGGTTCAAAATAGGGGTTGAAATTTTCAAAACGCCTATACCATTTTTTTACGTGAATATTTTTACGGTTTTAAATAGTTCTTGAACTTGCGAGTTTTTTAAGACCATCCGGAGCGTCGTACGTCCAGCCGTTCGTTCACAGTAAGGCCCCGAATTTTGCACCGACAGGCATTTTCGACTCCAGTGTGAATGAAATTGTATACAATTCAAACCAAATCTCGTAACCAGAGACGCGCCCACAATAGGAATTTGTGAATACGGCCAATCATTGGTAGGGATCACCTGATTATATTGGCGGAGTATGAAGTCGAGTTGGTTGTTCTGTGATATTATTTCATTTGAAAAATGATGGCTCTGTTGGAGTTTGTTGGTAGGTAGTGAAACTTGAACAAACGTTGAAGTATTATTGATGGGTAAATTATTACTACGGTAAATCATTACTCAACGGTAAATTATTACACAACGGTTCATTATACCATCTACGTAGAAGGGGCTGGAGTTTGTTGGTAGGTACTTTTGCAACTTTTTTCACTCCTCATCAACAATTTCTTTTCAGAACTTCATTGTGTGTGTTTCTTATTGTTAGGTACTGTTTGTCATCGGCAGAATTATTTTAGCAACATTTAACTCGTGATTTAGGTAGGTACCTAGTAACGAGTACGGGGTTAGGTACTAACCTACGGAGGGTCTGCGATCTACATTATATGTATAGAGTAGTACATATCATAAATTAAATAGACGGATTATCTATACATAGAGCTGTGATCTGTAACGGAAGGGTATTCTATACAAAATAATAAACCGTTGTGCAGGGATTTGCAGCGTTTTTTTTACGTTATTGAATTTGACCTGAGCTAAAGAATTTTTTGAGACCACCCTAAGCATTGTACGACCAGCCGTTCGTGTGCACCAAAAATCTTCGTCGACACGATCGTAAATCAAACGGTAAAAATCCGGCCCGGATATCATCACTAGGGAGCACCTGATTATAATCAAGGATGGCTGCATATTGTCGAGTTGGTTGTTCTGCGATATTATTCCATTTGAAAAATGATGGATCTTTTGGATTTTGTTGATAGGTACTTATGCAGCTTGAGCAAACGTTGAACTATTATTGGGTAAATTATTACGCAGCATTTATTAAACTATCTACGCATCTATACAAGTAAATTATTACACAACGGTTTATTATTTACCTTATGCTTCATGAATAACTACAAATGATTAATGATTGAATTATTGAATCCCGCGCATTTGTATGAAACTAATTCCATTTAATTGCATTTTGGTATGTTGTTCTGAGAATAATACACCGATGTAATCGCTCAGCAAAAAATTTATATATCACCCCCTCAAGATTTTTTCTTTCACGTTTCAAGATGCATAGATTCCAAAAATGCAATGTCCGCATCACGTGTACCGGCTTCATTTTCGGTCAAAAAATTCTTTCTTTCGCACACATGCTCCATTTGGGCCCTAGTTGTGTCCCGCAACTTTGCAGCCTGATCGGAATATACCCAGGGGTGTTATGAGTGAAAATGTGTATAAAATAGGTAAGTACTTTTTCTGTTTTAGTAACATGAGCTATTGTGGTATTGTTTTCCATGTTTTTGGGACTAGAAGACCGAATATGAAGTCGATTTTTACCAGAGTGGAAAATTGAGGTTCTAACGAAGTTTTAGCCTTAAATTTATGTTAAATTTTGGTCTAAAATCGTCGTTCTTCCGCACACAGTTTGGGAGCACATTCGGGTCCTAGTTGTGCTCCGAAGCTCGGCAGCCCTAACGGCATACACCCAGGGGTGATATGGGACAAAAACGAGTGTAAAAATAGGAGTTTTCGAGGGATTTTTGAGATTTTAGTGAACATGAGCTTGTGATATATCGTTTTCCATGTTTTTTAGGGCGAGAAGACCGAATATTTGGTTGATTTTGACCGAAGAGTGAAGAATTGTGGTTGTAACGAAGGTTAAGCTCCGAAATTCATTTTTTATGAGTCAAAAACATGGGAAATTGTCCGAAATCACCATCAGTTTGTATAATAACACTAGAAGTAGTATCAACAGGTGAACCAAGACAAATAAATGGTACTATCAATGATCAAAAATAATCTGCTGAAAGGAAAAGCCGATCCTAATTCGTGTTTTTGGGGGCCAAAACTGGTGGAAACCATCAAAAATAGCCATTTCAATAATTGCACATGAAAGAAACAATAAATGAACAGGCAACATTTCTGTAGGTATGTCCAGTAGAATAATAAACCCATGTGACAAGGGCTTTGCAGCTTTTGTTTAAATCTTTGAACATTGATAGTGCCATTTAATTGTCTTGATTCACCTGTTGTTCTACTTCTAGTGTTATTATACAAATTTATGGTAATTTCAGACAATTTACCAGGTTTTTGACTCATAAAAAATTAATTTCGGGAGCTTCACCTTCGTTACAACCTCAATTCTTCACTCTTTGATCAAAGTTAACTCAATATTCGGTTTTCTTGCCCTAAAAAACACGGAAAACGATATTACACCAGAAGCTCGTGTTCACTAAAACCTCAAAAATCACTCGAAAACCCCTATTTACTCATCTTTCTCCCATATCACCCCTGGGTGTATGCCGATCGGGCTGCTGTGTTTCGGAGCACAACTAGGACCCAAATGTGTTCCCAAATGGGGACTCAAACTGTGTGCGGAAGAACGAAGATTTTAGACTTAAATTTAAGGCTGAAACTTCGTTAGAACCTCAATTTTACACTCTTTGGTCAAAATCGACTTCATATTCGGTCTTCTCGTCCCCAAAAACATGGAAAACGATACCTCAAAAGCTCATGTTACTCAAAAAATACTTATTTTTAGACCCATTTTTCACCCATAACACCCCTGGGTATATTACGATCTGGCTGCAAAGTTTCGGGACACAACTATGGCCCAAATGGAGTCTGTGTGCGAAAGAACGACTTTTTTAGACCGAAAATGAAGTAGTTATGCGTGATACGGCGGACGGACATTGCATTTTCTGAATCTACTCACCTTGAAACGTAAAAGAAAAATTTTGAGGGGTTTTATAAAAATGTTTTGCTGAGCGAATATAAAAGGAAATGGAAAGGATTGAACTTTTTGTTTCAAACCTCTTCTTAAGGAGAATAAAGGGAGACATTTGTGGGACACCCACCCTAGTTGTACGTATGCTTCTACCAACTCATTCATTTAATAATAAATACACTGATTCCATTACTTTATAATAACCTAATATATCTTGGGAAGAGGAAACAAAAAAATGCAAAACGCGTCATAAAAAACGATCTCTGTTCTTTTTAATTCGAAAAATAACCACATCGGACAAAGAGGCAGACCAAGGGTAACTGAGTTCTTGATCCCACTCTCATATCCTTTTTCACTTTCAATTTTCAAGAATAATACTAAAAGTAAGTAATAAATTAATTTTATATACAAAATACAATGAGTACCTACTGTATAATTGACGGTGCTATGTACAACGCTTCAACACTTTTTTTCCAAACTGTGTTCAAAAAAAGAAAGGAATGTATAATTAATTCTAACTACATCGCACGCAAACGTACAGTTCTCTACAGTTAAGATTACACCAAGTTTTAAAAATTCAATAATAACGAACTAACGGTAAGCAGAGACACATCAGGTGGCCTTGAAAACTACAGAGGAAAACTTGATCAAAATTCAACTTCAAAAACAACTTTTTGAGATACAATTGGTACCTGCGTTTCTATTAGGATTTAGGTTCGATTTTTTTGATCGATCATCATGGAAGAAATGGTTACGGTTCAAAAAGGGAACTGGTGGACTTGTCTTCGGATCTTGATTAGTTGTCCTGTGCTGGTTGTCCTCAGGTTAAAGGTCAGGGATGTCCACTTTTTTCGTAGACATATTTACATGCGTCTCCTAAGTCCACCTTAGCCAAAGGCAGTTTTGGTTTTTAAAAAAATTAATTTTACGAACATTGTTATTTGTTTTAATTTTATTTTTTTAATTTTACTTTTTACGGGAACAAGGCCAATTGCACAGGAACATAATACAAATTAGACAGTGAATCCAATTCGCATAAAATAAAGATACAAAACTGGACGACTGTTTGAAACGATTCCCTTTGATTAGTGGGGAGGCCCAGCCAATCCTGAGCTGCCCTTTGGTCGTCCTTCACTCATTTCCTAATGACTTCGATTTGGGCCGACAACCTGCGTGTTTTCTCTCTCGGAAAATCTCGTAACAAATTGGAGAAAACGAAAGAGGCTTTTTATGTTAACATTGCTTAACATTGCTTATTATGTTAAAGAAATAACAACGAAAAACACTCATCAGGCTACCTACTCATCAAATTAACACATTACTAACCGGGACTTGAATTTCACAACATAAGTAGGTAAATAAAATAAATATCTATTTATGAACTCAAATGGTGAAGGCGACTACATAATGAGCACATAGATGAACTTAGGTAAGTAGGTAGGTACCTACCTAAATGTAGGTATCAATTTCGGAACACACACCGAAAGATATCAGTAGTTTATTAAAAAGAAGTCCAGAATAAGGCACGCGAAAACTATCAAGCCTAGCGATAATGAGACAACTATGTTATAAATCAAATTGAACTCTGCTATAAATTAATTAGTGTTGTGAAAACTCCAAATCGTCTGCTAAACATGGTGAAGATTTAGGATTACTTTCATTCTGAAAACAGTGAAGGTTTTGTATGAAAGGCCCTGAAAAAAAAAAACACATCAACACTCTGTGCCTCACAGAGAACATTTTTATTTCAAGTAGATACCTAAGTAGTTTTTGTGTGATTCGACAAGTCAGCGTGATCTCCTGTCTTTACTAAACGTTCCACAAAAACAAGGATTGTGCTGTCCATGTTTACATCGATTAGCGGAGACCGGGGCAACATGAACCAGGGGCAAGACGAATCAACCGCCATTTTGAGTATTTGAAAAGAGGGAAATTTGATTTCTCCCTCATTGTGGGGGTGGCAACACTGGAGCTTCCTTCTAAAGTTGTTGATAGGGGACAAGCAGCAGTTCACCAGTCCCCATTGGGATGGAAAGGTTTTGGAACCTCAAAGTAAGTTATCCATTTTCTCCTTGGCTCTTCTTCATTTTCACACTTGTTCAGTTTCAAAATCAGCATTTTCGGTTATGATAAACCATGAATCAAGGATCATATTGCTATTGTTTTCAAGATGATGTTATCACCACTTTTCCAGAAACTTAGCATTAGGGGCAAGATGAACCACTCAATTTGGGGCAAGATGGCCCAAAGCAAAGATGGTTCATCTTGCCCCCCCCCCCCCCCCCCCACCATACCTACTATGGTTCTTCTTGCCCCATAGTACTTTATTTATGGATTTTGATATACCTATTTTTTTTCTACTCCAGTTGTGAAACAATGGTTCGGAACTACATAAAGAAAGACTGATAGAGGATCAGTCCCTCCTCTATTAATGGATGCTGCCACACAGGACATCAGCAGTGGAGCAAAGATCAGAGAAGCGGTTTTTCTACCCCAAAATTTTCTAGTTCTTTCTACGTGGGTCCCTTTGTAATGACAGATGATTCTTGCTATTTTATTGAATATATGTAATACATAATTATATCTACCTAATTACTTAAAGATCTCTAAACCTGAGACAGAAAAAACTGTCTAGTTAGGTAGGTGTGTAATGCTAATTTTTCGTACTATTGAAAATGTGATTTTTAAAAGCTGTGATTTACAAAATCGTTTTTTATTCGAAAGTAAAATATTTTGTACTACACTAAGTTCTTGTCATCTAGCCCCAGGTGTAAGGTATTATTGATTTGAAATAATTACCTCTTCAATGGCGTTTTTGGACAATTAATGAATGGATAGTGTAGGTTATTAGTTGTAGAGATGCCATGCTTGGTAATAGTGCCAAATCAAGTCATATGACCAAAAACTCAATTTGGACAATTTTTGATTCGTCTTGCCCCGGTCTGCCCTAGGTGTGCATTAGGTAGGTAGGTAGGTTTGTGTACCTGTGAGTTTGTCATCAAATTTCAAAAACTGCAAGTTGGACAACTTGTATTAGACCGGTTTGTTGTAATGATGGGCAGTTCTCGCTGCACTGTCCATGGAGTTTACATCAAGTACCTACTCAAATGGTGAGCTCATGATCTGGGAATCTTTTTGAACACTACATATGATAAATGACACAGGACGGTTCTGGAACCTGGAACACCGCAGTGTCTTACATTTCTTCAAGAAAATTTATTTAACGTAGTTTCGTCTGTATACGGCAAAACATTATAGTAAAACACAGGTGACAGTTTTTAACCCTGGAATCGCAAGGCATGGGTCACCGGTGACACTTGGAGGGAAATTTTGTCTGAAAAATCGTGTCTGGGTCACTGGTGACCCAGCATTGTTGTTAACATGTGCATTTTTTCAAAATCTTATAAGGTTCTAAATAATATTATAATATAATATGTAACATTTTTATGGGGTAAAATGAAGTTTTTATCATCCTTGATCATTTTCAGCCTCCAGAAAAAGAAATAAGTTGGAAAAAAGAGTGGGGTCACCCGTGACCCTGCCTTGTGGTTAGTGTTTGAAGAAAGTAGCCTTGTGTCTCCAGGGTTAATAACTCGTCCAAAACTGGTCAGATGATAGTTTTAACACCGTCATAACTTTTTAAATGGAGAAGTTGCGATGGTGCACTACCGGCGCAGCACTGTCCAGATTTTCATCGAGTAGGTAGGTAACCCTGAAAACCTTGATAAGTTCTGCACTAATATAAATACGATGAGGGGCCGTCATCGAATTCCTTCAGCTGGAGTCTACCTTGAAATAATGCGGGAGGCCTACTCGGAGATGTACAGGTTTACATGAAGGATTGGAAAACTATAGCAAATCCATGAGCCAATATTGTTGTCTGCCGTCCCAATAAACCAAGAGTTCATAGATTTCATCGCAAATTTCAGGGATAATAATCTCTGATACCTACACGTACCAGAACCTGCTACCTGGTACCACCACCTCCGGTACCTCTGCTACCTTCACTGCTTTGAAGGTAGTTTCATCAGTAAAAATGTAAGCGTTTGCTGGAGTATTAGGTGCTTGAAAGAGTATTTGAATGACCCTGTGAACATTTCTAGGTGAAAATTAGAGTGGTGTTTTCAAGGGCACTAAATTCGATTTTGAGGTCAAAATTGTGTAATTCCGACTAAATTTCCCATGGAATGAGAGGTACCTATTATTTATTTTGAATATGTAAAGGTGCTTTTTTTAATTCACGGGGTCCGAATAAGTACCTACCTACTACTTATATCCCCCGAGTTTCATTAAAAACCAAAGTGATTACAATTTAAATGTAATCACCGATTTGGCATCGCAAGAACGATTCGAACTAAACTGGTCACTTAACAATGCATATTCACAGCTTCCTATAACCTTAAAATGAGAATTTCGTTTCTCAGCCAGGAGTCGTAACCACTGGGACCCCAAAGCTTGACGGATCTCGGGCGATATGACGCCTTCGACCATTTGGCTACAGTGGACTGCGAAGTAGTTGATATACAGCAAATTCTGAGAGTCCAGCGACTATAACTTCCACACCCCATCCTGTGAAATCCACAATTTTTTTTTTATTATGAAAGCGCTTGCGCTTAGCGCAAGCGTTGTCCCAACACCATTATGTGTGCAGTAAAAACATGAAATTCGTAGTCCTCCCTAGAGTGTTCCGTTTCGTCCAGTGTTCAGCAGGAGTCAGTTGAAGGTCTCATTTTTGATATAACTTCGATGAACTAATATAAAACATTCGTAGATCCAATCAACCAATTGGCAATTTGGCAATTTTTCAGTGAAGCGTCCTTATTATAATTTCGCTACTCAATTCATATTACATAATATGCGTAATATTTACTCAACCGTATTCGAAATCGGTTCATAATTCGACTGCCGTTGTAAAACAAAATTATATTTACTTCGAAGATCTGGTCGTTTTCAGCTTAACTCAAACATGCTTCAACAACCTTATTTTCGTTTTCCCCATTTTTTAAAGCTCTTCTTCTCAGGAATGTTTAACCCCTCTCCCGAATAGTAGTAGTATATACCTTATCCGAAACGACAAAACCTCTTTTGATTAGGTTTGTTTGTTTGCTGCTCTCTACGTGTTATATAAATATTACTGTCCGAGTTCGTCACTAGTGGGCGCTTTCGATGACGTCAGTCTTTCTTCTCTGGGGTGCATCTTTGGATGGGTCGTCCCAGGGCTGGCGCTTGCTGGTGGCGAAAATGAGGTAAAACACGGTGCAGACAACGTAGACGGCTGCGGCCGACAGGAAAACTTCCCTCCATGCAGCTTGCGTCGGCTAGAAACAACAGGAAAGTTTCATTCAGCACAACAAATTTCAGAGGTATTTAATGTAGGTAGGTATGTATTTAGTTAGGTAGGTATTTGTTATCTCAAATTCCACTCCGTGACTCCCAGTGCTGGTATATATTATCAATTTTCAATTAGAACTGCGCTTCCTCATAGCCCAAGGTTGACAGGAGCCGATAAAACTGGTCATCTGCTTGTTACCATACCTTCCTTCGTCACTAGCTGGTTGAGTTCCTGTTTATTAGTTGGTTCCTATTTATCAGTTATGTGGAGTTCCTATTTGTCTGTTGGTTCCTATTTACGTGAAGGGAAAAGTGAGAGGTGCCAAGGGGAACAAAGGAGGTGAAAGGTGTTTTGGCATTAGGGGAAGAACACACATCGAAAGCGTTCGCCTCGAGTATTCAACCAGCTAGTAACGACGGATTCCTCTGGAAGTTATGGGTAATATGACTTCCCACCAGGAGCGTTAAGTCCATAAGGCCACTTGGGCCACTGCCCCGACACCCAAAAACACTAGAGTAAAAAATACAAACCATTGTTTGGTTGGCATTGAATTACCCTCGGTACACTGTACCTACCTAGCATTTATCACAAGTTCAACAGCCGCTCGCCAGATTTCTCTGGCTATGGATATTCAGTATTCTAGTAGAGCATCCATGGTGGTTCCTTAATGTTATAGGTCGTGCACGAGAATATTGCCCTCCGACCCTGCACTCTATAGGAGGATGGGAGAAGCTGAGGGCTCGGCAGCCTGAGCGATATGCAATGTTGGGACTTTTACTCTGTTATGTTGGCAGCCATGCTGCCATTCCAAGCCAGCTCAATCCGTTCCCGTATCGTGCTTTCCTCGTTTGCATCTTGACTTTCGTTTCACCATCCTACCTATATCGTCGTATTAACCCTTCTTATTTTAACTGTGAGTATCATCACAATCCCCGTCATCCTATTTTTGAACTGAGTATCATCACAATCCCCCGTACCCGTCAGTTTCCGTGTGTCGCCTACACAAATCTCGCGATGGAAGATCAACCTTCATCGTCAGCAAGAAACCGGAAACCTGCTATCGCAAGAGACAGGGCTCTAAGAAGTCAGGCACGAGAAATTGTGTAAATGTGTGCCATTATTTTACGAGGAAGAAGAAAGAGTATGACGCGAAATACAACGTTCGCGATGTGACTAGTGCAGAGACGGGCGTCTCGGCGAGAACAGTCGGCAACATTATGAAGGAAGCTGGAAACCAAACAACATCAGATCGGGCGAGACCTTTGTTTGTTACGCCAACCAAGTCCACACCGCACAAGAAGGTCATCGATGCTGATGAATTCACCGATGCTGCTACACGAAACAAGATACGTGAATTCTTACATTGTTTGGAAAGAGTGCCCTTCATTGAAAATACTTTGTGCGGAATTGGCGAGTGACGGAGTTCTCGAGTATGGTAGAAGTTACCTTCGGAAACGACTGGTTAGTAGCGGTTTCAGGTGGAAGAAATGTCAGTCCAGCCGAAAAAATTGGGGACGACTACCGTCAAAAAGATCACTTAGTCAAATAGGAGAGCGATAGTTTCATCATTAATGTTGGGGGGGCTTCTGATACTGATAGCAGCTCCGATTAGGATTCGGATTTTTCTGATTAGAAGTTTTACGTACCACAGTTAAATTACGTAAGTACTAAATAAATGAATAATAATATGTACTAAATAAATAAATAATAAAATAACATTTGTTTCCAATCTTTCCTTTTATACCTACCTACCTTCAAAAATTTTTCCTTATTTACCTCATTGTACCTTTTCAAAAAAGTACTCCTAATTTTCAAGAAAACATTTCATAGAAAAATCCTATCACACAGGAGTTTGTCTGTCAGCTCAAAGGAGTCACGCTCAAGGGTCCGATTTTACAAAAATCGGGAAAATGCTACGTTCATTCACTATGGCAGGTACCTATGGCTCTTATGACAGTATCATTTTTTATAACGAAAAAAGTTGTTTTTATGACGGTTCACACACTCAGCTGGAAAAAGGATTACAGGGGGAAAGTGCTGCCACTGGACAGGGGGAAAAAAAAACGGGGAATTCCGTGTTGAAAATGATTTCCACCTTCTCTTGGACTATAGCTCCATAGACCAAGCATGTAATCGGAATAAATTGACAGTAATCGATGTCCTGCAATCGAAATCGAAACCCAGGCTCCTGAAACTGGAACGTAGGTCCTGGGACCTATTGTCCCCATGGCAACTGAGAAGAGTGGCCCGTCCGCGCATGCTCATTCGACTAAAAATGTTGTTCGCCACGCCCACTTTGGGTCCTGGCCCCATAATCTGATTTCAACCCCAAAATCGTTCATTTCACAGTCGATTCAATCCCTTCAATTTAATTTGTCATCTTCTTGAGATGCTTCTGCTTCTGATTTGTTTTTGTTGTTTCTGTATCACAATGGCTTTCTCTGTTGGGTCTGTCAGGTTTCTTTTTTTTGGCGTAAAATTTTGCGCGTTTCGCGTTTGTCCGGTTCCAATCACGGATTTGTATTTGTCGTACCTACGTGCGTTTTTTCCTGTTTGCTGTTTGTGGATTGATCGGCGTCAACACACAGATAACTACCTAGCTTCCAGTCAATAGCTTCTCCATTCAAGTAGGTAGGAGCTGGCGGGTCATTGCTTTGTTGTATTTTAGTTTCCTACATTTTTGTAACACATGAATTCGGTCGCTAATTTGCAGTATAAATTATTATCGACGTTTTCGTATGACTATTTATAGTGTTGACTAAAAGAGATAGGGTTTGCTGAATATCACTCTATCAGTAAATAAGGGAAGGGTGGTGTTACCTTGGGGTATTTTGTAGACATATCTGTTGGTTTTGCGTTCTGGTCTGGTGCCCCAACGTTTTCAGACCCCACGCACCGCTACTGCTTCTCACACTAGCGGAAATAACCCTTTAGATTTAATAGTCATATGTTTACAACACATGTTTGTCTGTCCTGCTGCTAACTAGTGTGACATATAAGTCGTAGGTACGCGCTTGATTACTCCCTTTTCATCCCACAGCCTAAACGGAAAACGAAGTAACACCTGAAGTACGGATAACCTCTGAGATAAACAGTTTTTGAATACAAAATGTGGGTCAAATTTACGTTCTTGAGGATCGAAACCAGCTAAATCACCGAATTTGCTAATAACACACCTAAAATTGTTGGACAGTTTCAAAATAACTGGCAAAATCATCCAGGACCATCCCAACCCCTCTAAAATGGTGAAAGCACGATACCTGCTCCCCCTGCAAACACATTAGCTAGCGATAAACCCAACCAGCTATAGTTTTTAACCTATATACGCAAATCAAGAATAAATTGACTGATGAGAAGTTGTTCTATGCACCATACACAACCGAAGAACGATGGACAATTTAGTCATTTGCTGTGCAAAAAAAGCCAGAGTTATAATATAATAACAAACTGCACCTGTTAGACCAGAGGGTTGAAATGCTGACTAGGTATGAGAAGTTGCTGAATAATCACCACTTCCACTGACTTTTATACCACCAGGAGAATTCAGGACTAGAGATTTTTGATGTACAGCCCAGTTCTACAGAATCCTCAAATGTCTCACCTCAAGCCGCCACCACACATCGCCGAGCAACCAATGTTTGTCGAGCCCCGAGCTGCCCGACTTGGTATCTGCCATCCCTAGACAGATTTGGGGTTCGCCAAGCATCATGCTCGTCTCGGGAACGTCGAATGTTCGGACAGTTGACGATCTACTAAAAGCCTTCACACAATTTTCTCAACATTTGTATTCAACCTACCTAAATGGGTGCTATTGGCGTTGTCCTGTTTATAACAATAAAAACAGTAGCGGTGTGTGGGTCTGAAAACGGTCGGGCACCAGACTAGAACACAAAACCAACAGATTTGTCTACAAAATACCCCAACGCAACAACATCCTTCCCTTATTTACTGATAGACTGATATTCAGCAAACCTTATCTCTTTTAATCAACACCCTATCGTCGTACGAAAACGTCGACAATTTCTACTGCAAATTAGGCACCAAATTCATGTGTTACAAAATTATAGTAATCTAAAATAATACATAACAAAACAATGACCTGAATGACCTCAATGAGCTGATGAATGGCTGGTACCTACTTGAATGTAGAAGCTATTGACTGGAAGCTAGGTAGTTATCTGTCTGTTGACGGTGATCAATCCACAAACAGCAAACAGGACAAAATGCGTGTAGGTACCACAAATACAAATCTGTCATCGGAACCAGACCGAACACAAAACGCGCAAAATTGAAATCTGACAGACCCAACAGAGAAAGCGAATGTGATTCAGAGACAACAAAAACAAATCAGAAGAAGAAGCATCTCGTATCAAGATGACAAACTGAATCGAAGGGGTCGAATCGATTGTGAAATGAACGATTTTGTGGTTGAAATCAGATTCTGGGGCCAGACCCAAAGTGGGTGTGGCGAACAACATTTTTAGTCGACTCAGCATGCGCCGACGGGCCACTTTTCTTGGTTGCCATGGGAACACCAGGTCCCACGACCTACATTCCAGTTTCAGGAGCTTGGGTTTCGATTTCGATTGCAGGACATCGATTAGTGTTGCTTTATTCCGATAACATGCTTGGTCTATGGAGGTAACTTGAAGGAACCACCATGGATGCTCTACTAGAATACTGAATATCCATAGCCAGAGAAATCTGGCGTGTGGCTGTTGACCTTTGTGAAAAATGGTAGGTAGGTACAGTGTACGGAGGGAAATTCAGATGCCAACTGAACAATGGTTGGTATTTTTTACTCCAGTGTTTTTGGGTGCCGGGGCAGTGGCACAAGTCACCTTATGGACGCAACGCCCCTGGTCACGACCATTCCCGTATTAGTAATATCCTTGAAGAAAGGTACAGAAGGAGGTACCGGATGAATACTTTATAAAATAGGCAGTCTTTTACTTGAACTTTCATACCAATTTTCCCACTTCGTTCTATTATAACTATTAATAGAGAAATAAAAGTCTTCCTAAGGCATTTTGACATTCAGATAATTGACATGTTATTCCCCCTTCCTTGGCCAACTTGTCCACCCCTTCATTATATTGTATATACCGCAATGTGCCTCTATCCTTTATCACGAAAAACCTGGCAGACATCCCATGAACACCGAGTCTGTAGGGTAATTTTACTTGAACAAACGTTATGCTTCATGAATATGAATGAGTGGCCCAAGTGGCCTTATGGATGCAACGCCCCTGCATAAAAATGCTGTTTTGAACGACATCTTAGTGCTTCCAGAGCCCATCAGTGAAGGTATAATGACGAGGATGTGAATTATTGGAAATTACAGGTACTCACCTAAAGAGTAACTCATCTGAATTTTTGTGAATTTTCAAATAAAATTAAGCTATTTTGTTTGTTTGTATTTACAAAAAGAACTCCAAAACCAAAACGTCTGGGCATCGAAATTAGATTTAGACAGTTTTAATTTATTGTTTTTTAAAAATTATTATTACTAAATTGTCCACAGAAAATGCCGATTCTGTAACACCGGAACCTAACACCTATTCTTTAAAACGTCCCTTTACTTGTAACATCACCCCATTTCCAATTCCACCAATTCAGCAACAGCAGTAGGTAACAGTTTCGTGGTAAATTGACTCAATTCATTATCATTTCCGAAAGCCAATCTACAGAAAAATTGACTACACCAAAACCATCAACAACAATCCAACAAATCTATTTCCACAAATGGCGCCAAGTCTGGACAAATAATCACAGAAAAAAGAAGAAGAACATTATGATCTCAACATCTCAAGGTAGGCAAATCCGAAAGCGGAATGTGTGAATCCTCGCCACTTTGCGAATATTCGTCTCCTTTGATGTGGGCAAAATCACGACTCCAGACGGAGCACCCAAGCATCACACATACTCGTGATTTGACGAATTGCGAACAACCGCCCACATTGACGTTCGGCGAACATCTGCTCGGTGCTCAGGAAATACTGCATGTGTGGAGGCGGCTTTACCCAAATAATCACATTACATTGCCAACAGCAAATCATGAACCAGTGTTGAACAAACCAACTTACCCTTCCATGTATGAGCTTGCCTGCCACCAGAGGTGCCAGGAGACCGGCCATGTTGGCCGTGAAGTTCGTGAAAGACATGAGGATCCCCGCAAACCTCGGCGAGATGTCGAGGTGGTTGACTTTGAACCCTGAGTAGATGCCTCCGTTGAGGCCAAGGCCGACGGTCAAGATGGCTACCGTCGAGTAGGGCGAACATCCAGTGTAGGACGCTGCCACCAGTGCCACAGCAGGACCCAAATGACCTGCAATGACCAGAGCCGAGCGAGAAATGAAAAAACTACATCATCCAAATGAAAGACCAGTTATTGAAACAGCAATGCTATAATAGAAGCAGTACACATCGGAACATCGTACAACATATTATTCAGAGTTTGGCAAACAGTAGTACCTACCTACCCCGTCACATCAAAACATCAATATGACCCTCTCCATGTTATTACACTATGATGAGGTTCTTGACCGCTGGAATAAATACAGTTCGGAGGTTCCTAAGGCTCGGTCAGTGAAAAACGATTTTCTTTACACCAACGTTTCGTTGAATTTTCAACATCTTCAGGCCTTACAGATTATGATCATGATTATGACTATGATGAACAGAAGTTGATGGTGATGATGAAATTGAAGCAATTTGCTTTTTGTTTGTTCAAACGCCTGTTTCAAAGCGCAATATTGTTGTCAGCAAACTGCTTCAATTCCATCATCATCATCAACTTCTGTTCATCATAATCATCATAATCTCAAAGCCCTGAAGATGTTGAATAAATTCAACGAAACGTTGGCGTAAAGAAAATCTTTTTTCACTAACCGAACCTCAGGAACCTCCAAACTGTACATATTATTATAAGTACCTAAATAACATGAAGGGCTTTGCCGAGCCGAATGTCCCCACGAATATGAAGTACAATAAGACAATGGAGGACTGTCCTCCACCTCTTGCAACCATTTCAAAATTGGCAGGTGGCTTGTGAACAAGTAGGTAGTCATTGTGGATAGCTAAATTGGGTACCTAGCAATATTGTTCATTTCAATTAAGTAGGTATATAATACCCTATAATTAACATCTAGTAAAAAATAGTAAACATTAAAAAAACACAGGAAAACCTAGTTATAATTTTTTTCATGGATGATATATTATTTCACATCGACACCTGAGAGGAAGAAGGGCCAATCTGATTTTTTTCCACCCATTTCTAGACTTCGGACCGCTGTTATTAATTCCCATTTTGAGTTTTACCACTTGTTTTTTCAAAATCATTTGTAAAAATCTATAGGCTACAAGAATCTAAAAAAAATTCCAAGTTTGGATTACCCCAAAAATTAATAAAAATAAAAATGTGAAAGAAAGCACATTGGCCCTTTGAGACAGAAATCTTGGGAGAATCTCTGAGAGGAAGAAAGGCCAATCTGCTTCGTTCGGCGAGATTGGCCCTTTTTACTTGCGTCCCAGGAGGCGGTCACGGAAGTTAAAAGGGCCAATCTAAAAATTCTATACAGATTGGCCCTTTTTTGCTTTTTGTCCTTGAACCGGAAATATAGATTGGCCCTTTGTAAAAAAAAATCAGACTAGCCCTTCTTCCTCTCAGGTGTCGATATAATATAGGATCAATGGAGACGTTCAGCTAGCCCGACTTACCAACAGTGGGGGCCATTTATGGTTTGGATGCTGAATGCTGAATGAAAATCTACCAGTAGCCATCCATGCTATTCGTACAACTAGAAAACTTTAATGTTCTCCCAACAGTGCTCGTCTTACACACTTCAGGCAAAAGTCGAGTACTAATTAATTAAATCATGAAATTCAATTGGGAAAGCTAAGCTACAAAAGATCGACTATGAGCTCGCTCCAGCAGATGTCAAAACTCGGCAAGGTAGCAAATCGGTTATGATTTTTAAATTTACAAAAATGCTTATAACCAATTTAGGAGTAGAAACAAGCGCACCAGGTACTTACACGTCACCGGGAGGGGGGTGGGGGGGGGGGGGGGTGGGGAGTTGCTCAAATTTATTAGAACTTCCTGATCCAACAGTTGGAAAGACAGGAATTAGAAGTAAAGGTAGGTAACAGTATTAAATATTGCTGGAGCCAACCCAATCATCAAACTGGTGAGGTAGGTACCAATAAAAGCTCTGCAGTAAAAAAATGTTGCAAAGATGCTCATCAATAAACATTTTGAGTTCCTCATTATCAAGCAACAATAACGTTGATGAGATAGTTAACCATAATATTGCAATGAAGAATATGATGGTGAGAATGGTACCTACCAACCACCCTAAGAGAAATATTTAACATTAATTACTAACAACATTTTCAACAATTGGTTTTCTGCCTCGTGTAAAAATAAAACATTTAAATTCATTTGAAAATTTGATGTCACGACTAAATTCTAAGGTATATTAATAGTTTCTCACCCACAGACAAACAACGAAGCTGACAAAGAAGTACACTGAAATATATTCAAGAGGTGAGTTGAGAACACATTACGAGACAACCCTGTATTCCTCTGTGATATCAACAAACTTGACTTTTGAATCATTCGAATTGTTGAGTTTAATTTGACTTGTCACGATCGATTTGGGATGATTATTTATTTGGGAGAAACAGAACTGTGTACGGTAAAATACTGCTGCTCCATTGGAGTGGTGGTAAAACCCATGCAACTGCCACCGGACTTCAGAATGATGGTTTAATGGATTCGAAAGAAGATGAAGCGACAGGTCTGTATAATTAATACCTATCAGTATTTTTCAAGCTATGCCTACTTCATAGGGTGACCAAATATAGAGATCCACCTGAATAAATCTGTTCATAAGCAAGCAGTTTTGCCTAGGTAAGTTGAGAATTTCAATCCGAACTCAACATCTGATGAAAAAGGTTCATTTAATTTGTTAATATATTCCTGACTGTATCAAAATTGACTTCATATTCGTTCATGTTAACCAAGGAAAGTGCGGAATAAAGTGGACTTACAGAACATTTTTTTAAATTCCATTTTGGTTCTGTGAATAATACACCTATGTATTCACTCAGCAAAAAAATTTTATAACACCCCCTGAAAATTTTATCTTTTACGTTTCAAGGTGCGCAGATTCCAAAAATGCAATGTCCGTCCGCCGTACGCCGTACCACGTGTACCAGCTTCATTTTCGGTCTAAAAAAAGGCGTTCTTTCGCACACAGGCTCCATTTGGGCCCTAGTTGTGTCCCGAAACTTTGCAGCCAGATCGGAATATACCCAGGGGTTTTATGAGTGAAAATGTGTATAAAAATAGGTATTTTTTGTGTTTTAGTAACATGTTAGTAACATGAGCTTTTGAGGTACCGTTTTCCATGTTTTTGGGACAAGAAGACAAAATACGAGGTCGATTTTGACCAAAGAGTGGAAAATTGAGGTTCTAACGAAGTTTCAGACTCAAATTTACGTTAAATTTTGGTCTAACATCGTCTCTCTTCCGCACACAGATTGGGCCCCCATTTGGGAACACATTTGGGCCCTAGCTGTGCTCCAAAGCTCGGCAGCCCGGTCGGAATACACCCAGGGGTGATATGGGAGAAAAACGAGTGTAAAAATAGGGGTAATGTTTTTTAGGGCGAGAAGACCGAATATTTGGTTGATTTTGACCGAAGAGTGAAGAGTTGAGGTTGTAACGAAGGTAAAGCTCCCGAAATTCATTTTTTATTATAGTCAAAAACATGGTAAATTGTCTGAAATCACCATACATTTGTATAATAACACCAGAAGTAGTATCACCAGTAGTATCAGTAGTATCAGTAGCGAATCAAGACAGTTAAATGGTACTATCAATGATCAAAAATAATCTGTTTAAAACAAATCCGAGCCTAATTCGTGTTTTTGGGGGCCAAAATTGATGGAAACCATAAAAAATAGCCATTTCAATAATTGCACATGAAAGAAACAATAAATGAACAGCCAATATTTCTGTAGACGGTATGTCCAATTGAATAATAAACCCATGTGACAAGGACTTTGCAGCGTTTTTGGATTCTGAGTACCTTGAAACGAAAACTATCAAATTTGGTGGGGGGGGGGGGGGGGGTAAAACTGTTTCATGATCGACTCATAAGGTTCGTTATTGAAAATAATAAGCCAAGATCAGGAAAAAGTGCAAAGAAAATACCAAAATATGGTATTGGATCTTGATTCTAGGCAGATTATTTTAATCAAAAATATTTTTGCGCAAAAAAACCTTTCGAACTTGAAAACTGTTCTTAATCGGAATGTTTACTTGCGCCGTAAACAGGGGAATAAATATGGGAAGGTGGTTGGTTGTGTGTTGTATGCTGTTAACAATAAATTAGTCAATCAACAAAAACGTGTAGAGGGCATAGTTACATATTTCCTATTTTTTATGGTTAGAAAATGCGGAACAATTTTTAACATTGCAGTAGGTTGAAGGGGAAGTATAAGCAGGAAGTCATTCTGCCCAACTGGCCCTTTCAATTTCGAAACTCTACAAGATTTGGTTTCCATTATTATTTGCTAATCCCATCAGAATAATCTCCACGGTACGAAATATCAAGATTTTGAAAATTAAAAAAAAATCACTAGGGGCAATACAAAATTGTCCTCATAAAAAAAAACATGTGATTATAGATTTTCTTTAAACAAATAAATGAGTCGGACAATAAATTTTTTGTTTTAACTTACTACTCTTTTCAAATGTGCTTCTATTACTCACCTCTCTTTGTGCGACGAGTGATAGGAATGGCGGGCGTCGAGAGCACACAGTAAGTACTCAATCAACTCTCAGTAAGTACTCAGTAAGTACTCAATCGAGCCCGGAACAAAAATGACCTTTTTGCCACTGCCTTTCATTCTTTCGTCCGCCTCGTCAAAATCTTCTCTTCAATTGATGATGGAGGGGGAGGAAAATGGTCCATTGCATTTCCTTTTACATCCCAGTACATTATGGTGTTTACTTCGAAAGTGCTTGTTTTTGTTTTTATTTTAAACAATTTTGTCGCATAATTTCGTCGCTGGACCATTCCATCACTCTCTGACGCTTTTTTTTCTAATTCAGCGTCTTCAGGCCTGAAAACACATTAGCGGGTGGAAGTGTTCACTCATAAAAGACGAACCTATGCCTTGAGCAATTTTCCGGGTCATTGTGTGTGAGAGTCGCTTTGAGGTGATTAAGGCATCGGCCAGACAACTTGATGATACTGAAAACGCCCACATGGCCAAGTATGGGAGGGCTGAGAGGACTCCGTTCTGCAATATTGAACAGGTTTAGTGAACAACAATATAACACAGATCGTACAGATGGAGATGGCGTCAAATAGGTTGGCCTCCCAGTGAGCAAAGTGCGACACGAACTAAATCACTCGCGAAGAAATCGTGGAAACACATTTCAAAGAAAAACCGAGTTATTAAAAATAAATAGCCTATTTCCACTAATACACGAAAAAACGCGAAAAACACTGTTATACCGGTTTCGGCGATCAAACCGTCGTCAGTAACAAACAATGGAAAGGACCAGTTATTGTTTGTTACTGACGATGGTTTGATCACCAAAACCGGTATAACAGTGTTTTTCGCGTTTTTTCTTGTATTAATGGAAATATACTATTTTTTTAATAACTCCGTTTTTCTTTGAGCTAAATACGGTTGGGCGTTTTCCTCTCGACTTCTACTTCATTTAGGCCAACTTATTTTGAGCCATCTTTATACAGCTATCAATACATAATATATATGTCAGTCACAAGGCATTCCAGAGAGATCATAATATGAGGGACTCTACCACCAGGGGTACAAGTGATATTTTCATGAAAACTGACCCAAGTTGTTGTCAAAAACTTGATTCTGTTCAACAACTTGTGTGCTCTGGGAATATACGCATCCGTTGGGCATCAGAACCTACTTGTCTCAGTGGGGTATACAAAATGTCAAAGTAGGAACTATTCATAGTGTAGGTAGGTACAGGTAAGTAAGCAATCCATGGACACCTTCCAACCAACGACCACCGCTAGACCAGCCAGAATGGGAAATTTTCGTCAAATTTTTATTTAGGGAAAAAAATAGTCAGAACTTTTGGAAAAATGGTAGTTCGAAGCTCATTTTCAAAAATAAGCGGCATTTTTAGATCAAAACAAGATTCAGGCATCATTCCAGGCAGCCTCGATATTGTTGGCACCACGGCAGGCAATACGCTCAATACAATGCATCCAGTACACAGCTCAGACTGTGTTCCCTGTTCCGGTCTGCAATGAGTCAGATTGTGGCTCACTGCTCATCACCCCTTGAACGCCTGCTCAAGACCAAGGAAACCCGTGTTTCTTGTGTACAATAAACTCCTTGAACCCATGCTCAAAACCCGCTGAATCCAGTGTTTCCTGCGTAAAATGAACCCCTTGAACGCCTGCTCAAGACCAAGGAAACCCGTGTTTCTTGTGTACAATAAACTCATGAATGAACCCATGCTCAAAACCCGCTGAATCCAGTGTTTCCTGCGTAAAATAAACCCCTTGAACGCCTGCTCAAGACCAAGGAAACCCGTGTTTCTTGTGTACAATAAACTCCTTGAACCCATGCTCAAAACCCGCTGAATCCAGTGTTTCCTGCGTAAAATGAACCCCCTGAACGCCTGCTCAGAAACTGTTGAAACTTATGTTTCTTTTGTAAAATAAACCCCTTGAACGCTTGCTGAAAGACCATTTAAACCCATGTTTCTTGCATAAAATAAACCCCATAAACCCCTTGAATGCCTACTCAAAAACCATTAAAACTCGTGTTTCTTGCGTAAAATAAACCCCTTGAACACCTGCTCATAAACCACTGAAACCCGTTGTTCTTGCACAAAACGACCTCCTTGAACCCCTGCTCAAAAACCGTTGAAACCCATTTTTCTTGAGTAAAATAAACCCCTTGAACCCCTGCTCAAAACCTCTGAAACCCGAGTTTCCTGCATAAAATATGGAAAAGGTTCGTCCAGGAACCCATGACTTACATTCAAGATTGGTGTGTTTCCTGCGTAAAATAAAACCCTTGAACAACTGCTCAAAAACCCGTGTTTCTTGGTAAAATAAACCCCTTGAACGCCTGGTCAAAAACCGTTGAAACCCGTGTTTCTTGCGTAAAATAAACCCCTTGAACGCCTGCTCAAAAGCCACTGAAACCCGTGTTTCTTGCATAACATAAAGCCCTTGAACGCATCCTCAAAAACCGTTGAAACTTATGTTTCTTAAGTAAAATAAACCCCTTGAACCCCTGCTGAAAGACCATTGAAACCCGTGTTTCTTGCATAACGTAAAGCCCTTGAACGGCTGCTTGAAAACCGTTAAACTCGTGTTTTTTGCGTAAAATAAAGCCTTTGAACGCCTGTTCAAAAGCTGTTGAAACCAGTGTTTCTAGCATAAAATGAACTCCTGGAACCCCTGCTCAAAAACCTTTGAAACCCGTGTTTCTTGCTAAAATAAACCCCTTGAACTCCTGCTCAAAACCCGTTGAAACATGTTATTCCTGCGTAAAATAAACCTTTCCTGCGTAGGATAAACCTGCGTTTCCTGATTAAAATGAACGCCTGCCCAAAAACCGTTGAAACCCGTGTTTTTTGCTAAATATATGGAAAAGGTTCATCCAGGAACCCGTGACCTACATATTCAAGATCAGTGTGATGTTTCTTACAGAACCGCAAAACCTTTAGCTACCAGTTTTAGACCAAACTGAATAATCGACTCGTCATAAATTATGCTCAATGGCTAAGGAGGTCCTGTTTTCAGCGAGTTTACGAAGATTTGTGTTAACAAGTAGTAATAAAAAATAATATAATAGGTGAGTAGAGTGGAATGCCAAGTAAGTAGGGAGATAATAATGCAGGTATTCAAATTATACCTATCCTTTCAAATACGACTGTGAGTTGCGCACTTTCATCCCTTTCTTCTTCAAAATGTTTGGAACATTATTTTTTGCTGCAACATTGTTTTGCAATATGTATTCACGGTTAGTTTTTTCTAGACTAGGTAGGTTGTTTAGATGTCACAACTTCAAGATTGACTCATTTAGCCCTCTTATCCCAATGTAAATGGTGGAGATAATTTTTAAAAAATCATCTTACGTCAAGAGCCCCTATCTTCGTCTTGGTCAGATGATTCATTCATAATTCTCGGATATCATTTTCCAAAAACTTTTGAAATGCCCGTTGAAGATTGTGAATCTGATAACGACGGAGTCGATCTGTTATTGTCAACATCAAAATATTAATTGCCAACGAGTTCCGCCCCGTTGCACTATAATTAAGTACAAGTGTGTCATCGGCGTTAAAATCAATGTCTCCCAACGCCATCTACCAATTTAAGGTCGAGTAGAGCTGAGTGACTATTTTAAAATATAAATATTTATGGTGCAATTTAACATTTGACAACGTTTTCAATTAAGTGATTAGGTAAAAGAAGATAGACTGACCTCTGCATTGTCTATCTTTATTGGTGACGGTTGCAATTAACTGATAACCAACACATTTATGGGGAATTTCAGTTTCAATTTATCGATCGACGGGTCGTCAAGGCCTTAGGGGCCCATTCATGAACTTGGTTTTCTCATGTTTCTGTACTTATATTCTTCATTATGTACTAAATGTGTTTTAATAAAGAACTGAATTGAATTGAAGTACAACCTATTTAAAAGCAGAAAATAGTGCAAAAAACACAGCAGCACATCACCTCAAGTAATTTGAGGAATAAACGATAACAAAATACGTAAAATATGGAAAAGGTTCTTCCAGGAACCTGTGACCTACATATATTCAAGATTGGTGTGTTTCCTGCATAAAATAAAACCATTGAACAACTGCTAAAAACCCGTGTTTCTTGGTAAAATAAACCCCCTGAACGCCTGGTAAAAAACCATTGAAACCCGAGTTTCCTGCGTAAAATATGGAAAAGGTTCGTCCAGGAACCCGTGACCTACATATTCAAGAAGGTGTGTTTCCTGCATAAAATAAACCCCCTGAAAAACTGCTAAAAACCCGTGTTTCTTGGTAAAATAAACCTGCTGAACGCCTGGTCAAAAACCGTTGAAACCCGTGTTTCTTGCTAAAATAAACCCCTTGAACCCCTGCTCATAAACCTCTGAAACCCGAGTTTCCTGCGTAAAATATGGAAAAAGTTCGTCAAGGAAACCGTGACCTACATATTCAAGATTGGTATGTTTCCTGCATAAAATAAACCCCTTGAACAACTGCTCAAAAACCCGTGGTTCTTGGTAAAATAAACCCCCTGAACGCCTGGTCAAAAACCGTTGAAACCCGTGTTTCTTGCTAAAATAAACCCCTTGAACCCCTGCTCAAAAACCTCTGAAACCCGAGTTTTCTGCGTAAAATATGGAAAAGGTTCGTCAAGGAAACCGTGACCTACATATTCAAGATTGGTATGTTTCCTGCATAAAATAAACCCCTTGAACAACTGCTCAAAAACCCGTGGTTCTTGGTAAAATAAACCCCCTGAACGCCTGGTCAAAAACCGTTGAAACCCGTGTTTCTTGCGTAAAATAAACCCCTTGAACAACTGCTCAAAAACCACTGAAACCCGTGTTTTCTGCATAAAATATGGAAAAGGTTCGTCCAGGAACAACCCGTGACATACATATTCAAGATTGGTGTGTTAAAATAAATCGATTCTAATAGGCCGAAAATGCTCATGAGTCGTTTTATTTTATTTCCAACGAGTTTTCTGTTCAGAAAATAAAGGTAGAACGCCTTGAGGTGATTTCCTTTGAATAGATCCAAAAAACGCTGCAAATTATTACACACAGGTTTATTATTTACCTGTATAGATGCCCCTTCTGCGTAGATCACTGTTTTCTGTGGTCTATACCCACCCCCGTGCTCCTTCCCAGGAAAGCCCTAAATCGAGTACTGGACCCAGCCCCGGAATTAATGTTTCTTACAAATTCGCGGGATTCAATAATTCAATAATTAATTATTTGTAGTTATTCATAAGCATAAGGTAAATAATAAACCGCTGCGTAATAATTTAACTGTATAGATGCCTCTCCTGCGTAGATGGTATCAACGCAGGTAGTAGCACTCGTAAGTTCAAGAACTATTGAAAACCGTAAAAAGACTCACGTAAAAAAAGGTATAGGCGTTCTGAAAATTTCAACCCCTATTTTGAATCCCTTAGAGATGACTGACAGTAACTCCGAGCTTCGAGGACCAACTAGACCCCGAACGGAACCTATAACCCGAATTTCGTCAATTTTGGCTCATGGTAACTAAGAAAAGTGCTCAGCAGACTAATTTAGTTAAAGCGCCTCAGGTTTGAGCAAAAATGCCTGAAGGCCTTCTACGTTTTAACATACATTCCCAGGCAAATTCGGAAGTCAGCTCTATCTTGGCACGCGGTGATGATGAAATGGCACGAAGCACGAACTCAAGAAGAGTTGTTGTTTAAAAACGCCTCGTGTGCTCAGCTGTTATAAAAATCTGCGGAAGAACGCCTTGCGCATCAGATAAACAACGCCTCAACCTCGGAAATGAAGCCAGCGAGTAAGAGGCAAAACGCCTTGTGTTGATTTTCATTGAGATGAGGTGTTTTACATTTGAATCTAATGTACGATCTGACGAGTTGAGGCGTTGTTGATGCCAATTTGAGGCGTTTTACCTTGAAATAGTTTATAAAAAAGGCGTTTTACCTTTTATCGCCACATTTTTCTAATTTTAACATGGAACATGTTTTTACAGGAGTAAACCAGGCTGGAAAACGTCCGCGTCCAGTCCAGGTGAACTCGGCTCCCCTCCCCGTCGCCCGCACAGTTCTCCCTCTACCCCACTCCTGCCACCCAACTCCGAGGAGAGCATGGCGAGACCCCACTCCGCCGAAAACTGCCGAGGGGGTTCTACCTACCCGAAAAACGCCAAAAGCAGCTGAGGACGTGTATTACATGGCATTGCGTTACGTCGCTGGTCCGAGGCTTGGAAATCCCACGACGTTTTGTTGCTTCCTCACTACCGAAGGCAGGGAAGCCTTGGATTCGTGATTGAGCAAAAAAAATGTTCATGTCCTCCAAAATGAAAATTTCCACTAAGTACTATTTTCCGTTTCAGACATCGAGGAACATTTTTGGTTTTGTGACTGTCTGTCTATGGTAATTCCTTGCAACACCCATAACTACCCGAAATGATGGTCGAAGTGGGCTGAAATTTCGAGGATAGGTGCGGGTTGAGTCACAGATGGTCCCATACCAAAATCATTGATAAAGTACCGTAACTTTCGTCTGCGCATGTGCAAACGTGAAACAATTGGAACACCCATAACTACCCTAAATATCGTTGAAATCAATTCAAACTTGGAGGGTCGGTCAGGAATAATACTTTGGTAGTTCCAGATCAATTTCATTGGAATGGTAATGTAACTTTGATCTACGCATGCGTGAACATGAAATGTTGACCATTTCCTTGTAACGTTTCTAACTACGCGATAAATAGTCGTAGAGACCTGAAATTCTGAGGGTGTACGCGGGTTGGATCGCAGATGGTCCCGTATCAAAATCATGAAAATCGTTGTCTGCGCATGCGCAAACGTGAAATACTTGGAATGCCCATAACTACCTTAATTATCGTTGAAATGAGTTCACATTTGTAGGGTCGATCAGTATAATACTTTGACGGTTGCGTATGAACTTCATTGGAATCTTACTGTAATTTCCCTCTCCGCTTGTGCTAACATGAAATGTTGACCGTTTCCTTATAACGCTTCTGACTACGCGAAAAACAGTCGTAGAGAGATGAAATTTTGATGGTACACGCGGGCTGGATCGCAGATGGTCCCGTATCATAATGAACCTACCCAACTATTTTATACGTCCAAGTGATTCAAGTGAGGAAGCTATACTGCCTACTCGAATTGGCAGACGTTTTTCTACATGTCTCCATATCCTCTGTTATCATTTACCTATTCGAAAAACATGGTCCATGTTTCCTTGCTTTGATCCTTGATCTAAACTGTTATAATCCGGGGGTCTGGGGGTGTCCCCCAGATTTCATTCGACAATAAACGTACCGTCATGAACACAAACCACTGGCGCCTAGACGCCCCCTACGGCAACAAATTTTTTTAAAATTTAAATTTGATCATTTTCCGAATTAAATTGTTAATTTTGGTTTATTATTTTCAATAATGAACCATTGGAATCGAGCATGAAAAAAAAAATTCTTACCCCCCTCAAAATTTGATGGTTTACGTTTCAAGGTATGTAGAATCCAAAACTGCAATAAAAATATTTCTGTCTGTCCGCCGTACGCCGTACGGGCCACTTTTCTTAGTTACCATGAAAAAAAATTGATGAAATTCGGGTTATAGGTTCTGTTCGGGGTCTAGTTGGTCCTCGAAGCTCGACGTTACTGTGAGTCATCTCTTAGGGGTTCAAAATAGGGGTTGAAATTTTCAAAACGCCTATACCATTTTTTTACGTAAATATTTTTACGGTTTTAAATAGTTCTTGAACTTGCGAGTTTTTTAAGACCATCCGGAGCATCGTACGTCCAGCCGTTCGTTCACAGTAAGGCCCCGAAGTTTGCACCGACAGGCATTTTCGACTCCAGTGTGAATGAAATTGTATACATTCAAACCAAATCTCGTAACCAGAGACGCGCCCACAATAGGAATTTGTGAATACGGCCAATCATTGGTAGGGATCACCTGATTATATTGGCGGAGTATGAAGTCGAGTTGGTTGTTCTGTGATATTATTTAATTTGAAAAATGATGGCTCTTTTGGAGTTTGTTGGTAGGTAGTGAAACTTGAACAAACGTTGAAGTATTATTGATGGGTAAATTATTACTACGGTAAATCATTACTCAACGGTAAATTATTACACAACGGTTCATTATACCATCTACGTAGAAGGGGCTGGAGTTTGTTGGTAGGTACTTTTGCAACTTTTTTCACTCCTCATCGACAATTTCTTTTCAGAACTTCATTATGTGTGTTTCTTTTTGTTAGGTACTGTTTGTCATCGGCAGAATTATTTTAGCAACATTTAACTCGTGATTTAGGTAGGTACCTAGTAACGAGTACGGGGTTAGGTACTAACCTACGGAGGGTCTGCGATCTACATAAATATGCATAGAATAGTACATATTATATTATATAGACGGGTTATCTATACATAGAGCTGTGATCTGTAACAGAAGGGTATTCTATACAAAATAATAAACCGTTGTGCAGGGATTTGCAGCGTTTTTAAATTTAAATTTGACCATTTTCCGAATTAAATTTTTAATTTTTGAAATGGAAAGAGCGTCCAAAAATCAAGGGGGGTGTGTGAAAACCCTATTTTCAACACTTTTCGAGATGAGGCGTTCATCCATTTTACGGCAGATTTAAGTTATTTACGGCAGTGTTGTGGTCAGGGTACGATTGGAAGCACTGCTTATTTTTAATCGCAGGTAATTGTTTAATTCTGCATTTGTCCAACATGCAAAAACGATTAAAGAAACCACCGGCACTTGAACGTATTTTTTTCATCGTGCGTAACCACAATCGCAAGCGCCGACGTACCGATAGCGCTGTCTTATTTCCTGTTATTTGCCTCTAAAAATTGTTCTGGCTCTGCCCCTTCTCAGCCCGGCCACGCTCAGGGTTTCCTCTCGCTCCACTTGAACCGCTATTCAAACTCCGAGGTTAATGCGTTGTCCTTTTTCATCAAAGGAAGACCTTTGTAAGACGCTTTGGAATGCGGCTATAAATCGTTCCGTTTCTAGGAAATTCGCACAACTTTGTGCAACCTGCATTATTCGTTTTCGTCATACGAATTATACTTAGTACAATGTGCCATTCGAGGGAAGTGGCCATTTTGATTTACCTAATGATGAACTTGCACCCATCTGAAATTCTGTATGAAACCAAGGTGTGCTATGGGCGAAAAATAGGTATAAAATAGGTACCTATTTTTTGTGTTTCAGTAACTGAGCTTTTGAGGTATCATTTCCATGTTTTTTAGGACAAGAAGACCGAATATGAAGTCGATTTTGACCAATGAGTGGAAAACTGAGGTTCTAACGAAGTTTCAGCCTTAAATTTACGTTAAATTTTGGTATAAAACCGTCGCTATTCCGCACACAGTTTGGTTCCCCATTTGGGAACATATTTGGGTCCTAGTTGTGCTCCAAAGCTCGGCAGCCCGATCGAAGTACACCCAGGGGTGTTATGGGAGACAAATGGGTGTAAAAATAGGGGTTTTCGAGGTTTTTTTTAAGGTTTTAGTCAACACAAGCTTGTGATGTACCGTTTGCCATGTTTTTCAGGGTGAGAAGACCGAATATGAAGTTGATTTTGACCAAAGAGTGAAAATTGAGGTTGTAACGAAGCTCCCAAAATTAATTTTTTATGAGTCAGAAACCTGGTAAATTGTTTGAAATCACCATAAATTTGTAACATAATAACACTAGAAGTAGTATCAAAAGGTGAATCAAGACATGGTACTATCAATGTTCAAAGATAATGTGTAAGGAAAAAAAAGGAGCCGAGGTCGTGTTTTTTTTTTGGGCCAAAATTGGTGGAAACTATCTATAACAACAATTTCAATTACTGCGCATGAAAAACCAATAAATGAGCAGCAAAATTTCTGTAGGTATGCCCATGCTGGGGGTAAACCCATGTGACAAGGACTTCGCAGCGTTTTTTACACTACACTAGAATGCGGCTATAAATCGTTCTGTTACTAGGAAATTCGCACAACTTTGCGCAACCTACATTATTTGTTTTCGTAGGTTTCGTAATACGAAGTAGTGCAACGTGCTATTCGAGGGAAGTGGCCATTTTGATTTAATGAGAAACTTGTACCCATCTGATCACACTACACTAGACCGCCTACGGTTCACAAAAATGTGATCATATATTATATGGATAAAAAGGTTTTTGTAATAATTAAAATCTAAGTTGAAAATTGGGAGAAGGGGAAGCTGCATGAATCGCTCTGTGATTGGTTGACGAGCGCATGACGTCACAGTTCTCATATCCCTGGGGGATAAGGCGATAATTCCACACTTCCCATCGTCTACCAACTACGTTCATGTAACTAGTTTCCTTTTCGTTATGCTTCGATGTTGAAGCGTGCAATGCTTCAACATCTTCTACACAACAAGAAGTGACAACAACCATTACCATGCTGTATAACAAAAATAAAATACCTCGAAGAAGAAGAAGAATGGAACCAACAACTAACAAAAACAAAGTTGGATGGATTGTGGATGACTGGATGCAAAAAACTCGTGGTGCTATTCCATCAATTTTGTTGTTATTCCAAAAAAATGTACAAATATTGTATTGTGCAAAACTGCGCCAGCTCAACTGCTAAGTCGCCCGAAAGATGGTTCATTGTTGGGCCAACTGGTCAGCAAACCCGGAAAAAGTGATTCGACGTGATAAGGAGAAAAGGCTATAATGCCATTCACCCACAAATGCACAAATCTATGTAACTGTGCGGAGATCATTTTATATAAGTAGGTATGAATATTTACTAAAATAGGTACCTGACGGTGAACAAATCTCCGTCATAACTTTGCTTTTCATCGACGGATAAACTATATCAGGTAGGATACAAAATTAATCATCTGTTTTGTTTCATTACCACGTACCTACCGAATGAGGAAAAGCTGCATATATACAAAAAGTCAAGAAACTGTATCCTCCAAAATCACTAACTAAACATACTGTAGGTTTATTGTAGGTATTTCATTTTGTAAATGAAGCTTTTCCCTCCTATAAGCATACAGCATTTCTCAGGAATTGACGGTTGCGAATGAGCAAAAGGTACCATACATTTGATTGTCATCAGATTTTTGTGAGACCGTCCACCCCCAACTGCTCTGAACCGCAATTAATGAATGAACGGGGCTGACTTCGAAGCAATATAATGAATTTTACAGAAAATTCGTAGCTGGTAAGCAGGCAGGTGAAACGTGCTTACCTACTGTTCGAAGACAGAGAATGCGTCAAGGTTTGTCTCTTTTGAGGATTTGTAACAGCAGTACTGGGAATTCCCTCACCTTACTTTACTTTACTAACTTGGGCCTTGGGCCAGGAATAGTTCGGAAATAGTTAGGTGGCTAATAAAATTAGGCTAGGGAAATAAGTAACTAGTTAAATTAGGCTAGGCTAGGTAGTGTGGCGAACTGATAGGCTAGGATAGAATACGCCTGTGATAGAATAATACAGGTGAGCGGTAGCGACGAATTATGGTAATCACTGGGGAAAAGGTTCAACAAGAACTCAGTGCGTTTTGTACCCACCCACCTACGAATCAATTCCTCTTATTGGTAAGTTAATTAATAATGATATTTAGTTAGATAATTTTATAGAGAACTACATTGGCTACTTGAAGTAGTTGATTCACTTAATAACGGCTTACCTCGTCATCTTCACTACTTTAATTTCGAAATTCTCAAATTTTATTTTCTACAGGAACTCGCATAGGCCAAATGAACAGAGAAGCGGTAAGTTGAAAGACCTCATATTCGCCACTCACTTTACTTAGGTATTTTGTACATTATTGTGAATTATTCTTGCATCAATATTGGGTACAGCACGGAGAATTAAATGAACAGCACCAGAAAGTCGCGACAACACATCCAAAGATTCAGTAACGTGAAGTGCACAGGCGAAGTGGATGGTGGCACGAGAAATGTGACGTCACGCTTGGGGAGTGGGCGGAGTCAGCTGAAGCGGACATTTTGATGGGCTCTCGAAAATTCAAATTTCATTTATTTTTATAAAATCACTTGCACACCTGAAACATTCTTTTGCCGTCTTCAAATCCACTTTTGATTTCGGCATTTAAAAAAAAGTGTGCAAGTTCCTCATTCGTAAGGATGAAACCACACGTACCCTAACCCATCGAATTAAACGTCTCCGTATACCCAACGTTTAGCGGCCATTTACAGTATTTTCTCCCTTCAAGCCATAACTGTCGGACCAGGTTCAAATTTTGTTGCATGCTCTTTCTAGTCCAAGCCCTATCCGCCCCCAAACTGTCACACTTCTGCACTCCTGAGGGGAAAAAGTCGCCGTATTCTCAATTCTGGTTTATTATTTTTAATAATGAACCTTTGGAATCGAGTATGAACAAACAAATTGTAAACTCTCCCCCCCACCCCCCTCAAACTTTTACGGTTTCCGTTTCAAGGTACGTAGAACCCAAAAATTGAATTAAAAAATTGCTGTCCGTCCGCCGTACACCGTACTGAGCACTTTTCTTAGTTATCATGAAAAAAAAAAACGCTGCAAAGTCCTTGTCACATGGGTTTATTATTCTACTGGACATACCTACAGAAATGTTGGCTGTTCATCTCTGTTTCTTTCATGTGAAATAATTGAAATAGCTATTTCTGATCCAAATTTTTGGCCCCGAGTTGGGTACGCTCCTTTTGGTTTATTATTCTGTGAGTAATACACCTATGTATTCGCTCAGCAAAAAAATTTTATAACACACCCTCAAACTTTTTTCTTTTCCGTTTCTAGGTCCGTAGATTCCAAAAATGCAATGTCCGTCCGCCGTACGCTGTACGCCATAATCACTCATGGCTGTATGCAAAAATACAGTTGGCTGTTCCGTGATATAATACTTCATCTGAAGAATGATGGTTATTAAGCATCGGGCCACAGAAAACAGTGATCTACGCAGAAGGGGTAAATATATACAGCTAAATAATAAACCGTTATCTAATAATTTGCTGCGTTTTCTCCACTACTGTTGACCCTCTGGACTCCACCGGTTCAACCGTTTGACTGTAATGATGCCAATCATTCTCTAATCTAAAGACACCGAAAATAAAAAAGATAGCGCTCTCGCATAACTGTAATGAAGGCCACACGGTAATGAGTCAAAGTGGCTCCGGGAGTGGTGGTGTTCCAGAACCTAAAGGATAACCGGGCGAGTAAGACCAGCTATTTTGACGCTCAAAAAGTGTGCTGCTCGAATTAATAATAAATTAATACTCGTAATATGTTTGTGTAACGTCGGATTAGAATGTACGCCTCGTCCTAGTTCAAGACTTCTCGAATGATGGTACCGAGGTTATTAGACGATTATATGGATTATATATATCTGCACAGCATATCCCAACATTATTTGCACAAAAAAAACTACAGGATAAAAATAAAATAGTCTATTTCCACGTACACTAGCAAACTGTAGACCGGTTTCGGTTGTTACACCATCGTCAGTTCACTATAGAAGTAGTATTCTATAGTGTACTGACGATGGTGTAGCAACCGAAACCGGTCTACAGTTTGCTAGTGTACGTGGAAATAGACTATTTTATTTTTATCCTGTAGTTTTTTGCTATGGATTTCCACTATTCCGCCGCGAGTGATTTAAGTTATTTGCACAGATGGGCACAAGGGAAATGTAACATACAGGTGCCATTTTGTGTCCATTTTGCACGTTGTATTAAAGAACAGGGCACATATATGCCTACCTGTACCTACCTACCACTTACCATATACCTATCGTCGTAACATATAGTTATAATGTATGATAATATGATCTGTTGAGGTGGTGGACTCACTTCTTTGATGTTGAACCTCAGGACTTGTTTCATGAATGACGGAAGTTCAGTCATCAAAGTTTCGTAGCCGTAATTCTGACCGCAGTGGGCCGCCATGATCGCCCAAAACGGGAGTGATTTGAGAATATTGAACCAAGGCACTGGCGGAGACTGGAAATAAATAACAACAATCTATTATTAATATTTTAGCAAACATCACCTGCCGGTCTGAGGAATAAATTATAATTATTTTGTCTGACGTATAACCGCAGTGTACAGTTTCAGATAAGATATGAATTTTCTAGGTACAGGTAGTAAGTGTATGTATATTCTAGTGGCAGGTATTTTCTGGAATGAGAGATTGATTTTGGTGTGACCACGGTAAAATAGCGTGTGGGTTTTTGAGAAGCACAACGACGTTTTCTAGCAAGCTTTGATATGATTTAGTGAATTTTAAATTATAAAGAATTTCGAGAGGGGGGGGGGGGGGGGCAAAATAATTTCCTCAATCGAGAACGTTAACACTGCCCTACTTTTATTTCCACAAGGGTTTCATCGCTTCTCAGCCCTGATCTTTGGCTGGAAGGGTTTATTAGACTAATCAATGCAAAAGGGCTATATTCCTCACTAATAATTCATAATTAATTGTTTAAGCGGGGGGAGGGAGGGGGGTCCATTGTGAGATGCCGGCGTCATGGAGTTTCATCCACACAGAAAGGTGTAAACAAAACACTTCATCCACAGTCACATCACATGACAAACATTTCCCTCCTTCCCTGGATGACCGGGCAGATCGTTCGCAAAAATCTTTTGCATTCTCTCTCTTCCTCTCCCTCATCCTCTCCCACGCCAAGAAGTTTATCTTTTAGCGAATTTTCGAAGAAAAGGAAGCTATTGTTCTCGGTCCAAAATTTTTAAAACTCGAATTTCCGAAAGATTTTTATACCAAAATCCGTTTCAGACCATCCTGAATTCCCTGCCGAAAGACACCAAAAATTATATGTATATATATATATATTTATATATATATTTACATATTTATATATTTATATATTTATATATTTATATATTTATATATATATTTATATATTTATATATTTATATATGTATGTGTCATTCCAGACGATAACTCTCGAAAGAATTGAGATAAAAAGTTCAAATTTGCACGAAAAATCTGTCTTGGCAATCGACAGGCTAAGTTCGAAGATGGGCAGAATCGGGTCACCCTAAGGGGGAGTTTTGGGGAGTTTTAGGGGGGGAAATTACCCATAAATTCCCAAAATGAAAAAGTCTGACAAGTGACACCTCATTTTAAAGGTTTTTGTACGCTGAACACGATGGTGAAATCAGAATTGCGATATCTCATTCCATTCTCAAATTGGAGCACTTTGAAGATGAAGGAACGTGGTTATTTCTTGAGATGTTCTTCCTGGTTCGTCTGCTCTAATCTGATAACGGAATGGGATATCGCAATTCTGACTTCACCATCGTGTTCAGCGTTGGAAAATCTACAAACCGAGGTGTTACTCGGCAAAAAATGGAACAAAAAATTTGTTACGTAGGTACCCAATACCTACTCTTCTGGTATTCAAAACATTTTTGATTTCCCCCTCCCCCTCCTTCCACCCCAAATTTTACTTTGCGTAAAACTACTCCTGTTTTAATTTTGTATGGTATCAAGTTGGGAAAACATTGGCCGAAAATTAATTTTCAGAAAATTTTAGGCGGAGGAGGAAGATGCCGAAAACTTCGAAAATTCGCTCTTATAGCCATGCTGCATGACTGTGGTTTTTCTTTTTTATTCATCTAAAAATTCGAATTATTAATGTAGTATCGCTGTTTTGAGGATGGTGACTGTATAATGTATTTTCCAGGGACAAAGTAAGAGAGGGCTTTATAGCGTTTTTTTCCCCTGCCAAAATGGTAGAGAGAGCCTCATGGCCCTAATTTTGGTAGATGTACAATAAAAAGTCAAACAGTCTCTCTCTAGACTTGATGAATGGTGTCTGGACCATGGTATGGCCCTAAATGCTTCAAAAAATAAGGCTATGATAATTGGCAATTCAAGACTTCTCGCTAAAGTCAACCGTAATTTGATTAATATTATTATTGGTAACTCCTCACTGGAATTAGTCCAACAATTCAAAAATTCAGCTATCAACATAACAGATACTCTCAAATGGAATGTGCAAGTTGTTGAACTATGTTTAAAAAAATGTTCAAAAGTCTATATCAACTGCGAAGACTTGCCATTGACTTTCCACAACATGTACGAGCTCAGCTGGCACAAGCGCTATCGGTTCCATAATTCAACTGTGCTTTTCTTGCTTATTGCGACCTAAATAGTGAATTAATGGACAAACTACAAAAAGCAATGAATTGTACCATCCGCTTTGTGTTCTGACTACGGCTCGATACACATGTCACTCCTACCATACGAAGCTAGGCTGGCTGAAAATAAGAGAAAGGAAAAAGTTGTCAATAATGACTATGCTCTTCAAGATCCTTTAATTTCGTAAGCCACAATATCTATATGATCAGTACAATCTTCTCAGCGATGTACATTCATTATCAACACGGAATGCTGCTTCCTCACTTCAAATTCCTCATCACAACACTACATATATTCTATTCAGCAAATCTTTTTTGATGCAATCGATATCAATTTAAAATGAAAATGTTGAGCTGTTTGACCTATCTAAATCTGTTAAGAGTTTTAAAAATGCTTATAGGAGAGTTCTATTAGAAAAATACGAAGACTAAAGGCAACGGAAATATACCCAATAATGTACACTTTAATTTAGTACGATACTATTCATTTTATATTTTATCACAGTATCAAAACAGGTTTAATTTATGTTATTGTATTATTGAACCCTCCAGAAGTCTATTTATTTTCATTTTTATGTATTATTTCATAATATTTTATCTAAGATCTAACTAATGGCGATTGTACGAGGATGAAATTGTTAATTTGTACAGGAAAGATGGAAGAGAGGACCACCACGGCCATAATCTTTTCCTGCTTGTTTAAATAAATGCCGTCAATCAATCTCTCACACTCACTCACTTTCAAAAAAAAAGGAAAGAAAGAAAGATTATTAACAGTCATTGTGTTACTGTAACAAAGTAGGTTAAAGTTGTTCACTAGTCAAAACATAAGGGTTTCGGGGGATCATATCTCGTCTTCAAGTATTCCGTCTCCTACGGTAATAGGGAGGAGATCGTAAATTTTCAAGAGGCAAGTACTTCAAAAGTCAAAACGCGTTATTTTAGCGAAGTGATCTGACAAAAGAAACCGTGGAGATCAGTACTGACTAAAGAACACATCGTTAGGTAGAGGTCTCCCGGTATAACTTTGCCTGTTTCTCCAGCCGTCCGCCAGGGAGATACCGGAAAAATTAGGCTGAGAGACATCTACATACAGTAAAAAACCGGTTCAATTTTCAGTTCCATCCGCAATGAATGGCTCATTTCTACACTCGTGGCAATGAAGCAGAGTAATGGATGGAAAGTTTTGTTACCTAACAATTTATTTGTACACAGTACACGGTATACGCAGACAGAAGGAATCGCTGTGTAGGAATTTGCACGTACGTATCAGTCGGTCATTACGAAATATTTAGAATGATCCGAATTCAATGAATGAAATGGTAGTGTATTTGAAATCCCTGGGCTGTGAACAGTGGCACGGAAGCGTAGGTCATACCGTAACTCCTGCGCTTCCCCAAACTGTCGCTATGATGTATTTCCTCTCGTCCTCCTTGATGGTCGGATGGGAGTCAGGATCCTCGTAGACGAGCCACATGAAGAAGACGCACCAGATAGCGCTGGTGACGCCGAAGAAGTAGAAAATGCTCGGCCAGCCCCCGAAGAAATCGGAGTCCGAGAGAACACCACTCAGCGGCATCGAGATTACCGTCCCGAATTGAGCTCCTGCAATTACCGTAACAATAATTTATATTTTGGTTTATTATTTTCGAACCTTTGGAATCGAGCATGGAGAAAAAATGTTAACCCCCCCCCCTCAAATTTGATGGTTTACGTTGCAAGGCACGTAGAACCCGAAAATGCAATTAAAAAAATTTCCGTCTGTCCACCGTACTTCGCAATTTTCTTAGTTACCTACCATGATCCAAAATTAATGAAATTTGGTTTGTAGGTCCCGTTCGGGGTCTAGTTGGTCCCCGAAGCTCGGCGTTACTGTCAGTCATTTCTAAGGGGAGAAAAATAGGGGTTGAAATTTCCAGAATGCCTTAGATCGAAAACTTTCAATAGAAGGGTGTGGTTTTTTTTACGTTTTTTAATTGATCGTGAGCTAAAGAATTTTTTGAGACCACCCGGAGCATTGTACGACCAGCCGTTCATTTGCACCGAAAAGCTTCGTCAACATGATCGTGAATCAAACTGTATAAATCCGGCCCAGATATCATCACTAGGGAGCATCTGATTATAATCAAGGATGGCTGTATGAAGTCGAGTTGGTTGTTCTGTGATATTATTTCATTTGAAAAATGATGGATCTTTTGAATTTTGTTGATAGGCACTTTTGCAACTTGAACAAACGTTGAAGTACTATTGGGTAAATTACTACACAACGGTAAATTATTACACAACGGTTTATTATACTATCTACTTAGAAGGGGCATCTATAGGTACAGGTAAATTATTAGACGACGGTTTATTATTTGCTTTGTGCTTCATGAATAACTACAAATAATCAATTAATTTTATTATTGAATCCCGCCTTGAATTTGAACTTTAATTCCGGGGCCGGCTCCAGTACTCGATTTAGGGCTTTCCTGGGGGGAGCTCGAGGGGATTGACCCCAGAAAACAGTGATCTACACAGAAGGGGCATCTATACAGGTAAATAATAAACCTTTGTGTAATAATTTGCAGCGTTTTTATAAAATGAATTAGTTAGAAACCGTTCACACTGAAATAACACTAATGAAAAACATCCTAAATAGATACCTAGCCCGAAATATTCAAATCACAGAATTGAGGGTGATAAATAGAGCAGTTCTAGAGTTTATCTCTAGAGATCTAGATTCAACATTCAATGATTTTATTACATACAGTCAAACTAAATCACTTTCTGAATATGGAATCGAAACGACTGGTTGAGTGGGCCAGGAACTGCTAAATTACGACCACCATATTATAGGAAGGTACTTTATGGTGAACTTCTAGTACGAAGGCTTCAGCGATCTAGTGAAGAGAAGAAGATGAACCGGTACATTCCCATTCTTCATTTCATGTTCTTCAAGTTCACATGTTCTTTGGCAACCCTCTGTAGGTCATACAAACCCGTTATAGCGAATTTTCACGGAAGATCAATATGCTGGATATGGGCTAAATATGTTTGTCCTAAGTATCTACTATTATCAATAATTTGTTATAGATAGAAAAATAACACTCAATCCTAGAAGCACCTACTGATGGCATCTACAACATTAGGTACCATTTTCTATACTATCCTAACAGCATGTAGCTACATGTTAGTCTCAAATCATCCGTACATACTTCGAGGTCTTATTCGAATTTTCACACAGATCAAGAATAATTATAATTGTGCCATTTTTTACGGGTCTTTTGATAAACCTAACCCCAATGTTTGAATTTAAAAAAAAATCTTTTTGACGTTCATTGGGTGTTCCAAGTGAAAAAACCAAAATAAACGTTCAAATCTAAAAAGACATCTAAGCGACCATTTAGAAAAATCAATTTCGGGTTGAATGAGACCAAAATTTGCACTCCAACGTAATCGCTGTTTAGATTTTTCTGGTGAATTTTTAAAGGTTTATAAAATGTTGAGGAAAGTTCAACGTTTCTCAAAAATATTCCAATTTTAGTGCTCCATTTCCCAAATGTTTCTAAAATTCAGCGCACGCTACGTGACATGAACGTCTTTACCTGCGTAAACAATTGCGCCCATTCGACTTCTCTCGTTGGGGGGTATCCATTTCGCCAACATGGCGTGGGTGCAAGGAACAATCGGGCCCTGAAACCAATAACGAGATATTAATCCACAGAATTTTCATTTCTTGATTGAATTACAGTCGACACAACCTCAAAACAATGTCGAATTACCGAGTCTTTCATTACCGGGAGTTTTATTTATCGAGAGGAGCCAAGGGAGAATTTCAAACGAACGAGAGTTGAGGAAATCGTGAGACATTTGTGCGATCTCGCTCCCATGTTGACGTTTTCATGAACGAATCTGAACTGAATTGGTAAACAATGACCAGGACGGTGTTCAACTGTTCAAAGATGAACAAGGATCGGGAATAATGTTCGTCCTCAACACTAAAACAAATCGTTTCGCAACCACAACGTCACTTGCAATAATTAATGAGAGCAGTCTCCTCTGACTTCAATTTATAGCGTTCTCGAGGAAAATCGATTCTACTTCAAATTACCGACGTATGCAGGTATTTTTCAGTTCAAGTTCAAGGGACCGGAGAATGTCTTCAAATTAGGCAGGTACCAAGTTTCAATTTACCGAGAGTTTTAATTTTAATTACTGGGAGTCGACTGTACTTGTGCGATGGCTAGTCATATGAAAACTGAGGTTAATGGCACATATCGACACCTGAGAGGAAGAAGGGCCAATCTGACTTTTTCCATTCATTTCTAGACTTCGAACCACTGTTATTAATTCCCATTTCGAGTTTTACTACTTGTTTTTTTTTTCGAAATCACATCTAAAAATCTATAGGCTACAAGAATCTAAACAATTTTCTCAGCTTGGATTGCCCCAAAAATTAATAAAAATAAAAATGTGAAAGAAAGTCCACATTGGTCCTTTGAGACGGAAATCTTGGGAGAATCTCTGAGAGGAAGAAAGACCAATCTGCTTCGATCGGCGAGATTGGCCCTTTTTAGTTCCACTCTTCCGAGCACTGACAGGAGTAAAAAGGGCCAATCTATACACATTTCAATTTATTCACAGGTTTCCACATGTTATATTTTTCAAATAGGTGGTAATAGTTAAGCTAAATCAATAAAAATTACTTTTAAAAATTGACTGTAACATTAGGCATAGTTTGTTAATGCTGAGAGTAAATAAAAGAATGTATTATTGTCTTCTAAAAGGGTCTGATATCTAATTCCAAGATTTATAGAATTTAGCACTATAAATTCGATACTTCTCATTCTCAAGTTTGTCCTAATTTAAAAAATTCGGTGTATTTTGATGAACACTTGTAAAATTCCAAATATTTATTTTTACCTCGGCAAATTATTCTGGAAACTCGCTAAAAGTCTGAGGTACATTATCAATAATCGGTAAACACAACAACGCTGCAAATTATTACACAACGGATAATTATTTTCCTCTACAGTAAATCACAAGATTAGCACTTTTTACTTGCGTCCCAGGAGGCGGTCATCTAAAAATTGTACAGATTGGCCCTTTTTCGCTTTTTGTCTTTGAGCCGGAAAAATATATTGGCCCTTTGGGGAAAAAATCAGATTGGCCCTTCTTCCTCTCAGGTGCCGATATTCGCTCAACGTAGATACCTAATTAACTACCTAAGTATATTTATAGTACGGCACCTACCAAGGCGCTCCCACCTAAATGCTCTGCCATATCTATTTTCAAATTACAATAAACGTTGTAGTTGAGGCATCTAAATATTTATGTTTATATTGACGTTTGGATCACTTCTGTGATAGCCGAATGATCAAAATCACAAACTAGCTCGTTCTGTACAAAGAGACGACACACCACTGGCATTCCTATCAAGATATCCTGGCTGCAACGGCGCAGGCCCAGTTGCAGGAAGGAGGTAGTGCAGTAGGTACTCTTACCTCACAGCTGATATTATGTATGACACTGAGGTACACAGCTACCTACGAAGGTACAAATCATGTAGGTTAGGTGGGGGCACAGCCCTGCATCGACTTTTTAAACAGTCCGCGATTGATTTGAGAATTGGCCACCAGGTAGCAGTTGGGGTTTTGCAACAGGTGTTCTGTTATCGAAGCAAAGGCGTCTGGGAACAATGCAGGCCAAGAAAACGAGATAAATTTGTTTTTTCACGTTTTTGATGTAATTTTCTTGAAACTTCAGTCAAAATTGTGCGAGATTGGGTTGCTCCACAAATGTATCAACCAATTATCGATGAATAGTACTCTAACTAAGCTTTAATTGTGTGGATTAAGTTTTGCTTCAGTTCACTTCACGTAACCTTAAGGCGCGTCCACACCAGTAACAAAACGTGTTACAAACAGTTATATAACCAATGTTATGTAACTTGTTAGAAATTCAACTGAAAAAATGTTTTATAACACGATGTTACCCACAGGTTGTCGGTAAAGATCAAAGGAAGTTAGATAACTTGGTTGTATGACAAGTTGCAAGCTCGTCCACACACACCTGACCCCCACTCTTGTGACAACCCTTGCCCTCCCTTCAGGGTGCCCTCCTGATCAGTTGATGGAAAACTACCTTCCAGTGAGTGCGTCCTGTGGAGTGTTTTTAAATTGACTGGCGTTCTACGTTTTGTGTATTTTGTGGATTTCTGAGTGTCAAGTTTTTTCAAAACCATTTTTGAGGTCTTTTGGTGATGGAGTGGACGAAGGAGAATACGGAGAAATTAATTGAGCAGTATCGTGAGAAAGCTATACTTTGGGATCCTAAGCACAAAGAATACAAGGACCGTAATAAAAAGCAAGATGGTTGGACTGATCTAGCTTCTGATTTTCAAGGAAACGTGGATGAAGTGGAAAAGAAAGTTCGGATGCGAAATTCTTAAAACTCCCATCATCCCTGATTTCCCCACTAAGGGGATCTCTACCGTCTTCCATCAGATCCTCCATCAGGTGAGTTCCACTGTACCGATGTCGAGCTTCCAGCGAAGGTCGCACCCAGTATCTGCGCTCAGTTTGTTGACGGCGAGTTGATAAAATGATAAAGGCTGCTGCGGCCAGCACAACCTCTTCCTCCGAAGCCATGATCACTACTGAATCCTCAAATGATTGAAAGTGTTGCATTTTTTGTTACATAGGTTTAGACGCGTTTAGAGGGGACAGTTTTATAACTTAGTTGTACAACAAAATTTTAAAACATGCTATATAGCATGTTTTAAAACAATTGCTATACAACTTTGCTATTTGTCACTGGTGTGGACGCGCCTTTACTGATCCGCCATTCCCATACACACCAAGTGGGGCAAGTCTCTGCAGGTTCTTGGGGGCAAGTCCCTGCACCCCTTGAGTGCAAGGCTTTGCCCTATTTAGTACTGGAACATATTATTTTGGCATTCCTAACATTGTAAATAAAATACTTCATTATTAAACATTTATTATCTATTAAATAGGTGTGTATTACGTTCTAAGAGTAGGTAATACCTACCAATTGGCAGGTATGTTCAAGAAATTAAAATAACCTTTAAGGCCAGTTGTGATTTGGAATTTTTTCGTTGCTGTTCAAGTTCAGAAGGAATTATTAAACCAATATTTTGTGAGTTTTTGATTATAGTATCTTTTTTTATCCATGTCAATCTAATTGGGGCGAAGCTCTGCACTGCTTTTATTTTTTCCCTTTCTTAAATCAAATTTTTTCCGTGGATAATGATTGGAGGTGATTGGTGTTTACAGTAGTTAAAGGTAAGATCTCTACCTGAAACTCAGAACTACAATTTTGAGGGAATCTGCTCATGGTTGGTCACAATGGACAAAAACCCGAAAATTGCTGGGCTTTGCCCCCACCTACCCTAGTACCGTATCCGCCACAACAACATTTAACAACATTCATATTCAGCACTTCAACTTGGGCCCGTGAATCCCTTTAAAAGCAAGAGGGAATTTGGCGTGTAAACAAAATTTGACAGGTTCTCCGGTGATGTATATCAACCCACCCGAAACAGTCTGTTTGGCTTTGACACACATAGTCCAAGCGCCAAATGACAACGTGAAGATTTTTTTGGCCCTATTTCTGCGGAGAGTGCTCTTTAAATAGTCGTGTTGGCCTTTACTATACGCTTCTAAACAGACCATTAAGGTCAAGACTGACTCTGGACTCAGCGACCACGCGGAAACCTAGTGATATTTGACAAAAATAATGCTGGATCTGCCCACTGGTGGAGAGGCAAGTTCGAACGGAGAATTAATCAGATGCAGCTACTGGTTAATCGCATATGCACCAAATGTTCCGATGCATCCTTGTTACATCTTATTTTTGTTCAGAAAAACTCCGCAACGAGTGTAGTTGATCAAGGATGTTAGGCAGTTTGCACGTATGTCGCCTGTGTTTGCAGTTGGATCTGTGGAAATCTTCAGGTGTGGCAGATACCACAATGACTCAGTGGCAATAAAATATTCTTGTGAAAAAAAAAAATTCAAAAAGAAGACGTAACAGACGTAAATTGCCTGTTGTAACTGAGTCATTTTTGTGGATTGTCTTTCGGCATTCTTTGTCCTACGACACTAAGAAAAGATCCATATTAACCTTTGTTTTTCTTTTCCACACATAGGTGCAGCTGAACATGTTCCATATTTTTATGTTTTGTGAAGTAACAAGGAAAACATCCGCCAAAGTGTGCCACTTATCCAAACATGTTCGAAATTATATCAAGTAGGGGGGGATTTTTATAACCAAAATTCCATTTGAGCGGATAGCACACATATTACGAACGTATCAAGGGGATTGTGGTGAAATTCATAATATATTTATTACCTGTGTACCTACATGGTCGTATCTAGGGGCCAAACCACACACTTAACTACTACAAATTTCACTTGCGTTTTTGCATGTGATTCGCGTTTGCTCAAGTGCAGACGCTGGCATCAGATTCGAGAGTTAAAGGGAGGCTTGTAAATATCCAAAAAGTGTCCTGATTTTGGAAATCTGACATTCACAAAACAGTTTAGCTAAAGGACATAGCGCACCTTGGGACTTCACGAGTCGTGCGAGAGGCGTTGATGGTTTTAGCGAATTTTCAAAGAAAATGAAGCTATTGCAATGGCTTCGAAATTTAAATAATATAAATTTTTGGAAATTTTCTTCATAGAAATCCGTTTCAGACCATTCTAAAACGATTCCTGAAATTTAACACTTTTTTATATGTATATATATATTTATATATGTGTCACTCCAGACGATAACTCGCGATAGAATTGAGATAAACAGCTCAAATTTGCACAAAAAATCTATCTTGGCAATCGAAAGGCTAAGTTCGAAGATGGGCGAAATTGGCCTACTCTAAGGAGGGTTTTGGCGCATTTAAAGTGCGCAAAAATTACCCAAAAATCCCCAAAATGTTATTTTCCAACAAGTGACCCCTCATTTTAAAGGTTTTTGCACGCTGAACACGATGGTGGAATCGGATTTTAGATATCTTGATCCGTTCTCAAATTAGAGCATTTAAAGTGCGCAAAAATTATCCAAAAATCCCCAAAATGTTATTTTCTAACAAGTGACCCCTCATTTTAAAGGTTTTTGCACGCTGAACACGATGGTGAAATCGGATTTTAGATATCTAAATCCGTTCTTAAATTAGAGCATTTAAAGTGCGCAAAAATTACCCAAAACTAGGATAATCTTTAAACTCTTACCCCCCCCCCCCACCCCCTTAGAGTGGTCAGATTGAAAAATGTGAGAAGTATTAATTGAAGACGAGAGTTCGAAGCAAAAAAGGGGGAGGCAAACGATTAGTACAACTCCTTGAATTTCCCATTTGACATATAATTGCTAGAAGGAAGACGAAAGAAAAAATCTATTTCAAATTATTCAATTTAGGTACTAACAGTAAGAGGAAGAAGGTTAGGTAGGTATCTTATCAATTTATTATCAGTATCATACGAATATTTGATATTCAAAGGTAGGTAGGTACTTAACATGATAAAAATAATATCAATGAAGAAGGAAGGATCTACCTACCTAGTAGAGCAAATCTTGAACTGGTTTTAGATACCAGGCCTGAAATCGTAGTCAAGAGGAAAGGCCATTCAGAAGGAACAAGGAATCTACTCATAACAAACGGTAGAATCAGGATGGACAAAACGTACAAATTAAAATAAATACGAAGAGAATATACATAGAAAACCAAATTTTAGACCGAAGTTTTCCTTTATTCAAAACCATAGCCATTAATTCGAATATTTCTTTGAAAATTCGCTCATTAAGTCATGCTGCATGACTGGTTTTTTTAGGACCTCTCTCGGTAGTAAGAGATCTTGTCAGAAGAGGACAACGCTCAGCTGAGAATGAAAAAAAACCGAATTCAAATCCATTTCAGGCTATCCTGAATATAAATCCGTGGGGGAAAAAAACCGTAGGTGTACGAGTGCGTGTTTGTGTGTGCGTGAGTACGTGACAAAATCTTGTGCGCGCAGCCCAGGCTGCAATTCTCAACCGATCTGTGTGGTTCTTATTTTGTTCGATGCAGAAAATTGACTAGTTGTGTACTAATTCGCCGGAATTTCGAAATTCACTTCCAGCTCTCTCTTTTAATACGGTCGTTTAGCAAAAAACTACAGGATAAAAATAAAATAGTCTATTTCCACGTATACCTACTAGCAAACTGTTGACCGGTTTCGGTTGTTACACCATCATCAGTACACGATAGAATGAAACTGCTGGAACTTGAACTCCTATTTATACAACTCGAGTGAATGGTAGTGCAATCTCATTGGCTGTTGAGGCCAAGGAAGTGAAAGGGAGGTGGATCCTGATTGGCTGGAATACAGCACTAGTGAAGGGTGGTACATTCTGATTGGAAAGGAGGTAGGACAAAAGGAAAAAGAAACAAACGCCATGAGGTGATACTAACCAAGCTTACAGAAATAAATCGATCAAAGGTGAATGATTTTGGAAATTTATTTCATTTACAGAAGAGCCTAACTTGTGAATTTTCAGTATTTCCAATTGTTCCAATGCATCCAGTTTCGAACCTTTATTGCAAAGATGAACTATCTCAACTGATGAATTGTTCCTATCAATACTGAAGTTAAATCCATGACCCTCCTCCCTTAAATGATTAGCAAAAGCCAAATTACCAGAACCATCCCTAAAACATCGTTGGTGTTCCCTTAATATTTCCCTGAAGTTACTACAATAGTTTGACTACAATAGTATTTAACTCCACAATCACATTTCAAAAGAGAAACCCCACTCCTATCCTCCAACGGAATTTTATCTTTTACATTACCCAGATTAAGGGAACACCAACGATGTTTTAGGGATGGTTCTGGTAATTCGGCTTTTGCTAATCATTCAAGGGAGGAGGGTCATGGATTTAACTTCAGTATTAATAGGAACAATTCATCAGTTGAGATAGTTCATCTTTGCAATAAAGGTTCGAAACTGGATGCATTGGAACAATTGGAAATACTGAAAATTCACAAGTTAGGCTCTTCTGTAAATGAAATAAATTTCCAAAATCATTCACCTTTGATCGATTTATTTCTGTAAGCTTGGTTAGTATCACCTCATGGCGTTTGTTTCCTTTTCCTTTTGTCCTACCTCCTTTCCAATCAGAATGTACCACCCTTCACTAGTGTTGTATTCCAGCCAATCAGGATCCACCTCCCTTTCACTTCCTTGGCCTCAACAGCCAATGAGATTGCACTACCATTTGTATAAATAGGAACTTAAGTTCCAGCAGTTTCATTCTATCGTGTACTGACGATGGTGTAACAACCGAAACCGTTCTACAGTTTGCTAGTATACGTGGAAATAGACTATTTTATTTTTATCCTGTAGTTTTTTGCTATGGATTTCCACTATTCCGCCGCAAGTGATTCAAGTGACGGTCGTTTAGTACAAATACTGGGTGATGTATGTGCAATGTGTGTCTCCATCGTGTCTGGATAAGAGTTCCGGGTCTTGCCGACGGCTTTACTGTGTGCCCTCTCCAAATCGTTGCCCCAATGCTTCATCGAAATCCCGTTTATTATACAGCGAAACCGACTGTCGCGAGCTTCTGAGAGGTGTTTTGCGTATGAATAACAGCCTAGCACGGAAGCCATGCCGAGATACCATCCTGTAAGCTTCTTAAACATCCAAAAACGTTGGATTTGTCTCACCTCTCCCAAACCCTGAATGAGACGAACGAGGATGAGACTGATTTTGCCGTACTCGGCAGCGATGGGTACGAGGAGGCCGAAGACGGAGTTGATGAGCATACCACCGGCCAGGAACCACTTGGCGCCGTATTTCTTGGCCAGGATACCGCAGGGGATCTGCGTGATGCAGTAGCCGTAGAAGAACGCGCTGAGGATGTAGGACTGCTCACCCGTCGTCCACACGAACGTCCCTTCCTTCCCGTGCTGGAAAATAGCAAACACGATCTTCAAGCATTCATTTTGCTGGTATTATTTAAACTCCTTCAGAAGAGTTCGAGAGTAAATGCATTCGTATCAATATCAATTTTACCTCCCCACTAACTGCAGAAAAAAAAGCCTCGAATGCACCCATAATCCAAACAATTCTAAATCAAAATTCCCACAAACGTTTTGCATTTCAGATAACAAGAAACGAATTCATTTTCGTATACGCCAATAGTCAACTTTTTGTAACCACCGCCGTATCAAAAAACGCTGCAATGTCCTTGTCACATGGGGTCACTGCTGGACATAGTAGAGAAATTTTGGCTTTTCATTTCATGGGCAATTATTGAAATGGCGACTTTTGATGGTTTCCACCAATTCTGACCCCCAAAAACATGAATTGGGATCGGCTTTTTTTAAAAAGATTATCTTCGAACATTGATAGTACCATTTAATTGTCTTGATTCACCTGCTAATACTAATTCTAGTGTTATTATACAAATATATGGTGATTTCAGACAACTTCCCAGGTTTTTGACTCATACAAAATGAATTTCGGGAGCTTACCCTTCGTTACAACCTCAATTCTTTACTCTTCGGTCAATATCAACTTCATATTCGGTATTCTCGCCCTAACAAACATGGAAAACGATTCCTCACAAGCTCATGTTCACTAAAACCTCAAACATCCCTCGAAAGCCCCTATTTTTACACCCATTTTTCACCCATAACACCCCTGGGTTTATTCCGATCGGGCTGACGAGCTTCGGAGCACAGCTAGGACGCAAATGTGTTCCCAAATGGGGAGAAAAAGTGTTTGCGGAAAAACGACGGTTTTATACCAAAATTATCGTAAATTTAAGACGAAATTTGACGGAAATTTGAGACTTCGTTAGAACCTCAGTTCTTTGGTCAAAATCGACTTCATATTCGGTCTTCTCGTCCCAAAAACACGGAAAACGATACCTCAAAACCTCATGTTACTAAGAATCTACGCATCTTGAAACGTAACGTAACAAATTTTGAGAGGGTTTTATAAAAACTGTTTGCTGAGCGAATACATAGGTCAGGAGCGTAGCGTGCCTCTGGTGACGGGGGTACCGCAATGAATCCCCCCCCCCCCCCCCACCAACATTCACACTTCCTCGCACACTCTAAAAATGTAAGCAGTTCTTAGCAAGCTGTTTGTCAAAGGAATTTTATGATATTATTGATTTCCAAATTCATTAGAAATAATTCATAACATTCCCTTGCAACAAAATAAAAGGTTTTTCGAACTACAGCCTGATAACCATTGGTACCTATTGTATGTTTCAACAGTGAAATGCCGAGTGTACTCACGGTTACGTTCCTTCACAACTCTCTTGAAATCAGGCATCAGATGATGTCGTTCTTTTCGCTAAAACTACGAGAACTAAACGAACGCCGAACCACGGAACATATTAACGCAACAACTATCCATTTTAGGAGGAGACTTAGGACACTAGGAAGATTCGAATTCAAACAACTAAACCTGAAATTAGGAACAATTATTGTGAAAACTACAAGTAATAAAATTATGAGAAAACAGGCCGTCGTAAGAATAGCTTCCGAAAAGCAAAATGGATGACAGTGACACTAGAAGTTGTCAAAGTTTTTTTCTCGAGTTTTTAATTGATAGCTACAATCGATCCATACGCCAGTATCCCTCCTCACCAAGATTGGATACGCTGGATATTTGCGCTAGCCCAACTTACTAACACAGTCTCCTGAAGATGTGTAAGACACTCACTCACACACGCAAACACACTCACACAGACGATGTAGAGACACACACACATCGGATTCTGGGCCTCCGCAGGACTGGTAGCGGTACCCCAGCGACCTTGAGATTTCAAATATTCGAAACCTGCCGAAAACCATATGATTCTAATCGACAAATCGATACTTGGCTGTTTTTCGTCCATGACTGGCAGACATGGAGGTTGGAGGATAGTTCATGGAGGGAGAGTCATGGAGGATGGAGTTATGAGTGGACAATTCAAATTGCTACCTACCTACGGAATGTAATTTTTTTCATTTTTCGAGTAGGGTAGCGCCGGTACCCCAGGTACCCCTGACGCTACGCGCCTGACATAGGTGTATTATCCACAGAATAATAAACCAAAATTAGTCGAAGGTTTTTCAATTCAAGCCTACCGTAATTCTCGTACCAACAGCAAACCTGACTTGAAACTCATAAGTTACTGAACTGATTTTGATGAACATTTCAGGAATCACATACAGGTTGGCCTCTGCATGAAGATGGTTCCACATGGATTTCCGTGGGATCAAGATGATGAAGGGGACTGTCGATAAATGTGCAAACAATGAAACCGTCGTAACTGTCGTCTCTTGTGTACAAATCAGACCCCTTGACCACAGTGAACTTCATAGGCTCAGCAGACCATCTCTTCGTACTTGTTCGACCGATTTTGTTGGAAATTAAGGGTTGATGCCTCGTACAGTTCCGCACAATTTTTGGGGTCCTAGGGGTTATTTTATTTGTAGGAAAAATCTTTGGATACCTTGATGTAATAGCCGAAAATTATAATAAAGGTGAGGCAGTCCTTTTGCTTCATCTTCGAAGAGACAGAAATAGAGGAATACGTGGTAATTGTAGGGATGCGCCAAATATTCGGTTACTATTCCGTAACGTTTTGAGTATTCGGCCTAATACCGAATAGCAGACCACATATTCGGCCAGAATAGTCACTTCGTCATATGCAAAGAAAGGAAAAAATAAAATTTATTATAATATTATTTTATATCTTATTATTATTACTAATAATGTAATGTAACATCAATCAATTCAGCAATAGGATAATGGATGTGTTTGGCTCTAACATCATTTATGTCTCATTTTTTCTTCCTCACTACCGAGGGTAGGAAAGCCTTGGATTCGTGACTGAGTATAAAAACGCTGCAAATCCCTGCACAACGGTTTATTATTTTGTACAGAATACCCTCCTGTTACAGATCACAGGTCTCCGTATAGATAACCCTTCTATATAAGATTTATGTACTATTCTACACATATTATATAGATCGCGTACCCTCCGTAGGTTAGTACCTAACCCCGTACTCGTTACTAGGTACCTACCTAAACCGTTGTGTAATAATTTACCTGTATAGGTTCCCCTTCCACGGAGATAGAATAATGAACTGTTGTGTAATAATTTGCCCATCAATAATACTTCAACGGTTGTTCAAGTTGCAAAAGTACCTATCAACAAAATCCAGCCCCTTCTTGGTAGATGAGCCGTTGTGTAATAATTTACCGTTGTGTAATAATTTACCGTGGTTTAATAATTTACCGTTGTGTAATAATTTGCCGTTATGTAATAATTTACCCATCAATAATACTTCAACGGTTGTTCAAGTTGCAAAAGTACATATATCAACAAAATCCAGCCCCTTCTGGGTAGATGAGCCGTTGTGTAATAATTTGCCGGTGTGTAATAATTTGCCATTGTGTAATAATTTACCCATCAATAATACTTCAACGTTTGTTCAAGATTCAGAAGTACCTACCAACAAAATCCAATAGTCCATCACTTATCAAATTAAATAATGTCGCAGAACAAACAACTCGACTTCATACAGCCATCCTTGATTATAATCAGGTGCTCCCTAGTGATGATATCTTTTATGATTTATACCGTTTGATTCACGATCGTGTTGACGAAGCTTTTTGGTGCTCACGAACGGCTGGACGTACGATGCTCCGGGTGGTCTCAAAAAATTGTTTAGCTCAAGACAAATTTAATGTCGTAAAAAAAAACCCATACCCTTTCATCGAAAGTTTTCGAGCTACGGCGTTCTGACAATTTCAACCCCTATTTTGAACCCCTTAGAGATGACTCACAGTAACGTCGAGCTTCGAGGACCAACTAGACCCCGAACGGAACCTATAACCCGAATTTCATCAATTTTTTTTCATGGCAACTAAGAAAAGTGGCGCGTACGGCGGACAGACAGAAATATTTTTATTGCAGTTTTTGATTCTACATACCTTGAAACGTAAACCATCAACTTTTGAGGGGGGTAAGAATTTTTTTTTTTCATGCTCGATTCCAATGGTTCATTATTGAAAATAATAAACCAAAATTGTATGTCTTCCAAAATAAAAATTCCCACTACCATTTTGCGTTTCAGATCGAGAAACATTTTTGGTTCCGTATCTGTCTGTCTGTGGTAATTCCTTGTAACGCCCATAACTACCCGAAATAATGGTCTAAATCGGCTGAAGATCATTGAAAAAATACTGTAACTTTAGTCTGCGCATGCAAACGTTAAATACTTGAAACGCCCATAACTACCTTAAATATCGTTGAAACAAGTTCAAACTTGGAGCGTCGATCAGGAATAACACTGCGATAGTGCCACATGAATTTCATTGGAATCGTGCAGTAACTTTTGTCTGCGCATGCGCGAACATGAAATGTTGACCATTACACTGTAACGTTTCTGATTACGCAAAAAATAGTCATAGAGAGCTGAAATTTTGAGGGTGCACGCGGGTTGGATCGCAGATGTTCCCGTTTCAAAATCATGGAAATCGTTCCGTCTGCGCATGCGCAAACGTTAAATACTTGAAACGCCCATAACTACCTTAAATATCGTTGAAATGAGTTCAGATTTGGAGGGACGATCAGGAATATACTTTGACAGTTCCATACGGGTTTCATTGGATTTGTACAGTAACTTTCATCTGCGTATGCGCTAACCTGAAATGTTGACCATTACACTTTAACGCTTCTAACTACGCGAAAAATAGTCGTACAGAGCTGAAATTTTGTTGGTACATGCGAGTTGGATCGCAGATGGTCCCGTATCAAAATGAACCTACCCAACTATTCTATGCGTTCACGTGATTAGAGTGAGGAAGTTGTACTGCCTACTCGAATTGGCAGACTTTTTGTGAGTTTTCGTTGCACTGAACAATGTTCATTTGATTCAGTTTCTTGAAGGTGGTAGTTGTACTAGTACAGCGGTTCCCAACCTTTTTTCACTGCCGTATCCCTTGAGATAAATTTATTTCAAATTGTACCCCCAAGAAAAAAAGTACCATTGGGATAATTCAATTCCATCTGTACGGCTGAGCCCCATCACCACCCTACTCCCTGGATTCATCCCTTGATATCATCCACTTGTATCAATGAAACTTTACCACAGTCTGGTGGTGATATACAACTGATGGTGCAAGTATGAATGGAGACGTACCACCCGGGGTGGGGCAGTAGGCTGTGTCCTTTGGGGCACCCCCGGCCTGCGGGGCAGCTCGCTTTGTTTTTGCAATAAAGTTGTTGTTTGTTTTCATGGAAAGTGAATATTTACGCAAGAGTTTTTTTTTTTTATCTTTTATTTGACAATAAAGTTATTGCTCCAAAATTAGGCCTATATGTGTTTCTAGTAAACTTAGTAAATTCTAAATACCAATAACTGTAAAAAAATAATAACAAAGTAAATACAATGTTTCTTATCACGAAAACATACTAGAATTAGCAAATAAGTTTATCGAAAAAAAAAAGAATCAAAATTATTCTTAAAACAAGTCAAAACTGTTTTAGTGTGACCTTTGGGCCTGTTTTGTTAAAAATTTCCGTACAAACAGGCATTCCGTACAAAAACCTCTACATTTCCGTGCAAAACGTATATATATCCGTACGGGTTGGCAACACTGCTGCGGGGAGCTTCGGAGTGAAGGAAAATACTGACAGCGCTCCAAGGGGGATAGTGATGAGACGGACCAAAGACCGACCGATAGCGTCGAGTGGCAGACCTTGACCTTGACGAGCGAGCGTGAGTCTGGCCATCGCAGCGTGAGTGAGACCAGGCGCAAAAACATGAAGTCCGCCATTACCAAATATTTTTGGCGTACCCCCAAGGGGTACGCGTACCCCAGGTTGGGAACCTATGTACTAATACTAGACTCGCCATTACTACGTTGTGAAGCAGGTTTGATTTTTTCGAATTCCTCTTTGTGTTTGAGCTTCAAGTGATTTAACATTCCCGCGGTAGACGCATTTCTTCCCTCTCCACCGCGCGAAATAGTTACGTAACAGAATACAGAGCCACAACGATATGCAACGATAACACTGAGAAACTGACGAACATGAACATATTGACCTAACGAGTGACTAATATCAACAGTCCGATCAACGGTTCAATCAGCAGTGTCAATATTTAATATTGTCAGTAGTGTCTCGTGTCGGCTCGCAGGATACCGTATTGTTCTCGTTCTCTTTCAACCTTCAACTCATGAAGGTAAACAAATCCAACCGAATAATTACGCCGAATATTCGGTTATTCGGTCAGAAATTTGGCCGAATATTCGGTATTCGGTACTTAGAATTATTACCAGTTGCGGTGCGTGGGGTCTGAAATCGATGGGGCACCAGACCAGAACACAAAACCAACACATGTCTACAAAATACCCTAAGGCCACAACACCTACTGATTGAGTTATATTCAGCAAAGCTTGTCTCTTTTAATCAACACTCTATCATCGTACGAAAACGTCGAGAATTTCTACAGAAAATTAGCCACCAGATTCATGTGTTAGAAAAATATAGTAAGCTAAAATACAACAAAACAATGAACCGTCGGCTGGTAGCTACTTGAATCTTGAATGGAAAAGCTATTGACTGGAAGCTAGGTAGTTATCTATATGTTGACGCCGATTAACCCACAAACCACAAACAGCAAACAGGACAAAACGCACGTAGGTACCACAAATACAAATCTGTCATCAGAACCGGACTGAACGCAAAACGCGCAAAATTTGGCGCAAAAAAAATTGAAAACTGACAGAAAGCGAATGTGATTCAGAGAAAACAAATCAGAAGAAGCATCTCGTATCGAGATGACAAATTGAATCGAAGGGATCGCATCGATTGTGAAATGAACGATTCTGGGGTTGAAATCAGATTCTGGAGCAGTGGCCCAAAGTGGGCGTGGCGAACAACATTTTTACTTGACTGAGCTTGCGTGGACGGGCCACTTTACTCGGTTGCCATGGGAACACTAGGTCCCAGGACCTGCCAGTTTCAGAGCCTAGTTTTCGATTTATATTGCATGACATCGATTACTGTTTCTATATTCTGATAAGATGCTCCGTCTGTGGAGCTACAGGGAGCCAACATGACGGAACCACATATTGAATATCCATAGCCAGAGAACTCTGGCGAGTCGCTGTTGAACTTTGTGAAAAATGCTAGGTAGGTACAGTTTACGGAAGGAAATTCAAATGCCAACTGAACACTGTGTGATGAATTTAAAATTGGCTAAAATTCACCACGAGAGGCGAGGGGGGAATTTGCCAGTTCTGGTTAAGGGCGAAACCTCCACCACCGGCTGGATCTTTTTGGATGCGTGCGGTTAAGGGCGGACCTCCACTGATCTTTTATGGAATTTGCCAGTTCTGGTTAAGGGCGTTACCTCCACCATCGGCTGGATCTTTTTGGATGTGTGTGCGGTTAAGGGCGGACCTCCACCGATCTTTTAGGGTTGTTTGCTAGTTCTGGTTAAGGGCGAACCTCCACCATCGGCTAGATCTTTTTGGATGTGTGCGGTTAAGGGCGGACCTCCACTGATCTTTTATGGAATTTGCCAGTTCTGGTTAAGAGCGTTACCTCCACCATCGGCTGGATCTTTTTGGATGTGTGTGCGGTTAAGGGCGGACCTCCACCGATCTTTTAGGGTTGTTTGCCAGTTCTGGTTAAGGGCGTTACCTCCACCATCGGCTGGATCTTTTTGGATGTGTGTGTGGTTAAGGGCGGACCTCCACCGATCTTTTAGGGTTGTTTGCTAGTTCTGGTTAAGGGCGAACCTCCACCATCGGCTGGATCTTTTTGGATGTGTGTGTGGTTAAGGGCGGACCTCCACCGATCTTTTAGGGTTGTTTGCTAGTTCTGGTTAAGGGCGAACCTCCACCATCGGCTGGATCTTTTTGGATGTGTGTGTGGTTAAGGGCGGACCTCCACCGATCTTTTAGGGTTGTTTGCTAGTTCTGGTTAAGGGCGAACCTCCACCATCGGCTGGATCTTTTTGGATGTGTGTGCGGTTAAGGGCGGACCTCCACTGATCTTTTATGGAATTTGCCAGTTCTGGTTAAGGGCGAACCTCCACCATCGGCTAGATCTTTTGGGAGAAGGAGAGAGACATGGTAAGGAGAGAGAGAGAGAGAGTAGCCAGCGGCTAGAGGAATCGTAGAATGATAAAAAAGGCGAAGGAGGCGAGTATTTATGTTACTGGAAGTCGTCTCCCTCCATCCCCTATTTGCTAGGGGATGGTGGGGACCCAGGTTGTGCTCTGACTCCTGCGGCTTGTTCCCCACTCGTATGGTTTATTTGGTAAGAACTAAAGTTGGCTTATGAAATATTTGTGAGAACTTAAATCTGCTAGGAGTAGTTCCGGGAGGGACTCACGACACACTTGGAGTTTTTTTTAACTCTTAGTGTTTCTGGGTGCCCGGGCAGTGGCCCAAGTGGCCTTATGGACGCAACGCCCCTGATTATTACTATGTTCGGCGCATCCATAATTTATTGGAATAAGAAATCTGAGCAATGACGCAAGGCTTCTGTCGTTGCGGAGGGCGAAAGTATCTGCCGATCCAAGTTCTACGGAGACGAGACGATGAGAGGTAATAATAGAAACAAGTTGCAGGGAACTCCCTCACTCGACGTTATCCAGCGGTTCATCAAGTCTGGCATCCCGTCTGTTCCGTGACCGAGACACCGCCGGTTCGGTCGTCCACTTTTCAAGAAGCGCACGTAACAGCCGACGCAAAACCTGCTTTTGAAGATTTAGGTCGCCTTGGGATAGGACCGACCTTCATCTCTCGAGAACGATGACCGCTTGCACGGCCGGCTCGGGCCTTCGGTTATATAATAAAGCCGAAGGCATGAAGTGTGATTTATACAAAACAGGTAGACCCGAAAAAAAAACCGCCGCAAAGCCCTTGTCACATGGGTTTATTATTCTACTGGACATAACTAAAGAAATGTTGGCTGTTCATTTATTGTTTCTTTCATGTCCAATAATTGAAATGGCTATTTTTGATGGTTTCCACCAATTTTGGGCCCCAAAACCATGAATTAGGCTCGGCTTTTTTAAAAAAGATTATTTTTAATAATTGATTGTACCATTTAATTGTCTTGATTCACCTGTTGTGTACAACTTGCAGCGTTATTATACAAATTGATGGTGATTTCAGACGATTTCCCAGGTTTCTGACACATAAAAAAATGAATTTTGGAAGATGAACCTTCGTTACAACCTCAATTTTCCACTCTTTGGTAAAAATCGACGTCATTTCGGTCTTCTTGCCCTAAAAAACATGGAAAACGATACCCCACGGGCTCATGTTCAAAAAACCACCACAACAAAAAAATCGAAAATCCCTCGGAAAACCTTATTTTTAAACCCATCCCCCCCCCCCCCCACAACCATAAATCTCTGGGTGTATTGCAATTGGGCTACCGAGCTTCGGAACACAACTGAACCCAAACACTATTTTCACACCAATTTTCCACTCATAACACCCTGGGTATATTCCGATCGGGCTGCAAAGTTTCGGGACACAACTAGGGCCCAAGTGGAGCATGTGTGCGAAAGAACGAATTTTTTAGACCGAAAATGAAGCCGGTATGCGTGATACGGCGGAAGGACGTTGCATTTTTGGAATCTACGCACCTTGAAACGGAAAAGAAAAAAATTTTGACGGGGTGTTATACAAATTTTTTGCTCAGCGAATAAATAGAAGTATTATTCCAGGAATAATAAACCAAAACATCGAAAATCCCTCGGAAAACCCTCATTTTACACCCATTTTCCCCCCATAACACCCCTGGGTGTATTCCGATCGGGCTGACGATCTTCGGAGCACAACTAGGACCCAAATGTGTTCCCAAATGGGGACCCGGAAGAACGACGATCCCTGTGTGCAGAAGAACGACGATAAGGTAATTTAGGGCTGAAACTTCGTTAGAACGTCAATTTTCCACTCTTTGGTCAAAACCGACTTCATATTCGGCCTTCTCGTCCTAATAACATGGAAAAACAATACCTCACAAGCTCATTTTACTAAAAAACCAAAAAACACTATTTTCACACCTATTTTTCACTCATAACACCCCTGGGTATATTCCGATCGGGCTGCAAACTTTCGGGACACAACTAGGGCCCAAATGGAGCATGTGTGCGAAAGAACGAATTTTTCATACCGAAATGAAAGCAGATATGCGAAGATCTTCTGCATTTTGTAATCTACTTGAAATGTAAAAGAAAAAATTATGAGGGTCTTACAAAAATTTTTTGCTTAGCGAATACATAGGTGTATTATTTACAGAATAATAAACCAAAATGGACCGTTTACCCCTGCGAGAATGACAGCTGACCCCGCTGATGAGTAGTGAGCTGTCCTCACGTTACCCTGACAAAGGATGGGACACGTGACCCATCGTTATCCTGATATCTCGCACCTGTGTCCACATGACTAAGGGCCGGTTTAACAACTCTCTAGTTAAAACTCTGATTAGCTAGTCACTGATTAACGTTAATAAGAGATTTTAACTAATCAGAGCTAAAGATGCGTTTATCAATGACTGGATGGATACTAAATAACAGCTATTTAGCGTTATAGCGAGAGACAACAACGCCACCACTACAATAACTTGAAAATCCCGTAAAATTCCCGTAAAAGGCGCAACATTGCGAGTTGGACGGCGTTTCCGGTAATGTTATCGTTATCGTCACATTCCTCGCCAAACGCGGCCAAATTATAATTGTGCTCCTCTAGTCCTCTGCATATTTGTTATAAATTTTTATTTGTACGAATGTACCAATGTATTTTCTTTGTGGTTCCGCGGCGGCTTCTGCTGTCCCTCACCGGCTTCGGCTTTTGGTTTATTATTCTGTGAAAAATACACCTATGTATTCGCTCAGCAAAAAATTTTTATAACACCCCCTCAAACTTTTTTCTTTTCCGTTTCAAGGTGCGTAGATTCCAAAAATGCAATGTCCGTCCGCCGTACGCCGTCCGCCGTACGCCGTCCGCCGTCCGCCGTACGCCGTCCGCCGTATCACGTGTACAGGCCTCATTTTCGGTCTAAAAAATTCGTTCTTTCGCACACATGCTCCATTTGGGCCCTAGTTGTGTCCCGAAACTTTTCAGCCCGATCGGAATATACCCAGGGGTGTTACGAGTGAAAATGTGTGTAAAAATAGGTACTTTTTGCGTTTTAGCAACATGTTGGTAACATGAGCTTCTGAGATATCGTTTTCCATGTTTTTGGGGACGAGGAAACCGAATATTAAGTCTATTTTGGCCAAAGACTGGAAAATTGAGTTCTACCTAATGTTCAGCTCCCAAAATTGATTTTTTATTAGTGAAAAACCAGGGAAATCGTCTGAAATCACCATCAGTTTGTACAATAACACTGGAAAAAGTGTCAACGCGTAGATCAAGACGATTAAATGGCACTACCAATGATCAAAGATAGTTAAGAAAAAAAGAAGAAAAAAAAGAGCGTACCTAATTTGTGTTTCAAGAGCCAAAATTAATGGAAACCATCAGAAATAGCTATTTCGATTATTACGCACGAAAGAAACAATAAATGAACAGCCAGCATTTCTATAGGTATGTCCAATAGAATAATAAACCCATGTGACAAGGACTTTGCAGCGTTTTTGGAATCTACGCACCTTGAAACGGAAAAGAAAAAAGTTTGAGGGGGTGTTATAAAATTTTTTTGCTGAGCGATTACATAGGTGTATTATTCACAGAATAATAAACCAAAAACAAGCGTACCTATTTCATGTTTTGGGGGCCAAAATTGGTGGAAATCATCAGAAATAGCTATTTCAATCATTCCACATGAAAGAAACAATACATTTAACAGCCAACAAAAATCTCTAGAACTCCAATAGAATAATAAACCCATGTGACAAGGACTTTGCAGCGTTTTTTTTCTTGATCGTGTGGAATCAGCATCATTCGCGCTCGGTTCTGTATTTTTGCGAGTTCCGTCGCATTACGGTATTTTCGTAGTAATGTGCTTTCCCGAGAACAACATTAAAATGTCTCAGCATTCCAGTACGTACGCAATATTTCCATCGAACGTAGACAAATTATTCAGCTCCTGTAGTGACCAATATGCCTATTCGTACGTGGGTTTGGCGTGCTGCAAAGGTTGTTACCTACTTGATTTCAGTGTACCTTATCAATGAAGTGTACCAATGAAATATTATTTTTGATAGGTTTTCAGTATCAGTATAAGATTTCAATGTGCCCAATCAATGGGAAACCCATGAAGTATTCTTTTTATGTTTGGAGGAATCAAATGCGGGTCTTTTTGTTTTTCAAATTGCAATGGTGCACGAAAAAATATTCCTTCAAGTGTTCAGTGTTGATAGTTTCCGATAACGAAGAAAATAAATAGTAATAAAGAACAAAAAGTGTAGTTTCTTTGGATAGCGGAAACTGGAGTGGAAATCCACAACATCCTATGTCCCAAAATACGGTATTTTCCCTGCCGAACCAAGTATTTCTATCCATACAAGGTGTCAAAGTTCATTTCTCCGTTGGAGATATCCTAATCGTCCATTTCTATGTCAGAATCCATGAAAAAACAAATGAAAACACTCGCTACTCGCCAAGTTTGGGCACAAATAGGAACAGAAAAAACGAAAATGCAATATGGCTGCCCGCTAATCAGACTTTGACTGGGCAGTTAAATTTTTAACTAGAGCTTCGATCTCCAGTTAAAGATAGTCGTCACTGATTAGCGATAATCAGCTGCTAAAGTGAATTGATAAACGGGATGATACCGGGGATCCCGGGTGACGGGGGATAATCAGAGATTTGACTTAGTCAGACTTTAATCGGGCTTGTGATTGATAAACCGGCCCTAAGTTTCTGGCATCGACTACCGCCGTTCGCCTGTTTAATTGTTCAGACCGCAACGACACTGTTTATGTGGAACAAGGTGGCGCGAAAGGCCTTGTGTCGTTATCCGGGCAAAATTCCAATTTGTTTTTCAAAAACATTTAGCGGATGGTGTCAAACGGTGGGTGCGTGATGTAGGTATAATAATTGCATTGCTCACACTATATGACACGTGTACCCAGCCGATATTGTCCACGCGATTAATAAATTTTTATTATTTTATTTTGTATGATTCATTACCTACTATTTTTGAATACTTTTGTTTTTGCATTAATTCATGTGGTCAATCATTCAATGAGGGGTGAAGGGGGACACGTTATAAGCGGGGTAAACAGTCAAGAAAATTTCACCCCGGGTTTAATAAAGTGGCAAACTGCGGGCCAGTTCCCAATGCCATTCACAAAAACGCTGCAAAGTCCTTGTCACATGGGTTTATTATTCTATTCGACTTACCTAAAGAAATGTTGGCTGTTCATTTATTGTTTCATTCATGTGCAATAATTGAAATAGCCAATTTGGATGGTTTCCACCAATTTGGACCCCAAAAACAATAATTGGGCTGCAATTTTTTTGTATTAGGAGCGTCTTAGAGCAAAATTTAACATAAATTTAAGGCTGAAACTTCGTTACAACCTCAATTTTTCACTCTGGTCAAAATCGACTACATATTCGGTCTTCTCGACCTAAAAAACGTGGAAAACGACACCTCGCAAGCTCATGTTACTAAAACACAAAAAATACCTATTTTGGTTTATTATTTTCAATAATGAACCATTGGAATCGAGCATGAAAAAAAAAATTCTTACCCCCCCCTCAAAATTTGATGGTTTACGTTTCAAGGTATGTAGAATCCAAAACTGCAATAAAAATATTTCTGTCTGTCCGCCGTACGGGCCACTTTTCTTAGTTACTATGAAACAAAATTGATGAAATTCGGGTTATAGGTTCCGTTCGGGGTCTAGTTGGTCCTCGAAGCTCGACGTTACCGTCAGTCATCTCTAGGGATTCAAAATAGGGGTTGAAATTTTCAAAACGCCTATACCTTTTTTTTACGTGAATCTTTTTACGGTTTTAAGTAGTTCTTGAACTTACGAGTTTTTTAAGACCACCCGGAGCATTTTACGTCCCTCCGTTCGTTCACAGTAAGGCCCCGAAGTTTGCACCGACAGGCATTTTCGACTCCAGTGTGAATGAAATTGTATACATTCAAACCAAATCTCGTTACCAGCGACGCGCCGACAATCGGAAATTGGGCGGAGATAAAATCATTGCTAGGGGCCACCTGATTATATTGGCGGAGTATGAAGTCGAGTTCGTTGTTCTGTGATATTATTTCATTTGAAAAATGATGGCTCTTTTGGAGTTTTTGATAGGTAGTGAAACTTGAACAAACTTTGAAGTATTATTGATGGGTAAATTATTACTACACGATGGTAAATCATTACTCAACGGTAAATTATTTCACAACGATTCATTATACCATCTACGTAGAAGGGGCAGGAGTTTGTTGGTAGGTACTTTTGCAACTTTTTCACTCCTCATCGACAATTTCTTTTCAGAACTTCATTATGTGTGTTTCTTTTTGTTAGGTACTGTTTCTCATCGGCAGAATTATTTTAGCAACATTTAACTCGTGATTTAGGTAGGTACCTAGTAACGAGTACGGGGTTAGGTACTAACCTACGGAGGGTCTGCGATCTACATAATATGTATAGACTAGTACATATTATATTATATAGACGGGTTATCTAGATACAGAGAGCTGTGATCTGTAACAGGAGGGTATTCTGTACAAAATAATAAACCGTTGTGCAGGGATTTATACCCATTTTGGTTTATTATTTTCAATAATGAACCATTGGAATCGAGCATAAAAAAAATTCTAACCCCCCCTCAAAATTTGATGGTTTACGTTTCAAGGTATGTAGAATCCAAAACTGCAATAAAAATATTTCTGTCTGTCCGCCGTACGCCGTACTGGCCACTTTTCTTAGTTATCATGAGAAAAAATTGATGAAATTCGGTTTATAGGTTCCGTTTGGGGTCTAGTTGGTCCTCGAAGCTCGGCGTTACTGTCAGTCATCTCTAAAATAGTTCAATAGGTAAGTTCAAAATAGGGGTTGAAATTTTCAGAACGCCGTATCTCGAAAACTTCCAATTGAAGGGTATTGTTTTTTTACGTTATTAAATTTGTCTTGAGCTAAACAATTTTTTGAGGCCACCCGGAGCATTGTACGTACAGCCGTTCGTGAGCACCAAAAAGCTTCGTCAACACGATCGTGAATCCAACGGTATAAATCCGGCCCAGATATCATCGCTAGGGAGAACCTGATTATAATCAAGGATGGCTGTATATGAGTCGAGTTGGTTGTTCTGCGATATTATTTCATTTGACAAGTGATGGACTATTGGATGGACTATCTTGTTGGTAGGTACTTCTGAAACTTGAACAAACCTTGAAGTATTATTGATGGGTAAATTATCACACAACGGCAAATTATTACACATCGGTAAATTATTACACAACGGTAAATTATTCCACAACGGTTCATCTATCAAGAAGGGGATGGATTTTGTTGATCGGTACTTTTGCAACTTGAACAACCGTTGAAGTATTATTGATGGGCAAGTTATTACACAACGGTTCATTATACTTGACCACGAAGGTAGGTACTGACCACAGAAAACAGTGATCTACGCAGAAGGGGCATCTACTCCCTATCAACAATATTGTCCTACAGAACTTCATTATTTGCGTTTCTTTTTGCCGTTTTAGTTACTGCTTGTCATCGGCAGAATTATTTTAGCAACATTTAACTCGTGATTTAGATTGGTACCTAGTAACGAGTACGGGGTTAGGTACTAACCTTGGAGGGTCTGCGATCTACATAATATGTATAGAATAGTACATATCTACTATATAAAAATAAGTCGGGTTTTCCTTCCTGACGCTATAACTCCAGAACGCACGAACCGATTTCCACGGTTTAGCATTCGTTGGAAAGGTCTCGGGCTCCGTGAGGTTTATAGCAAAGAAAATTCAAGAAAAATTTCAACAGAAAAGCGGAAAAATCTTTTCACATACAGCGCCATCTCTGATACATAGCATGTACTACAAACCAATATTTTAAGTAGTGTTAAGTAGTACAAACCAATATTGTGCGTGATACATAATTCACTTGGAAACTACTAACATTTCAATTGGAAACCATCAAATCAATCAATCAATCAATCACGTGTATTGTGCAAATTTTATTCAATTTCAACAGCAGGCATTTGTCTTTAAGGTGGTAAGTTGAACTGTGTAAATTATGTGGATCGTGCATTTGAGGTTAAATTCACCACTCTGTCCATAGTCCAAAATGCCTAGAGGACGACGTGCGAACATCGGCCGCCGCACAAGACATGCATGCCAGCAACAAGTGTATTCACAGAACTTAAGCGAAGAAAGACAAAATATAATAAGAGAAAATGCCCGATTGAGACAACGCGTGAGCACACGAAGATCATTGGCATCATACAATCGCTTGGCATTCCAATATGATCCCACTGCGAACTACAGTGATGATGAAAATTTAGATATTGGACAAATGACGACTATATGCCGATATTGCAATGCGTTAAAGTTCAAAAGAGAAACGGCTGGATTGTGCTGCGCAAGTGGAAAAGTCAAACTGGATCCATTACTTACACCACCACAGCCAATGAAACCATTGTTCGACCAACATTCTCCTTTTTGGGCAGAAATGAAGACACTCAACAAACTATCTGTAATTTTTTATCCAACTAGTTGGACTCCTAGTCGGATCGTTTTTCACCACTCACGCTCCGACTCGTTTTCCAACTAGCGATCCAACTTCAGTCCTCGTTCTGGTTTCGTACAGCCGCGTCGTTGTAAACCGAAAAATGTATCGGGTGCAGTCCACGCTTAATGTGACCAGGAAACGGAAAATAGCAGCATTGTGCGTTTTGGCCGCATCACTTAATAAAGAAAAAACAATCAGTCATGCAGCATGACTTAATGAGCGAATTTTCAAAGAAATATTCGAATTAATGGCTATGGTTTTGAATAAAGGAAAACTTCGGTCTAAAATTTGGTTTTCTATGTATATTCTCTTCGTATTTATTTTAATTTGTACGTTTTGTCCATCCTGATTCTACCGTTTGTTTATTACGTAATTGTACTAAGTGCTTATTTATTTGATCGCTGTGGGTAAATTCAAGGAGTTGTACTAATCGTTTGCCTCCCCCTTTTTTGCTTCGAACTCTCGTCTTCAATTAATACTTCTCACATATTTCAATCTGACCACTCTAAGGGGGTGGGGGGGGGGGGTAAGAGTTTAAAGATTATCCTAGTTTTGGGTAATTTTTGCGCACTTTAAATGCTCTAATTTAAGAACGGATTTAGATATCTAAAATCCGATTTCACTATCGTGTTCAGCGTGCAAAAACCTTTAAAATGAGGGGTCACTTGTTAGAAAATAACATTTTGGGGATTTTTGGGTAATTTTTGCGCACTTTAAATGCTCTAATTTGAGAACGGATCAAGATATCTAAAATCCGATTCCACCATCGTGTTCAGCGTGCAAAAACCTTTAAAATGAGGGGTCACCTGTTGGAAAATAACATTTTGGGGATTTTTGGGTAATTTTTGCGCACTTTAAATGCTCTAATTTGAGAACGGATCAAGATATCTAAAATCCGATTCCACCATCGTGTTCAGCGTGCAAAAACCTTTAAAATGAGGGGTCACTTGTTAGAAAATAACATTTTGGGGATTTTTGGGTAATTATTGCGCACTTTAAATGCTCTAATTTGAGAACGGATCAAGATATCTAAAATCCGATTCCACCATCGTGTTCAGCGTGCAAAAACCTTTAAAATGAGGGGTCACTTGTTGGAAAATAACATTTTGGGGATTTTTGGGTAATTTTTGCGCACTTTAAATGCGCCAAAACCCTCCTTAGAGTAGGCCAATTTCGCCCATCTTCGAACTTAGCCTTTCGATTGCCAAGATAGATTTTTTGTGCAAATTTGAGCTGTTTATCTCAATTCTATCGAGAGTTATCGTCTGGAGTGACACATATATAAATAAATAAATATATATATAAATATATATATATATACATATAAAAAAGTGTTAAATTTCAGGAATCGTTTTAGAATGGTCTGAAACGGATTTCTATGAAGAAAATTTCCAAAAATTTATATTATTTAAATTTCGAAGCCATTGCAATAGCTTCATTTTCTTTGAAAATTCGCTAAAAAAAGTGTTGGGTGAAGAAATTGTTCCAAGATCGCGTGAACTACTGTGACACGAAGTTGCTAAATATCATTGATGAGGATGATTATATAAACTACCTCAGAATGGACAACTCCACATTCACGCTTTTAGTTGAAAAAGTTGGCCCTTGAAAAAGTGCTATCGTATTTCAACAACACGTTCAGCAGCTGTTGCTGAGCTGCTTTTCGCGCGTTTCGGTTCGCATACAGAGAACAGCTACTGTCCCATAAGCAGACACTCTCTCTGTACACATCAATAAAATCCGAAGTCCCTTCAATACTCATTCTGACCACGAAAAAAAAAACAATGAAAATGAAAACAAATAGGTAATGAAAATGAAAACAATTTGCGGGAGACCAGAGACCCGAGTTCTCCGAAGGTCGCACTCAGAGTGAGAAAAGTTGGAAGACTTTGATCCGACAGCCCCATTTATTCACGTTCCAACTCCGTCGCTGGTCGGATGTCGGACTTTCGTGTTGGGCCTTTCGTTGTTCCGACTCGTCCGACTAGACTTCCAACAATCCGACAACCCCATTCACGGTCCGATATCGGATCCAACATCGGATGTTGGAATACAAGTTGGATAAAAAATCGGACCGTGAATGGCCTGCTTAAGATCAGAATTGAAGCTATGACTGGATTCATTCAAGTGACGTGCAATGGCCGAATCACCCTTATTATCCCTGAAATCTTTTTCATGTTCCTTCATTATTCCTCCAAACTTCCTACCAGTTTGACCACAACAGTCAAGTCCACAAGAACACTTCAATTTATACGCACCACTTTTATCTTGAACATTAATTTTATCTTTAACTGAACTAAATGAAGATCTGAGATTATTCTTAGTTTTATATCCTACTTTGAACCCACCGAAGTTAATACTTTACCGATTTTGTCCGGAATTTTTCTATAATACGGTATACTGATCCAAATCTTCTCTTCAGTCGTAGCTTCTCTAACTAGGTTTTGAAACTCTTTCCCTGCTATCAATGAGATCCCCCTCATAGCCATTACTCGCCGCTGTACATTTAATAGCGAACTTTTCTTTAGCTGAATTCTGTTCATTCATCGGTATAGATAAAGCTCTGTTAATCATACTATGGACAGCAGCATGTTTTGGGTGATTTGAAGTACTATGTGGTAACATAACTATAAGTACCTACCTTTCCTGTATATATGGAAAACTTATGTTTTCCATTATTCATCGAAATGGAAAGATCAAGAAAATGTAGGCGATTACGTCCGAATTCTGAGGCGAAGTCAATGAATGGATCTGCGTTATTAATTTTTGTAGGTATGAACCAAGTTGTCGTTCAGTTCCTTTCCAAAGATTGATGATGCTGTCTACGTAGCTATACCAGTAAAAAACCAGTCATGCAGCATGACTTAATGAGCGAATTTTCAAAGAAATATTCGAATTAATGGCTATGGTTTTGAATAAAGGAAAACTTCGGTCTAAAATTTGGTTTTCTATGTATATTCTCTTCGTATTTATTTTAATTTGTACGTTTTGTCCATCCTGATTCTACCGTTTGTTTATTACGTAATTGTACTAAGTGCTTATTTATTTGATCGCTGTGGGTAAATTCAAGGAGTTGTACTAATCGTTTGCCTCCCCCTTTTTTGCTTCGAACTCTCGTCTTCAATTAATACTTCTCACATATTTCAATCTGACCACTCTAAGGGGGTGGGGGGGGGGGGTAAGAGTTTAAAGATTATCCTAGTTTTGGGTAATTTTTGCGCACTTTAAATGCTCTAATTTAAGAACGGATTTAGATATCTAAAATCCGATTTCACTATCGTGTTCAGCGTGCAAAAACCTTTAAAATGAGGGGTCACTTGTTAGAAAATAACATTTTGGGGATTTTTGGGTAATTTTTGCGCACTTTAAATGCTCTAATTTGAGAACGGATCAAGATATCTAAAATCCGATTCCACCATCGTGTTCAGCGTGCAAAAACCTTTAAAATGAGGGGTCACTTGTTGGAAAATAACATTTTGGGGATTTTTGGGTAATTTTTGCGCACTTTAAATGCTCTAATTTGAGAACGGATCAAGATATCTAAAATCCGATTCCACCATCGTGTTCAGCGTGCAAAAACCTTTAAAATGAGGGGTCACTTGTTAGAAAATAACATTTTGGGGATTTTTGGGTAATTATTGCGCACTTTAAATGCTCTAATTTGAGAACGGATCAAGATATCTAAAATCCGATTCCACCATCGTGTTCAGCGTGCAAAAACCTTTAAAATGAGGGGTCACTTGTTGGAAAATAACATTTTGGGGATTTTTGGGTAATTTTTGCGCACTTTAAATGCGCCAAAACCCTCCTTAGAGTAGGCCAATTTCGCCCATCTTCGAACTTAGCCTTTCGATTGCCAAGATAGATTTTTTGTGCAAATTTGAGCTGTTTATCTCAATTCTATCGAGAGTTATCGTCTGGAGTGACACATATATAAATAAATAAATATATATATATATATATATATATATATATATATACATATAAAAAAGTGTTAAATTTCAGGAATCGTTTTAGAATGGTCTGAAACGGATTTCTATGAAGAAAATTTCCAAAAATTTATATTATTTAAATTTCGAAGCCATTGCAATAGCTTCATTTTCTTTGAAAATTCGCTAAAAATGAGACTATCCGAATTACATTTTCGGAAAATTTGTTTTTCAAGAAAGTGCACATAAATATCTCCAAGGAATGGAGATAATGGAGTTCCCATTGCAACCCCTGGTTGAGAATAGCATTTCCAATCGAACAAGAAATTATTCTTCGTCACTTGAATGAATCCAGTCATAGCTTTCAATTTCCATCTCAAGGCAATTTGTTGAGCATATTCATTTTTACCCGAAACAGATTACGTAGGGTGTACTTGAAAAATTCGAAATTATTACGAGTGATTGGTTGGGTAAATCTTTGAATGATGTAATTCCTTTAAAGTTTTTCTCCATTATTGCGTTAATTTCTGTAACTGCTAGGTTCCTCTTCCCCCTATCTCCCCTAACTTCCTTTCACTTTTTGGCATTCATTTCCAGGGCCAATCAGAATCGACCACCTTCACTTTTGGTTTATTATTCTGTGAATAATACACCTATGAATTCGCTAAGCAAAAACATTTTTTGTAACACCCCTTCAAAAAATGTTCTTTTACGTTTCAAGGTGAGTAGATTCCAAAAATGCAATGTCCGTCCGCCGCATACAGGCTTCATCCGCATACAGGCTTCATTTTCGGTTTAAAAAATTCGTTCTTTCGCACACATGCTCCATTTGGGCCCTAGTTGTGTCCCGAAACTTTGCAGCCCTACCGGAATATACCCAGGGGTGTTCTGAGTGAAAATGTGTATAACAATAAGTACCTACTTTTTGTGTCTTAGTAACATGTTAGTAACATAAGCGTTTGAGGTATCGTTTTCCATGTTTTTTGGGACAAGAAGACCGATTATGAAGTCAATTTTGACCAAAGAGTGGAAAATTGAGGTTCTACCAATGGTTCTGCTCTCAAAATCGATTTTTTATGAGTCAAAAACCTGGGAAATTGTCTGAAATCACCATCAATTTGTATAATAACGCTAGAAAAAGTGTCAACAGGTAAATCAAGACAATTAAATGGCACTACCAGTGATCAAAGATAATTTGAGAAAAAAAGGGCGTACCTAATTCGTGTTTTGGGGGCCAAAATTGGTGGAAACAATCAGAAATATCTATTTAAATTATTTCACATGAAAGAAACAATAAATTAACAGCCAACATTTCTGTAGATAATGTCCAGTAGAATAATAAAACCCATGTGACAAGGACTTTGCAGCGTTTTTTCCCTTCACCATTCATCTTCAAAACCAATCCCGATCCCTTTTCACCAACCACTTTTCACTTTTGGGGCTATTTACAAGCCTTCAGTGCCTTCAGTTATTGTGTGTGTTACTGATGATGTTTTGATCACCGGAACCGGTATATTAGTGTACTTTTCGTGTGTTAGTGGAAATAGTCTAACTTTCAATAACTCAGTTTTCTCTGAAATGGGTTTCCACGATTTCCTCGCGAGTTTTCGCGACTACAGCATCTCAAAAGGAGCGTTTCATGAAAATACCGTGTGCTCATGCAAAGAGTTATGTCCTGGTAGATCTGAGATGGGTACTTTTTGAGTTCGAAGAGCGGGCATCAGTGAGCCTGAGTAATTTACAGCTTTTTCGATAATTACGACGGTGGTAACGGCATCCGGCTCATACGGGTAAACCGATTTTATAGGCATTTTTCCAAGGTCAGAGTAACTATGGAGTTTTGACAAAGATGACGACGTCTAGCTAACCTTACCATCAGGGTGATATCTCCTTATTTTATATATCTCGAGTTTTATCTGCACTTTGACTATTTCATGCGCTTATGTACTTGTATAGATATGAGCGAAGCGCAGGCGTATTTCTTATGATGAAATTAAGTAAAATATAGGACTAACACCCTCGGGGGTCCTGGGTGTTTTCGGACATTTGAACCACCTTCGCGCCAAGAGCTCCACTATTATGTACGTCGTTTCCAGTTGGGTGATCCATTTGAATTAGCTTTTCTTCCTGCTGGCCTCAAGGCTCGGCATCCAGCGTTTAACAGATAGAAAAACCTGCGGAATCATCTCCAGTCATCCCCCGCCAAGGTTTTTGGACAATAATAATTATAGGCTTGGCGAAACTGATGGCAGGTCTGCTGAACGGCTGCGGCCAGCGTGATGACTCGGTCTTTTCACGCGTCTCAAGATGACCGCGTCGAAGATGGGCGAATCTGGTTTATTATTTCCGATAATGAACATTTGTAACAGTCGGGGCTGTTCTCGATACATTTTGCTTCCGAGTCTGCGAAGCAGCGGAAGCCTTGTGTTCACTTTCGTGAGCCAAAAAATTTTTGTCATCAGAAATCAAAATTTCCACTTGCATTTTGCGTTTCAAAGCCTACTGAACAAATTTGGTTCCGTGTCTGTCGGTCTGTGAGTCTGTGAATCTGTGAGTGTGTGAGTCTGTGAGTCTGTCCGCATTTCCTTGTTACAGCCATAACTTCCACGATTTTGAATTGATTCAGCTCAAATTTTGAGGGATGGTGCGGATAAGGCCCCTTGAGGTCCCATACAAATTTCAACATGATTGATCCAGCGGTACGCCCTGCGCATGCGCTAACGTTAAATTCAACAAACACGCATAACTTTCACAATTTTGATTCAATTTCGCTCAAATTTTCAAGGGTTGTTTGGACAAGGCCTAGTGAGTTCCAGTATGAATTTCAGCATGATCGGACCCTCGGTGCGCTCTGCGCATGCGCTGGCGTGAAATAGATTCAATTTCCTTGTTACAGCCGTGGTAACCAAAGATTTCACCCAATTTCAATGCAATTCTCAGGGATTAAGCAGGTAGGGCCCATTGAGGTCCCATATAAATTTCAACATGATAGAGCCAGCGGTTCGCCCTGCGCATGCGCTCTGTCTGTCTGTCTGTCCTTCTATGCACGGCCAAACGGCTCGACGGATATCGACCAAATTTGGCACGAATATCCAGTAGGCTCCCAAGTTGTGCAACGTCGCATTTTCAACTCCCTGACCATAGCGGAACTATGGTCGACCATGGTCAACTCCTGAATGGCTAGATGGATATCGACCAAATTTGGCACGAATATCCAGTAGGCTCCCAAGTTGTGCAACGTCGCATTTTTAATTCCCTGACCATAGCGGAACTATGGTCGACCATGGTCAACTCCTGAATGGCTTGACGGATATCGACCAAATTTGGCACGAATATCCAGTAGGCTCCCAAGTTGTGCAACGTCGCATTTTCAACTCCCTGATCATAGCGGAACTATGGTCGACCATGGTCAACTCCTGAATGGCTTGACGGATATCGACCAAATTTGGCACGAATATCCAGTAGGCTCCCAAGTTGTGCAACGTCGCATTTTCAACTCCCTGATCATAGCGGAACTATGGTCGACCATGGTCAACTCCTGAATGGCTTGACGGATATCGACCAAATTTGGCACGAATATCCAGTAGGCTCCCAAGTTGTGCAACGTCGCATTTTTAATTCCCTGACCATAGCGGAACTATGGTCGACCATGGTCAACTTCGTTAATTGAAATGGTAACCCCTATTTTTTATCGCGTATTCGTAATCTACGTGAAATTCTATCTACGATCGACCCTTCGGACTACCCCCGCGGTCGACCATAGCGCATCCATGGGCCCCTCCATGGTCGAATCCCGAATTGCTCAACGGATATCGACCAAATTTGGCACCAATATCCGGTAGCCTCCCAAGTTGAACGTAGGCGCATTTTTAATTCCCTGACCATAGCGGAAATATGGTCGACCATGGTCAACTCCTGAATGGCTTGACGGATTTTGATAAAATTGGGCACAAATACCCGGTAGGGTATGGGATTTTTCCGTCGTTTGTTGGTTCCACGATACTGCGTACAGCGAATCTCGGATAGCGAGCGAAGCGAGCGGTCAGGCTAGTTATGTATAATGGACGTAATGTATTATGGAAGTCATGTTATGTATAATATGTATATTTCATGTAATGTTATGTAATGTTACGTTATGTAATGTAATGTTATGTAATATGTATATTTAACGTTATGTAATGTTATGTAATGTAATGTAATGTAATGTAATGCAATGTTATGTTATTTTGCTTCCGAGTCTGTTCTATTTTATAATGGGTCACTCTGATTGTGACGAGGAAGCTCCTGTGCCATCACCTTGGCAGTGTATTTTTCTTCCGGTGGAGACGGGATCGGTTTGGGGAAGCCTAATCGATATCCCGTCTTAACCAGTGATTATCTCGCTGGTCTAGGAGGGATACTCTCGAGGGTCCATCCCCACTTTTACACCCTGTCACATGGTAGCAAAGCGTGGTTAGGTAGTATGCGCTGAGCACTTCACCATACTCCATCCACTTTTTGTGGGCTTACCAGAAGGATAAGCCCAAAGGTTTCCCAGAAGGATTCCTTTACTAACAACCTATCCCTTTGATAATACATACATCTATTGGCTTCCCCACCCCCTTTCCCCCCTTTAGAGTGTCAGTATAATTAAAATATACTGAGCTCATTAGAAGGCGATTGATGCCATATCCCAATTGACAAGTCCCAATAGTTGTTCCATCCCAACGATGGAGGTTGATCACCTAGAGGTTGCCCAGATGAGCACAATTCACTGGACAACAACCTCTGACAACATTATCCGCCAATACTCGTATGTAGGAGCTTTGTTCTCCACAGTAAAATATTATTGAGGTAGTACCATCACGATGGAGGTTAGTCATCTTGAAGTTTTTCAGATGTCTTTTCCTGAACCAGAACTTCATACTACTTTTCATTCCCCTTTTCCCTCTCATACTTCTGCTACGCCAAAGTATGTCATGTGGGGAGAGGAGTGAAACAGTGTGGGCTGTTCTCGATACATTTTTTCTTCCGGTGGAGACGGGACTGCTTGGGGAAGCGTAATCGATATCCCTTCTTAACCGGTGATAATCTCGCTGGTCTGGGAGGGGGACTCTCGAGGGTCCACCCCCACTGTTACACTCTGTCACACCTTTGAAATCTTTCAATTAAACGTTTTGATTTGACAGCAATCGAGAGATTGTTGAATTCAGTTTTCATAAATTTGTAGGTTTTTGACATTTCCATGTCTTTACTTTGGCACACAAACTCGAAAAGCGTTACCAAAAAGCGGCAGGAAAACCCGTTATGCACCATTTCTGATGATTTTCGCTTACAACCGATTCGTTTCTACAGACTTCATGTTTGCCATTTTCCATAGTTTCTATCACTGGTTCAGCATCCCTTTCAGTCAGCCTAGCCGTAGGTAGTTCATATTTATATCCCTCTAGACATTAGATGAGTTTCAAATGTGAAAACTGTGAAAACCTGACAAAACTTTTGTAAAGACATCGCACACAAAACGCTTGCGTACAAGTCCGCAACACATTGAGACATTTTCATGTTGTATCAAGCTTTATCTTGACAGTACGTAGGTAGCTGAGAATCATTCTCGCTTGTTCTTTCTTCATCATCAGAAAAGAAATTGTAAAGCTGTTTGGTGCGATTTCTTAATTTTGCGCTCTTTCAAACACGGAACCTTTAAAACGACCTGTTCACACACAAAACGGGTAATCGAAATTAACAAAGGAACATCTTCTTAGTCCTGAGTTAGGACTTGAAAGGAAATACACTGCCAAGGTGATGGCACAGGAGCTTCCTCGTCACAATCAGAGTGACCCATTATAAAATAGAACAGACTCGGAAGCAAAATAACATAACATTACATTACATTACATTACATAACATTACATTACATTACATAACATTACATAACGTGAAATATACATATTACATAACATTACATTACATAACATAACATTACATAACATTACATGAAATATACATATTACATTACATTACGTCCATTATACATAATTGCGAAAGTTATGCGTGTTTGAAGAATTTCACGTTAGCGCATGCGCAGGGCGAACCGCTGGCTCTATCATGTTGAAATTTATATGGGACCTCAATGGGCCCTACCTGCTTAATCCCTGAGAATTGCATTGAAATTGGGTGAAATCTTTGGTTACCACGGCTGTAACAAGGAAATTGAATCTATTTCACGCCAGCGCATGCGCAGAGCGCACCGAGGGTCCGATCATGCTGAAATTCATACTGGAACTCACTAGGCCTTGTCCAAACAACCCTTGAAAATTTGAGCGAAATTGAATCAAAATTGTGAAAGTTATGCGTGTTTGTTGAACTTAACGTTAGCGCATGCGCAGGGCGTACCGCTGGATCAATCATGTTGAAATTTGTATGGGACCTCAAGGGGCCTTATCCGCACCATCCCTCAAAATTTGAGCTGAATCAATTCAAAATCGTGGAAGTTATGGCTGTAACAAGGAAATGCGGACATACTCACAGACTCACAGACTCACAGACCCACAGACCGACAGACACGGAACCAAATTTGTTCAGTAGGCTTTGAAACGCAAAATGCAAGTGGAAATTTTGATTTCTGATGACAAAAATTTTTTGGCTCACGAAAGTGAACACAAGGCTTCCGCTGCTTCGCAGACTCGGAAGCAATACAACATGTCGTGGTATCCTCCCATAACCACTCCTTGTAAACCTGCAAATATTAGACGCAGGAGCACCGAGGAACCCAGTAGGGTTCCCCACCATCCTCCACTAGCTGGAGGATGGAGGGAGACAGCCCTCAAAGGCTATAAAAACTCGCCTCCTTAGCCTTTCTAGCCCAGCCCCATGACACCGGTACTAGTTCACGGTTCTGGCACTAATTTCCAGTAATCGCTGCGATCGCACGTCTTCTCCCACCCTACCACCCACCAACTCATGTAGACGCTCCGACTCCGTTCCGCCATTAGTATTTTTCTTGTTTCTCACATACGATTTCATCACTACAATTTTTACGTTTTAACCACAGAAAACTACTGTACTTCGTTTTAACGCGCGAGGAGGTTTTCATTCCTTTCTTTTTTTTTGGTTTTCTGTGAAGAAAACCCTATTGTAAGTTCACAACACAAACTTACAGAAACTTTCTACGTTTTAACGTGCGACGAGGTTAGTTACGTAGGTAATGGCTCGTGAAATTTGAAAATACTGCTTTCGTGTACGGAATTCGTATTTTTCCTTAACTGAAGTGGTTCGTTTTCTAGATAAGTATAAGTATGAGTTGGGTTGTGAATTTAAAGTGCGCCGCTATCGGATGTGACGTTCGATATAACACTCATCCAACAGCTTCCTTTTTTTTGCTTTCCCGTCCCGAATGTGACCAATTAAATTAATGATATCAAATATATCAATATCAACTATCCACGAGCTGTGATGTCAATATTATGTTCGAATTGTAATAACTAGTCAATCAATATTGACGATGGACGAACAATTTCATTGTGACGACAATAGATAATTAGAATGAAATTAAATTAATGATATCAACTATCCACTAACTGTGATGTCAATAGTGAATAAATATTGTTTTACTGTACATTTGCTTTAATTGTATTAATTTCATCCTTTCTCGTCTGTCCTTTGCCAGACTGGTACATTTACCAAGGGTGTGGAAGAGAGGCGGATGGAAATGTGGTGGGGGGGGGGGGGGGGTGGAATGGTGGCGGGGTTTGTTGTAGCAACGAAGCAGGAGAGCGGTGGTATCCAAGGTGTCAGGCGCATGCGCGAGGATTCGAGGGGTCTTAGTTCAGCCTTTGGCCACTAATTTCCGCGTAGCGGGAGCTATATGCTGGCAACCACCCCCCACCCTGAGTGTCCCTTCTGTACGTAGTATAGTAGGGTTTTCTGTGTTCTAGCCATTCTACGCTCTCCTCTAGTCGCCGACTACTCTCTCTCTCTCGCCTCACTCCTCCTCTATCCTTAAAACCTAAAAGATCCCGTGGATCTGATAGTGTGGAACCTTTACCGGTGACATCTATAATTAGTGTGGAACCCGCCGGGCACAACCTCATGCCGCCCGTAGTGAATCGCAGCTATACCCATTCACTACAACAATTAGGGATAATGTATGGAATCATTTACGGGTTGCAAGGTTACAACGATCCAAGTTACACAGTGGTGGAAGGTTACCAAATTCGATACTCGTAAACAATATTACTTTCTTCATTACCTACGTTGCTGACTACCTTGTTTACCCACCTTTTTTTCATCATGCTCAGCTCAGCTCCCGCGCAAGGTACGGGGGTACGGTTAACAAGAAAATATTCAATGAAATCACACGATTCCAACGAGAGGTGAACGATTTTTGTACGATGAAAAATAGCAAACATGAAGTTCCGTAGAAACGAATCGGTTGTAAGCGAAAATCATCAGAAATGGTGCATAACGCTTTTCCCTGTCGCTTTTTGGTAACGCTTTTCGAGTTTGTGTGCCAAAGTAAAGACACGAAAATGTAAAAAATGTGATGATGACGATTTTGAGGATGTCAATACGAACAACAACATGAATACCTGTAACACGACTGTCAATTCCACGGTGAGGAGACAAAAATTGTAAAGAACATCGATATTTTCAGAAAAATACGTGTTGTGCTGCACCTCCTACATGAAACTGACAAGTTAGTGTCTAAGTTAGTGTGTTGGAACTATCCAGCACACAGTTTGTCGACGGCTGCGATTGCGAATTGTATTTTTTGCCTAGTAACAACACCAGCAACCAACGTGGGTCGTTTTGGCGTCAGGGCTCCAGAGGTTTGTGCCAAAAACCTAACGGTTTAGAGCCACAGTTCGAAAATACCACGGTAAACAGGTGGACTGCGGCGTAGAAATGGAAGAAAATGAAAGGTAAGTGCAATGCAGCCGGTATCAAGCGGATCCGAGAGCCTCTAGGAATACATTCCAACCGATACAGGGATATTTTAGGGCACTTGGTACGCGAGGGGTCGGCTTCAGTAAAGAGAAAATTGAAGCTTCCCACGATGTTCTAAAAAACCAGTCATGCAGCATGACTTAATGAGCGAATTTTCAAAGAAATATTCGAATTAATGGCTATGGTTTTGAATAAAGGAAAACTTCTTCCTCCTACTGTTAGTACCTAAATTGAATAATTTGAAATAGATTTTTTCTTTCGTCTTCCTTCTAGTAATACGTGGGCCGGTACTTGTCTATCTATGAAGGTATCATAACAATTATTTATATGTCAAATGGGAAATTCAAGGAGTTGTACTAATCGTTTGCCTCCCCCTTTTTTGCTTCGAACTCTCGTCTTCAATTAATACTTCTCACATTTTTCAATCTGACCACTCTAAGGGGGTGGGGGGGGGGGGTAAGAGTTTAAAGATTATCCTAGTTTTGGGTAATTTTTGCGCACTTTAAATGCTCTAATTTAAGAACGGATTTAGATATCTAAAATCCGATTTCACCATCGTGTTCAGCGTGCAAAAACCTTTAAAATGAGGGGTCACTTGTTAGAAAATAACATTTTGGGGATTTTTGGGTAATTTTTGCGCACTTTAAATGCGCCAAAACCCTCCTTAGAGTAGGCCAATTTCGCCCATCTTCGAACTTAGCCTTTCGATTGCCAAGATAGATTTTTTGTGCAAATTTGAGCTGTTTATCTCAATTCTATCGAGAGTTATCGTCTGGAGTGACACATATATATATAAATATATATATACATATAAAAAAGTGTTAAATTTCAGGAATCGTTTTAGAATGGTCTGAAACGGATTTCTATGAAGAAAATTTCCAAAAATTTATATTATTTAAATTTTGAAGCCATTGCAATAGCTTCATTTTCTTTGAAAATTCGCTAAAACTGACTCACTTCAACGCCAAAATAAGACAAAAATGGCTCAAATCACCAAAAATTTATATAATTCACCAAAAATTGATATACCTAATTCCCCGGAAGTGCTAAAGAATTGTGGCGAGACAGTAAAATATTATTTCAATAATAAAAAATAGTTTCTACGGGATTAAGGGTCAAATTTGAGTTTTTGAGGCCATAAATCGCTAGAAAACGGTAAAACTGGCCAATACCACCAAAAATTCGCGAATAATAAACCAGGGACCGGTTTTTAGTATCACTATAAGATCTGTTTTATGCGACAAACGTGGGTCGTCAGTAATGAAAATATTCCATTAACAGGGGCCGGTTTCTGGAGCTTCAAAGGTTAAAGAAAGTTACTTTTTGTTAAAGGAAATATTTCACAGATTTTTATAAAATCATCCCATTATCTCCTCAACCTTTAAATGAAGGATTCTAAAGTTTGCACCTGTTGTTCACTACCCACATTTTGATCGTTCGACATGTCTACAGAGCTGTCGGAAAAACTCTGATGCAACTTTTCCCGGAAGACCATTTAATTTTTAATTGATCCAGTTTATTAGGAACCCAACTTTCTGAAAACTCGTTATAGTTAAATGATCCTTAAATATCCTTGAAATAAGTTCAGATTTGGAGGGTCGATCAGGAATAACACTTTGATAATTGAATATGAATTTCATTCTTCTGCGCATGCGCGAACATGAAATGTTGACCGTTTTCTCGTAACCGCTCCTAACTACGCGAAAAATAGTCGTACAGAGCTGAAATTTTGAGGGTACACTCTGGTTGGATCGCAGATGGTCCCGTATCAAAACGAACCTACACAACTATTCTTATACGTTCATGTGATTCACGTGAGGAAGCTGTACTGCCTACTCGAATTGGCAGACGTTTTTCGGGTAGTAATGGGCGTTACAAGGAATCGGAACATTTCGTGTTTGCGCATGCGCATCCGAATGCTACAGTCCGAATTTGATGAATTCGATGTGGAACCATCAGTGTACCATTCTGCATCTGCCCTCAAACTTTCAGATGTTTTCGACGATTTCTAGGGTAGGTAGTTGTGAGCTGTACAAGGATGTCACGTTTGCGCATGCGCAGAAGAAAGTTGCAGTACTGTAGCGTAATGATGATCTCCACGATCGCTTAATTATGCTGTTCTTCGATAGATGAAAAAACGCGGTTTTCTCTTCAGCAAACAAAACTTACGTGTTCAGTTCCGTTGGTGAACTGCTCGTAGGAGCCAGTACCGCACTCGTCAGTGATTTGTTCCTCGATTTTGGGAAGAGCCGTCTGGTTGACCATCGCGACGATGGCGACTGACATGTTCGTCCTCATTGTGTAGGCGTTGGCCATACCGAGGAAGAGCATCGCCGTGACGACGTGCCGCGCCCCGAACCATCCTATGAACACACAGAGAAACATAACAATTAATATTAAATATTGACATAGATTAATATTAAGTACAAATTATTTGTGGGATCTTAAGCAATTTAAGATGTATTAATTCGGTTAGTATAAAGAGAGCTCATTGATAAAATTTGGCTCTCAGGAAGAAGCCGCGTAGAGGGCTGCTAATACTATGGGAGTGATGAATGAAGAAAACAATTTGGTTATTACAGTTGGGTTACAGATGGGTTCGCCGATGTTATTATGCATTGAAAAAACGCTGCAAATTATTACACAAAGGTTTATTATTTACCTGTATAGATGCCCCTTCTGCGTAGATCACTGTTTTCAGTGGTCAATTCCCTCGTACTCCCCCCAGGAAAGTCCTAAATCGAGTAGGTACTGGAGCCGGCTCCGGAATTGAAGATTCCTACAAATGCGCGGGATTCAATAATCCAATCATTAATTATTTTGTAGTTATTCATGAACCATAAGGCAAATGATAAACCGTTGTGTAATAATTTACGTGTATAGGTGCCCCTTCTACGTAGCTGGTATAATGAAACGTTGTGTAATAATATTTACCGTTGTGTTATAATTTAACATTGAGTAATAATTTAACCATCAATAATAATTCAACGTTTGTTCACGTTTCAAAATAAATAAAATTAATAAATAAAATCCAAAAGAGCCATCATTTTTCAAATGAAATGATATCACAGAACAACCAACTCGACTTATACTCGAGTTCGAGAACTATTTAAACATTAAAAAATTCGAGATAACGGCGTCCTGGAGATTTCAAACCCTATTGTTCACCCCTTAGAGATGACTGACATTAACGCCGAGCTTCGAGGACCAACTAGACCCCAAATGGGACCTATGAACCGAATTTCGTCAGTAACTAAGAAAAGTGCGAAGTACAGAAATTTTTTTATTGCATTCTTCGGTTCTTCCGCTCCTGGAATATGCATCCCCGGTATGGGCACCCTGCTATGCAGTGCACAAATACACGTTGGAGAGGGTGCAGAACAAATTTCTTCGATAAGTGGCGTATAAGCTTGGCATTGCTTCAACCGATGTGAACTACGAACACCTACGTGGAGTTTGTCGTTTGATGTCCCTTGAGAAGCGTCGTTGCGTGGCTGACCTCACTCTGCTGTTCAAAATCTTAAACAATCTGGTCTCCTGCCCTGTTCTCCTATCCAGGGTTAACCTCCAGGTTCCACGATTGTCTACCAACTAAATCGCCCCCTTCGTCGTATTCCACGAACTGCAAACCTCTTTTTGAACTTGACTTGACTTGACTTGACTTTTTGATTTTGTTTTAATGATTCCCTCTCGAGGTTGAAGGCCGTGGTTCGCGGTACCCCCGATGTGGTCCTATAGTGAAAGATTGCATGTTCCCCTTTTCAAATTTTATAGTTTCATCATTGTTTTCCTTTTCCGTAATTGTTTTCAGTGCGTAACAATTATAATCATAACTCGTAAGAATGTTTACCTATGTCTGTATCTCACTGTCACTGACCTGTAATGTAATTGGGCTTGCCCGTAATAAAGTAATAAATAAATAAATAAATTGCATTTTCGGATTCTACATACCTTGAAACGGAAACCATCAAATTTTGAGGGGGGCTAAAAAATTTTTTTCATGCTCGATTCCGAAGGTTCATTATTGAAAATAATAAACCAAAAACGATCCATATACGCGTTTTGACAAGCATCAGTTGCAATGGTGGGCGCCATAAACTATCACGACACATTACGTTACCAGATTCAACAAAGATAACTGAGAATTTCGAAATCCAGAAAAGTCAATATTACCAAACACGTTGTAGGGATTCTGCCTACTAGCTCATTACTCACACTAATGGCGCAAGTGGTGGCGCTGGGATGACACAAAACGCTGCAAATTATTACTCAACGGTTCATCATTTACCTACATAGATGCCCCTTCTGTGTAGATCTGTATCATGCCCCTTCTGAGCTCCCCTAAATGGAGTACTGAAGCCGGACCGGGAATTACAGTTTCATAAAAACCGGTAAGTAAAATAGCAAAATTCGGATAGTTGTGAAGGTAAACTGTTGATGTGGAGTAGAAAATAGTTTTTTGTTCCCGCCTGGGATTCGAACCTGCGACCTTCAGCGTGGGATTACCACCCCTAACCAACGGCACATGGGTACGAGGCAAGTGATGTGTGCTCTCAATGCAGGTTGATGCCTGCATACACGCTGCTCTTTAGGGCAGGTCGTATAGCAAATTTTATGGCAACATCGTAGAATGCTCAGGATGGTCTCAAAAATTCATAAAAAATCAAACTATTTAAAAACGCGAGAAAACCCACACCTCAAATAGGTACAATTATTGTCCGAGATAGGGATACTCGGGATACTTTTTCAACTCCTATGCCTCACCCCTTAGATATGACTGACAGCCGAGCTTCGAGGACCAACTAGAGCCTAAACGGGACCCATATACCGAATTTCGTGAATTTTGGTTCATGTGAACTAAGGAAAGAGCCGCGTACGGCGTACGGCTTGAAACGTAAACCATGAAATTTTGAGAGGGGTTTAAACTTTTTTTTCATGGTCGATTCCAAAGCATTGTTATTGAAAATAATGAACCAAAATTCTAACCAGCAATTCTAACGGTCTAACGAGTACTCCTTCAAACGCAGCAAGTTATTACACAACGGTTATTTACCTGAATAAATGCCCCTTCTGCGCATCGCTGTTTTCCGCGGCCAATACCTACCCTTCCCCTCCCACCCAGGAAAGCCCTAAATCGAGCACTGGAGCCGGCCCGGGAATTACGCTGTCATAAATATGCGGTGGATTCAAGAATTCAGATCATTATTTGTTGTTATTCACGACGCATAAAGTCTGTTCAAGTTAAAACAGTAGGTACCGATCAAGAAAACCAAAAATAACCATCGTTCTTCAAAAGGAACAACATCACGGAACAAGTCAATTTCAAACAGCCACCAGTGATTATAACCAGCTATTTCCTAGCAATGATATCTGGGCTGGATGAATAGTTTCGATCGTTTCCGTTTAAAGATAGGCAAGTACAATCCGAAAATGGAATGACTCCGGCCGTACTTTGCACTCTTATTGGACACCGTGAACTGAAATTAATGAAAGGCCCTGAATTTTGAGTTTGTTAACATGACTGAATGAAAATAATGATGATACGATACATCATTATTTTCATTCACAATTTTAACAGAGTGGATACCTAATATTATTTTTACCTCGACTCTGCTCGGCTTGGGTCACTCTCCTAAATTGCACTAATAAAATAATTTCTTTTAAATTAGGTGCTATTATAGGAGAAGTGAAGATGTTAAGTAGACAACGCGCTGAATCGATACCTTTTTATTGGGTACAGTAGGGCCCCGGTTATCCGAGCCCCGACTAACCGAGTTCCGGTTTAACCGAGGCGCAAAAAAAAATATTTAAGACGGCGCGTATGGATGCCGGGCGCCCGGCGACAGTGTTTGTACTCTGTACAGTACCGTACATATGTAATAGTAATATGTTAATTCAATTTTACGTCTTTATTTATTACTGTATCAACCCCAAAATGTCTTTGTAACGCCCGTAACACAGACCAGCGGCCCAAAACGCACACGCTATCATTGATTTCAATGGCGGCACGGGACGCTCTCGTTCGCCGCTCTGTCTGCCCGTGTTATCCGAGTTTCTGGTTATCCGAGGGTCCTCTGGTCCACATTAGCTCGGATGATCGGGGCTCTACTGTAATTAAGGAATAAAGCTCCAAGAAGTTTGTTTAAGGAGCGAGAATTAAGGGGAAGCTAAATTTACCCAAGGAGGGGGGGGGGGGGATTTATATATTTCTCAAAGGGTGACAATTTCAAGGGACTAACTATCGGGCAACCGCAGAATTGTTAAAAGGATGAAATGATTTAAATATCGAGTGATATAAATAAAAAAACCACAGTCATGCAGCATGGCTATAAGAGCGAATTTTCGAAGAAATAACCACGTTCCTTAATCTTCAAAGTGCTCCAGTTTGAGAACGGAATGAGATATCGCAATTCTGATTTCACCATCGTGTTCAGCGTACAAAAACCTTTAAAATGAGGGGTCACTTGTTAGAAAATAACATTTTGGGGATTTTTGGGTAATTTTTGCGCACTTTAAATGCTCTAATTTGAGAACGGATCAAGATATCTAAAATCCGATTCCACCATCGTGTTCAGCGTGCAAAAACCTTTAAAATGAGGGGTCACTTGTTGGAAAATAACATTTTGGGGATTTTTGGGTAATTTTTGCGCACTTTAAATGCGCCAAAACCCTCCTTAGAGTAGGCCAATTTCGCCCATCTTCGAACTTAGCCTTTCGATTGCCAAGATAGATTTTTTGTGCAAATTTGAGCTGTTTATCTCAATTCTATCGAGAGTTATCGTCTGGAGTGACACATATATATATAAATATATATATATACATATAAAAAAGTGTTAAATTTCAGGAATCGTTTTAGAATGGTCTGAAACGGATTTCTATGAAGAAAATTTCCAAAAATTTATATTATTTAAATTTCGAAGCCATTGCATTTTCTTTGAAAATTCGCTAAAAATGAGGGAGGTGTGATCTTACCTTGTTCAAAGCAGGAAACGGATTCATTGTTCTCCTTCACCATTGGGACGGGTGGCACCGTTCCTGAGTAACAGTTCTGCGTGCTCATGCATTAGGCACTGTTACGCAGTCATGTTAACGAAGTCAAAATTCAGGGCCAAATATCATTAATTAAAGTTCACAGTATCCAGTAAGAGTGCAAAGAACGGCCGGCGTTATTCCATTTTCGGATTCTACTCGCCTATCTTTATACGGAAACTATCAAATTTTGAGAAAGGGGGAGGGTGCTTGTTTAATGCTCGATTCCAATGATTCATTACTAAAAAAAAGAACCAAAATTGCAAGCCTTAAGGTCCCAAAATTGGCTGATAGTGAACATGGGGCCCAAATTGCTGGGGGAAACTTATATTATACAGAAATTTCTGACGGTATAACAAGTATTCGCATTTTTTTACATTTTAAGCCACCTGACTCACTGGGAGAGTCATTTTTCGCGGAGCTCCGTGAGCCTGGAGTGGGTAGGCCTTATGGCTTTCAATTGAAACGATAATATATAGGTATATATTTTTTAATGCATTTATTTTGAAATTCAAATGAAACGTACAAAGCAATAAATACAATGCTATTCCCCTCTTTAAGCATAAATTCTGCTGAGCGGAGGAGTTGTTGACCTGGACAAAACAAGTTTTTTACCAAAATAATGATAATTTACAATGGAAGTTACTATAGTACGCTAATACTCTATCGATCAATTAATCAATCGGTGAAATTATAATATAACACGTGAAGAGAAAAGGAAAAACACATTTAAAATAAGCTTCTGCAGGAACTATCCCAGGTGGGAACCGAAAGAAGTTTCTTGAGGTGGTTCTTGAATGAAGACAGCCCTTCCGTTTCCCTAAGCCCTTCTGGGAGCCCCAATTAGGAATTGAATGGCTTATTATGGAAATTACTGTCGCAAAGCTTAGAAAATAGTAATTTAGTAATGAAACCATACAAGAAAACTAGATACCGGTCAGACGCTAAAAACCAACCTTGATACCCTGACAGGATTCAGCCAAAATTTGGCTGTACCCCGATTTGATCCAGCAGCCGACTATTCTGCCAAGTAATTCTTGTAGTTGAAGAAATACATGTAGAAGGAAAAATACACTCTTAGATGTGAACTCAGTCCACCTCCTAGCTCAAATCAACAGGAAAGGGAAGAGGCAACGTTGCAAGATGGGCCCAGGTAGAAGATTAGAGGGCTAACAATAGGCCCCTATTGTTATAGTGATTTTCCCAGATGCCGTTCGATCTAATGATCCGATCTTCAATCTGAAAACGGATATGGATTCCTTGATTTTTTTTCCTATGAAAGTACTAGTTGATTTTTTTTTTAACTTGAAATTAAGTAAAATAATTTCGGGAAATCCGTGAAAAAAATTTTAAAATTCAAAACTGAATGTCGCCACTTGAGGTTGTTTATAACGATTACAGAACACTTTACAGATTGAAAATCGGTTGACCCATTCAAGAGATAAATCGAATATTGGATTGGCTCATTTTGAAGCACAACGTGGTGGCGGTTCTTGGAACTAAACCCGTGACATTTACCCTTAAACAGGAGTGCGCCTGCGCCCCTACAATCACAGCATTTCTGCCCCAGTGTAGTTAATCGGAAGGGGGGCTTCACAAAACCTTGCGCGCTAATTCTTTTTGTACAACTGCCGAACATGTGTAATTTCCATAATTTTTTTTATCCCTTAAAATTTCAACGATTGTGGCCCTTTCAATGAGCTCTTGCACTGTCGGTACTAAGAGCTATTGGAGAATGAAAGCTGTGGGGTGTCTTATATTTCTTTTTAATAAATTGATGAATATTAATAAATTTAATGCTGCATACCTATGTGTAAGTATGCTCGTTAGCTGCATTTCCTCCTGGCTACACAGAACGCAAGCGGAGTTGTTTGTTGGTGGATAAACTGGATTTCTTAAAACGCTCTTAGAGAACACGGGGTATCCCCCGCGGAACTTGAGAATTCTGGGTAACCGTCGACAGTTGTGCAACTCTCCGAAATGAGATTCATTCAGAATAATACTGATATTCCGTCTGACTGGAGATTGTTACGTAACGATGACCACCACAGCACTGCAGATGTTCGGTAGACGAAAAAGGAAATGAGTTTTTTTACTGTTTACTCTGGGATAACAAACTCATGCGACATCCCGATTATTTCATGTCAATAAGAAGCTTCATCGTACCTATATGCGTCCAACACTCTCAAGTCAATAAACCTGTGCCGAGGAGCGGATAGGCCTTAACCTGTTTAGTAAAAATAAAAAAGTTAATCTTCTAAATTAAACAGACGTTTGCTCAATTGTAATAAAGAATTCACAATTATGTTAACTTGAATGCGATAATAAAGATTCTTCTATCATTCATCCTTCAAAACTCCCCAAGAATTCATTTATAATGAACTCTTTAATATGTTTTTTAAAATTTTCTGTGTTAGTAATAATTTGTAATCGATCAGGAATGCTATTGAATAATTATACTCCATTATAGAAAAGAAATATTGACATTTAGCTGTCAAAAGTAATTTTCCTCGTCAAAAGTTCTTACGTTGAATTTTTGCTTTTGTTGGTGAAAAAACCTTACAAATTCGAACTGCTGGAGTTTCGCACGCATCGGTACGCTGAAGTTCGAATTTGTAGGATTTTTTGTTAACCAACAAAAGCCAAAATTCGACGTAAGAGCTTTTTACGAGGAAAATTACTTTTGACAGCCAAAGGTGAATATTTCTTTTCGTATAATGGAGTAAAATTATTCAATAGCATTCCTAATCGATTAAAAATTATTTCCAACACAAACAGTTTTAAAGAAAATATTAAACAATTTATTATAAGTGAATTCTTGGGGAGTTTTTGAAGGATAAATAATTAAAAATCTTTATTATCTCATTCAAGTTCACATAATTGTGAATTCTTTATTACAATTGAGCATACGTCTGTTTAATTTAGAAGATTAACTTTTGGTTTATTATTCTGTGAATAATACACCTATGTTGCAAAGTCCTTGTCACATGGGTTTATTATTCTATTATTTTATTGGTCTACAGAAATGCTGGCTGATTATTTATTGTTTCTTTCATGTAAAATAATTGAGATAGCTATTACTGGTGGGTTCCAGAAATTTTGGCCCCCAAAACTTGAATTAGGTACTTACGCTCCTTTTTTTTCTTTTACAAATTACCTTTGATCATTGATTGTACCATTTAATCGTCTTGATCCACGTGTGTCTTTTCTAGTGTTATTATACAAATTGATGGTGATTTCAGACGATTTCCCAGGTTTTTGACGCATAAAAAATCAATTTTGGGAGCTGAACATTCGGTAGAACTCAATTTTCCACTCTTTGGTCAAAATCGACTTCATATTCGGTCTTCTCGTCCCCAAAAACATGGAAAACTTACTATGTTACTAACATGTTGCTAAAACGCAAAAAGTACCTATTTTTACACACATTTTCACTCATAACACCCCTGGGTGTATTCCGATCCGGCTGAAAAGTTTCGGGACACAACTAGGGCCCAAATGGAGCATGTGTGCGAAAGAACGACTTTTTTAGACCGAAAATGAAGCCTGTACACGTGATACGGCGTACGGCGTACGGCGGACGGACATTGCATTTTTGGAATCTATACACCTTGAAACGGAAAAGAAAAAAGGTTGAGGGGGTGTTATAAAAATTTTTTGCCGAGCGAATACATAGGTGTATTATTCACAGAATAATAAACCAAAATCGATTTTGGGAGCTGAACATTCGGTAGAACTCAATTTTCCACTCTTTGGTCAAAATTGGATTCGGTAGAACTCAATTCGGTAGAACTCAATTTTCCACTCTTTGGACATAGCATTTTTGGAATCTATGCACCTTGAAACGGAAAAGAAAAAATTTTGAGGGGGTGTTATAAAAATTTTTTGCTGAGCGAATACATAGGTGTATTATTCACAGAATAATAAACCAAGAGGAGCGTACCTAATTCGGGTTTTAGGGGCCAAAAATGGTGGAAACCATCAGGAATAGCTATTTCAATTATTTTATATGAAAGAAACAATAAATAAACAGCCAACATTTCTGTAGTTATGTTCAATATAATAATAAACCCATGTGACAAGGACTTTGCAGCGTTTTGGTTTATTATTCTGTGAATAATACACCTATGTATTCGCTCAGCAAAAAATTTTTATAACACCCCCTCAAAATTTTTTCTTTTCCGTTTCAAGGTGCGTAGATTCCAAAAATGCAATGTCCGTCCGCCGTCCGCCGTACGCCGTCCGCCGTACGCCGTATCACGTGTACAGGCTTCATTTTCGGTCTAAAAAAGTCGTTCTTTCGCACACATGCTCCATTTGGGCCCTAGTTGTGTCCCGAAACTTTTCAGCCCGATCGGAATATTCCCAGGGGTGTTATGAGTGAAAATGTGTATAAAAATAGGTACTTTTTGCGTTTTAACAACATGTTAGTAACATGAGCTTTTGAGGTATCTTTTTCCATGTTTTTGAGGACGAGAAGACCGAATATGAAGTCGATTTTGGCCAAGGAGTGGAAAATTGAGGTTTTACCAAAGGTTCAGCTCCCAAAATTGGTTTTTTATGAGTCAAAAACCTGGAAAACTGTCTGAAATCACCATCAACGTGTACAATAACATTGGAAAAAGTGTAAACAGGTGAATCAAGACCATTAAATGCCACTACCGATGATCAAAGATGATCTTAAAAAAAAAAAAAAAAAGCGTACCTATTTCATGTTTTGGGGGCCAAAATTGGTGGAAATCATCAGAAATAGCTATTTCAATCATTCCACATGAAAGAAACAATACATTTAACAGCCAACAAAAATCTCTAGAACTCCAATAGAATAATAAACCCATGTGACAAGGACTTTGCAGCGTTTTTTCACTTGCCTTCACTTCTGTTCCCCTACGAATTAGAAATAACCGTATGGTCTAGAGTAATCCATGGATTGTAGGCTCAGCCTCGGTGCTATGGGCGGAATTAGTTGTCCGCGTGTGTAATGGGTAGTATTTTGTAGGGTATTTTCTAGGGAAGTTCGAAAGTGAGGATTTTTTTTTTTAAATTAACAATCCGGGCCATTGGAGAAATTAAGAGTCGACATTCCCCGCATTGGCAAGGTTTGAACAGTGATCTAAATATATGGAACACTGGAGACTATTGGGCTGGATTAAAGAAAGATGGTCTGTTTTGACCACTGGGGGCTATGGCGGTTCAATGGTCTTCACGTTTGCGCGTGCGCAGTCACTACTACCGATACGAATGTGACGAAAATCATAATGGATCAACTAGGACCTAACCCTGAACTACCATCGAAATTTGAGGCAATTTCGACCATTGGTTGGTAAGTTGTGTGGGTTCGACGTTGTTCATGCTTGCGCACGCGAAGTGTCTACTACTGATCCGAATGCGACGAAATTCATACGGGATCAACTAAGACTCAGCTCCGAACTGCCACCAAAATTTCAGGCAATTTGTAATACTGGTTCGTGAGTTATGTCGGTTCGCGGAAATGCTTAACACACACGCACACGCATTACCATTTTAATAATACTTATTACTGAGGTCTGTAACCTGATCCTTAACTAATGTTGGGGTGCCACGTTCAAAGAATTTGAACGAGATATGAACAACTGTACACTGTAGAATAATCAAACAAAAAATAAACCTTCCAGCTTACTACCAATTTATATTTAAAACAAAGCTTTTCGCTCAAATTCTGAGCATCTTCAGATACTCGCAGCATTGTTTTATATAAATTGGTAGTAAGCTGACGATTTTTTTTGTTTGATCATTCCAACTAACGAACAAATTCGGTCTAAAAAGCTCGAATTTTTTTCGAACGTTTTCGGTCTAAAAAATTCGTTCATTTTGTTTGATTGTAAGATGGCTTACTACAAAAGGTGTCTTAAATTGTCCCACTCGCCAAGATATCAGCCGTGGTAACAAAGTGGACGTGCAGGAGAACGTTATGAAGAATTGGACGATTATTTATAGATGTGATTCTCCAAAAAGGTTGGGGAGGTCCCGTAAGTGAATTTCCAAAAATAGATCGTTCTTGGCCCATTTCCATTCACGTCCGAACGTTCCCTTACGAAAAAAAGAACTCAGCTGCACCAAGAAAGTCAAAGTGAAATTGTGCACCTACTCCGCAAACCAGTATTTTACTTTTATCGTCCATTCCCAAGTCGGTCTGCACCATACTACCATACCATGCGTATGTATTTACGTTGGTGGAAGAGTGGTATGTACAACAGAAGCGGACTTATCTCGCAACATACACATAAGCCACATACGCGAATATTTAAAGTGCGTGACTTTCATATATTTTAAATGTCAGGATAGAGAGTGGAAGCTGTCGATCACACGGTTTATTAGGTACACAGTTAGGGACCGGTTTCGGGTTTTAGCCCATCATCAGCCTCTGCAAATTTACAAAAAACACATGTCAAAATTGGTCCTATCTTTAAACAATTATTTATCATTATTTACAATTATTTATCTCTAAACTGATTACTGATAGTCACACAACCCCAGGACTCAAATCATCGTAATTTTAAATGTTTTAACCACCAAAAACTCGAATTTGATCCACTATTTTATAAAGAATATTTTCGACTTGACAGAGGCTTTTCATGTCTCGAGTCTCCATTCTATACCAATTCTGGTAATTTTACATAATTAACTGAGACTGACCATGATTTTTCCCGATGTTCAACCCACTGAACTCAAATTTGACCCACTTTCGGTTTATTATTGTGTGAATAATACACCTACGTATTCGCTAAGCAAACAATTTGTATAACACCCCCTCAACATTTTTTCTTTTACGTTTCAAGGTGCGTAGATTCCAAAAATGATCGCCGCACTCTGTAGGCCGTACGCCGTATCATCCATACCACTTAATTTTCGGTCTAAAAAATTCGTTCATTCGCACACATGCTCCATTTGGGCCCTAGTTGTGTCCCGAAAATTTGCTGCCCGATCAAAATATGGGTGATATGGGTGAAATGGGTTTTAAAAACAACTTTTTTTGTGTGTTTTAGTAACATGAGTTTGTGACGTATCGTTTCACATGTTTTTAGGGCAAGGAGACTGAATATGAAGTCGATTTTGAACAACTAGTGAAGAACTGAGGTACTAACAAAGTTTCAGCCTTAAATTTACATTAAATTTTGGTATAAAATCGTCGTTCTCCGGCACACAGGATCCATTTGGGTATTAGTTGAGCTCAAAAGCTCGGCAGCCCAGGCGGAATACACCCAGGGGCGTTGTTGGTGAAAATTTGGTGTAAAAATAGGGGTTTTCAAGGTTTTGGTGAACATGAGCCATGTTTTTTAGGGCGAGGAGATCGAATATTAAGTTGATTTTGACGGAAGGGTGGAGAATTGAGGTTGTAACGAAGGTTCAGCTCCCAAAATTCATTTTTTACGAGTCAAAAACCTGGGAAATTGTCTGAAATCATCATAAATTTGTACAGTAACACTATAAGTAGTATCAAAAGGTGGATCAAGACTATTAAATGGCACTATCGATGATCAAAGATAATTTGTAGGGGAAAAAAAAAACTAATTCGTGTTTTTGGGGGCCAAAATTGGTAAAACATCAAAAATAACTATTTAAATTGTTGCACATGAAATGAACAATAAATGAACAGCCAACATTTCTGTAGGTATGTCCAGTAGAATAATAAACCCATGTGACAAGGACTTTGCAGCGTTTTATTTTAAAATTTCGAAATAGGCAGTTCCCTCCTTCAAATCCTCTGCCCCCCCCCCCCCCCTCCACCTAACACGGCATATTCTCCAATTCACGTGCGAAGCGAAACATCTTGGGTATTATTTCACTACGATGACGCAGTACCCACGTTTCGACGAACCTTGAAGTGTGAAAGGCTGCCCCGTGTCCGTCGTGGATCCCTTCTCGATGGTCTTCCCAATCAGTCCATCCCTTCTCGATCGCCCCCTACACCGGTTCAAATACCTTCTCAGTTGATCGTCAGTACAAATAATTTCGCTCGCCTTCAACAGGACCCACCTGCACCCCCCCCCCCCCCCCCCCCCACCGCTAACCATCTCAGTCAAAGTTGCTACTCCTCCTCGACGTCACAGTTTCGTTTACAAGGTATGCGATTATAACGGGCAATTCCACACAAGTTGCTATTTTTATGGGCACTAACTTTTTGTTGATATAAAATGCCGGTAAAACCTTCACAAAAACGAGTATAACATCACTGTTACCTCTTTCCCAACACAGAGAGCAGTAATTATGGAAGTGACTGGGCATGCACGTCGCTTGCCAACATGGAATATTGCATACTAACAAATAAACGCTATTTCTCCAAACAACGCTTTTTGACCTTCCGGTACATGGATCTCGGGATCTATAGCAGCTATCGGAGTTCTGTGTTTTTTTTTCTCATTGTACGGGACATCCGGGCCTGTATGTGGAACCAAGAAAATAAGTGATAATATAATGTCGGTTACAAGAATCAGGAGAGCTCAATGTGTATGTTCTAAAAAGGGTTGGCAGGCGCCTGTGCAACGCACGGATATTTAAATAGTTTTCCATTATATTGTTGGTTCCAGTAAAAGCTGGAGAGCGAATGAACTAAATTTAAAAAAAAAAACTATCAAAATCGGTCCATTAGGGGCTTGGCAACGTGTACCGGGAAAACCCCCAAATTACTACTAAGTACTGATCCCTTAAAGGTCTCATCGAAAACCATAATGAGGATTTTCACGTGTTTATACAGCCGAGATTCTATCTGTTTATAGAAGAGTTTACAGAGTTTATAGAGACTTCGAAAAATTAAAACAAATTAATACATATCCAGTTGACGTATTGCGATGCATAACATTCACTGTGAAAGCATTATTAATCGAATCAATTATTATTTTAAAATATTATTATAATTGTAACAAAAATGTATTTTTAAAAAATCACCATTAGTCGCACAGGAGCAGGTGGTTGGAAAAGTATGATAATTTAAAAAATTTTAATCTGAAAAAAATAAAAAAACGCTGCAAAGTCCTTGTCACATGGGTTTATTATTCTATTGGACATACCTACAGAAACGTTGGCTGTTTATTTATTGTTTCATTCATATAAAATAATTTAAATAGCTATTTCTGGTGGTTTCCACCAATTTTGGCCCCAAAACACGAATTAGGTACGCTCCTTTTTTTTTTTTTTTCAAATTATCTTTGATCATTGATAGTACCATTTAATCGTCTTGATCCACCTCTTGATACTTTTTCTAGTGTTATTCTACAAATTGATGGTGATTTCAGACGATTTTCCAGGTTTTTGACTTATAAAAAATCAATTTTGGGAGCTGAACATCTGGTACAACCTCAATTTCCCACTCTTTGGTCAAAATCGACTTCATATTTGGTCTTCTCGTCCCCAAAAACATGAAAAACGATACCTCAAAAGCTCATTTTACCAACATGTTGCTAAAACGCAAAAAGTACCTATTTTTACACACATTTTCACTCATAACACCCCTGGGTATATTCCGATCGGGCTGAAAAGTTTCGGGACACAAATAGGGCCCAAATGGAGCGTGTGTGCGAAAGAGCGAATTTTTTAGACCAAAAACGAAGCCTGTACACGTGATACGGCGGACGGCGTACGGCGGACGGCGGACGGCGTACGGCGGACGGCGTACGGCGGACGGACATTGCATTTTTTGAATCTACGCACCTTGAAACGGAAAAGAAAAAATTTTGAGGGGGTGTTATAAAAATTTTTTGCTGAGCGATTACATAGGTGTATTATTCACAGAATAATAAACCAAAAGCCGTAGGAGACCCCTACAGGCAGACCCAAGTGAAGTTCCTTCCATACCACCGACGGTAGGGAAGTTCCGAATGGCTCGAAACTTCCACTCGAATTGGTATGTTATTTGTGAATAATACACCTATGCATTCGCTCAGCAAAGAATTTTTATAACACCCCCTCAAAATTTTTTTCTTTTCCGTTTCAAGGTGCGTAGATTCAGAAAAATAATGCAATGTCCGTCCGCCGTACGCCGTATCACGTGTACCGGCTTCATTTTTGGTCAAAAAAAAGGCGTTCTTTCGCACACATGCTCCATTTGGGCCCTAGTTGTGTCCCGAAACTTTGCAGCCCGATCGGAATATACCCAGGGGTGTTGAGAGTGAAAATGTGGATAAAAATAGGTACTTTTTGTGTTTTAGTAACATGTTAGTGACATGAGCTTTTGAGGTATCTTTTTCCATGTTTTTGGGGACGAGAAGACCGAATATGAAGTCGATTTTGACCAAAGAGTGGAAAATTGAGGTTCTACCAAAGGTTCAGCTGCCAAAATTGATTTTTTATGAGGCAAAAACCTGGAAAATCGTCTGAAATCATTGTCAATTTGTACAATAACACTAGAAGAAGTGTCAACACGTGGATCTGATGGTTAAATGGCAATACCAATGATCAAAGATAATTTGAAAAAAAAAGGAGCGTACCTACCTACCTAATTTGTATTTTGGGGGCCAAAATTGGTGGAAACCATCAGAAATAGCTATTTCATATGATAGAAACAATAAGTGAACAGCCAACATTTCTGTAGGTATGTCCAGTAGAATAATAAACCCATGTGACAAGGACTTTGCAGCGTTTTGGTTTATTATTCTGTGGATAATGCACCTATGTAATCGCTCAGCAAACAATTTTTATAACACCCCCTCAAACTTTTTTCTTTTCCATTTCAAGGTGTGTAGATTAAAAAAATGCAATGTCCGTCCGCCGTCCGCCGTACGCCGTATCACGTGTACAGGCTTCATTTTTGGTCTAAAAAATTCGTTCTTTCGCACACATGCTCCATTTGGGCCCTAGTTGTGTCCCGAAACTTTTCAGCCCGATCGGAATATACCCAGGGGTGTTATGAGTGAAAATGTGTGTGAAAATAGGTACTTTTTGCGTTTTAGCAACATTTTGGTAACATGAGCTTTTGAGGTATCGTTTTCCATGTTTTTGGGGACGAGAAGATTGAATATGAAGTCGATTTTGGCCAAGGAGTGGAAAATTGAGGATGTACCAGATGTTCAGCTCCCAAAATTGATTTTTTATGAGTCAAATACCTGCGAAATCACCATCAATTTGTAGAATAACACTAGAAAAAGTGTCAACACGTGGATCAAGACGATTAAATGATGGCACTACCAATGATCAAAGATAATTTGAAAAAAAAAAAAGATCGTACCTACCTAATTTGTGTTTTGGGGGCCAAAATTGGTGGAAACCATCAGAAATAGCTATTTCAATTATTTCACATGAAACAAACAATAAATGTACAGCCAACATTTCTGTAGAATAATAAACCCCATGTGACAAGGACTTTGCAGCGTTTTTTCGTTTCGGTCTACGTATATCCGCCTGTCTGTACCCAACTATTCCTCTTTGTAACAACCAGTATCTTGTCGAAAGAAAACAAGCTGAAATTATGGAGGTATATTTTATCATATATACCTATGTGCTCCCATGCACAGATTGTCAGTCACATATGTATTTCATCACAATCCGGAGACCGTAACTTTCGTCTGGGCATGCGCAAGTATGAAGTTCCTAACATACTCGCAACTCCGGTTCTATTCAACCGAGTTTGCTGCAATTTTCAGGGACAACGCAGGCAAGTGATGATCGGACAGCAGCGTCTGCGCATGCTCGAACAAAAAAAACTCTTGTATCGCTCGGATCTCAGAAATCCTCGGCAGGAAGGTAAAACCGATCAAGTGCCAGTTGGTCATTTTTCCAATTTTTGGTTACCCCGGTAGGTAATTAACCTAATCTTTCGACTAAAAATAATACTCAAGTCACCAACTTGGAAAATTCGTTCGTAGGGTTATACATGACATGGAATTTTCTTCTTTTTTAACAAAAATATTATGTTAATTGCATCGCTGCCTGAAGTCCAGTTGCTCATTTTGTCTATAGTTTCAATAACTGGATATCATAAATTTGGGCAATTTTCGTCAGGTGGATAAGTGCACTTTTAGTGATATAATTATGGTCTCCAATACCTCTGAGGTGCAAATATAGCTGCTTAGAAGAGTTCATTTAATTGGTTACAATTAACAAAAACTAACAATATTTAACGTTAAAAAAAAGAGTAATAACGCAGGTATAACGTTGGAAGTCAACAGAATAGGTTCAGTTATCTCTTCGGCCTTGTCTTCCGATTACTATGTGGCAATTAGGTTTTCCTCATGAAATAACAGTCTGTTCCTGTTGAGGCTTAACGTGATGAAATCTTCTCTTAGATCCCATCGAGTTATTTGAACTGGAATTGTTCTATATTCGTTCAAAACCTTATTATTTCTGGCTTGAAAAATGAAAGTGGGCCTCGAAAGGGACCCGCGAGTTGGGACGTGCCCAAATCAATCCACGCGAAACCTCGAAAGTTGAAATCTTCCAGGGAAGACTTGCATTTAAAATTATTCCGAAATAACTCGAGTTCACTGATCAAACGTAAGTTGATATCGAAATATATTTTCGTCGTTAGATCTTTTTTTATATTAAAAACTCATCAAGCGAACTAAAAGGCGAAATTGCCTTCCTTGAAAGTAAATTTTTGATGGTAGTTATAAACATATTTCCAAGTAGTCGTACGGTGCGTGGAAGTCACTGTGGGTAATGTCGAAACTTGATCACAGTGGGAGTAGAAATTTATTACGGGTAAGTTCATAGCCGATTGTTTCTTCGATTTATTGACTTTAAGTGAATGGTTCGTTAAAACAAGAGAAAGTCAGAATAGAACGCTTAAATTCCTACCAATACAATTAACCCGCGCAACGCGACTGGGGTGTGCCAAAACTCGGCTCAAAACGTTCAGTTCAACACTAATGTTAATGGCCTTTTTTCCAACTTCCCTAACTTTTTAGAAATTATTAGGTTTTTCAAAAATGCTGAAAATAAGGTTCTGTGTTGAAGACGGAAAAGCAGAACCAATTTTACTTTCATGTTCCTATTACAAATACAGGAATGGAAGTAGGTATGGCGATACTGCCAGAAATATATTTATGTTCAAGGAAACCATAGTGTTTTTCTGTGACGTTTCAAGGTGCGCAAATTAAGAAAATGAAATGTCCGTCCACCGTCCGCCGTATCACCTATACCGGCTTCATTTTCGGTCTAAAAAATTCGACCTTTCGCACACATGCTCCATTTGGGCCCTAGTTGTGTCCTGAAACATTGCACCCAGATCGGAATATACCCAGGGTTGTTATGAGTGAAAACGCTACAAAGTCCGCGTCACATGAGTTTATTATTCTATTGGACTTACCTACGGAAATGCTGGCTGTTTATTTATTGTTTCATTCGCGCAAAATAATTGAAACAGTTCTGGAGGTATCCACCAATTATGGCCCCCAAAACATTAATTAGGTACACTCCTTTTGGTTTATTATTCTGTGAATAATACACCTATGTATTCGCTCAGTAAACAATTTTTATAACACCCCCTCAAACTTTTTTCTTTTCCGTTTCAAGGTGCGTGGATTCCAAAAATGCAATGTCCGTCCGCCGTCCGCCGTACGCCGTACGCCGTATCACGTCTACAGGCTTCATTTTCGGTCTAAAAAAATCGTTCTTTCGCACACATGCTCCACTTGGGCCCTAGTTGTGTCCCGAAACTTTGCAGCCCAAATAGAATATACCCAGGGGTGTTATGAGTGAAAATTTGTGTAAAAATAGGTACCTACTTTTTGCGTTTTAGCAACATGTTGGTAACATGAGCTTCTGAGATGTCTTTTTCCATGTTTTTGGGGACGAGAAGACCGAATATGAAGTCGATTTTGACCAAAGAGTGGAAAATTAAGTTCTACCACATGTTCAGCTCCCAAAATTGATTATTTATGAGTGAAAAACCTGGGAAATCGTCTAAAATCACCATCAGTTTGTAGAATAACACTGGAAAAAGTGTCAACACGTGGATCAAGACGATTAAATGGCACTACCAATGATCAAAGATAAATTGAAAGAAAAAAAAAGAAAAAAAAGCGTACCTAATTCGATTTTTAGGGCCCAAAAATGATGAAAACCATCAGAAATAGCTATCAATTATTTCACATGAAAGAAACAACAAATGAACAGCCAAAATTTCTGTAGGTATGTCCAGTAGAATAATAAACCCATGTGACAAGGACTTTGCAGCGGTTTTTTTTTTTTTGGTTTATTATTCTGTGAAAAATACACCAGTGTATTCGCTCAGCAACAAATTTTTATAACACCCCCTCAAACTTTTTCCTTTTCCGTTCCAAGGTGTGTAGATTCCAAAAATGCAATGTCCGTCCGCCGTCCGCCGTATCACGTGTACCGGCTTCATTTTCGGTCTAAAAAATTCGTTCTTTCGCACACATGCTCCATTTGGGCCGTAGTTGTGTCCCGAAACTTTTCAGCCCGATCGGAATATACCCAGGGGTGTTATGAGTGAAAATGTGTGTAAAAATAGGTACTTTTTGCGTTTTAGCAACATGTTGGTAACATGAGCTTCTCGTCGGTTTTGACCAAAGAGTGGAAAATTGAGTTCTACCAAATGTTCAGCTCCCAAAATTGATTTTATATGAGTGAAAAACCTGGGAAATCGTCTGAAATCACCATCAGTTTGTATAATAACACTGGAAAAAGTGTCAAAACGTGGATCACGACGATTAAATGGCACTACCAATGATCAAAGATAGTTTAAAAAAAAAATTTTAAAAGTAGCGAACCTAATTTGTGTTTTAGGGGCCAAAATTAATGGAAACCATCAGAAATAGCTATTTCGATTATTACGCATGAAAGAAACAATAAATGAACAGCCAACGTTTCTGCAGGTATGTCCAATAGAATAATAAACCCATGTGACAAGGACTTTGCAGAGTATTTTTTTTTTTTTTTGTTCAAATTATTTTTGATCATTGATAGTACCATTTAATCGTCTTGATCCACGTGTTGACACATTTGGTTTAATATTCTGTGAATAATACACCTATGTATTCGCTCAGCAAAAATTTTTTATAACACCCCCTCAAACTTTTTTCTTTTCCGTTTCAAGGTGCGTAGATTTCAAAGAATGCGGCAAGGTCCTTGTCACATGGGTTTATTATTCTATTATTTTATTGGTCTACAGAAATGCTGACTGTTTATTTATTGTTTCTTTCATGTAAAATAATTGAAATAGGTAGGTATGTCTGGTGGTTTCCACAAGCCCCCAAAACTTGAATTAGGTACGCTCCTTTTTTTAGCGAATTTTCAAAGAAAATGAAGCTATTGCAATGGCTTCGAAATTTAAATAATATAAATTTTTGGAAATTTTCTTCATAGAAATCCGTTTCAGACCATTCTAAAACGATTCCTGAAATTTAACACTTTTTTATATGTATATATATATATATATATATATATATTTATTTATTTATATATGTGTCACTCCAGACGATAACTCTCGATAGAATTGAGATAAACAGCTCAAATTTGCACAAAAAATCTATCTTGGCAATCGAAAGGCTAAGTTCGAAGATGGGCGAAATTGGCCTACTCTAAGGAGGGTTTTGGCGCATTTAAAGTGCGCAAAAATTACCCAAAAATCCCCAAAATGTTATTTTCCAACAAGTGACCCCTCATTTTAAAGGTTTTTGCACGCTGAACACGATGGTGGAATCGGATTTTAGATATCTTGATCCGTTCTCAAATTAGAGCATTTAAAGTGCGCAAAAATTACCTAAAAATCCCCAAAATGTTATTTTCTAACAAGTGACCCCTCATTTTAAAGGTTTTTGCACGCTGAACACGATGGTGGAATCGGATTGTAGATATCTTGATCCGTTCTCAAATTAGAGCATTTAAAGTGCGCAAAAATTACCCAAAAATCCCCAAAATGTTATTTTCCAACAAGTGACCCCTCATTTTAAAGGTTTTTGCACGCTGAACACGATGGTGGAATCGGATTTTAGATATCTTGATCCGTTCTCAAATTAGAGCATTTAAAGTGCGCAAAAATTACCCAAAAATCCCCAAAATGTTATTTTCTAACAAGTGACCCCTCATTTTAAAGGTTTTTGCACGCTGAACACGATAGTGAAATCGGATTTTAGATATCTAAATCCGTTCTTAAATTAGAGCATTTAAAGTGCGCAAAAATTACCCAAAACTAGGATAATCTTTAAACTCTTACCCCCACCCCCTTAGAGTGGTCAGATTGAAAAATGTGAGAAGTATTAATTGAAGACGAGAGTTCGAAGCAAAAAAGGGGGAGGCAAACGATTAGTACAACTCCTTGAATTTACCCACAGCGATCAAATAAATAAGCACTTAGTACAATTACGTAATAAACAAACGGTAGAATCAGGATGGACAAAACGTACAAATTAAAATAAATACGAAGAGAATATACATAGAAAACCAAATTTTAGACCGAAGTTTTCCTTTATTCAAAACCATAGCCATTAATTCGAATATTTCTTTGAAAATTCGCTCATTAAGTCATGCTGCATGACTGATTTTTTTTCTTCCAAATTACCTTTGATCATTGATTGTACCATTTAATCGTCTTGATCCACGTGTTGTCACTTTTTCTAGTGTTATTCTACAAAATGATGGTGATTTCAGACGATTTCGCAGGTTTTTGGCTTATAAAAAATCAATTTTGGGAGATGAACATTTGGTAGAACTCAATTTTCCACTCTTTGGTCAAAATCGACTTCATATTCGGTCTTCTCGTCCCCAAAAACATGGAAAACGATACCGCAAAAGCTCATTTTACTACGATGTTACTAAAACACAAAACGCTGCTAAGTCCTTGTCACATGGGTTTATTATTCTATTGGACATACCTACAGAAAGGTTGGCTGTTCATTAATTGTTTCTTTCATGCGTAATAATCGAAATAGCTACTTCTGATGGTTTCCATTAATTTTGGCCCCCAAAACACAAATTAGGTACGCTCTTTTTTTTTTTCTTTTTTTTTTAAACTATCTTTGATCATTGGTAGTGCCATTTAATCGTCCTGAACCACGTCTTGACACTTTTTCCAGTGTTATTGTACAAACTGATGGTGATTTCAGACGATTTCCCAGGTTTTTCACTCATAAAAAATCAATTCTGGGAGCTTAACATTTGGTAGAACTCAATTTTCCAGTCTTTGGTCAAAATCGACTTCATATTCGGTCTTCTCGTCCCCAAAAACATAGAAAACGATATCTCAGAAGCTCATGTTACCAACATGTTGCTAAAACGTAAAAAGTACCTATTTTTACACACATTTTCACTCATAACACCCCTGGGTATATTTCGATCGGGCTGAAAAGTTTCGGGACACAACTAGGGCCCAAATGGAGCATGTGTGCGAAAGAACGAATTTTTTAGACCGAAAATGAAGCCGGTACACGTGATACGGCGGACGGTGGACGGACATTGCATTTTTGGAATCTACACACCTTGAAACGGAAAAGAAAACGCTGCAAATCCCTGCACAACGGTTTATTATGTTGTATAGAATACCCTTCTGTTACAGATCACAGCTCTATGTATAGATAACCCGTCTATATAATATAATTATGTACTATTCTATGCATATTATGTAGATAGCAGACCCTCCGTAGGTTAGTACCTAACCCCGTACTCGTTACTAGGTACCTACCTGAATCACGAGTTAAATGTTGCTAAAATAATTCTGCCGATGACAAACAGTACCTAACAAAAAGAAACACACATAATGAAGTTCTGAAAAGAAATTGTTGATGAGGAGTGAAAAAAGTTGCAAAAGTACCTACCAACAAACTCCAGCCCCTTCTACGTAGATGGTATAATGAACCGTTGTGTAATAATTTACCGTTAAGTAATGATTTACCGTAGTAATAATTTACCCATCAATAATACTTCAACGTTTGTTAGTTTCACTACCTACCAACAAACTCCAAAAGAGCCATCATTTTTCAAATTAAATAATATCACAGAACAACCAACTCGACTTCATACTCCGCCAATATAATCAGGTGATCCCTACCAATGATTGGCCGTATTCACAAATTCCTATTGTGGGCGCGTCTCTGGTTACGAGATTTGGTTTGAATTGTATACAATTTCATTCACACTGGAGTCGAAAATGCCTGTCGGTGCAAACTTCGGGGCCTTACTGTGAACGAACGGCTGGACGTATGATGCTCCGGATGGTCTTAAAAAACTCGCAAGTTCAAGAACTATTTAAATCCGTAAAAATATTTACGTAAAAAAATGGTATAGGCGTTTTGAAAATTTCAACCCCTATTTTGAACCCCTTAGAGATGACTCACAGTAACGTCGAGCTTCGAGGACCAACTAGACGCCGAACGGAACCTATAACCCGAATTTCATCAATTTTTTTTCATGGTAACTAAGAAAAGTGGCCCGTACGGCGTACGGCGTACGGCGGACAGACAGAAATATTTTTATTGCAGTTTTGGATTCTACATACCTTGAAACGTAAACCATCAAATTTTGAGGGGGGGTAAGAATTTTTTTTTTTCATGCTCGATTCCAATGGTTCATTATTGAAAATAATAAACCAAAAATTATGAGGGGGTGTTATAAAAATTTTTTGCTGAGCGAATACATAGGTGTATTATTCACATTATAATAAACCAAAACGCTGCAAATCCCTGCACACCGGTTTATTATTTTGTACAGAATACCCTTCTTTTACAGATATAATATAGATATAATATGTACTATTCTATACATATTATGTAGATTGCAGACCCTCCGTTACTCGTTACTAGGTACCTACCTAAATCACGAGTTAAATGTTGCTAAAATAATTCTTTCGATGACAAACAATAACTAAAATGGCTAAAAGAAACGCAAATAATGAAGTTTTGAAGGAAAATTGTTGATGTGGAGTGAAATAGATGCCTCTTCTGCGTAGATCACTGTTTTCTGTGGTCAGTACCTACCATCGTGGTCAAGTATAATGAACCGTTGTGTAATAACTTGACCATCAATAATACTTCAGCAGTTGGTCAAGTTGCAAAAGTACCGATCAACAAAATCCAGCCCCTTCTTGGTAGATGAACCGTTGTGTAGCGGCCCATACACGCTCAGTTTAACTGTGCAGTTTGTCTGTGCAGATAACTGTGCAAAAAACTGTACAGCTATCTGAACTGAAGGTTTGTGGGCTTCGACAGTTTTCTACTCAGTTTCTCTCTCAGTTCTCTCCATTTTTCGTGTAGGCAGGTAGTGTGCAACAGGTGAGAGGGCGTACACTGCAGAACGGAGAGGCGACAGAACTGCCCGAACTGTGCGATTAACTGAGGTAATTGCGCAGTTTGCCGGTGCAAAGTAGAAACATTTGCTCAGTCCAGCGGCCTGTTCAAATGCCTGCATGAACTGCACAGTTTCCTCAGGTAATCGCTCAGACATGACGTCACACGTGATAAACTGCGCAGTTAAACTGAGCGTGGGTGGGCCCCTTTAATTCGCTGTTGTGTAATAATTTACCGTTGTATAATGATTTACCCATCAATAATACTTCAAAGTTTGTTCAAGTTTCACAAGTACCTACCAACAAAATTCAATAGGCCATCACTTATCAAATGAAATAATATCGCAGAACAACCAACTCGACTTCATACAGCCATCCTTGATTATAATCAAGTGCTCCCTAGCGATGATATCCGGGCCGGATTTGTACCGTTTGATTCACGATCGTGTTGACGAAGCTTTTTGGTGCACACGAACGGCTGGACGTACAATGCTCCGGGTGGTCTCAACAAATTGTTTAGCTCAAGACAAATTTAATAATGTAAAAATAGCCATACCCTTCCATCGAAAGTTTTCGAGCTACGGCGTTCTGAAAATTTCAACCCCCATTTTGAACCCCTTAGAGATGACTGACAGCAACGTCAAGCATCGAGGACCAACTAGACCCCGAACGGAACCCATAACCCGAATTTCATCAATTTTGTTTCATGGTAACTAAGAAAAGTGGTCAGTACGGCGTACGGCGGACAGACAGAAACTGTTTTATTGCATTTCCGGATTCTACGTACCTTGAAACGTAAACCATAAAATTTTAAGGGGGGGGGTTAGATTTTTTTTTTTTTTTTTTTTTTTTTTCATGCTCGATTCCAGTGGTTCATTATTGAAAATAATAAACCAAAAGGAGCGTACCTAATTTGTGTTTTAGAGGCCAACAATTGTGAAAACCATCAGAAATAGCTATTTCAATAATTATTTCACGTTAAATAAACAATAAATGAACAGCCAACATTTCTGTAGGTATGTCCAGTAGAATAATAAACCCATGTGACAAGGACTTTGCAGCGTTTTTGGAATCTACGCAAAAGAACGTAAAAGAAAAGATTTTGAGGTGGTGTTATAAAAATTTTTTGCTGAGCGAATACATAGGTGTATTATTCACAGAATAATAAACCAAAAGTGGGCGGCTTTCACAAAGAACAAAAACAAAAATTTTTTCTTTTTGAGGAATCTTTTACCTGGCAGTGTTCGTGTTCCTATTCCGACGTTACCTAGCGGAAGATTCCCTTTCGACTTGCAGGCAGTTCAATTCGGCCGAGTGTTGTGGACTTAGTGATAAACCCACAAATAACTCACATTCACCACGAACTGAACCACTGGCGCTGCTGTGACTCCAAAAGCAATTTACGTTTTGAGAGAAAAATCAACACATTAAATTTAAAGTGGTCTTAAGCTTCACACAATTTTCAAAGAATCGCTTCAATTAAACTACTGAGATAAATTTCATATTGCGTTTGATCGCGCTGAAATTACTGAACCGCGTTTGATGAGGTTGTCAGTGTGACTGGAATGAAAGTGGCAAGACTTGGACGTAGGTTCGAGTCACGCATAACAATCGTATAAGCATTTTACGAAGGTACGTAACCAAATCAATCACCCTTCAATTCACGAGGTAACATTGGTTATTGAACATATTCCACAATTTTTGGTTTATTATTCTGTGAATAATACACCTATGTATTCGCTCAGTAAACAATTTTTATAACACCCCCTCAAACTTTTTTCTTTTCCGTTTCAAGGTGCGTAGATTCCAAAAATGCAATGTCCGTCCGCCGTATCACGTTTACCGACTTTTAGGCCTAAAAAAGTCGTTCTTTCGCACACATGCCCCATTTGGGCCCTAGTTGTGTCCCGAAACTTTGCAGCCCGATCGGAATATACCCAGGGGTGTTATGAGTGAAAATGTGTGTAAAAATAGGTACTTTTTGCGTTTTAGTAACATGTTAGTAACATGAGCTTTTGAGGTACGGTTCTCCATGTTTTTTGGGACGAGAAGACCAAATACGAAGTCGATTTTGACCAGAGTGGAAAATCGAGGTTCTACCAAATGTTCTGCTCCCAAAATTGACTTTTTATGAGTCAACAACCTGGGAAATCGTCTGAAATCACCATAAATTTGTATAATAACACTAGAAAACGCTGCAAAGTCCTTGTCACATGGGTTTATTATTCTGCTGGACATACCTACAGAAATGCTGGCTGTTCATTTATTGTTGCTTTCATGTAAAATAATTTAAATAGCTATTTCTGGTGGTTTCCACCAATTTTGGCCCCCAAAACTTGAATTCCATTTTTTTCCAAATTATCTTTGATCATTGGTAGTTTCATTCAATCGTCTTGAAATTGATGGTGATTTCAGACGATTTCGCAGGTTTTTGACTCATAAAAAATCAATTTTGGGAGCTGAACATTTGGTAGAACCTCAATTTTCCACTCTTTGGTCAAAATCGACTTCATGTTCGGTCTTCTCGTCCCAAAAACGTGGAAAACGATACCTCAAAAGCTCATGTTACTGACATTTACTGACAGTTACTGACTATTTTTACACTCATTTTCACTCATAACACCCCTGGGTATATTCCGATCGGGCTGCAAAGTTTCGGGACACAACTAGGGCCCAAATGGAGTATGTGTGCGAAAGGACGAATTTTGTAGACCAAAAATGAAGCCGGTACACGTGATACGGTGTACGGCGTACGGACATTGCATTTTTGGAATCCACCTTGAAACGGAAAAGAAAAAATTTTGAGGGGGTGTTATAAAAATTTTTTGCTGAGCGATTACATAGGTGTATTATTCACAGAATAATAAACCAAAAGGGAGCGTACCTACCTAATTCGTGTTTTGGAAGCCAAAATTGGTATAAACCATCATAAATAGCTATTTCAATTATTTCACATTAAAGAAACAATAAATGAACAGCCAGCATTTCTGTAGGTATGTCCAGTAGAATAATAAACCCATGTGACAAGGAATTTGTAGCGTTTTACGTTTCAAGGTGCGCAGTCTCCAAAAATGCAATGTCCGTCCGCCGTCCGCCCCGTCCGCCGTATCATCCTTATCTACTTACATTTCGGTCTAAAAAATTCGTTATTTCGCACGCACGATCCATTTGGGCCCTAGTTGTGTCCCTAAACTTTGCAGCCAGATCGGAATATACCCAGGGGTGTTATGAGTGAAAATGTGTGTGAAAATAGGTACTTTTTGTGTTTTAGCAACATGTTAGTAACATGAGCTTTTGATGTATTGTTTTCCATGTTTTTGGGACGAGAAGACAGAATATGAAGTCAATTTTTGACCAAAGCGTGGAAAATCGAGGCTTAACGAAGATTCAGCCTCAAATTTACGTTTATGTTGGTCTAAAATCGTCGTTCTTCCGCACACAGTTTGGGTCCCCATTTGGGAACATATTTGGCTCCTAGGTGTGCTCCGATGCTCGGCAGCCCAATCAAAATACACCCAGGGGTGTTACTGGTGTAAAATGGGTGTAAAAATAGGAGGTTTCGAGGTTTTTTCGACGTTTGGTGAACATGAGCTTGTGACGTATCGTTTTCCATGTTTTTTAGGGCGAGAAGACCGAATATGAAGTTGATTTCGACCAAAGAGTGAAGAATTGATGTTGTAACGAAGGTTAAGCTCCCGAAATTCTTTTTTTATGAATCAAAAACCTGCGAAATTGTCTGAAATCACCATCAATTTGTATAATAACACTAAAAGTAGGATTAGCAGGTGAAGAAAAACATTTAAACGGCACTACCAATGTTCAAAGATAATTTGTCAAATATAGAAGCTTATTTCGTGTTTTGGGGGGCCAAAATTGGTGGAACCCATCAACAATAGCTACGTATTTCAATAATTACACATGAAAGAAACAATAAATGTATTTCCAGCATTTCTGTAGGTATGTCCAATAGAATAAGAAACCCACGTAAAAACGACTTTGTAGCGTTTTTTTTTTGTTTTAACATGGATATGTTTTTGCCCTGGGGGGTCATTCTAAAATTTGCGACCGAAAAAAATGCAACGCTGCAACCGATAAACAATTTGGAGATGTGCGTGTGTAGTTACCGACAATACCCAGCGAAACAATAATGAAATGAGCACAAACCATTTTATTGAACGAATTGGAAGGTAGCGATCTCACATTGATCATCTCGAAACGAAACTATATATTTCTTACTTTAGTTATCATCGTCCGTTATTACTGACCCAATTTCTGTACAATAAATTTTACCAATTGCACTATTTTCATTATCAATCAATTCAAAAATTTATATCATTTTTCCACTTCATGGAAAAACATTGAAAAGTGGATGTGAAAATACAGCGCCCAAAAACATATCCATGATTCAATGTTTTTCCATGAAGTGGAAAAATTTAAGTTTTAAATTGCAAAATGTGAATAGGTACGTCCTCTTACCAAGAGTAACACAACAAATTTTGGTCTGATGATGGTAGGACCGGAGTGGGGGTAATTGTACGAATTTGGTAGTTGTAACAGTAGAAAATCGGCGAATTTTTTTTAAAGCGATATGAGCCAATTTTATGAGAAAAATATTGACTATTGAAATAATCTGAGAGAATTTTGACTATTGAAATAATCTTTTTTCGGTTGCAGATTCTATGTTGGATGGCTCATTCAATACGGTCAGCCGTTCAGCCGACCACCAACTAGAGACACCGGAAGGAACTGGAAAGAACGTAGGTAGGTATCCCACAGGTAACATTTGAGGTAATGGTGCCGACCGCATTTGGAAGATCATAAAACGGAAAGGATGTCACGATCAGACTGACTGAATTACGATTTTATTCATAAAGAAAGGCGATACTTGCTGTATATAAATATAGATACAGATGCCTTTTTAACCGACTTCAAAAAAAACGCTGCAAATCATTACACAACGGTTCATTATTTACCTGTATATATGCCCCTTCTGATTAGATCGCTGTCAAAAAAGGTGTACAAAACAGTACCTACAGAATAATTTTTACGACGAACAAACGAACATAATTTATTCAAAGCCGATACAACTTAATTCTTTAAGCGCGCGCCAAATTTTAACCAAAAACCCCACGCGCAGCTGTTTCGTGAGGTGGAATATTGAAAAAACCCAATCCAATGCGCCAAATCGGTTTCAGTCTGCGGTAATCAGTATTTTCATTGCCGAGGTCGAGTTGAACAGAGTCGAGCTGACCGCACGTTATCGTCGGATTACGAGCCGAATTTAAATACGCGTGAAAATTCCGGCCAACGTTGTACAGTGAAAGGATAATGCGAGCTCGAAGAGCCCATGAAACGATTCTGTTGAACACGCGTATTTCTATCGAGGGCCCTGTTAAAAATAGAATTTAAATGCTAAAATGACTGTAAAAGCCACGTTGGAATCCAAACTTTTACTAAATTTACTAATCCAATTTATTCGCCTTTAAATCAGAATTAACTTCAGATTTGATTCCCTCGTCCAAGAATGGGTTTTGTAAAATTTCTGACTCCTACGTTAGTAACCCGACACAGCGTTACCGTAATGTTTGAAACCCCATTATTCTGGCTACAATTATAGATGTTTACTATAGTACATTCCATATTCTATTTTGCGCAAAACTGTAATGCTTCTTCTAACCACTTTTCTTAATAGATACAGGGTGTCTCAGTTCCTTCTGGAGAAACTCAGGGAATCGATTCTGCTCTTCATTTGGAACAAAAAATGCTCAGTAGAAATTATCCGAAAAGTTCTTCGTTTTAAAGGTATCCGACAATTTGTGTTTTTCCAACTTTTCATTATCTTACCACATAAAAACGCTAATAAATTCAAAAATATTGAGACTACAGCAAATCCAATTACACCGTTTGAAAGAACGTTAAATTTCCTGTAAGAATCTTCTGTTTTCAATGGTCAGAGTTACTTAAAATGTTGGCCAATACCCGTATGAAATTTGAAAATTTCAAAATTTAACATTGTGAAAAAGATTGTACGTTCTACTGAGGTTACAAAAAATACCTACAACTTGTCAAATTTCACAAAAACTTCCTCATATAACAGGCTTTACATTGATATACTTAGATTTAAAAATAACGTTGTAGTAGAGTTAAAAAATTATAATTGATGATTGATAATTTGGGGGGGGGGGGGGGGGATTACTTAGACCTCGTAAAATAAAACTAACGCTTCCTTGGCTGGTTGAATAAAAATGATTCTGGAATATGAGGATGAAGGTTTTATTTTAGGAGGTCTAATTAATCCCCTCTTCCCCCCCAATTCACCTCTGCTCATGTTTTCAAACGTTCAATTATAATTTTTTAACTCTACTACAACGTTATTTTTAAATCTAAGTATATCAATGTAAAGCCTGTCAGATGAAGAAGTTTTTGTGATATTTGACAAGTTGTAGGTATTTTTTGTAACCTCAGTAGAACGTAAAAGCTTTTTAACAATTATTTTAAATTTTGAAATTTTCAAATTTCCTACGGGTATTGGCCAACATTTTAAGTAACTCTGACCATTGAAAACAGAAGATTCTTACAGGAAATTTAACGTTCTTTCAAACGGTGTAATTGGATTTGCTGTAGTCTCAATATTTTTGAATTTATTAGCGTTTTTATGTGGTAAGATAATGAAAAGTTGGAAAACTACAAATTGTCGGATACCTTTAAAACGAAGAACTTTTCGGATAATTTCTACTGAGCATTTTTTTTTCCAAATGAAGAGCAGAATCGATTCCCTGAGTTTCTCCAGAAGGAACTGGGACACCCTGTATACTATATACCTATATATTTTCTTTTCAATTTCCGGATTTCGGAGCTTCAATTCGTATTCTCTTAAATTCACAGGGGACCATGTGGCAGTTAACTCCCAACTACCCATCGAATTTGAGCAGAATCGGTGCCACCGATTCTTGAGAAATTGAGTACCTCGGATTTCGCCTTTGCACATGCGCATCGACCACACGAATGATCCGACCGCTCGGATATCCTTGGGGTGGACCATACGGTAGCTACGACCCAACTACCCACCGAATTTGAACCAAATCAGGCCGTTTCACGCCGTTCTGAAATTTGCAGGGGACCATTTGCAGCCCAACCCGCAATATCCCTGAAAATTTCAGCAAAATCGTAATCGGGAAGTTGTGAGTCCGTGTCCGGACACACAGACGGACAGACAGTCAACGAGCCAAACTTTTTCAGAAAGCTCTAAAACGGAAAACGCGAGTGGACATTTTGATTTTAGAGACATGAATATTTTGGTTTATTATTTTCAATAATGAACCATTGGAATCGAGCATGAAAAAAAAATTCTTACTCCTCCTCAAAATTTGATGGTTTACGTTTCAAGGTATGTAGAATCCAAAACTGCAATAAAAATATTTCTGTCTGTCCGCCGTACGCCGTACGCCGTACGGGCCACTTTTCTTAGTTACCATGAAAAAAAATTGATGAAATTCGGGTTATAGGTTCCGTTCGGCGTCTAGTTGGTCCTCGAAGCTCGACGTTACTGTGAGTCATCTCTAAGGGGTTCAAAATAGGGGTTGAAATTTTCAAAACGCCTATACCATTTTTTTACGTAAATATTTTTACGGTTTTAAATAGTTCTTGAACTTGCGAGTTTTTTAAGACCATCCGGAGCATCGTACGTCCAGCAGTTCGTTCACAGTAAGGCCCCGAAGTTTGCACCGACAGGCATTTTCGACTCCAGTGTGAATGAAATTGTATACAATTCAAACCAAATCTCGTAACCAGAGACGCGCCCACAATAGGAATTTGTGAATACGGCCATTCATTGGTAGGGATCACCTGATTATATTGGCGGAGTATGAAGTCGAGTTGGTTGTTCTGTGATATTATTTAATTTGAAAAATGATGGCTCTTTTGGAGTTTGTTGGTAGGTAGTGAAACTTGAACAAACGTTGAAGTATTATTGATGGGTAAATTAGGTATTACTACGGTAAATCATTACTCAACGGTAAATTATTACACAACGGTTCATTATACCATCTACGTAGAAGGGGCTGGAGTTTGTTGGTAGGTACTTTTGCAACTTTTTTCACTCCTCATCAACAATTTCTTTTCAGAACTTCATTATGTGTGTTTCTTTTTGTTAGGTACTGTTTGAAATCGGCAGAATTATTTTAGCAACATTTAACTCGTGATTTAGGTAGGTACCTAGTAACGCGTACGGGGTTAGGTACTAACCTACGGAGGGTCTGCGATCTACATAATATGTATAGAATAGTACATATTATATTATATAGACGGGTTATCTATACACAGAGCTGTGATCTGTAACAGAAGGGTATTCTGTACAAAATAATAAACCGTTGTGCAGGGATTTGCAGCGTTTTTTCCTATCAAAAGATCTGGTACAAAGAAAAATAATGAAAAATACAAAAAATTGGAAAAAAAAACGACTTGAAAAAACCTTTATAGAATTAAAAAGTAAAAGAATAATTTTTACGCAGAAAAAAGTAAATGATTATTTAACCAAAGCCGATACTACAAAATTTTTGAAGTCGGCGCGCCAATTTCAACTAAACTGTGTAACATACATACATAAAATTGTACACTCGAATACAATTATGTACGTTTGCTAAGCATTAAAATTATCCTTTATTTTTTAGTTCATACAGCTTTTTTGAAGTTTTTATATCTGGTGTTATACAGTTTTTAAAGTTGGTTAAGTTTTCTGTTAAATGTTTCGCTTTTTAGTGCGATCAATAGATTATTTAAAAAAAATTTAGTTTCGAAAAACGCCGTTGTCCTGATTGATTAGCAGTGGTACTTGGCAGCTACCTTTGGAAAATATCGGACCCTGGTTGGAATACCCGTTAAGGGAATATTCGTCAGATTATTGAGGATTATTGATTAGGGTTATTGATAAGGATTATTGAGGAATATTTTGGTGGCGTTGTCCTGATTGATTAGCAGTGGTACTTGGCAGCTACCTTTGGAAAATATCGGACCCTGGTTGGAATACCCGTTAAGGGAATATTCGTCAGATTATTGAGGATTATTGATTAGGGTTATTGATAAGGATTATTGAGGAATATTTTGGTTCCGTTGTCCTGATTGATTAGAGCTGGTACTTGGCAGCTACCTTTGGAAAATATCGGACCCTGGTTGGAATACCAGTTAAGGGAATATTCGTCAGATTATTGAGGAATTTTTAGGATTATTGATTAGGGTTATTGATAAGGATTAATGAGGAATATTTTGGACCCGTTGTCCTGATTGATTAGAGCTGGTACTTGGCAGCTACCTTTGGAAAATATCGGACCCTGGTTGGAATACCAGTTAAGGGAATATTCGTCAGATTATTGAGGAATTTTTAGGATTATTGATTAGGGTTATTGATAAGGATTATTGAGGAATATTTTGGTTCCGTTGTCCTGATTGATTAGAGCTGGTACTTGGCAGCTACCTTTGGAAAATATCGGACCCTGGTTGGAATACCAGTTAAGGGAATATTCGTCAGATTATTGAGGAATTTTTAGGATTATTGATTAGGGTTATTGATAAGGATTAATGAGGAATATTTTGGACCCGTTGTCCTGATTGATTAGAGCTGGTACTTGGCAGCTACCTTTGGAAAATATCGGACCCTGGTTGGAATACCAGTTAAGGGAATATTCGTCAGATTATTGAGGAATTTTTAGGATTATTGATTAGGGTTATTGATAAGGATTATTGAGGAATATTTTGGTTCCGTTGTCCTGATTGATTAGAGCTGGTACTTGGCAGCTACCTTTGGAAAATATCGGACCCTGGTTGGAATACCAGTTAAGGGAATATTCGTCAGATTATTGAGGAATTTTTAGGATTATTGATTAGGGTTATTGATAAGGATTATTGAGGAATATTTTGGACCCGTTGTCCTGATTGATTAGCAGTGGTACTTGGCAGCTACCTTTGGAAAATATCGGACCCTGGTTGAAATACTCGTTAAGGGAATATTCGTCAGATTATTGAGGAATATTTAGGATTATTGATTAGGGTTATTGATAAGGATTATTGAGGAATATTTTGGTGGCGTTGTCCTGATTGATTAGGGCTGGTACTTGGCAGCTACCTTTGGAAAATATCGGACCCTGGTTGGAATACCAGTTACTTAAGGGAATATTCGTCAGATTATTGAGGAATTTTTAGGATTATTGATTAGGGTTATTGATAAGGATTATTGAGGAATATTTTGGACCCGTTGTCCTGATTGATTAGCAGTGGTACTTGGCAGCTACCTTTGGAAAATATCGGACCCTGGTTGAAATACCCCTTAAGGGAATATTCGTCAGATTATTGAGGAATATTTAGGATTATTGATTAGGGTTATTGATAAGGATTATTGAGGAATATTTTGGTTCCGTTGTCCTGATTGATTAGAGCTGGTACTTGGCAGCTACCTTTGGAAAATATCGGACCCTGGTTGAAATACCCCTTAAGGGAATATTCGTCAGATTATTGAGGAATATTGGGGAATATTGAGGATTACTGAGGAATATTTCGGATAGCTTGAAAGGAGGTACGAATGTCATTTTGACGGCTGCGACGACGGGCGGCGAGTTGTGACGCGAGTTCGCCGTTTAACTGGTTGCCGCCGGAATTCATGCGGGGAACACGTGGGGACCCGACGGAAAGGGCCGACGAATCACCGGGTAAAGTCGTCGCATTGGGATCGGAGATTACAGAGGGCGGATTATTTAGTGGTGATGGAGCACATTGTGCAGGTGGTTCGCGGAATATGAAGGAAGGTTACCTTTAGGTTGCTTCGGCTCGTCCTCGCTCGCCAAGCCCGGCTGGTTCCAAACTAACACGTGCTTCGGGCCTCCGCTCTTGACGGGCATCTTTAGCTCGACACTACCGGCGTTCCACTGGACGGTGATTCAGCGGAGGGGGGCAAAGAGCTGACTAAAAAAAGAGCCGATGACGAGCGAGCGCGGCGTGGTGGGCGATGGGAGGGTGAGGGGGGGCGAACACTTTGAGCGGGAGACCACACCCCCCCCCCCCCCCCCTACAAGAAGAGGTTTCTTTTTTTTTTCCTGCTCCCCCTTCCCTGGTGCTCGCTGATTAGCTCGAGACAGGAGTCGGTGGGTAGTGGGATCGGTGGGGGGGCGACGGCCGTCCGCCGACCGTCCTCCAGGGTTTTGCGGGACGGCCAGGGAACGGGACGGTCGGCTCCGCACGTGAGACACTCAACTCGTCACTTCCCCCCACCCACTCGCCTATAGGGGGTTCCCCCCCCACTTCAAATTGTCCCCGACCACTCAAATTTGAAACTTACGTCACACTTATTATTTATATCGCTGACGACTTCGCAACATTTGCCAACATCAAACTCCCCTGCAACTTCTGTTGACCCGAATGAACCAAATATTTGAATTAAATTGCAACATTACCCACAATATTACGACGAACCAAACACGTTTTGTCAATTGGAGAGCACGCAAATGTCCTTCTATTTAACGCGTCACATTCAAACAACCAGTCAACGCAGCGTGACCATATAAGCGAATTTTCAAAAAACAACCTGTAACCCTTTTCGGCAATTTCCAAGTTATATTTATTGATTTAACACCAACCTCAACAATCAAATTTGAACTTATCCATATCCATGTTAATTTTTGGCGAAATTTTCCTTAGCATACAGAAATAAGTAGGTACATTTACCTACTAATTTTTTTGTCACGAGTCACCACTATATACCACATTTGGAGATCATTCCACGTATTTGTGGTGGTATGAAGATACATTTTCACCATTTTTGAACCACAAAACTCGAATGAAACGCCCACAGTGAACCATTTTTCCAGAGAGTAGAAATACTTTTGACTACCCAGTGACATAATTTTACCCGTCTCAATATGGTCGGTAGTTGGGTACATGATATCAATTTTGGTTTGTTATTCTGTGAATAATACACCTATTGTATTCGCTCAGCAAACAATTCTTATAACACCACCTCAAAATTTTTTCTTTTACGTTTCAAGGTGCGTAGATTCCAAAAACGCTGCAAAGTCCTTGTCACATGGGTTTATTATTCTATTTGACACACGTACAGAAATTACGGCTGTTCATTTATTGTTTCTTTCATGCGCAATTTTCTGAAGGTTTCCACACATTTTGGACCACAAAAACACGAATTAGGCTCCTTTTGGTTTATTATTCTGTGAATAATACACCTATGTATTCGCTCAGCAAAAAATTTTTATAACACCCCCTCAAAATTTTTTCTTTTCCGTTTCAATGTGCATAGATTCCAAAAATGCAATGTCCGCCCGCCGTACGCCGTCCGCCGTATCACGCGTACAGGGTGTACAGGCCCTAGTTGTGTCCCGAAACTTTTTAGCCCGATCGGAATATACCCAGGGATGTTATGAGTGAAAATGTGTATAAAAATAGGTACTTTTTGTGTTTTAGTAACATGAGCTTTTGAGGTATCGTTTTCAATGTTTTTGAAGACCAGAAGAGCGAATATGAAGTCGATTTTGACCAAGGAGTGGAAAATTGAGATTCTACCAAAGGTTCAGCTGCCAAAATTGATTTTTTATGAGGCAAAAACCTGGAAAATCGTCTGAAATCACCATCAATTTGTATGATAACACTAGAAGAAGTGTCAACACTTGGATCAAGACGGTTAAATGGCACTATCAATGATCAAAGATAATTTGAAAAAAAAAAGGAGCGTACCTACCTAATTTGTGTTTTGGGAGCCAAAATTGGTATAAACCATCATAAATAGCTAGGTATCTCAATTATTTCACATGAAAGAAATAATAAATGAACAGCCAACATTTCTGTAGGTATGTCCAGTAGAATAATAAACCCATGTGACAAGGACTTTGCAGCGTTCTTCACTCATAACACCCCTGGGTATATTCTATTTGGGCTGCAAAGTTTCGGGACAAAACTAGGGCCCAAATGGAGCTTGTGTGCGAAAGATCGAATTTTTTAGACCGAAAATGAAGCCGGTACACGTGATACGGCGGACGGCGTAAGGCGGACGGACATTGCATTTTTTGAATCTACGCACCTTGAAACGGAAAAGAAAAAATTTTGAGGGGGTGTTACTAAAATTGTTTGCTCAGCGAATACATAGGTGTATTATTCACGGAATAATAAACCAAAACACGACGAGCTCGGACCTCCACGGGAGTTGAAAGCAAACAGAGCGATCGGGGTTCACAGGTATCGCACGTACGCTCAACTTGAACCTTGAACGCACTTGAACGACAAAAAGTTTCGCTCAGTCAAACTTCTGTTGATCCACCGACAAGTTGATCAACCTGATTGAAACAAAAGGTTCACACGAGGTTTTCCGTTCAACTTTTGTTGATCAACAACTAAACTTGACTCGTGTGAACCGGCCTTTTAGTCGAAACGGGCGAGTCGAACGGAAAACCTCAACGTCGACCCCCCGAACGTTCAGTTGGAGGATAAAACGGGTAATTAGCGCAGATTACAATGAGGCCGTCGGTGATTAGCAACTCATCGACGACCCGACAGTTCGACGGCGACTGCGGCACGGACGAGCACACGACATTTGAATGGGGAATTTTCTTCAAAAATTTTTTTTGAAAACAAAAAAGTATGTCAATCCGAGTGGGCAGTACCCGTTTTGACACGGAACCATCTGCGATCCAACCCGCGTGTACCCTCAAAATGTCAGCTCTCCACTACTATTTTTCACGTAGTTAGAAACGTTACAACGAAATGATCAACATTTCATGTTCACGCATGCGCAGACGAAAGTTACATTACGATTCCAATGAAATTCATTTGGAACTATCAAAGTATTGTTCCTGATCGACCCTCCAAATCTAAACTCATTTCAACGATATTTAAAGTACCTAGTTACGGACGTTTCTAGTATTTCACGTTTGCGCATGAGCAGAAAAGTTACAGTACTTTTTCAATGATTTCTGTGCGGGACCATCTGTGACCCAAACCCGCATCTATCCTTCAAATTTAAGCCAATTTCTACTATTATTTCGGGTAGTTATGGGCGTTACAAGGAATTACCATAGACAGACAGACACCGAACCAAAAACGTTCCTCGATGTCTGAAACGCAAAATTGTTGTAGAAATTTTCATTTTGGAGAACATAAATTTTTTTTTACTCAGTCACGAATCCAAGGCTTCCCTACCTTCGGGAGTGAGGAAGAAAAAATCATTCAAACCTCAGAAAAATGGTAGTTTTTTTCAATTTCAAATACCTTTATTTGTCCTATAAGACATCAGGCTGAGTTACAAACGGAAAAGCGTATACTGCATTGTACAAATTAATAAGAAACGAGAGTTTCATTCAAGTGTTCATTGAATAAAGAAAAATAAAATACTGATTCACTTTGTGTGCTCATAGTAGGTAAAATGCGCGTAGATAAAGAGAGATAATTAAAGCCATTTGGCGCTTTAGCCCATCTTTAGATAGTACATAATTATCTTCAAATTTACAGATCATGAGGCAAGTTGAACAATACAAGCCGACAGAGCTGTTTAAGAGCTAATTGTTAATAGTCAAACAGACAGAGTTTTCTGATATTGAGCACTGCAATTACAAAATGGTGAAGCCTCTGTAAGTCAAGTTCGTTTGGCGAGCGAATAATTGGAATGGCGTGTTCGGGACGAAGAAGATATGGACATGTGGCTTCTCTTGCGCTTTTGTACATCGGGCACTCGAAGAGCACGTGAAAGAGAGTCTGGTCTTGATGGAGAGGGCAGTCCGGGCAGGTTTCTTTCGGGGATAGCTTGAAACGTCTAGATTTCCCTGACTTGAGAGTGGCGCTGTGTTGTCCCATCATTCTTATTTGAGCTATGAGCCTCTTTTGGTTGAACGGGACCTTCAAGTGCAGATAGTCCTGGGGGCCTGGACGTGGGATGTAGAGGAAGGAATATGCATCACTGAATCTAGACTTATCCAAGCTGGCCAAGTCGATGTCGAGAAGATTCATCCTAGCTAGGTCCAGAATCGCTGGGATTGAAGCGAGGACAGCTGTTGCTTCCGTTTCGATTTCGACACCCTGTCCCGCACACTTGCTAGCCAGGTCCTTCAGCTGCGAAAACCAGTTAAACCTTACTTTATTTTTTGGCTGGTTGTCTAGAGCAATGAGTGCCACGAGGCAGCGTTTCGGGTACCGGGTATCATCCATCGTCAACACTTTTGCCAGGAACTTGAGGGCCCGCTCAAGGACAGCACAGGCGAGTGGGGGTTCCCCTATTTCGAGTCTGAGCATGTGTCCTGGAGTGCACTGCGGCAAACCCAGGACGCGTTTAAAATATTGAACCTGTACGCATTCAATCTCCTTGGTGTACCTGAGAGCCCAGACAGCGGAACTGTAGAGCAAGGTGCCAAGCACCGAGGCCTTGAAGATTCTACAGATAGACGACCAGGAGGAGCAGGAACCTCGGGATAGGGTGTCCACAGCTATGCCAGAGGCGACTTTAGCCTTACTGATACGGGATTGGCAGGCTTTGCTGAATAGAGTCGAGCCACTCAGTTGAATCCCTAGGTAGCTCACCGAGTTCTCCAGTTTGACTGTTTCTCCATTGTAGGTGAAGGGAATCCTCAATCTTGGCACTCGCCCCGACTTGTTGAAGTGGACCACGACGGTCTTGTCAGTGTTCAGTGAGAGCTGGTTCCTGCTGAAGTATTCCTGAAGGGCTCTCAGCTTGTTCCTGGCGTCGCAAGGAGAATCTGCAAGAATCAGCTGGTCATCGGCATATTCGATGGTAATTATTTCCGAGTTCTGGCCAATCCTTATGCCAGGGAGGCCCTTTGACAGTAGGAAGGAGCCCATGTCTGAGACGAAGATGTTAAACAGTAAAGGGGAAAGAATTTCGCCCTGTAACACTCCAGCTGTGATCTTCACTTTCTCCGAGTACATATTGTTTGTCCTAACTGCCATAGAAGCTGACTCGTATATCGCTCTCACCACCTCGACAAATCGTGAGCTGATCCCCAGGCCAGTCATCTTTTCCCAGAGCAATGAGTGACACAGGCTATCGAAAGCTCGCCTCAAATCAACAGCAACTCCATACATTGTCCTGTCTCGGCCGAAACACAGTTGAGCAGCACTGGTGACGACGAATAAGTTCTCCTCGCATGATCTCCCCCTCCTGAAGCCGCCTGCGATTCGGGAAGAACGTTCCTGTCCTCAACCCACCTCTCCAGACGCGCCAGCAGGACCGAAGTAAACAATTTCAGTGAGGTGTTCAGGAGGGCTATGAGACGGTAATTCATGGGATCGTTTCGCTCTCCCTTCTTGAAGATCATTGTGGCGACAAGACTTGGTCAGTCTGGAGGAATTTCCCTCTTCTCTAGAATAAGATTGAAGAAGTTCACTAGCATGTCTATCCACTCAGTGGGAAGATACTTGAAGAAATCGTATTGGAGGCCATCCATTCCTGGGGATTTCCCTTTGGGTGCACGATTAATGGCCCGGGTCACCTCGTCTATTGTAATCGGGGCGTCCAGAATTGGGTCGTAAATGGTTGGTATATCGGTGATTGGGATATAGCATACAGGGGTATCGTATACCGCTGACAAGAAATTGAACCAGTCTACTGCTGACAGTGGACTTGTTGTGTGCAGCGTCGGCCGTTTGAAGCGCTTAAAGGCTTCCCAAAATGCAGGACCATCGTATGCTTTTTCCAGGGCTTCTTTGAACTTTGAAATGAAGTCCTGCTCTTTGGAGCGGAGGAGGGCGTGATATCGGCCCTTTGCGTTCAAGAAATCTTTTCGATAAGGATCGTCGAATTTTCCCTCCTTGCCAGCCGAAGGTTTCTCCTGTACTCTGATTTAGTGAATTTGCACTCCTGGTCGAACCAGGGTTTGCTAATTGGTAATGTGGCTGGGGGGTCGAATACATTTCGAGTTTTTGCCATACCTAGGCTACGAGCAGTGGATTTTAACGTTTCTATTAGTAAAGAAAGTTGGTCCGAGAGATTAAGCGCGATCCAGTTGGGTTTCAACTGGGAGAGTTGGTCTTTGTACGCCTTGGATTTAGAGTGGTCGAAAGCGAAGACTTCTACTTTTCCGAGGTAGCGCCGTTTGGGGGTGGTACCTAGTGATAGGTTTGTGCGTACAGTTATAGGAAAGTGATCGGAGGTGTCCATGCTGTCCTGAAGCACCTGAAAGTCCTCGATGAAGCTGAGTGCACTTACGTTACACCATGCCAGGTCAATTACACTTCTACCTTGTTGGCTGACATAAGTGAAGTTTCCAGGGGTGTCTCCTGACGTCCTGCCATTCAGCAGGAGTAGGGCTCTGCTCTCTAGACAATCTACCAGCTGTACCCCTTTATTGTCGCATTTTGTATCTAGGCTTGTCCTGTGGGGAAGGAGCTGGCTGTTTTCTACAGCCTCTTCGATGTCCTCGTTGAGGCATCCTATGCGGCAGTTGAAATCTCCGCCCAGTATTAGGGGGATTTCTTTGTATGAAGCCAGAAAGATATCAAAAAGGTCACCAAGTGACTCCAAGAATTCGTCAAAGTCGTCGTGATTACGGCGATAAATTACCCCAACAACAGCCCTTGTCTGCCCATTGTAGAAGAATACTAGTAGAAGAATACACCACGAATACTTGCAAATTATTTTAATTACATCAATACCTTGTTTTACAAAGAATATTATACCTCCGCTTGGAAAAATGGTAGTTTGTTATTTTTGATTTATTATTATTCTCTGAAAAATGCACCTAATTATGTATTCCGTTCGGAAAATTATGTTTGAACAGCCCCTCAAAATTTTTTCTTTTACGCTTCAAGGTGTGCAGATTCAAAAAATGCAATGTCCATTCGTCGCCTCATCGATATATTACCTTAATTTTCTGTCTAAAAATAATAGTTTTCTCGCACACAGGCTCCATTTGGGACCTAGTTGAGATCCGAAGCTCGGCAGCCCGATCGGGATACACCCAGGAAATAATAAGAAATAAACCTGAAGTTTACCACCAATTTATACTACACATAACACATAAACACATATATAACAGTTAGGTATCTGTGTTTATGTGTTATGTACCTGAGAATGCTCATAATTTGAGTGAAAAGCTTCGTGCTAAACATAAATTGGTGATGAATTGAAGGTTTATTTCTTATTATTTCACATCGTACGGTGGCTTACTACAAAACGCTGCAAATTATTACACAAAGGTTTATTATTTACCTGTATAGATCACTTATTTACTATTATTTACTTATTACTTACTTATTTACTGTACTAGATACTTATTTCTGCGTAGATCACTGTTTTCTGTGGTCCATACCCTCGTGCTCCCGCCAGGAAAGCCCTAAATCGACTACTGGGGCCGGCCCCGGAATTAAAGTTTCCTTCAAATGCGCGGAATTCAATAATTCAATCGTTAATTATAATATTGTAGTTATTCATGAAGCATAAGGCAAATAATAAACCGATGTGTACCTAACAATTTACCTGTATAATGAACAGTTATGGAATAATTTACCCAAGAGTAATAATTTACCGTTGTATAATAATTTGCCCATCAATAATACTTCAACGTTTGTTCAAGTTACAAAGCACCTATCAACAAAATCCATTTTTCATTTGAAATAATATCACAGAACAACCAACTCAACTTCATACTCCGTGAATATAATCAGGTGCTCCCTAACAATGATTATCTCGGGCCAATTTCCGATTGTTGCCGCGTCCCTAGTGATGATATTTGGGCTGAATGTATACAATTTCATTCACCCTGCTGTTGAAAATGCCTGTCGGTGTAAACTTCTGGGCCTTACTGTGATCGAACGGCTGGACGCACAATGCTCCGGGTGGTCATAAAAAACTCCCACGTTCGAGAACTATTCAAAACCGTAAAAAAATTCGAGAAAACGGCGTCCTGGAGACTTCAACCCCTATTTTTCACCCCTTAGGGATGACTGACAGTAACGCCGAACTTCGAGGACCAGTTAGACCCCAAACGGGACCTACATAAAAACATTTCGTTAATTTTGGTTCATGATAACTAAGAAAATGGCGAAGTACGGCGTACGGACAGAAATTTTTTTATTGCATTTTCGGATTCTACGTACCTTGAAACGGAAAACTTAAAATTTTGAGGGGGGGGGGGGGGGGGGTTAAACAAAAATTTTTTCATGCTCGATTCCAAAGGTCCATTATTGAAAATAATAAACCAAAAACATGCGACCTAAGGTGTAGTGAATGCATAGGTGACGTACATTCACTACTGGAGGCTTTAGGATAGGTTATGCCCGGTTCGGTTATAGCGCCAGACTACCACCATGCCCGGGATCTTTTTGGATATATGTCTGGTTTGGTTATAGCTGGGAGGCTACCACCATGCCCAGGATCTTTTAGGAAGCTTTGCCTGGTTTGGTTATAGCGCCAGACTACCACCATGCCCGGGATCTTTTTGGAATGTGCCTGGTTTGGTTATAGCACAGAGTCTACCACCATGCCCAGGATCTTTTGGGAAGCGTTTGCCTGGTTTGGTTATAGCGCGAGGCTACCACCATGCCCAGGATCTTTTAGGAAGCTTTGCCCGGTTTGGTTATAGCTGGGAGGCTACCACCATGCCCAGGATCTTTTAGGAAGCTTTGCCTGGTTTGGTTATAGCGCCAGACTACCACCATGCCCGGGATCTATTTGGATATGTGCCTGGTTTGGTTATAGCACAGAGTCTACCACCATGCCCAGGATCTTTTGGGAAGCATTTGCCTGGTTTGGTTATAGCGCGAGGCTACCACCATGCCCAGGATCTTTTAGGAAGCTTTGCCTGGTTTGGTTATAGCGCCAGACTACCACCATGCCCGGGATCTATTTGGATATGTGCCTGGTTTGGTTATAGCACAGAGTCTACCACCATGCCCAGGATCTTTTAAGAAGCTTTGCCTGGTTTGGTTATAGCGCCAGACTACCACCATGCCCGGGATCTATTTGGATATGTGCCTGGTTTGGTTATAGCACAGAGTCTACCACCATGCCCAGGAGCTTTTAGGAGGCGTTTGCCTGGTTTGGTTGTAGCACGGCTACCACCATGCCCAGGATCTTTTAGGAAGCTTTGCCTGGTTTGGTTATAGCTGGGAGGCTACCACCATGCCCAGGATCTTTTAGGTTGAGGAGAGTGACGAGGAGTGAGGTGAGAGAGTAGTCAGCGACTAGAGGAAGCGTAGAATGGTTGGAAAGGCGAAGGAGACGAGTTTATATAGCCCTTAGGGCTATCTCCCTCCATCCTCCAGCTAGTGGAGGATGGTGGGGATCCCCTCTAGGTAGGTAGGGGCACCCAAGGTAATTATTCACTACGTAAATCTTCTCTCCTCACATTTGAGATGTTCATTACACAGGTGCCGGGCTCGAGCACATAAGCACCCCTTCACAAATACGAATTTTCGCTTCATTGCACAGCAGGTTGGTATCCGAAAGCATTTTAACATAATTAGGAAACTGTTTTATCCTGTGTTCACAATAAATAAAGCGACTGCTGCAATATCATTTTAATACAAAGAGAAGAAAGAAACAGCTGTAAGCTCCCAAAAATGCACAATCGGACAAGTAAATTAGGCCCTGGCGAAAACACACCAACAGTCATCAGTGCTGCCAGGATCACAAATTGGACGAAGTCAATAGTTTCTAGTTCAAGTCACTTGACGCACCCCGAGCAGAAACATAATAAGTTATTGTTGTGATCGGCTGCTCCTCCACAGCTCGATCGTTGTTAAGACATGATGTATCTCAGAGTGGGGACCCCCCGACCCCCCTCTGACCTTGTCAGGGGACTATAAAAGAGCCAGGGTGCCACCAATTAGACAACCATTCTCCAACAATCTTCCGGCCTCGTCTGTTGCTTCCTACATCACTACACTGGTGACCATCCGACGTTGACTACATCGCCCAGCGCCCGCCGTTCGACTGCGTCGCAGCCCCGCCTCCGCATCAACGAGCCCCACCACGCGCGGCCCCCACCGACGCCACAGCGGCGCCCCACTCCGACGCCCGCCTCGACAGCTAACGCAGCGCCTCCCGCTACTTCGCCCCACCATCTCCGATCCTTATATAAGGAAACGGACGCCGGCGCCGAGCACACTTCCTGCTGACACCTCAACGGACTGGCGCCTAAGAAGAAAACGAAGATGACCGAGCAGAAACCGCAAAAGACTCCCGAAGCGAGTGCTCCATCGATTCTCAAGCTCCAGCCGTTCGACCCCGCATTTCCGCACGTCTGGTTCGCCCAACTCGAGATCATACTCGCACACGAAGGCCTCACGACGCCACATGCGAAGTTCGCCCGAGCCTTCCTCGCACTCGAACCTCGACAAGCGGATCTCTGCGCCGACATCAACCCCTCGAACACCAGCAGCTACCAGACGCTGAAAACTCGCCTTCTAGCTACACACTCACCTTCAGATGGTTCACGGCTCACCGCCCTACTCCAGCCGGCCTCCGACGACGAGCTACCGTCGGTCCTCGCTCGCCGACTCACCCGAGCACTCCCGGCTGACACACCGGCACCACTCGTCCGACAGCTCTTCCTCCGCGCCCTACCAGAGAGCATTCATCTACACATAGCGGCGCATGAGGAACCCGACATCGTGAAACTCGCTGCGCTCGCCGATCGCCTCCTACCATTCGCCCCGCCTCCTCGGGTGGCTACCGTCTCCGAAGAGGTTGAAGTGATAAACAACAGACGACAACGGCGCTCGCCGACGCAGCCGACAACGAACACACGCCACCCGACGACCACCCTATGTTTCTACCATCGCACATGGGGCCCCCGAGCACAGAAATGCCGCAGCCCCTGCACCTGGCGCCCGAAACTATCGGGAAACGACAACGCACGGCCCGACCAGCCGTAACGGCCGTGCGCAACCCACCAACATCTCGGCTCTTCATACGCTGCAAACGAACCGCCCTAGAGTTTCTCGTAGATACCGGCTCCGACGTCTCGATCGTCCCGAACACCCTGCTCCGGCGACAAACAACACGTCCAAGCGCTCTACACGCCGCAAACGGCACCGAGATCAAGATGTACGGAACACACTCCGCCTCAGTACACCTACCAGATCTCCCTCCGTACGAGTGGACCTTCACAGTCGCCGACGTATCGACACCGATCCTCGGCTCCGACTTCTTGACGTATCACGGCCTACTCGTTGACCTACCCAACGCCCGGCTCATCAACGCGGCCACGCAGCGGTATATCACCGGGACAGTAGAACTAGTACCTCCGAGCCAGTCCATCTGCACGACGACAGCGAATGAGCCTCGATTTCAAGCCCTCCTCGATGGCTACAAACCCTCCGACACACCATGCGACGCCCCTGTCGAACATCACATCGTCACGAAGGGACCCCCGTGTCATGCGAAACTTCGCCGATCATCACCGGACCTATACGCGAAAGCGAAGGCCCATTTCGGCGAATTATTAGCGGCGGGGGTCATCGAACCTTCGGAAGCGCCGTGGTCCAGCCCGCTCCACATCGTACCGAAACCCGACGGTGACGTTCGCCCCGTCGGTGACTACAGAGAGCTGAATCGACTCACTATACCGGATCGCTACACCGTCCCACACCTACACGACTTCACAACAGCCCTGTACGGGACTACCGTGTACAGCACATTCGACCTCGCACGCGCATTCTTTCACTGCAAAATCAGCGAACGCGACGTGCCAAAAACAACGATCCTGACACCCTTCGGCGCTTACCAATTCAAGCGAATGAGTTTCGGCTTACGAAACGCAGCGCAAACATGGCAACGCTACATGGACCACGTCCTACGCAACCTGCCCTTCGTGTATTGTTACCTCGATGACATACTAGTCGCCTCGGCCACCCCGTCAGAACACTACACCCACGTACGCACGCTCCTCGAGACCCTCGCTAAATACGGCCTCCAAATAAACACAGCCAAATGCCAGCTCGCAGGACCCTCAGTCAAATTTCTCGGCCACAACGTTTCAGCCGAAGGGATAACACCCCTACCGGAACGCACGGACCTCATTAAGAAATTCCCACGACCCACTACCGTCCACGAGCTTCGAACATTCCTCGGCCTCATCAATTTCTATCACCGAGCAATACCACGAGCCGCACCTACTCTTCGCCCCCTAGTGGAAATGATACCACCCGATGCGAAGAAAAAAGACAACCGCACACTCACGTGGACCACCGACGCAGCTGACGCATTCGACCGCGCAAAACGCTTACTCGAAACCTCCGTCACACTCGCCCATCCGGCCCCGACCCAACCACTCGTCCTACACACGGACTCATCGGATTTCGCCGTCAGCGCAGCGCTGCACTTCATCGACAAATCGCACCTACGCCCGCTGGGTTTCTTCTCACGCACCCTCAACCCGGCTCAACGTAACTACAGCGCATTTGACCGCGAACTATTGGCTATATACCTCGCCATAGTGCATTTTCGCCAACAAATCGAAGGGCGCCCACTGACAGTCTACACGGACCACAAGCCCCTAACCACCTCCCCAGTGACTCAGTCAAACACGGCCCCGCCGACGAGACTTCGGCACCTTCGATTCATCTCCGAATTTACAACGGACATCAGGTACGCCGAGGGCCCAACGAACATCGTCGCCGACTACCTCTCTCGCCTTCCACCAACGGCCAACACAACCACGGCCCACGCCGTCACGGATCACAGTACCCCCTTCATGATCCAACAACTCGCCGACGCACAGGCCGCCGATGACCACATCGCCACCATGGCTCTCACGGCACACCGAATACAAGGCCACGATATCATGTGTGAAAACACCGACGCCTCGCCTCGCCCCTACATCCCCACGCCGCTACGCCTCGCAGTTTTTCGCCACCTACACGGGATGACACACCCGGGGATTAAGGCCACCACAGCCCTCATCCGCGCTCGATACTACTGGCCGAATATGACCTCATCAATAAGGCTATTCACCCGCGCCTGCCCGAGCTGCAACCGAGCCAAAACGACACGACACATCAGGGCCCCCCTCGGCGAATTTCCCGACGCAGCGCCGCTCGAGCACGTACACATCGACCTATTCGGCCCGCTACCACCGTCGGCAACAAAGAAATACATACTGTCGATCATCGACCGCGCCACTGGCTGGTTCGAATGCGCACCCCTCTCGACCATTTCTGCCGACGCGGTAATCATGGCCCTACACACCCATTGGATCGCACGCTACGGCTCCCCGGCACACATAACCACCGACCAGGGCACACAGTTCACCTCCGCCGAATTCCACAAATATTGCACGTCCATGGGCACGGAGGTTCATCACACCAACACCTACCACCCCCAAGCGAACGGCCTAGTCGAGCGACTGCACCGCGTCCTAAAGGACGCAATCATCGCAACAGCCACGTCCCGCACTTGGGCCACGCAACAACCCAGCACGTCAACCAAGACAATTTAATCATGTAAATTACTTAAATTCTGGGGGGAGCAGTGTTGTGATCGGCTGCTCCTCCACAACTCGATCATTGTTAAGACATGATGTATCTCAGAGTGGGGACCCCCCGACCCCCCTCTGACCTTGTCAGGGGACTATAAAAGAGCCAGGGTGCCACCAATTAGACAACCATTCTCCAACAATCTTCCGGCCTCGTCCGTTGCTTCCTACATCACTACAGTTATATTAATCTAGGACTAGGTAGATGAAATAGCTACATAATGCTGATTTCAGAGTGAATGTAGGCTAGAAGAAGTCGGCCAACTGGAACAACATGGGTGGCTCTTTACGAATGTATGGAATTATGGAGAATTTTCTTAGTTACCCCGCAAAAACGTTGCGCCGCGCCATTGTCGCCTACCTGAGTCGATACCACCTATATTGTAACAGAACCACATCATAGTAGTGAACCTAGGTCACCACTGTCTTCCGCTGTATGAACAACTGGTAGGAAATTGACCGATTTTCAGCTAGATTCCTATTTCAAGCCAGGAAAATTAAACACAAAGAGTGTTCCCAGGAATTGATTGGGGGAACGCAGGAAATCGTTTTAATGGTGTGTCGACACTATGCCGAAACAGGCTGGTCGGCCTTTGCCGGGCGGCACGTTCGGTTCGGCATGCAGTGTTCGGCAAGACGTTCACATTGTTCCAGTAGTGTGGACGTCCCGATCAGTGCCGAACCATCCCGCGTGATAGCAAGTTCGGATTTCGTCTTTAATCAATTCCATGCGATGTTGAGTGAAGAGGACGGTGCTGTTTTAGCAGCTTCTGCTGCTGCAGGGAACCGTCCTGCCCGTCGCCCTTGGAGGTTTTGGATACGCCCCAGTATCCTTCGGGGAAGAAAATAGTACTGGGCCAGCGAATTCATGAGAGATTTGTTACTTGATAAGGTTGACGAGTTGAATTTAGAGTACAGGAACGACGTGGGATTCCGTAACTTTTTCAGAATGAAAAGTCCTGATTTTGAACAACTATTGACCATGATCGGACCGAGAATCACCAAGAAGGATACCTTCTTTAGTGAGGCTGTTCCTGCAAGAGAACACCTATCTGTCACACTGCGCTTTCAACGTCTAGCTGTCATATGCGCACCAGGAGAGCAACAGGCGGTTGAAACTGGACTGAATCCGATCGGCACGTCCACACGATGGACTTTCGGTCCGGTTCGGTTCGGCTTTCTTTGATCGAGACGGACTTGGTTCGGTTTGGGATCGGCATGATTCGGGACGGCTTTCTGCAAGTTGATGAGGCCGACCGGCACGTCTACATTAATTCGGTTTTGTCGAGCGGCTTAAGCCAAATGATGCCGATCGGCATAGTGTGGACGCACCTTAATACATAGTTGATGGTAGGTATATAAGAATAATGTGAGTTTGCAAGGTTACAGGTGGTGAGCTGAAGTTTTGAGAGAAAAAAACCTCGAAATTTTGGCACTTCTTCCAGTTTTTCGGTTATATCTCCCAAACCGTGCATCCTACAGAAAAACCTCGATTACAAGAACATCAAGTTCTGCGAAGAAAAGAAAAACGGAGTTATTGAAAAATAGTCTATTTCCACTAATACACGAAAAACGCAAAAAACACTGTTAGTGTTTTTTAACAGTGTTTTTTGCGTTTTTCGTGTATTAGTGGAAATAGACTATTTTTCAATAACTCCGTTTTTCTTTGAAATGGGTTTCCACGATTTCGTCGCGAGTGATTTAGTTTGTATCAAGTTCTGCATCAAATGACGACCTCAAGCGTCAAAGTCGGATGTACAGTACATCCGTAATCGTCAGTAAAAACCACATTTTTTCCATTTTTTGTTGAAATTGATTTGGCAGTGATCATTGACGGAAAAAAATTAGAGGGTTCGTAGATATATCCATAATTTATCTGGTTTTTAGAAGGCTAAAATAAGGGATTAATTAATTAGTTACCTAATTATTAAATTTTGTAGATGCATTTCATATAGGTAGATGTTAGAATTACACGACTTCAGAATTGGAACAGCCACAATCAATGTACCTAATATTGTTTTAGGAAAGTTTAAAAATAAATGTCGAGTGGTGGCATTTGATTTAGACCGCTTGCCAGATAAGTAGTGCTGGTGTCTCTATTACTTCTTGATTATCATGGAATCATTTAGTCAACCGTGGTATCATATCAGCTCTTTTTGGTTTATTATTTTCAATAATGAACCATTGGAATCGAGCATGAAAAAAAAAATTCTTACCCCCCCTCAAAATTTGATGGTTTACGTTTCAAGAAATGTAGAATCCAAAACTGCAATAAAAATATTTCTGTCTGTCCGCCGTACGCCGTACGCCGTACGGGCCACTTTTCTTAGTTACCATGAAAAAAAATTGATGAAATTCGGGTTATAGGTTCCGTTCGGCGTCTAGTTGGTCCTCGAAGCTCGACGTTACTGTGAGTCATCTCTAAGGGGTTCAAAATAGGGGTTGAAATTTTCAAAACGCCTATACCATTTTTTTACGTAAATATTTTTACGGTTTTAAATAGTTCTTGAACTTGCGAGTTTTTTAAGACCATCCGGAGCATCGTACGTCCAGCCGTTCGTTCACAGTAAGGCCCCGAAGTTTGCACCGACAGGCATTTTCGACTCCAGTGTGAATGAAATTGTATACAATCCAAACCAAATCTCGTAACCAGAGACGCGCCCACAATAGGAATTTGTGAATACGGCCAATCATTGGTAGGGATCACCTGATTATATTGGCGGAGTATGAAGTCGAGTTGGTTGTTCTGTGATATTATTTAATTTGAAAAATGATGGCTCTATTGGAGTTTGTTGGTAGGTAGTGAAACTTGAACAAACGTTGAAGTATTATTGATGGGTAAATTATTACTACGGTAAATCATTACTCAACGGTAAATTATTACACAACGGTAAATTATACCATCTACGTAGAAGGGGCTGGAGTTTGTTGGTAGGTACTTTTGCAACTTTTTTCACTCCTCATCAACAATTTCTTTTCAGAACTTCATTATGTGTGTTTCTTTTTGTTAGGTACTGTTTGTCATCAGCAGAATTATTTTAGCAACATTTAACTCGTGATTTAGGTAGGTAACTAGTATCGAGTACGGGGTTAGGTACTAACCTACGGAGTGTCTGCGATCTACATAATATGCATATAATAGAATAGTACATATCATATTATATAGACGGGTTATCTATACATAGAGATGTGATCTGTAACAGAAGGGTATTCTATACAAAATAATAAACCGTTGTGCAGGGATTTGCAGCGTTTTTTTTTTTTTTTCATAGAGAAGGAATGGGCAGTGGTTGTGATATCTCCGCGTTTCGTATTTTATTGTCCTTCGGAGCTGCCAGGGGTAAACTGAGGCCGTTAAATCCTTTATATTTGAGGATTATCATGGGTGCCCTACGGTCCACCCCAATTAACGCTCTATTGGCGGACGCTGGTGAGCCTCCCTTAGGTCTCCGACGCAGAATGCTGACTGACCGTTTCTTCCTTAAAACCTTCAGCAAGGACCAAGATTGCATGCGGAAGATTGCGCAACTGGCTGTCGACGACCTCACAGAACGGTACTGGATGAAGAAGCCATCTCCGCTGATATGCGAAAGTTTCACTGAATTAACCAAGCACCTCCAGTGGATACGTATCTCTCTCAATACATCCTACGCCTACTCAATCCCATTTGCTTTTTTTAAGAAGACGGTAGAAGTAGTATCCATCCCGAATTCGTTTTATACTGAAAATCGGTCGAACCCAAGGAGTTTCCAGGAGCGTATCGTTTCGAGATGGCCTAACAGCCTGACCCTTTATACAGATGGTTCTCGGCAAAACGGCCAGACTGGTTGTGCCTTTTACGATGCCATCAACGACGAAACACGAGCGTTCAGCCTATGGAATGTAGCCTCGATATACACGGCCGAATGCTTTGGTATCCTGCAGGCATTGCATTATGCGAATGCCAGTACGAGTTCCGTGAGCAGGTACACCACAATCGTTATTCTATCAGATTCCAGAAGCGCCGTATCAAAAATATCCGGACTGAAGGTCAACTCCCGCCTCAACTACATCGAAGCAAACATCGCTCAGCAAATCCACCTAGCCAGAAGCGGCGGAAGAAGAGTGATTCTCTGTAACATCAGGAGTCACTCCTACACCACCGGAAACGACATTGCTGATTCCGAAGCGAAACGAGCCGCAATTTTACCTGAACCTGAGCCATCCTCCATATACTCCGCCTTGGACCTGAATCCACTCATCAGCGCAAAACTGCTTAGATGCTGGAGACGAGAGCACAGGGATTACCCAGCAGGGAATCGGTACAAGGCCCTATTCCCTCCACCAAAGATGTCTGCTTGGTTCGATGACGTCACTGATTTCAGGCCGAGGAAATTCTATAAGACCATCAACCGACTCCGCAGTGGGCATTGGAACACTAATGTGTTCCAGTTCCCAATTGGGAACGTCAACTCGCCCCTCTGTCGATTTTGCCTCCAGTCGGACGAAACTCCGGAGCACATGATTTTGGAGTGCACCATCCACCATAGTGCCCGAGAGCTACTGCTACAAGAGCTACATGTGAAGGTGCCCAGCCCGTTCAATCTGGACACTATATTGGCCCAGAACAATACCGACATATACATTAAGTTATACGATTTCATTAAGAAAGTTAATATTTCCGTTTAGTTTCATGAGTTACAACTAAGTTAGAATAATAATTTGCAATTCATGTATATATTATGACTTCATGTGATTTAGTACATTGAAATTCGGCTGTATAAACTTGTTTTGAAGCCAATAAAAAAAAAAAAAAAAAAAAAAAAAAAAAAAAAAAATCCTTTATATGTCTCGCTGGTTCACCGAGTACCGGTCATACAATTTATTTCCGAATGCCGATTGACGGTCACATCCTGTTTACGTACTTTTGCAATCATTAGAGTCGAATTCGAATCATCCTCCCGTGAGAGAGGACGTTCAGCAAGCAAGAAAACGTAATTATTGCAGAATCACATAATGTCCATTCGAAAATCAACCGATTTTCGGACCCCTGAATTTTTGACTACTGTTTGACCACTGAGTGATCGAGGTTGCAACGAAGCTCTAACTCTCAAAATTCAATATTTTTGGGTCTGTTAACATTTCTGTAATCACTCCTATCCAATCCTACTATTTTGTCACTTTTGAACCTCTCAGTTTCAAATCCATGCGCGTTAATTCTCCATCTACCGGACCCACCAACTAATTATATATACGTCCATGTTACATAGGTGAGGAAAATATACTGCCTACCAGACTTGGCAGACATTTTTTAAATTGATTCCGAACTTGCGGATTTTTTTAGACCACCCGGAGCACTGTTCTTCCAGCCGTTGGTTCTCAGGGAGGTTCCCAGGTTTTTGACTCATAAAAAATTAATTTTTGGAGCTGAACCTTTGTTACAACATCAATTCTTCACTCTTTCGTCAAAATCATCTTCATATTCGGTCTTCTCCCCCTAAAAAACATGGAAAACGATACCTCACAAGCTAGTGTTCACTAAAACCTCAAAAACACGTCGAAAACCTCTATTTTTCCACCAATTTTTCACCCGCAACACCCCTGGGTGAATTCCGATCGGGCTGCCGAGCTTCGGAGCACAACTAGGATCCAAATGTGTTCCCAAATGGGGACCCAAACTGTGTGCGGAAGAACGACGATTTTAGACAAAATTTTAACGTAAATTTAAGGCTTCGTTGGAACCTCGATTTTCCACTCCGGTCAAAATCGACTTCGTTCTTTTCCAATTCGGTCTCCTCGTTCTAAAAAAACATGAAAAACAATACCTCACAAGCTCTGTTAGTAAAAAGCAAAAAAAAAAATTTTTTTACACCCATTTTTCACCCAAAACACCCCTGGGTTTATTCCGATCGGGCTGCAAAGTTTTGGGACACAACAAGGGCCCAAATGGAGCCAGTGTGGGAAAGAATGAATTTTCAGAAAGTGATTTCAGACGATTTCCCAGGTTTTTGACTGATAAAAAATCAATTTTGGGAGCTGAACATTTGGTAGAACCTCAATTTTCTATTCTTTGGTCAAAATCGACTTCATATTCGGTCTTCTCGTCCCCAAAAACATGAAAAACGATACCTCAAAAGCTCATGTTACCAACATGTTGCTAAAACGCAAAAAGTACCTATTTTTATACACATTTTCACTCATAACACCCCTGGGTTTATTCCGATCGGGCTGCAAAGTTTTGGGACACAACAAGGGCCCAAATGGAGCCAGTGTGGGAAAGAATGAATTTTTTTAGACCGAAATTAAAGCAGATAATATGCACGATACGGCGGACGGTCATCGCATTTTTGGAATCTCGGCACCTTGAAACGTTAATGAAAATTTTTGAACCGAAATTTCGAAATTTTGATTTTTGCGTGTTTTTTTGGTGTTATAACAAGTTTTTTCTGAGCGATTACATAGGTGTATTATTCACAGAATAACAAACCAAAACTGTAATTGCCTGGCTGGCTCCAGTAGGTTCTCCATTTAGGGCCTTCCTGGGGTGGAGCTCGAGGGGTATTGACCACAGAAAACAGTGATCTACGAAGGAGGGGCATCTATACAGGAAAACAATAAACCGATTTGTGATCATTTGCAGCGTTTTTGATTAAAGCATAGTAATGCCAATCAACCATTTCAAAATGTGACGCTGTTCTCCGTGGAATGGCGAGACTGGTACCTAATTTATAAGTTTCAACGAGTTTCATCCTCAACCTCAGGGAGGTTGGTATCAATTACACACGAGTATCAATTACAGTTTGAACGGACTCAGTGCCTAAGTCGTGAGGGGGGGGGGGGGGGGGATGAAGGTCAAACCCCCCCCCCCCCCCCGTCATTAGCAAGAAATCTTTGTCACAAAATTACATTTTCAAAAATCATAACCATCACAAAAGTAACAAATACAAAACAAACAAACAAATACAAAAAGCTGCATATCTCTGCACAACGGTTTATTATTTTGTACAGAATACCCTCCTGTTACAGATCACAGGTCTCCGTACAGATAACCCTTCTATATAACATAATATGTACTATTCTACACATATTATGTAGATCGCAGACCCTCCGTAAATTAGTACCTAACCCCGTACTCGTTACTAGGTGCCTACCTATACCGTTGTGTAATAATTTACCTGTATAGGTTCCCCTTCTACGGAGATAGAATATGAACCGTTGTGTAATAATTTGCCCATCAATTATACTTCAACGGTTGCTCAAGTTGCAAAAGTAGGTACCTATCAACAAAATCCAGCCCCTTCTTGGTAGATGAGCCGTTGTGTAATAATTTACCGATGTGTGATAATTTACCGTAGTGTAATAATGTACCGTCGTGTAATAATTTGCCGTTGTGTAATAATTTTCCGTTGTGTAATAATTTGCCATTGTGTAATAATTTACCCATCAATAATACTTCAACGGTTGTTCAAGTTGCAAAAGTACCTATCAACAAAATCCAGCCCCTTCTGGGTAGATGAGCCGTTGTGTAATAATTTACCGTTGTGTAATAATTTGCCGGTGTGTAATAATTTGCCATTGTGTAATAATTTACCCAAAGAGCAAAATCCAATAGTCCATCACTTATCAAAAACGCTGCAAATCCCTGCACAACGGTTTATTATTTTGTATAGAATACCCTCCTGTTACAGATCACAGCTCTATGTATAGATAACCCGTCTATATAATATGATATGTACTATTCTATTATATACATATTATGTAGATCGCAGACCCTCCGTAGGTTAGTACCTAACCCCGTACTCGTTACTAGGTACCTACCTAAATCACGAGTTAAATGTTGCTAAAATAATTCTGCCGATGACAAACAGTACCTAACAAAAAGAAACACACATAATGAAGTTCTGAAAAGAAATTGTTGATGAGGAGTGAAAAAAGTTGCAAAAGTACCTACCAACAAACTCCAGCCCCTTCTACGTAGATGGTATAATGAACCGTTGTGTAATAATTTACCGTTGAGTAATGATTTACCGTAGTAATAATTTACCCATCAACAATAGGTTTGTTCGCGGTGGCCATCTGACTGTCTTCAAACCGTCAGATCCATTATTTGGCGTTCGCGGTGGTCTTGCGGACTCCTCTCGGACTGTATAGCATCCATAGGATGCTGTTCGCGGTGTTTTTCTGGCGTTTCGAAGACAGTTCCAAGACCGTCAGATCAGTCCGCGGATTTTCCGATGTACTCCTTTCTGACTGCTCGCCCCCCACTACCGCTCGCCCGCTTAAGCCAATCAAATCATTTCTCATCGCACCGTCGTTCGTCGTTGTTATTCGTTCTAATAACCCTATCCACTTCCACTTCTCTCACTTGCGTTTTCGTACTTCTCGCTCGCCATGAGGGGTCGGTTGAATATCCCAAATGAAAAACTTAGTGCCACTTACCTACCTAATTTTACGATTACGGTGGGTGTTCCAAGAACTGGCCTAGCAATTGTTGGTTTTGCCAATTTTGGCCCACTCGAATTAGACTCCTAATTTTGACAAATTATCTTTGATTGTTGAAATTGTATTTTCAAGGCTGAATTCACAGTTTATGCTGCCTTTTTTTTGTAGACGTTTCCGGTGATTTCAGCCGTTTCATCATATTATTGACCCTTGAGGAAACCGAATACATAGCTATATTAACAAAAAATGAGCACATGAAGAATGTGTAGTCAGTTATCAGCAAAATTAGTTAGGTACCTAACAACGAACTTCAAACTTTCGATTAGGTATTTCTTCAGTCACCAATTACTCCACAAAAGTACACTGGTATCACCGAATTTGATAAACATCCCATTAGGTCATTAGTTAGGAAGAAAACTACAGAGATTTCGATTTATTTTTATTAAAAATACTTCGACTAAGTACAAGTTGAGATAAAGGAATGCATAACATTGGTAAGAGATGAATACTCGAAGCAAAACGTAGGAACTAAGATATTACAACTAGGAACATACATAAGATAGTCTATGCATTCATCAGAAGCATAGGAATAATCGTAATATTCAAAAGACTTGAGTAAGTTGAAGAATTAAAAAATTAAAAAATTAATAAATTAGCCGAAATCAACGGTGACGAACGATAGTATTATTGTTATAAAAAGAAGAAATAAATTAGCAGAGATCAATGATAACACATGAACTTCTCACACATGCACGAGTCACAGCCTTTCATTAAACCCTTAATACTCTAGATATGATTTGTATAACAAACGTCAGAAAGCAGAAAAAATCGACGACGACACGACACGACACAATCAGGAAGGTTAGAAATTTTCAGGTTGCACAGCGGTTGCAGTCAGATTTCCTTCCCAAGCGTTCGCGGTGTACCCAGTCCATCGTGAGTTTGAAAGTTGGTATTGGTGGCGCATGCGTGTTGGCACGATAAGAAAAGTGGCTTCAGACGGTTCCCTGACCGTCAGAAAAACACACCGCGAACGAAGCTATTACTTCAACGTTTGTTCAAGTTTCACTACCTACCAACAAACTCCAAAAGAGCCATCATTTTTCGAATGAAATAATATCACAGAACAACCAACTCGACTTCATACTCCGCCAATATAATCAGGTGATCCCTACCAATGATTGGCCGTATTCACAAATTCCTATTGTGGGCGCGTCTCTGGTTACGAGATTTGGTTTGAATTGTATACAATTTCATTCACACTGGAGTCGAAAATGGCTGTCGGTGCAAACTTCGGGGCCTTACTGTGAACGAACGGCTGGACGTACGATGCTCCGGATGGTCTAAAAAAACTCGCAAGTTCAAGAACTATTTAAAACCGTAAAAATATTTACGTAAAAAAATGGTATAGGCGTTTAGAAAATTTCAACCCCTATTTTGAACCCCTTAGAGATGACTCACAGTAACGTCGAGCTTCGAGGACCAACTAGACGCCGAACGGAACCTATAACCCGAATTTCATCAATTTTTTTTCATGGTAACTAAGAAAAGTGGCCCGTACGGCGTACGGCGGACAGACAGAAATATTTTTATTGCAGTTTTGGATTCTACATACCTTGAAACGTAAACCATCAAATTTTGAGGGGGGGTAAGAATTTTGGTTTATTATTTTCAATAATGAACCATTGGAATCGAGCATGAAAAAAAAAATTCTTACCCCCCCTCAAAATTTGATGGTTTACGTTTCAAGGTATGTACAATCCAAAACTGCAATAAAAATATTTCTGTCTGTCCGCCGTACGCCGTACGCCGTACGGGCCACTTTTCTTAGTTACCATGAAAAAAAATTGATGAAATTCGGGTTATAGGTTCCGTTCGGCGTCTAGTTGGTCCTCGAAGCTCGACGTTACTGTGAGTCATCTCTAAGGGGTTCAAAATAGGGGTTGAAATTTTCAAAACGCCTATACCATTTTTTTACGTAAATATTTTTACGGTTTTAAATAGTTCTTGAACTTGCGAGTTTTTTAAGCCCATCCGGAGCATCGTACGTCCAGCCGTTCGTTCACAGTAAGGCCCCGAAGTTTGCACCGACAGGCATTTTCGACTCCAGTGTGAATGAAATTGTATACAATTCAAACCAAATCTCGTAACCAGAGACGCGCCCACAATAGGAATTTGTGAATACGGCCAATCATTGGTAGGGATCACCTGATTATATTGGCGGAGTATGAAGTCGAGTTGGTTGTTCTGTGATATTATTTAATTTGAAAAATGATGGCTCTTTTGGAGTTTGTTGGTAGGTAGTGAAACTTGAACAAACGTTGAAGTATTATTGATGGGTAAATTATTACTACGGTAAATCATTACTCAACGGTAAATTATTACACAACGGTTCATTATACCATCTACGTAGAAGGGGCTGGAGTTTGTTGGTAGGTACTTTTGCAACTTTTTTCACTCCTCATCAACAATTTCTTTTCAGAACTTCATTATGTGTGTTTCTTTTTGTTAGGTACTGTTTGTCATCGGCAGAATTATTTTAGCAACATTTAACTCGTGATTTAGGTAGGTACCTAGTAACGAGTACGGGGTTAGGTACTAACCTACGGAGGGTCTGCGATCTACATAATATGTATAGAATAGTACATATCATATTATATAGATGGGTTATCTATACATAGAGCTGTGATCTGTAACAGAAGGGTATTCTATACAAAAATAATAAACCGTTGTGCAGGGATTTGCAGCGTTTTTTTTTCATGCTCGATTCCAATGGTTCATTATTGAAAATAATAAACCAAAATGAACAGATACCGCAGAAAAACCAACTCGACTTCATACAGCCATCCTTGATTATAATCAGGTGCTCCCCAGTGATGATTATCTGGGCCGGATTTATACCGTTTGATTCACGATCGTGTTGACAAAGCTTTTTGGTGCACACGAACGGCTGGACTTACAATGCTCGGGGTGGTCTCAAAAAATTGTTTAGTTCAAGACAAATTTAATAATGTTAAAAAAATCATACCCTTCTATCGGAAGTTTTTGAGCTACGGCGTTCTGAAAATTTCAACCCCTATTTTGAACCCCTTAGAGATGACTGACAGTAACGTCGAGCTTTGAGGACCAACTAGACCCTGAACGGAACCTATAACCCGAATTTCATCAATTTTGTTTCATGCTAACTAAGAAAAGTGGCCCGTACGGCGCACAGACAGAAATATTTTTATTGCAGTTTTGGATTCTACATACCTTGAAACGTAAACCATCAAATTTTGAGGGGGGTAATTTTTTTTTTTTTTTCATGCTCGATTCCAATGGTTCATTATTGAAAATAATAAACCAACAATACCAGGTTAAATAGTAAATCAATCATGAATAAACAGTTAAATATTATTAGGCACGTTTACTTGATTACAAACGACCAGTCATGGCCCTGGTGAATATTTTCCCAGCCATTAGAACTGAGAACTGAGCAAATAACAATTAACGTCGAATACATAAAAATATTACACTTATTTCTTATCAGTTGTTTGACACTCCTCTCCAATTTATTTTACTTCAGATGTAGTTCGAAATCAGTGTCTCCATTTTGGATTGGGAGGGGTAGTAGAGCTGAGGATATGTCAGCACTGCCTTAATAAGTTTTTCGTTACCCATTTTGAAGGGTAACAACAATCAAAACTGACAACAAATCTCGAAACATCACGGAAATTAAGAATGACGTACGTCAAATCCTGCAGGATATTCAAGATCTTCGAGATCCCGGTGAGCGAATTGTGGGCGTCTCAACATTGACACATTTTGACCGATTTTTGGCCCTTATAAAGTCAAATTTGACCCATTCTGTTTTTGTGATAAATACATGTATTGTATCATCGAAATAGTCCCTCTTTCTCTCGTGAATCACCATACCACACAGTCAGGTGATTTAATATCGATTTTAGCACATAACACCAAGTTTTGACCCCCCAAAAATCCAAATTCGACCCCTATTCTGTGTGAAAAACAACTGAAATGGTATTTCTCTGTCTTTACTCACCCCTCCCATACCACTTTCAGTGACTTTATATCAATTGTTCGCAATTTTAGCGGTTTTTACAAATTTTTGACCCCTTAAAAACTCAAATTTTGAAAATTGCTCGTCTTCGAACTCATCCTTTTTTTTGGCAGTAAGAACCTTTTGGCGAAATTTGACATTTTTATTGTGTACCCAAGGTCAGGTATCGTCTGGAGTGGCACATAAATCAATAAGTACATAATATAGATATGAATTTTTGTTTAAATCTAGGGATGAAATCAGGATGCTCTGAAAAGGATTTGCCTATAAAAAAATTTCAAAACTTTATGTTCTGAAAATTTTGGACCCATTGCAATACCTTCTTTTGGTTTATTATTCTGTGAATAATACACCTATGTAATCGCTCAGCAAACAATTTTTATAACACCCCCTCAACATTTTTTCTTTTACGTTTCAAGGCGCGTAGATTCAGAAAATGCAACGTCCGTCCGCCGACCACCGTATCACGCATAGCGGCTTCATTTTCGGTCTAAGAAGTCGTTCTTTCGCACACATGATCCATTTGGGCCCTAGTTGAGTCCCGAAACTTTCCAGCCCGATCGGAATATACCCAGGGGTGTTATGAGTGAAAAATTGGTATAAAAAATAGGTACTTACAAACGATTTTTGTGTTTTAGTAACGTGAGCTTTTGAGGTATCGTTTTCCATGTTTTTGGGGACGAGAAGACCGAATATCAAGTCGATTTCGACCAGAGTGGAAAATTGAGGTTCTAACGAAGTTTCAGCCTTAAATTTACGTTAAATTTTGGTCTAAAATCGTCGTTCCTACGCAGACAGTTTGGCTCCCCATTTGGGAACACATTTGGGTGCTAGTTGTAGTCCAAAGCTCGGCAGCCCGATCGGCATACACCCAGGGGCGTTATGGGAGAAAAATGGGTGTAAAAATAGGGGTGTTCGAGGTTTTTTTGAGGTTTTAGTGAACACGATCTTGTGATGTATCGTTTTCCATGTTTTTTAAAGGTGAGAAGACGGAATATAAAAGGATAATTTTTACCAAAGAAAAAAAAAAATAAAAAAATTTAAAAAAATCCCGAAATTCTTTTTTTATGAGTCAGAAACCTGGGAATTCGTCTGAGATCACCATAAACTTGTATAATAACACTAGAAGTAGTAATAGCACTATCAATGTTCACAGATATCTGTAAAAAAAAAAAAGAGGAGTCGTGTTTTCGAGGACCAAAATTGTTGGAAACCATCTAAAATAAATGTCCAATTACCCAAGTGACAAGGACTGTACAGCGTTTTTGTTAAAATCTAGGGATGAAATCAGGATGCACTGAAAAGGATTTGCCTATAAAAACATTTTCAAAAATTTATGTTCTGAAAATGTTGGACCCATTGCAATAGCTTCTTTTTTTTTGGACTGGAGAACTGGAGATCGAGCGTTTGTACAATACTGTCAGCGACGCGTTTGGTGGCTCCACGACCTGCGCAGAGAAACAAAGAGCGAGGGAAGGTTCGTCCTTGGCACCGGCAGATGACGCCAGGTGTCATTTTACGTTTTGTGGCGCCACTCAGACCGGAAGATGATCCCAGCGACGTCTGGCGGACTGACGAGTGAACCAATGAGTAGTCGCAGTTGAGAGGTCGTTCACTCGAGCGCAGCACCTTCTGGATCGGTGTTGGGGGTTGCGCAGGCTCGAATGAACGGGGACGCGTCTGCCATCTAGCGACGGGTTTCGGTATCACTCGAGTGAGTTGGAATTGTAGATACCAGCTCCTCTCACATAGACAGGTCTCACATAGCTCCGATAGATGATAGATAGGCTTCCCTTTCGGGCTGTCGCCTTACATTGCCTGGCTATGCCCACAGAGAAGTAAATCCAAATGAAGCTAAGTTACAACCTTACTTTGGCGCGAAAGAACCTAGTAGAACTGTCGTTTGAGCGAATTTGAAGGTGCGGCAACAAACGATCAGAGTCCAATTTTTTTTAAATCGGGGATTTCCTGCCATCTGCAAGGTTATAGCAAATAGTTTAACCATGCGGAGTCCTCTGGCAAATAAAGATCATCATACTTGAGATTTTGAGGGTTGAGATGGGGAGCTCTGAGCAAGAATGACCAGGTTCCACGCGCCTCCCAGCAATAACGATCATCGTCCAAATTCTTCCCGACCCGCTTGATTTCACCGCCACTTTCCTTCAGTCCGCCACAAACCAACGTGATTATCATTATTTTTCGTTTTGTGTTTGCTATTCCCAGTAGGTAATGATTATTAGTGATTTGAGTGGTGATGGTGTCGTATGTTCCAATGTCAAGAAAAGGAAAAGAACCGGAAAAATTGAATACGTAATGAAAAACTCCGTGCAACCATCCATGAAACGGGAGGAGATTGTGGTTGTTCCAGGTTTCGCTGCTTCCAGATAATTTCCTCAGATGAGAGAAAACGAATCATTACTGAATTTAATGCGATGGGGGAGTACCTACAATAGTCAGAGTAAATATTTGAGTGGTCTCATCACGGTTTTACCAGTTTTACGTCGGCGTAGTCGCAAAGATGCGAAGCCAGCTAAAACCAGCTAAACTGAGGGATTTGCTACACTTAACCCAATTTTTGGTCAACCCAGAGGCGAAAACCTTCTACCAAACCTTGACTAAGGACGGGCACCATGGAGAAGAGGACGTCCAATTCATCGATGACCCCCCCCCCCCCCCCCCCCCAGGTGACGGGGAATAACAATCAAACTCCAGATCAAAAATTTGCTGCATTCATTTTGTACCAAAAAACTTGTTCACAATTTTACAAAATTTGTAATCTATTAAATAAACAATTGTTCTTTGTTCTCATACCAAAATTTTTCATTTAAATCAACCCTGATACAAGCTCTGAGACTTGAAACTTTTAATCAGCTTTTCTGGAGATTTGAGAAAAACGGACTCTGATCGTTTTTTGCCGCAGCCCTTCATTTGCTTTACCTACCCATCTGATATTCGATAGGTTTCAAATTGTATAAAACGATTTTGCAACGATAAATTTTTGAGTAAACCAACTTCTACACGAACATCGAGGCTCTCTTCATGTTCTGCCCCTTTGAAGAAATAATTTTAGGTATCTACCAACTTGGATAAAAATAAAATTCAGATAAAAGAAAAGGTACCTACTTAAAACATAATTAAAGTTTCAAAAATCTACTGAAAGCTGGGATGTCAGGTGCGAGAATATACAGGGCTAGCAGCTGAGATCACGGCAAGTGCAAGGCGATCCAAGTTGTGACGTTTTTGCCATTAGGTAATTTATTGAAGTCCTACACAGAAATCAACCAGCATCATTAAACAAAGTTTCAAAGTAAACAAACCCAACGTACTACATGATTATTTACCTGTATAGATGCCCCTTCTGCGTAGGTCACTGTTTTCTGTGGTCATTACCTACCCCCGACCCCCCCACCCCCCCCTCCGCCACCACAAGAATTCCCTAAATAAAATACTGGAGCCGGCCTGGGAATTAAAGTTTCATAAAAATGCGCAGGATTTATTTAATTGTTGTTATTATGAAGCATAAGGAAAATAATAAAACGTTGTGTAACGTTGTAAGAAACCATTGTTTACTAATTTACCAGTATGAATTCATGAAGCATAACGTTTGTTCAAGTTCCAAAAGTAGTCCACAAAACCCAAATGATCACAGCCATCCTTGATTATAATCAGATGATCCGTAGTTACGATATCCGGGCCAGATTTATACAGTTTGATTCACAATCGTGTTGACGAAGCTTTTCGTGCAAACGAACAGCTGGTCGTAAAGTGCTCCGAGTGGTCTCAAAAAATTCTTTAGTTCAAGATCAATTCAATAACGTAAAAAAAACCATACCCTTCTATCGAAAGTTTTCGAGATACGGCGTTCTGAAAATCTTAACCCCTATTTTTCACCCCTTAGAGATGACTGACAGAATTTTTTGGTTTATTATTTTCAATAATGAACCATTGGAATCGAGCATGAAAAAAAAAATTCTTACCCCCCCTCAAAATTTGATGGTTTACGTTTCAAGGTATGTAGAATCCAAAACTGCAATAAAAATATTTCTGTCTGTCCGCCGTACGCCGTACGCCGTACGGGCCACTTTTCTTAGTTACCATGAAAAAAAATTGATGAAATTCGGGTTATAGGTTCCGTTCGGGGTCTAGTTGGTCCTCGAAGCTCGACGTTACTGTGAGTCATCTCTAAGGGGTTCAAAATAGGGGTTGAAATTTTCAAAACGCCTATACCATTTTTTTTACGTAAATATTTTTACGGTTTTAAATAGTTCTTGAACTTGCGAGTTTTTTAAGACCATCCGGAGCGTCGTACGTCCAGCCGTTCGTTCACAGTAAGGCCCCGAAGTTTGCACCGACAGGCATTTTCGACTCCAGTGTGAATGAAATTGTATACAATTCAAACCAAATCTCGTAACCAGAGACGCGCCCACAATAGCAATTTGTGAATACGGCCAATCATTGGTAGGGATCACCTGATTATATTGGCGGAGTATGAAGTCGAGTTGGTTGTTCTGTGATATTATTTAATTTGAAAAATGATGGCTCTTTTGGAGTTTGTTGGTAGGTAGTGAAACTTGAACAAACGTTGAAGTATTATTGATGGGTAAATTATTACTACGGTAAATCATTACTCAACGGTAAATTATTACACAACGGTTCATTATACCATCTACGTAGAAGGGGCTGGAGTTTGTTGGTAGGTACTTTTGCAACTTTTTCACTCCTCATCGACAATTTCTTTTCAGAACTTCATTATGTGTGTTTCTTTTTGTTAGGTACTGTTTGTCATCGGCAGAATTATTTTAGCAACATTTAACTCGTGATTTAGGTAGGTACCTAGTAACGAGTACGGGGTTAGGTACTAACCTACGGAGGGTCTGCGATCTACATAATATGTGTAGAATAGTACATATCATATTATATAGACGGGTTATCTATACATAGAGCTGTGATCTGTAACAGAAGGGTATTCTATACAAAATAATAAACCGTTGTGCAGGGATTTGCAGCGTTTTTTTTTTTCATGCTCGATTCCAATGGTTCATTATTGAAAATAATAAACCAAAATATTTCTGTCTGTCCGCCGTACGCCGTACGGGCCACTTTTCTTAGTTACCATGAAAAAAAATTGATGAAATTCGGGTTATAGGTTCCGTTCGGGGTCTAGTTGGTCCTCGAAGCTCGACGTTACTGTCAGTCATCTCTAAGGGGTTCAAAATAGGGGTTGAAATTTTCAAAACGCCTATACCTTTTTTTTTACGTGAATCTTTTTACGGTTTTAAATAGTTCTTGAACTTGAGAGTTTTTGACATTTTCATGTCTTTCATATGGCACATAACAAAAAAATCGTCACGAAAATCGTCACGAAAAATCATCACGAAATTTGCTCACGAAAATTGTCCCAAGTCGCCACAATGATGATTTTCGCTTACAACCGATTCGTTGCTACGGAACTTTATCTTCGCCAGTTATCATCGTACAAAAATCGTTCACCACTCGTTGGATAGCTCTCGATTTACCTAACCATATTACGTTAACCACTGCGGAGTGCGTGGCCGACAAGCTGCGGTATGAGCGTGATTGTTTAAATAATTGTTTACACACAGATGAAACATTCTCAATAATTTATATTGTCAACACGAATGCAAGCTTCATATAAGTTTCTGATGATTTTCGCTTACAACCGATTCGTTGCTACGGAACTTTAACTTCTCCGGTTATTATCATATACAAATTGGAAAGAGATAGAGCCGCGAGAATGGTTTCCAACCACCAAGCAAAGATTATACATACGTGCCAAATTCTTAAAGAAGAACGACGCGCTCAAGCACAATGGAGGGAGGCTCAGCGCTCTGCTGAAGATCTATTGGCCAAATTCAAATTCACTCTTCAATCTTAGCCGACATTTCATTTAAACAATAATACAACGTTTATTACATTAATCGAAGAACTGAGTCTAATTACCAATTCTTTTATGATCAACACTACAACTTAGATTGCGACTTTATAATTAGGTACCTACCTAATTTGGTAGGTGAGAAGGAAGGAGGGGAAAGACATGAAAATGTCCCAATGCGTTGCAGACTCGTATGCAAGCGTTTTCAAATACTTTCCCTCCATCCCTCTTCCAAGCCATGCATAATAGGTTAGTTTTGGTTTTTAAGACCACCCGGAGCACCGTACGTCCAGCCGTTCGTTCACAGTAAGGCCCCGAAGTTTGCACCGACAGGCATTTTCGACTCCAGTGTGAATGAAATTGTATACAACAGACGAAATCTCGTCACCAGGGACGCGCCGATTTTATTGGTGGGGTACCTAAGAGGTCGAGTTGGTTGTTCTGTGATAATTATTATTTCATTTGAAAAATGGCGTGCGATCCGGCTGGATTTTGTTGATAGGTACTTTTGCAACTTGAACAACCGATGAAGTATTATTGATGGGCAAATTATTACATAATGGCAAATTATTACACAACGACAAATTATTACACAACGGTAAATTATTACACAACGGTAAATTATTACACCACGGTAAATTATTACACAACGGCTAATCTACCAAGAAGGGGCTGGATTTTGTTGATAGGTACTTTTGCAACTTGAACAACCGTTGAAGTATTATTGATGGGCAAATTATTACACAACGGTTCATTATTCTATCTCCGTAGAAGTGGAACCTATACAGGTAAATTATTACACAACAGTTTAGGTAGGTACCTAGTAACGAGTACGGGGTTAGGTACTAACCTACGGAGGTCCGCGATCTACATAATATGTGTAGAATAGTACATATGTTATATAGATGGGTTATCTATACGGATACCTGTGATCTGTAACAGGAGGGTATTCTTTACTAAATAATAAACCGTTGTGCAGGGATTTGCAGCGTTTTTTCCTCTGTGAGACAAAGGTTTTTTTAGGCTGTTTTAAACATTGTTTTAAACAAGTTTTTAAATTTCGCTCATCAAGCAGTCAAGCACTATGGCAGCTTGTGTGGATACGAAAGATTGGCACAAAACATAGTGCTTTAGGTAACAGGGGTGAGAAAGAAACCATCCAAATTTTTTCTTTTTAAACCATGGCTGAATATTTTTATTACAATTTAATGTAGTTATAAACTCATACCTACCTACGACATAATTTGCTGAAAATGAAAATTAATTTTGAGAAACCCCGATCACAATTTACAGCTGAAGTAAAGCAAAAAATACGTATAGGTACACAAATTATGCTCTAGAATTCAGGTGTTTCAGCACGGCCACAAGCTTCCCGGCTTTGTCTACCCCCAGTCTATTCCGCAGTTTTGAATGAACCACTCGGAATGTGGAGAACAGCCCTTCGATGCCTGCTGACGACGGGGTGGCGGTGAAAAGTGGCCATTGAAATGGTTTCTTCAGGAATTGTATTCCCAAGTGCCTTCCCCCAAGAAAAAAATATTCAGGGGAGTACGTAATGCATTGACTTTCGCAGAACGGAGAGGTGAATTTATAGCGAATTCACCATTCATATAAAAAAAAATTACCCATCGGTAAATTTCTCCGGAACTCCAAAAGTTCGAACAAAGGAACAAACCCAAGTTCATTTCTACTTCCGAGAATTTCCAGGCTGGTAGTAGCTGGTAGGTATCTAACTTGTCATTCTGACTACTGGCGAATGGCGATGGAAATCTATTGTACCTATTATGTTTTTTGTTGCTCATTTCTCATGAGGTCAATGTCATTTTCCTCCTACAGGTCCAGTTTGAAACAACCCACGAAGGGCATGTTTAAAACAGTATTATCAATGTTTTAAACACAATTTAAAACGAATGTTTTAAAACACCCCTTTTTCCAAAAATGTGTTTAAAACACTATTTAAAACAAATTTTTGAAACAAAACTCTGGTTGTGTCCCGAAACTTTGCAGCCCGATCGGAATATACCCAGGGGTGTTATGAGCTTATGAGTGAAAATTTGTATAAAAATACGTTAGTAACATGAGCTTTTGAGGTATCGTTTTCCAAGGTTTTGCGGACGAGAAGACCGAATACGATGTCAATTTTGACCAAAGACGCGGAAATTGAGGTTTTACCAAAGGTTCAGCTCCCAAAATTGGTTTTTTATGAGTCAAAAACCTGGAAAACTGTCTGAAATCACCATCAATGTGTATAATAACACTAGAAAAAGTGTAAACATGTGAATCAAGACCATTAAATGGCACTACCAATGATCAAAGATGATTTGAAAAAAAAAAAAAAAAAAAAAAAGCGTACCTATTTCATGTTTTGGGGGCCAAAATTGGTGGAAATCATCAGAAATAGTTATTTCAATTATTTCACGTGAAATAAACAGTAAATTTAACAGCCAACAATTCTGTAGAACCCCAATAGAATAATAAACCCATGTGACAAGGACTTTGCAGCGTTTTGGAATCTACGCACCTTGAAACGGAAAAGAAAAAATTTTGAGGGTGTTATAAAAATTGTTTGCTGAGCGATTACATAGGTGTATTATTTACAGAATAATAAACCAAAATAGGGGTGGAAAACTTTCAATAGAAGGGTATGGTTTTTTTAACGTTTTTAAAGTGATCTTGAACTAAAGCATTTTTTGGGACCCCCCGGAGCACTGTACGACCGGCCGTTCGTGTGCACCAAAAAGCTTCGTCAACAAGATTGTGAATCAAACTGTATAAATCTGGCCCGAATATCATCGCTAGGGAGCACCTGATTATAATCACAGATGGCTGTATGAAGTCGAGTTGGTTGTTCTGTGATATTATTTCGTTGGAATAATGATGGATCTTTTCGATTTTCCTGATACCTAGGTGCTTTTGCAACTTGAACAAACGTTATGCTTCATGAATAACAACACATAATCATTAATGATTGCATTACTGAATCCCGCGCATTTTTATGAAAGTTTAATTCCGGCTCCAATACACTATTAATGGCTTCCTCGTGGGGGGGGGGGGGGGGGGGGGGTGGGGGGGGGGGGTGTCGATGGTATTGACAAAGGAGACAGTAACCTACGCAGAAGGGGTATCTGTACAGGTAAATAATAAACCGTTGTGTAATAATTTGCAGCTTTTTTTTATTGCATTTTTGGATTCTACATACCTCACAATTCACAAATTGTGAGGGGTTGTTATAAAAAAAATTTTCATGCTCGATTCCAAAGGTTCATTATTGAAAATAATAAACCAAAAAAAAAACGGTAACCCCTCCTCAAAATTTGACGATTTACGTTTCAAGGTATGTAGAATCCAAAAATGCAATTAAAAATCTCTGTTCGTCCGCCTTACGCCGTATTTAGCGCTTTTCTTAGTTACCATGAAGCAATAAGCTGGGCGTTACTGTCAGTAATATCTAAGGCGTGCAAAATGGGGGTTTACATTTTCAGAACGCCGTAGCTCGAAAACTTTCGATAGAAGAGTATGGTTTTTTTTTTTACGTTTTTCAATTGATTTTGAACTAAAGAATTTTTGAGACCACCCGGAGCATTGTACGACCAGGTTCGTTTGCACCGATAAGCTTCGCCAACGGTACCTATATATCCTGACCAGATATCATCGTTAGGGAACAACTGATTATAATCACGGATGACTGTATGAAGTCGAGTTGGCTGTTCTGTGATATTATTTCATTGGAAAACGCTGCAAATCCCTGCACAACGGTTTATTATTTTGTACAGAATACCCTTCTGTTACAGATCACAGGTCTCTGTACAGATAACCCGTCTATATGATATGTACTATTCTATACATATTATGTAGATCGTAGACCCTCCGTAGATTAGTACCTAACCTCGTACTCGTTACTAGGTACCTACCTAAATCACGAGTTAAATGTTGGTAAAATAATTCTGTCGATGACAAGCAGTAACTAAAACGGCAAAAAGAAAGGCAAATAATGAAGTTCTGAAGGGAAATTGTTGATGTGGAGTGAAATAGATGCCCCTTCTTTGTAGATCACTGTTTTCTGTGGTCAATACCTACCTTCGTGGTCAAGTATAATGAACCGTTGTGTAATAACTTGCCCCATCAATAATACTTCAACGGTTGTTCGAGTTGCAAAAGTACCGATCAACAAAATCCAGCCCCTTCTTGGTTGATGAACCGTTGTGAAATAATTTACCGTTATGTAATAATTTACCATTGTGTAATAATTTGCCCATCAACAATACTTCAACGTTTGTTCAAGTTTCACAAGTACCTATCAACAAAATCCAATAGTCCATCACTTATCAAATGAACAGATATCGCAGAACAACCAACTCGACTTCATACAGCCATCCTTGATTATAATCAGGTGCTCCCCAGTGATGATTATCTGGGCCGGATTTATACCGTTTGATTCACGATCGTGTTGGCGAAGCTTTTTGGTACACACGAACGGCTGGACGTAGAATGCTCCGGGTGGTCTCAAAAAATTGTTTAGCTCAAGAAAAATTTAATAACGTAAAAAAAAATCATACCCTTCAATCGAAAGTTTTCGAGATACGGCGTTCTGAAAATTTCAACCCCTATTTTGAACCCCTTAGAGATGACTGACAGTAACGTCGAGCTTCGAGGACCAACTAGACCCCGAACGGAACCTATAACCCGAATTTCATCAATTTATTTTCATGGTAACTAAGAAAAGTGGCCAGTACGGCGTACGGCGGACAGATAGAAATTATTTTGTTGCAGTTTTGGATTCTACATACCTTTTGAAACGTAAACAATCAAATTTTGAGGGTGGGTTAGAATTTTTTTTTTTTTTTTTCATGCTCGATTCCAATGGTTCATTATTGAAAATAATAAACCAAAATGATGGCTCTTTTGGGTTTTGTTGATAGGTACTGTTGTAACTTGAACAAACGGTATGCTTCATGAATAACAACAAATAATTAATGATTGAATTGTTGGATCCACCGCATCTTTATGAAATGGAATTCCCGAGCTGGCCGATTTAGGGCTTTCCTGGGGGGAGCTCGAGGGTAGGTAGGTATTGACCACAGAAAACTGATCTACGCAGGAGGGGCATCTGTACAGGTAAATAATAGGAAACCTCTGTGTAATAATTTGCAGCGTTTTCCTATTATAGAACAGTACGTTCAAAAACATCTTAAACTAAAAACGCTATACACATTTTGATTTTGGATGAACGAACATGACTGTTTCAATTCCTAAAAGTGATCAGAATACTTTCTGGAGTCTGACAGGGGGGAAATTGCGATCATTTTTGTTAACTCGCAACCTCGGCGCTGCGATTGAAGGAACAAGATAAATTTAATTACATCTTCAGCCGCTGGAAAGGGCTGAGCGGACAATGCGGCGCGAATAGTGAGCGCTTGATGATAGGATTCGGTCGAAATATTATCTTCCACACCTTCTCCACCGCCATCATCTTCCTTCTCAGATAGTACTCCAACGGTGAGTATAATAATGGGGAAGTAACAAGCGCAAACCTTATCGGAAGACTCGGGGAACAATGGAAGTGAAAATGCTGCCTCACCTGTTCCACGCGATTGCGATTATCACTGTAGGAGTAGGTACCACCTTTTGAAGGAGGTAAGTACCTAGATAAGAGCTTTGGACTGCTGTTATTAACTACACGAATGATAGAATTCCCGGTTATTATTATTTAGTGAGAAGCATAAGTTGGGTGTAGGCAATTCACACTATTTTAAAGCATTTACAGCCGGCTTTGCCCGGGCGATAGCGTATTCACCAGTGCGGTTCGGCAGGTAATCCACGGTATGGTCCAACTGCTGGTAGGGAAGATGGTACTGGGCAGTGGAGGCACTTGCATTGGACTCTACAGAATACAACTCCGTTTTCAGAATTTTGCTTCCGAGTCTGCGAAGCAGTGGAAGCCTTGTGTTCACTTTCGTGAGCCAAAAAATTTTTGTCTTCAGAAATCAAAATTTCCACTTGCATTTTGCGTTTCAAAGCCTACTGAACAAATTTGGTTCCGTGTCTGTCGGTCTGTGAGTCTGTGAGTCTGTGAGTCTGTGAGTCTGTGAGTCTGTCCGCATTTCCTTGTTACAGCCACAACTTCCACGATTTTGAATTGATTCAGCTCAAATTTTGAGGGATGGTGCGGATAAGGCCCCTTGAGGTCCCATACAAATTTCAACATGATTGATCCAGCGGTACGCCCTGCGCATGCGCTAACGTTAAATTCAACAAACACGCATAACTTTCACAATTTTGATTCAATTTCGCTCAAATTTTCAAGGGTTGTTTGGACAAGGCCTAGTGAGTTCCAGTATGAATTTCAGCATGATCGGACCCTCGGTGCGCTCTGCGCATGCGCTGGCGTGAAATAGATTCAATTTCCTTGTTACAGCCGTAGTAACCAAAGATTTCACCCAATTTCAATGTAATTCTCAGGGATTAAGCGGGTAGGGCCCATTGAGGTCCCATATAAATTTCAACATGATAGAGCCAGCGGTTCGCCCTGCGCATGCGCTCTGTCTGTCTGTCTGTCCTTCCATGCACGGCCAAACGGCTCGACGGATATCGACCAAATTTGGCACGAATATCCAGTAGGCTCCCAAGTTGTGCAACGTCGCATTTTTAATTCCCTGACCATAGCGGAACTATGGTCGACCATGGTCAACTCCTGAATGGCTTGATGGATATCGACCAAATTTGGCACGAATATCCAGTAGGCTCCCAAGTTGTGCAACGTCGCATTTTTAATTCCCTGACCATAGCGGAACTATGGTCGACCATGGTCAACTTCGTTTAATTGAAATGGTAACCCCTATTTTTTATCGCGTATTCGTAATCTACGTGAAATTCTATCTACGATCGACCCTTCGGACTACCCCCGCGGTCGACCATAGCGCATCCATGGGCCCCTCCATGGTCGAATCCCGAATTGCTCAACGGATATCGACCAAATTTGGCACGAATATCCAGTAGGCTCCCAAGTTGTGCAACGTCGCATTTTTAATTCCCTGACCATAGCGGAACTATGGTCGACCATGGTCAACTTCGTTAATTGAAATGGTAACCCCTATTTTTTATCGCGTATTCGTAATTTACGTGAAATTCTATCTACGATCGACCCTTCGGACTACCCCCGCGGTCGACCATAGCGCATCCATGGGCCCCTCCATGGTCGAATCCCGAATTGCTCAACAGATATCGACCAAATTTGGCACCAATATCCGGTAGCCTCCCAAGTTGAACGTAGGCGCATTTTTAATTCCCTGACCATAGCGGAAATATGGTCGACCATGGTCAACTCCTGAATGGCTTGACGGATTTTGATAAAATTGGGCACAAATACCCGGTAGGGTATGGGATTTTTCCGTCGTTTGTTGGTTCCACGATACTGCGTACAGCGAATCTCGGATAGCGAGCGAAGCGAGCGGTCAGGCTAGTTATGTATAATGGACGTAATGTATTATGGAAGTCATGTTATGTATAATATGTATATTTCATGTAATGTTATGTAATGTAATGTTATGTAATATGTATATTTAACGTTATGTAATGTAATGTAATGTTATGTTATTTTGCTTCCGAGTCTGTTCTATTTTATAATGGGTCACTCTGATTGTGACGAGGAAGCTCCTGTGCCATCACCTTGGCAGTGTATTTCTACATTGACTGCAGCCGTAGGATCATCGTTTCCAGGATTTTGGGTACAAGGGTCAAGATTGGGAGCTTCTGACTGTGTGTAGGGGTAGAGAGACCTTTACCACCTCAGACCTTCCCATTTTTCTGCTTCCACGTCCTGACACTGAATGAATAGGATGTATAAGTAAATTGTTGCAGGAAGAGGGGGGGGGGGGGGGGGGTTTCGTCCACCGTTTCAAAAACCATAGCTGGGTGGTTCTCAAAAAAAGCGCAAATTTTGCATCATGGAATAGGGCCAACCAAAAGGTTCAAGGAAAAATCGGAAAAAAATCAGGCGTGATCTGATATACTGAGGGGAAGAGTTTGTAATGCATAATGGAGATCAAACGCAATTTTTAACCATGAAATTTTAAATTGAAATTTTCTTTGCCCCATGGTAATCACGACACAACCACGGTAATAAAAATCTCGTCAAAACCCCTCTATGAAATTAAAATCAAGAATGATTTTTTTCCAATTAGGAAAACCTTATTATAAGTACATGAATTACAGTATAAGTTGATGAAACACTGAAGTGAAAAGTCAAAATGATGTTTAAAAAACAGTTTCTTGATTACCATGGCTCAAACGAAAACTAGAGTTGATTACCATGGAAGAAACAGAGTCAGTTAGTTGCCATGGTAATCAACTCAATAAGGACATGGTAATCAAAATTCACATTTGGGGGTTCTCCTGTGCAGCTACAGTTTATCATTATTAAAAACTAAAACATGGTTTTAACAAGAAAATGGAGGGCCAAAACGAGGTGGCGTCACAAAAGAATAATGAAGGCACGTGGATGGGGGAAACATAGGACCATGGTAATCAACACAATAAACATACGCAGCTGGTCAACAACAGTTTCCAGCAAATGGCGGCCGCGGGCTGAGGAGCAGGCGTCTAGAAATGGTTGAGTTTCAGGCAACAGTGTTGCTCAACAAGATGAGACAGTTTGCCACTAAATATCCCAACACGTCGTGCGTGGGGAAAATTTTCACAATGCATCCATGGTAATCAAATAAATCCCAGGGACAAAAGTTTTGAGCTGCTGGCAGACTTGCAAAATTTATTTAACGTTTCAAAAACGGTTCCAGCATTGCATAAACTTACCTGCTTATGGAAGAAAAGAGTAGTATTTCACTGAAGTAATTTTTTTTAGCTATTCCGACTGATCCGATAGTTGAAAATGAGTTTGGGACAGCCACGGTAATCAAAATGTCAATACAAAGGTACCTAAAACTGACCCAAATTATGCACTGAGCAAGGTTTTTTGTATACTATTGCAAAAGAGAATGAGCATAAACATAATTAAAAAACTAGAATTCCGAAATTCAACTGTATGATGAATGGTGGGTGTGGGACACAACTTTTGCGCTTTTTAGCGAATTTTCAAAGAAAATGAAGCTATTGCAATGGCTTCGAAATTTAAATAATATAAATTTTTGGAAATTTTCTTCATAGAAATCCGTTTCAGACCATTCTAAAACGATTCCTGAAATTTTAACACTTTTTTATATGTATATATATATATATATATGTGTCACTCCAGACGATAACTCTCGATAGAATTGAGATAAACAGCTCAAATTTGCACAAAAAATCTATCTTGGCAATCGAAAGGCTAAGTTCGAAGATGGGCGAAATTGGCCTACTCTAAGGAGGGTTTTGGCTCATTTAAAGTGCGCAAAAATTACCCAAAAATCCCCAAAATGTTATTTTCCAACAAGTGACCCCTCATTTTAAAGGTTTTTGCACGCTGAACACGATGGTGGAATCGGATTTTAGATATCTTGATTCGTTCTCAAATTAGAGCATTTAAAGTGCGCAAAAATTACCCAAAAATCCCCAAAATGTTATTTTCTAACAAGTGACCCCTCATTTTAAAGGTTTTTGCACGCTGAACCCGATGGTGAAATCGGATTTTAGATATCTAAATCCGTTCTTAAATTAGAGCATTTAAAGTGCGCAAAATTACCCAAAACTAGGATAATCTTTAAACTCTTACCCCCCCCCCCCCCCCACCCCCCTTAGAGTGGTCAGATTGAAAAATGTGAGAAGTATTTCTTTGAAAATTCGCTCATTAAGTCATGCTGCATGACTGTTTGGTTTTTTTTTAGAACCACCCAGCTAATATGTTGGAAGTTCGAACGTTATTGAAAAATACCCCTGTGCCTTGCTGTTACACTTGAACGAGTTGGTTCAAGGTGTGCACATTTTTGCCGAATGTTTAAAAACTAAGGGATGAAGGTAGTGTTGGTTGTTGGAAAATTACCTAGTCAATATACCTAGTAAAATTACCTAGTAAATTACCTAGTAAGATTATACCTAGTCATTATTACCTAGCCATTCGTCGCACGTTGTGCGTTGGTTGCATTAGTTGGTTTGGAAACAACAACAAAAATTTGTTGTCCCCCTTTCCTATATCAAGACATTTACCCCAAAACGTCCTGACATTTAGCCGTAAGAACTCCAAGTGACGCTCCCGCTCGTGTCGAATCACCCGTTCCGTGGATCCTTAGAAAATAAAGTGTATAAGCATAATATTATGATAAAATAAGACGTATTTATGTTAACGGAATTCCCGCTTACGGTTTTTACCCATGTCTTGGTCTTTCCATTTATTGTAAAATGTATTTATGTTATTTCAATAAACATGTGATTGATTGATCTGACTGACTGATTCATCAATGTGTCTGGCGTCAAAAGTGATTCATTAAAATTCACGTTAGATTCGTAGAAACCAAATAATCGGGTCGCGCAGGAAAGCCCCATTCACGAAGAAAGAGGACGTTTCGGCGATTTTACCATAGCCTTAGCGTTCATTTTTGTAACAGCTGGGATTCCCCCCCCCCCCCCCATTCTCCCTACCTTCCTTTCACTTTTAGCTAATTTTCGAAGAAAAGGAAGCTATTGTTCTCGGTCCAAAATTTTTAAAACTCGAATTTCCGAAAGATTTTTATACCAAAATCCGTTTCAGACCATCCTGAATTCCCTGCCGAAAGACACCAAAAATTATATGTATATATATATATATTTATATATTTATATATTTATATATATATTTATATATTTATATATTTATATATGTATGTGTCATTCCAGACGATAACTCTCGAAAGAATTGAGATAAAAAGTTCAAATTTGCACGAAAAATCTGTCTTGGCAATCGACAGGCTAAGATCGAAGATGGGCAGAATCGGGTCACCCTAAGGGGGAGTTTTGGGGAGTTTTAGGGGGGGGAAATTACCCATAAATTCCCAAAATGAAAAAGTCTGACAAGTGACACCTCATTTTAAAGGTTTTTGTACGCTGAACACGATGGTGAAATCAGAATTGCGATATGTCATTCCATTCTCAAACTGGAGCACTTTGAAGATGAAGGAACGTGGTTATTTCTTGAGATGTTCTTTCTGGTTCGTCTGCTCTAATCTGATAACGGAATGGGATATCGCAATTCTGACTTCACCATCGTGTTCAGCGTTGGAAAATCTACAAACCGAGGTGTTACTCGGCAAAAAATGGAACAAAAATTTGTTACGTAGGTACCCAATACCTACTCTTCTGGTATTCAAAACATTTTTGATTTCCCCCCTCCCCCTCCTTCCACCCCCAAATTTTACTTGCGTAAAACTACTCCTGTTTTAATTTTGTATGGTATCAAGTTGGGAAAACATTGGCCGAAAATTAATTTTCAGAAAATTTTAGGCGGAGGAGGAAGATGCCGAAAACTTCGAAAATTCGCTCTATAGCCATGCTGCATGACTGTGGTTTTTTGGCATTCTCTTCCAGGGCCAATCAGAATCGACCCACTTCGGTCATTTGTATGAGTGATCCCGGCAGGAGAAAGTTGCACGAGTACTCCCAGATAAAAATGTATCAGTGCTCCCGGGCGTGTACAAGAGTACTCCCCTTCACTTTTGTACGAGTGCTCCCTCGATGCACCCAGTATTCCCGCAAATGGTAACCAAGTAAAAGTAGGTAGCATAGTAAAAAGTTAATGTCATGTTAATTAATTAGTCATAATATAATTAATATCGTCATAAATTAGATTAGTTTAAAAGAGTAGTTCGATAAGTTAATTAATTAGTCATACCATAATTAATATCATCATAAAAAAATTAAAATCGTCATCCATCTACGGAGTACTGGTACAACTACACTTTCACTTCTAGGGCGGGTCGGGAGCACCCATGCCGTTGACCCCCACATCACTTTGCTCCCGTCACAATCGACCACCTTTCACTTTTTGGCACTATTTTATTATGCCACCTCTCTCCAGTGTGCCTTAACTTACTGTTTGTTACTGACGCTGGTTTGATCACCTAAACCGGCGTAACAGTGTATTTTTCGCGTTTTTTCTTGTATTAATGGAAATGACAACTTTTCAATAAACACCGCTTTTCTTTGAGGTGTGGGTTTTTTCGCATTTTTAAATAGTTTGAAGTGTTTTTTTCTGAATTTAAGACCATTTGGAGCATTCTACGATGTTGGCATAAAATTTGCTATACTATTTGCCGTAAAGAGCAGGGTGCATGTAGGCATCAAGCTGAGCTGAGAGTGCAGATCACTGGTCTGTCAGCCGGCTCTATAGCGCAGTGGTATACGTGACGGACTGTAACGCAAAATTTCCCAAGATCGAAACTCGAGTACTCGATTTAGGTCTTTCCTGAGGGGGAGGGGCAGCACGAGGGTAGGTACTGACCACGTTTAAAACTCATTGTAGCGTATGTTACCACATCACATCTAAACCACCTGACCGATTATAATGAGGGCCCTCAACGTGATCAGCGAGTTCTTGAGACAGCTAAGGTAAAATCGCCGAAACGTCATCTTCCTTCGTGAACGGGGCTTTCCTGCGCGACCCGATTGTTTGGTTTTTAAGAATCAGTAATGTGAATTTGGATGGACCTTTTGACACCAGACGCACTGACTAGTTTTTCACTGATTGACTAAATTTTACATATCAAACTTTACAGAAATATTTTCCGATGAAAAATCACAAATGAGTATGGTGAGCCGTAGTTGAGGGTTCACCAGTGTAGCGAGCGGTAGGTAGGGTAGGCTTGGGTAGGTTGCAGGAGAGATGAGGATGTGCCCCTTGGGAGTCTTTTCGGATAGCTAACACCCTGCGGTTATCACCACAGCGAGTGTTAGAGGAAGACGTGTCCCGCCGTTACCACCACAGCAGACGCTAAGGGAAGAGGATGCTGACACCCTGCGGTTATCACCACAGCAAGTGTTAGAGAGTAAAGCAACCCGCGGTTACAACCACAGCAGACACTAAGGAAGAAGGAAGGATAGGCGAGAGAGAGGTGCAAGTTAAGTGAGGGAGAAGTTGCAGGTAGGAATGTGATCGCTAGAATGAAGAGCTGGGTGAGCCGGGCGCCTTATAAAGGTGCCTCCACCTCGTCCCTCGCCTGTCAACGGGTTAACGGCCGTTGAGAGTCGTTGGGAGGTCGATGGAGGGGAACCCTTCTGGGCTTCAACCGAGGCGTCGTACAGCTCATCTTTCTCCTTGTTATTGGTTAAATCTATATAATTACAAGTTACATGTGAGTGGTTATATTATTACGCTGAGGGGTACCATGACAATGAGCATCAAATTCAAGTTCCCATCTCAAAAACGTGTGGTAATCGTTAAAACCCCTCGAGTTTAAAAATTACTGTGCATATTTCATTCTGAAAAGCACTTCCGGGTACAAAAATTACAAATTTGTTGATATTCCTGAGACACTCTGTATATTAAGCATAATGTACCCTACACTATATATATGCGATATAGGTAACCCATTCTTCTCATTAACAAAAACGTTTTGTATGTAAATTTCATGATTCTCATCGGTGCATACAGAATCACCAATCCTTGGACGGCGGTTTGTTTGTTTGCCTGCAAAAATCAATCTTTGTCCGAAGGCGATCAGGTGCTCGTCAGAAAATTCGAGACGGAACGACAATAAAAAGTGTGGCGTCGCGGATAAACAGTTGCCAGACGGGAACAAGGAACCTTTCCTAAACATAGGACGGATTCGGAGGTGGGGGGGGGGGGGGGGTCCCATTCTATTTATTACCGCTTTTAATCGTCATTTCCTTGACTGTACACCCTTGGGGCCGTGAGCAAATGGAACCAGGGACGAAATATTTGGAACAATTTCTATTCGTGACCTGAAATTCTTTGCAGCTTCGTGTTTACCAGGCAAGGGGAGACGTTGAGAGAATCTAGTGTGACCCAGTCGATCGAATGAGTTCAAAGCCTAGGATTTCTGGTTGTGAACACTCGTTGGAACCATTTACTGTACAGGTTTTGGCTCCACAACGACCGAGTCCACAGCACTGCCAATGGTAAATGGAAGGCGAAAAGGCGGAGTTGAGCCATATATGTACCAAGTTGATAGGACATACTTCGTACAGGTCTGGTACGATATAAATACGAGTGGCAATGTTTGGCTCTTACGTCAGTAATAGTGCCTGTCAACCACTACGTGTGGTATTCGTCATTCTGCATTTCAGAATAATGAATGACGTTTTGGTTTATTATTCTGTAAATAACACACCTATGTAATCGCTCAGCAAACAATTTTTATAACACCCCCTCAAAATTTTTTCTTTTACGTTTCAAGGTGCGTAGATTCAGAAAATGCGATGTCCGTCCGCCGTCCGCCGTTCGCCATCCGCCGAATCACGCATACCGGCTTAATTTTCGGTGTAAAAAATTCGCTATTTCGCACACAAGCTCCATTTGGGGCATAGCTGAGTCCCGAAACTTTGCAGGCAGGTCGGAATATACCCAGGGGTGTTATGAGTGAAAATGTGTGTAAAAATAGGTTACTTTTGGTTTATTATTCTGTGAATGATACACCTATGTAATCGCTCAGCAAAAACTTTTTATAACACTCCCTCAAAATTTTTTCTTTTACGTTTCAAGGTGCGTAAAAATTTCAAAAATGCACGTTCTGAAAATTTTGGACCAATTGCAACAGCTTTATCCTTCGAAAAATTCGCTAAAACGTGCTACCAAAATATACGGTGATTTTTAGCCGATCTTTGGTGGGTAGGTGGTTGGGTGGTTATTCACCTGATGACGGACCTTGAAAGCTGATTTTTTTTAGGATCTGATTTTTCTTGGGTCAGTAGAGATCAAGCCTAGAAAACAGAATTTTTTTTAGTGTTCTTAGAGGCCACATGTTGTGCACAGGTTACATACACCCATACGCACGTATGCATCGGACGGAGTGAACACCCATAAACTGGGTGAGTTCCAGAAACGGGTTTCCAGGGTGATTACAATACTTTCATTTGACTCCTACCCTTCAGCCTTCGGGTCGGGTTGGCAAAGTGGAAAATACGATCGAGCGAAAGAAACTGATGGTTTGATGAGAGCGGTGACAAAAAAAACTAATGTTATGCTAACGTATGCAGACGTGAGACAGTTAACCCAGTGAGCTTGTGGGAAGAGTTCGTCTACACGCAAGAGGCCAGCAAAGTCAAGGCAGTTCTTCTATCAGTAATATATTATTATAATTTTTTTATTTTTAAAATAGGTATTTTTTAAATCATGGTTGCGTGATTGATCTCTCGAATAAATTAAAGTGGTCGTCCAAAAGGCTGACTGAAAAACTAGCCACCGTCCACAGGTGGGCAGGGGAACATTTTCACCAGGGATTCACCTTTCTCACTACCAAGTACCCAGTTTTCACTTCAGAGTGTGTCGCGGGTGCCTGCCGAGTGATTACACCCACAATCCCATGTAACATGCGTATTTATCCCGTATGGAGGGGGAAAAAAATACAAAAGAAAACGCTGCAAATCCCTGCACAACGGTTTATTATTTTGTACAGAATACCCTCCTGTCACAGATCACAGGTCTCCGTATAGATAACCCTTCTATATAACATATGTACTATTCTACACATATTATGTAGATCGCAGACCCTCCGTAGGTTAGTACCTAACCCCGTACTCGTTACTAGGTACCTCCCTAAACCGTTGTGTAATAATTTACCTGTATAGGTTTCCCTTCTACGGAGATAGAATGATGAACCGTTGTGTAATAATTTGCCCATCAATAATACTTCAACGGTTGTTCAAGTTGCAAAAGTAGGTACCTATCAACAAAATCCAGCCCCTTCTTGGTAGATGAGACGTTGTGTAATAATTTACCGTTGTGTAATGATTTACCGTTGTGTAATAATTTGCCGTTATGTAATAATTTGCCACTGTATAATAATTTACCCATCAATAATACTTCAGCGGTTGTTCAAGCTGCAAAAGTACCTATCAACAAAATCCAGCCCCTTCTGGGTAGATGAGCCGTTGTGTAACAATTTACCGTTGTGCAATAATTTGCCATTGTGTAATAATTTACCCATCAATAATACTTCATCGGTTGTTCAAGTTGAAAAAGTACCTATCAACAAAATCCAGCCCCTTCTGGGTAGATGAGCCGTTGTGTAATAATTTACAGTTGTGTAATCATTTACCGTGGTGTCATAATTTACCGTTGTGTAATAATTCACCGTTGTGTAATAATTTGCCGTTGTGTAATAATTTGCCATTGTTTAACGATTTACCCATCAATAATACTTCAACGTTTGTTCAAGTTTCAGAAGTACCTACCAACAAAATCCAATAGCCCATCACTAACTTGTCAAATGAAATAATATCGCATAACAAACAACTCTACTTCATACAGCCATTCTTGATTATAATCAGATGCTCCGTAGTTATGATATCCGGGCCGGATTTATACCGTTTGATTCACGATCGTGTTGACGAAGCATTTTGGTGCACACGAACGGCTGGACGTACGATGCTCCGGGTGGCCTCAAAAAATTGTTTAGCTCAAGACAAATTTAATAACGTAAAAAAAACCATACCCTTCTCTAGAAAGTTTTCGAGCTACGGCGTTCTTAAAATTTCAACCCCTATTTTGAACCACTGAGAGATGACTGACAGTAACGTCGAGCTTCGAGGACCAACTAGACCCCGAACGGAACCTATAACCCGAATTTCATCAATTTTGTTTCATGGTAACTAAGAAAAGTGGCCCGTATGGCGTACGGCGGACAGACAGAAATATTTTTATTGCAGTTTTGGATCCTACATACCTTGAAACGTAAACCATCAAATTTTGAGGGGGGGTAAGAATTTTTTTTTTTCTTGCTCGATTCCAATGGTTCATTATTGAAAATAATAAAACAAAAGTAGGTAGGTAGGTACTCACAGGGATTTTGGTTTATTATTTCCAGTAATGAACCTTTGGAGTCGACCATGAAAAAAAAAAAAAAAAAAATTACCCCCCTTCAAAATTTGACGGTTTCCATTTCAAGGTATGAAGAATCCGACAATGGAATAAAGCAGCTTCTGTTGTACGCCGTATTTATTTTTCTTAGTCTTCTTCGTCTTCTTAGTTACCATGAATAAAAATTCAAGAAATTTGGTTTGTAGGTCCCATTTGGGGACTCGTTGGTCCTCGAAGCTGGGCGTTACTGTCAGTCATCTCTAAGGGGTTAAAATTGGGGTTGACGTTTTCTGAACGCCGTAGCTCGAAAACATTCAATAGAAGGGCACGTTTTTATGTAGATGTTGAACTAAAGAATTTTTTGAGACCACCCGGAGCATTGTGTGGCCAGCCGTTCGTTTGCACCGAAAAGCTTCGTCAACACGATCGTGAATGAAACGGTTGAATAAAGTCAAATTTGACCCACTTGTTTTTTGAGAAAAATAGTTTTATCATCGAGATAGTCCGTCCGTCGTGATTAATCATCCCACACGACGTCATGTGAATTAATATTGATTTTTAGCCATTAATACCAATTGTTTACCCCCAAAAATCAAAATCTGACCCCTATACTGTGTGAAAAACAACTGAAATGGTATTTTTCTGTCTTTACTCACCCTTCCATACCACTTCCAGTGATTTCATATTGCAATTTTAATCGTTTTTACCGATTTTTGACCCCTAAAAGCTTCAATTCAACCCCCTTGGAATTTTTGAAAATTGCTCATCTACGAGCTCACCTTTTGCTTGGCAATACGAACGTTTTGAAGAAATTTGGAATTTTATCATGTACCCAAGGACAGATATCATCTAGAGTGGCACATAAATATATACATAATATATAAATTTTTGTTTAAATCTAGGGATGAACTGAGGATGCTCTGAAACAGATTTTCGTATAAAAATATTTCAAAAATTCATGTTCTGAAAATGTTACACGTTGCAATAGCTTCATTTTCTTTGAAAATTCACTAATAGGTTTGATATTAAAAACAAAGCTGAATTTAAATTAAATTTAGCAAAGCACTAAATGTTACAGGTAAGATAAACTGATGAAATAAAACATTTATTTGGCAACAATGTTCGCGAATTTTCAAGGTAAATGAAGCTATTGCAATGGGTCCAAAATTTTCAGAACATAAGTTTTTGAAATTAGTTTATAGAGTAGATTAGTTTATTAGTTTTTCAGAGAATCCTGATTTCATCCCTAGATTTTAACAACAATTTATACGTTATATTATATGTTATGTATTTATTTATGCGTCACTCCAGATGATATCTGTCCTTGGGTACGTGATAAAAATTCCAGATTTCGCCAAAATGTTCTTATTGCCAAACAAAAGGATGAGCAATTTTCAAAAATTCGAAGGGGGTCAAATTTCTGTTTTTAGGGGTCAAAAATAGGTAAAAACGGCTAAAATTGATATATAAAATCACTGAAAGTGGCATGGAAGGGTGAGTGAAGACAGAAAAATACCATTTCAGTTGCTTTTCACACAGAATAGGGGTCTAATTAGGATTTCGTGGAGTCACCTATTGGTATTAAGGGCTAAAATCAATATTATTCACCTGAAGTATGGGATGTTGACGGTGAGGGACTATTTCGATATAAGCATTTATTTTTGTCAAAAAGATTGTGTCAAATTTTTGGGACAGATCGGTTGTAGTCAAATAAACATAATATTATTTAACTGTTTGATTCACCGTTTAGCCTGTTATTATTGTATTTGTTCGTTACTTTTGTGATTGTTATCATTCTTAAGATTTAATTTTAATTTGTGGTAAAGTTTTTGCGCCACTGCGTTAGACGCTCGCAAGCTGCCGTCGATCCTCCACGCTATGACCCTACAGCAATCAATTCCTTTGAAAATTTCTCGTAGCTGCGAACAAGGAAAATACGGACGAGACTGGAAAAACTGTTTATTTCTCCGTCGCTGTTCAAATGCCGATGTGACCGATCGGGGCGTAAAGGACGTCGGAAAGTTCCTTGGCGATTGTTTGACTGTTGATCCAGCTAACCCGCGGGTCTTATATTTGCTCGCCACCTCCTTCGAATGATCACAATCCCATCGTCTTCCCATTCTGCTCCTTCTGACGGTTACCGGTTATAACCAGAAGCGCTGAGCATGACCCCACAGGGGCCCTGGTTCATATAATGGAGTGCGAAATTGTAGCATTTGCTTCAAGCTTCTGCTAGTACCTGAACCCAAGTGCCCATACCCCCCACCCCCCACACCCCCCACACCCCCCCACCCACATGCCCATACTCTCACATGTTCACCTAATTTCCGTTGTCCGTTGTTTCATAATAAATAACTCTGTGTGTCAGCATGGATACTACATCCACAGTGTGTCCATGACCGGATTTTGGTTTATTATTCTGTGAATAATACACAGATGTATTCGCTGTATAAAATAGGTTTTTTTTTGTATTTTTTGTGTTTTAGTAACATGAGGTTTTGAGGTATCGTTTTCCATGTTTTTTAGGGCGAGAAGATCGAATATGAAGTCGAGTTTTACCAATGAGTGGTAAGTTGAGGTTCTGACGAAGTTCCAGCCTTAAATTTACGTTAAATTTTGGTCTAAAATCGTCTTTCTTCCGCGCAAAGTTCGCCTTCTTGTAAACGAAGCCAAACTTCCTGTGTACGAACGTCCGGATGTGCAGTGCTCCGGGTGGTCTCAAAAAATCCACAAGTTCGAGAACAATTTAAAAACTTTTTTTAAACACCCTTCAACAGAGAGTTTTCGAGTTACGGCATTCTGGAAATTGCAACCCCTATTTTTCACCCCTTAGAGATGACTGACAGTAACGCTGAGCTTCGAGGACCAAGTAGACCCCGAACGGGACCTACAAACCAGATTTCATTAATTTTGGGCCATGGTAGGTAACTAAGAAGCGTTTGAAGAACGGCGTACGGCAGACAGACACCAATTTTTTATTTATTTCATTTTCGGATTCCAAGCATCTTGAAACGGAAACCATCAAATTTTGAGGGAGTTGAAACTTTTTGGTTTAATATTCTTTGAATAATACACCTATGTATTCGCTCAGCAAAAAATTTTTATAACACCCCCTCAAATTTTTTTCTTTTAGCGAATTTTCAAAGAAAATGAAGCTATTGCAATGGCTTCGAAATTTAAATAATATAAATTTTTGGAAATTTTCTTCATAGAAATCCGTTTCAGACCATTCTAAAACGATTCCTGAAATTTAACACTTTTTTATATGTATATATATATATGTGTCACTCCAGACGATAACTCTCGATAGAATTGAGATAAACAGCTCAAATTTGCACAAAAAATCTATCTTGGCAATCGAAAGGCTAAGTTCGAAGATGGGCGAAATTGGCCTACTCTAAGGAGGGTTTTGGCGCATTTAAAGTGCGCAAAAATTACCCAAAAATCCCCAAAATGTTATTTTCCAACAAGTGACCCCTCATTTTAAAGGTTTTTGCACGCTGAACACGATGGTGGAATCGGATTTTAGATATCTTGATCCGTTCTCAAATTAGAGCATTTAAAGTGCGCAAAAATTACCCAAAAATCCCCAAAATGTTATTTTCTAACAAGTGACCCCTCATTTTAAAGGTTTTTGCACGCTGAACACGATGGTGAAATCGGATTTTAGATATCTAAATCCGTTCTTAAATTAGAGCATTTAAAGTGCGCAAAAATTACCCAAAACTAGGATAATCTTTAAACTCTTACCCCCCCCCCCCCCCACCCCCTTAGAGTGGTCAGATTGAAAAATGTGAGAAGTATTAATTGAAGACGAGAGTTCGAAGCAAAAAAGGGGGAGGCAAACGATTAGTACAACTCCTTGAATTTCCCATTTGACATATAATTGTTATGATACCTTCATAGATAGACAAGTACCGGCCCACGTATTACTAGAAGGAAGACGAAAGAAAAAATCTATTTCAAATTATTCAATTTAGGTACTAACAGTAGGAGGAAGAAGTTTTCCTTTATTCAAAACCATCGCCATTAATTCGAATATTTCTTTGAAAATTCGCTCATTAAGTCATGCTGCATGACTGTTTATTTTACGTTTCAAGGTGGGTAGATTCCAAAAATGCAATGTCCGTCCGCCGTAACACGTATACCGGCTTCATTTTCGGTGTAAAAAATCGTTCATTCGCACACATGCTCCATTTGGGCCCTCGTTGGGTCCCGAAACTTTGCAGGCAGATCGGAATATACCCAGGGGTGTTATGAGTGAAAAATGGGTATAAAAATAGGTACTTTTTGTGTTTTAGTAACATGCTAGTAACATGAGCTTTAGAGGTATCGTTTTCCATGTTTTTGGGACGAGTCGATTTTGACCAAAGAGTGGAAAATAGAGGTTCTAACGAAGTTTCAGCCTTAAATTTACGTTAAATTTTGGTCTAAAATCGTCGTTGTTCCGCACACAGTTTGTGTCCCCATTTGGGAACACATTTGGATCCTAGTTGTGCTCCGAAACACGGCAGCCCGATCGGCATACACCCAGGGGCGTTATGGAAGAAAAATGGGTGTAAAAATAGGGGTTTTCGAGGGATTTTTGAGATTTTAGTGAACGTGAGCTTGTGGGGTATGGTTTTTGTCTGGTATCCTCCCAGAACCATAACCTCTACATATTGCAAACTTAAGTTCTCGCCAAATAAACTCGCAGAAGTGGGGACGGAAGTCGCAGGAGAGTCGATGCACAACCTGGGTCCCCACCATCCTCTACTAGCTAGAGGATGGAGGGAGATATGGCTTCCAGGCCTATAAATACTCGCCGCCTTCGCCTTTCCAACCATTCTACGCTCCCCTTAAGTCGCTGACTCATCTCTCTCTCTCCTCACCTATTCTCTCTCCGAACCCAAAAGATCTTGAGCATGGTGGAGGTTCGCCCTTAACCAAATCGAGCACACTATCCAAAAAAATCCTGGGCATGGTGGAGGTCCGCCCAAACCAGGCAACAAGCCCTAAAAGATCTCGGGCATGGTGGAGGTCCGCCCTTAACCAGAGCCGGGCACAACCCCCCCTCGCACCGCTCGTGGTGGATATGCGCCAATTTTAAATCCATCACAGTTTTCCATGTTTTTTAGGGCGAGAAGACCGAATATTAAGTTGATCTTGACCGAAGAGTGAAGAATTGAGGTTGTAACGAAGGTTAAGCTCCCGAAATTAATTTTTTATTAGTCAAAAACATGGGAAATTGTTTGAAATCACCATACACTTGTATAATAACACTAGAAGTACTATCAAAAGGTGAATCAAGAGTAAATCGTACTACCAATGATCAAAGATAATTTGTCAAAAATTGGAGCCTAATTCGTGTTTTTGGGGTCCAAAATTGGTGGAAACCATCAGAAATAGATATTTTAGTTATTGCACATGAAAGAACAATAAATCTATTTCCAGCATTTCTGTAGGTAAGTCCAATAGAATCATGTTTTTTTTTCTTAGTTACTACCAACCAAAATTAATGAAATTTGGTTTGTGGGTCCCATTTGGTGTCTAGTTGATCCCCGAAGCTTGCGTTACAGTCAGTCATCTCTAAGGGGTGAAAAATAGGGGTTGAAATTTTCAGAAGGTAATTAATAAACCGTTGTGTAATAATGTCCAGCGTTTTTATATGGAACGAGCCAGCACCTATCATGAATATTTTGGTGGTTCCCAAAACTGGTTATCGTCTCATTGGTGTGGACTTTGACCGTCTCTTGGCTTGACAGCCTCCACATTACCCACATTCATATCCCGCTGTGGCCTGGAATGAGAGGATAATCTTACGTACACTCAGTGACACTGAGAAAGAATTTCTTTCTGGATCATTAGGCAGAAAAAGAAAATAAGGCAAAATCTTCCACCATTACAAATAATTAGCAATGCAAACACAGCCTTGCTCTTTTCAACTAACAGCTTATTAACTGTCCATTTTCAAACGTTTCTATTTGGTTCAGTAATTCAGTGAGTTACAAAACAAGGCCTGAGCCGGACAAGGGGATCCGATGTCATTTCGGGGTCATGGTGATCGCACAAACACCTTGAGTTACTTCACTATCGTTCATGCATAAATCGGTTATGGCCTGAAATGACCGTAGCTCTCTAACAGTGAAAACCAAATAATCAACAGACCTTATCGAAAAAATTGTTAGACACGCAACAAAAAGGAACGAACAACTCCTGCGGTGCCTTCATTCATCCGTTTCCAGTTTAGATTTACAGACACGACAAGAATAATAATCCGTCCCACTCGGGAGCTCCATGGAAAAGTTCAGTGGAAAAGTTAGGTACCAAATTGCAGTGGCTCCAAAACCTAAACTTTGGTTTATTATTTTCAATAACAAATCTTTGGAATCGAGCATGAAAAAAAGCTACCCCCCCACCCCCCAAATTTGATGGTTTCCGTTTCAAAGTATGTAGAATCCGAAAATGCAATAAAAAAATTTCTGTCCGCCCGCCGTACACCGTACTTAACACTTTTCTTAGTTAACATGACAAAAAAATTGATGAAATTTGGGTCATAGGTTCCGTTCGGGATCTAGTTGGTCCTCGAAGCTCGACGTTACTGTCAGTCATCTCTGAGGGGTTAAAAATAGGGGTTGAAATTTTCAGAACGCCGTAGCTCGGAAACTTTCGATAGAAGGGGTTTTAGCGAATTTTCAAAGAAAATGAAGCTATTGCAATGGCTTCGAAATTTAAATAATATAAATTTTTGGAAATTTTCTTCATAGAAATCCGTTTCAGACCATTCTAAAACGATTCCTGAAATTTAACACTTTTAGCGAATTTTCAAAGAAAATGAAGCTATTGCAATGGCTTCGAAATTTAAATAATATAAATTTTTGGAAATTTTCTTCATAGAAATCCGTTTCAGACCATTCTAAAACGATTCCTGAAATTTAACACTTTTTTATATGTATATATATATATATATATTTATATATATATGTGTCACTCCAGACGATAACTCTCGATAGAATTGAGATAAACAGCTCAAATTTGCACAAAAAATCTATCTTGGCAATCGAAAGGCTAAGTTCGAAGATGGGCGAAATTGGCCTACTCTAAGGAGGGTTTTGGCGCATTTAAAGTGCGCAAAAATTACCCAAAAATCCCCAAAATGTTATTTTCCAACAAGTGACCCCTCATTTTAAAGGTTTTTGCACGCTGAACACGATGGTGGAATCGGATTTTAGATATCTTGATCCGTTCTCAAATTAGAGCATTTAAAGTGCGCAAAAATTACCCAAAAATCCCCAAAATGTTATTTTCTAACAAGTGACCCCTCATTTTAAAGGTTTTTGCACGCTGAACACGATGGTGAAATCGGATTTTAGATATCTAAATCCGTTCTTAAATTAGAGCATTTAAAGTGCGCAAAAATTACCCAAAACTAGGATAATCTTTAAACTCTTACCCCCCCCCCCACCCCCTTAGAGTGGTCAGATTGAAAAATGTGAGAAGTATTAATTGAAGACGAGAGTTTGAAGCAAAAAAGGGGGAGGCAAACGATTAGTACAACTCCTTGAATTTCCCATTTGACATATAATTGTTATGATACCTTCATAGATAGACAAGTACCGGCCCACGTATTACTAGAAGGAAGACGAAAGAAAAAATCTATTTCAAATTATTCAATTTAGGTACTAACAGTAGGAGGAAGATGTTTTCCTTTATTCAAAACCATAGCCATTAATTCGAATATTTCTTTGAAAATTCGCTCATTAAGTCATGCTGCATGACTGGTTTTTTTTATATGTATATATATATTTATATATATATGTGTCACTCCAGACGATAACTCTCGATAGAATTGAGATAAACAGCTCAAATTTGCACAAAAAATCTATCTTGGCAATCGAAAGGCTAAGTTCGAAGATGGGCGAAATTGGCCTACTCTAAGGAGGGTTTTGGCGCATTTAAAGTGCGCAAAAATTACCCAAAAATCCCCAAAATGTTATTTTCCAACAAGTGACCCTTCATTTTAAAGGTTTTTGCACGCTGAACACGATGGTGGAATCGGATTTTAGATATCTTGATCCGTTCTCAAATTAGAGCATTTAAAGTGCGCAAAAATTACCCAAAAATCCCCAAAATGTTATTTTCTAACAAGTGACCCCTCATTTTAAAGGTTTTTGCACGCTGAACACGATGGTGAAATCGGATTTTAGATATCTAAATCCGTTCTTAAATTAGAGCATTTAAAGTGCGCAAACATTACCCAAAACTAGGATAATCTTTAAACTCTTACCCCCCCCCACCCCCTTAGAGTGGTCAGATTGAAAAATGTGAGAAGTATTAATTGAAGACGAGAGTTCGAAGCAAAAAAGGGGGAGGCAAACGATTAGTACAACTCCTTGAATTTCCCATTTGACATATAATTGTTATGATACCTTCATAGATAGACAAGTACCGGCCCACGTATTACTAGAAGGAAGACGAAAGAAAAAATCTATTTCAAATTATTCAATTTAGGTACTAACAGTAGGAGGAAGATGTTTTCCTTTATTCAAAACCATAGCCATTAATTCGAATATTTCTTTGAAAATTCGCTCATTAAGTCATGCTGCATGACTGGTTTTTTTTATATGTATATATATATTTATATATATATGTGTCACTCCAGACGATAAACTCTCGATAGAATTGAGATAAACAGCTCAAATTTGCACAAAAAATCTATCTTGGCAATCGAAAGGCTAAGTTCGAAGATGGGCGAAATTGGCCTACTCTAAGGAGGGTTTTGGCGCATTTAAAGTGCGCAAAAATTACCCAAAAATCCCCAAAATGTTATTTTCCAACAAGTGACCCTTCATTTTAAAGGTTTTTGCACGCTGAACACGATGGTGGAATCGGATTTTAGATATCTTGATCCGTTCTCAAATTAGAGCATTTAAAGTGCGCAAAAATTACCCAAAAATCCCCAAAATGTTATTTTCTAACAAGTGACCCCTCATTTTAAAGGTTTTTGCACGCTGAACACGATGGTGAAATCGGATTTTAGATATCTAAATCCGTTCTTAAATTAGAGCATTTAAAGTGCGCAAAAATTACCCAAAACTAGGATAATCTTTAAACTCTTACCCCCCCCCCCCCCCACCCCCTTAGAGTGGTCAGCGTAGCACCCACATGTTCTTCCAAGTGATCCTTCCAGAAACCACATCCTTCCTTCATAGTTTATTTCAAGATTGAGCCTGCATGAAAAACAACCTGCACTTGAAGCACTCATGATTTTCTATAACAACTCCTTTACCTACTGCACTCTCTTGAGTAGGTAAGTCAAAAGTCCTAACTACCCTATCCTACCTAATATGAACCCACAGCGATCAAATAAATAAGCACTTAGTACAATTACGTAATAAACAAACGGTAGAATCAGGATGGACAAAACGTACAAATTAAAATAAATACGAAGAGAATATACATAGAAAACCGAATTTTAGACCGAAGTTTTCCTTTATTCAAAACCATAGCCATTAATTCGAATATTTCTTTGAAAATTCGCTCATTAAGTCATGCTGCATGACTGGTTTTTTTTTAACGTTTTTAAATTGATCTTGAACTAAAGAATTTTTTGAGACCCGGAGCATTGTACGACCAGCCGTTCGTTTGCATCAAAAAGCTTCGTCAGCACGATCGTGAATCACACGGTATAAATCCAGCACAGATATCATCGCTAGGGAGCACCTGATTATAATCACAGATGGCTGTATGAACTCGAGTTGGTTGTTCTGCGATATTATTTCATTTGATAAGTGATGGACTATTGGATTTTGTTGATAGGTACTTTTGAAACTTGAACAAACGTTGACACAATGGTAAATTATTACACAACACTAAATTATTACAAAACGGTAAATTATTACATTACGGTAAATTATTACACAACGGTTCGTTATACTATCTACGTAGAAGGGGCACCTATAAAGGTAAATTATTACAGAACGGTTTATTATTTGCCATAATATGCTTCATAAATAACTAAAAATAATTAATGATTGAATTATTGAATCCCGCGCATTTGTAGGAAACCCATTACTCCATTTACTCCATTACTCGATTTAGGGCTTTCCTAGGGGGAGCTCGAGGGTATTGACCACAGAAAACAGTGATGCACGCAGGAGGGGCATCTATACAGGTAAATAATAAACCTCTGCGTAATAATTTGCAGCGTTTTTCGTTCAGTACGTGATAATGAGGTCATAATTCCCATTTAAATACTGGAAAGCGGCAGAGAGCTTTCTCTCAAACCCCATGAATCGTAAACGAAACGATCTGTGGGATTCAGATTTAGAATACTGTAGAAATACGAGTAGGTTCAGCCACCGAGATGGGCACTGGGAAGAGGACTGGGGAATCGATAAAACTTGTTGATAAAACTGTTTGCAATTGTAATATTATAATTGAATGGTCTGATAGGTTTTCTTCTTCGGGAAAATCGATATGGAGTGTTTTCTGAATAGTCAACCTGAGGACGCTGCTTGGCGTTCAAAGTGGCGCAACACCGATCTATTTATAATCTCCAAAGACCGATCGGAGTTTTTACGTCGTCATTAGGTCGTAAAACCGGTAGGCGACGATGCCATTAAAAGAAAAGACAACCGATACCGACAGGTTAACTGAACGGGGGCTGTCTCGCTTTTCACGTTGCTATTAAACAACGGAATTGCTGACAAAATGTAACGCTACCACTAAATTCATCGCAACGCTACCTATGTTATTCCATTAGATAGCAAACCAGTAAATGATGAATATTGGTGAAATACAAAACGTGTTCTTGTCAAGCAGGTACCTATTGCGTGCAGTACAAATTCTAGTGGTATCTGGTGTATAGTGTATCGTACTTACCATTAGGAATACACACTTTAAACTTATTTTGAAGAAGCAATGGTCGGCTTATGATATCTGTGAACCGCACAGTTTAGAAATAATTTTGTTTTTTCTCAATACAACACAAAATGAGTATCAGCCACACGTCAAAAATTGTATTATTTGTCATTTTAGACTGAAGCTCTACAGTTTGTGCGGAATGGTCATACTTATAGTGAAACAGTGAACTGACAAGTCCGGACGTGCTGAAGGTACAGTTTTGTCGACGACCTCGGCGAACCTTTGAACGAGCCTAATGAATTGCCATTGCCCTTGTCGGATAGGTAGATAAAACGCTGCAAAGTCCTTGTCACATGGGTTTATTATTCTACTGGACATACCTACAGAAATGCTGGCTGTTCATTTATTGTTTCTTTCATGCGTAATAATCGAAATAGCTATTTCTGATGGTTTCCATTAATTTTGGCCCCTAAGACACAAATTAGGTACCTACGCTCGTGTTATTTTATTTTTTTATTTTTTTTTTAACTATCTTTGATCATTGGTATTGCCATTTAATCCTCTTGATCCACGTGTTGACACTTTTTCCAGTGCTATTATCTAAACTGTTGGTGATTTCAGACGATTTTCCAGGTTTGTGACTCATAAAAAATCAATTTTGGGAGCTGAACATTTGGTAGAACTTAATTTTCCACTCTTTGGTCAAAATCGACTTCATATTCGGTCTTCTCGTCCCGAAAAACATGGAAAAAGATATCTCAGAAGCTCATCTTACCAACATGTTGCTAAAACGCAAAAAGTACCTATTTTTACACACATTTTCACTCATAACACCCGTGGGTATATTCCGATCGGGCTGAAAAGTTTCGGGACACAACTAGGGCCCAAATGGAGCATGTGTGCGAAAGAACGACTTTTTTAGACCAAAAATGAAGCCTGTACACGTGATACGGCGGACGGCGGACGGCGTACGGCGGACGGACATTGCATTTTTGTAATCTACGCACCTTGAAACGAAAAAGAAAAAAGTTTGAGGGGGTGTTATAAAAATTTTTTGCTGAGCGAATACATAGGTGTATTATTCACAGAATAATAAACCAAAATCGAGATCCGTGCAACTTCCTTCTTGAAACTAACTCTAATAAATACTTTTATTAGACAAATGATTGATGACTAGTGACTACTAATGACTGATTGAAGACTAATGACTACTTTTGGTTTATTATTTTCAATAATGAACCTTTGGAATCGACCATGAAAAACACAATTTTAACCCCCCCCCCCCCCCCCCCCCCCAATATTTCATGGTTTCCGTTTCAAGGTATGTAGAATCCGAAAATGGAGTAAAAAAATTTCTGTACTTCCACCGTACTTCACACTTTTCTTAGTTACCATGAGCCAAAATTGACGAAATTCGGTTTATAGGCCCCGTTTGGGTGTATATTCGGTCCTTGAAGCTCGGCGTTACTGTCAGTCATCCTTAAGGGGTTAAAAATAGGGGTTGAAATCTCCAAGACGCCGTTATCTCAAATTTTTTTACGTTTTAGCGAATTTTCAAAGAAAATGAAGCTATTGCAATGGCTTCGAAATTTAAATAATATAAATTTTTGGAAATTTTCTTCATAGAAATCCGTTTCAGACCATTCTAAAACGATTCCTGAAATTTAACACTTTTTTATATGTATATATATATATATATGTGTCACTCCAGACGATAACTCTCGATAGAATTGAGATAAACAGCTCAAATTTGCACAAAAAATCTATCTTGGCAATCGAAAGGCTAAGTTCGAAGATGGGCGAAATTGGCCTACTCTAAGGAGGGTTTTGGCGCATTTAAAGTGCGCAAAAATTACCCAAAAATCCCCAAAATGTTATTTTCCAACAAGTGACCCCTCATTTTAAAGGTTTTTGCACGCTGAACACGATGGTGGAATCGGATTTTAGATATCTTGATCCGTTCTCAAATTAGAGCATTTAAAGTGCGCAAAAATTACCCAAAAATCCCCAAAATGTTATTTTCTAACAAGTGACCCCTCATTTTAAAGGTTTTTGCACGCTGAACACGATGGTGAAATCGGATTTTAGATATCTAAATCCGTTCTTAAATTAGAGCATTTAAAGTGCGCAAAAATTACCCAAAACTAGGATAATCTTTAAACTCTTACCCCCCCCCCCCCCACCCGCTTAGAGTGGTCAGATTGAAAAATGTGAGAAGTATTAATTGAAGACGAGAGTTCGAAGCAAAAAAGGGGGAGGCAAACGATTAGTACAACTCCTTGAATTTCCCATTTGACATATAATTGTTATGATACCTTCATAGATAGACAAGTACCGGCCCACGTATTACTAGAAGGAAGACGAAAGAAAAAATCTATTTCAAATTATTCAATTTAGGTACTAACAGTAGGAGGAAGAAGGTTAGGTAGGTATCTTATCAATTTATTATCAGTATCATACGAATATTTGATATTCAAAGGTAGGTAGGTACTTAACATGATAAAAATAATATCAATGAAGAAGGAAGGATCTACCTACCTAGTAGAGCAAATCTTGAACTGGTTTTAGATACCAGGCCTGAAATCGTAGTCAAGAGGAAAGGCCATTCAGAAGGAACAAGGAATCTACTCATAACAAACGGTAGAATCAGGATGGACAAAACGTACAAATTAAAATAAATACGAAGAGAATATACATAGAAAACCAAATTTTAGACCGACGTTTTTAAATAGTTCTCGAACTTCAGAGTTTTTTGAGACCACCCGGAGCATTGCACGTCGCAATTCGCTTCGTTCACAGTAAGGCCCAGAAGTTTGCACCGACAGGATTCTTCAACAGGAGGGTGAATGAAATTGTATACATTCAGCCCAGATATCATCGCTAGGGACCGGGGAACATTCGGGAACTGGCCCGAGATGATCATTGCTAGGGATCACCTGATTATAATTACGGATGGCTGTATGAAGTCGAGTTGGTTGTTCTGTGATATTATTTCAAATGAAAAATGATGGCTCTTTTGGATTTTGTTGATAGGTGCTTTTGTAACTTGAACAAACGTTGAAGTATTATTGGGTAAATTATTACACACGGGCAAATTTTTACATAACTGTTTATTATACTATACACGCAGAAGGGGCATCTATACCAGTAAATTATTGCACAACGGTTTATTATTTGCCTTATCCTTCATGAATAACTACAAGTAATTTATTAATGATCGAATTATTGATTCCCGCGCATTTGTATGAAACTTTATTTCCCGTGCCGGCTCCAGAACTCGATTTTTTTAAGGCTTTCCTGGGTGGAGCTCGAAGGTACTGACCACGGAAAACAGTGATCTACGCATAAGGGGCGTCTATTTTGAAACATTCAACTTGTAGATAGGTTGGTACTCGGAGAGTGCTTTTTTCATGGGTAGGATGTTAGGTATCGCAAAACTGGTATAAATTGAGTATACATCAAAGAATTACTAGAATCCACGTAACTATGTGCACAAGTTATAACCCCCCACCGTTGGTTTGGAAACCATACAGTACGGTTGCGGGAAGAAGGACAGAAGGATCGTTTAGACCTTACACGACAAATAATATCCTATGAACCATTGTCGAAAAATTCGCACCCCCCTCCCCCCCCCCCTCGTGACAATACTATTTTAGCGAATTTTCAAAGAAAATGAAGCTATTGCAATGGCTTCGAAATTTAAATAATATAAATTTTTGGAAATTTTCTTCATAGAAATCCGTTTCAGACCATTCTAAAACGATTCCTGAAATTTAACACTTTTTTATATGTATATATATATATATGTGTCACTCCAGACGATAACTCTCGATAGAATTGAGATAAACAGCTCAAATTTGCACAAAAAATCTATCTTGGCAATCGAAAGGCTAAGTTCGAAGATGGGCGAAATTGGCCTACTCTAAGGAGGGTTTTGGCGCATTTAAAGTGCGCAAAAATTACCCAAAAATCCCCAAAATGTTATTTTCCAACAAGTGACCCCTCATTTTAAAGGTTTTTGCACGCTGAACACGATGGTGGAATCGGATTTTAGATATCTTGATCCGTTCTCAAATTAGAGCATTTAAAGTGCGCAAAAATTACCCAAAAATCCCCAAAATGTTATTTTCTAACAAGTGACCCCTCATTTTAAAGGTTTTTGTACGCTGAACACGATGGTGAAATCAGAATTGCGATATCTCATTCCGTTCTCAAACTGGAGCACTTTGAAGATTAAGGAACGTGGTTATTTCTTCGAAAATTCGCTCTTATAGCCATGCTGCATGACTGTGGTTTTTTCTTTTTTGTTATTATGGAAGTCGGCCGTACAACGATAACGCGTGTCATCCGAAACCCGTGTTCGGCCGAATAGGAAGCGGACGAGACCTCGTCCGTCCACCGGCCGAGTTGAAGATCAGTTCCGAAGGAGTAGGAGGAGGTCAGGACCGGACATCCAAGGCCAAGTCCGTCCGCCCAAGTCCTGGCCAGGCTGAACCCTGTCATCCATCCCCGTCAGATCTTCTTCCGCAGTGTCGAAGGACGCGTTCAAGAGATTCCTGGGAAGGACGCGTTCCTGCGGAGACGGGGACCGGTAAAGTACCCGGTAAGAGAAAGTAAGGACAATCAAAATAGGCGAAGCCAGGTGAGGTAATTGGAACGAACGACCCAACTAGGTAAACCCTCTTATGTGGTGGGTCGGTTATTAAGGAGAAACTTGAGACCGTAACTTCCAACTTGAACATATAATATCATAGAAGACGAAATCTCACATCCTCACTACGGATCAGAGTATTTGTTCGAAGAAAATAAAATCTATTGAACTTTTAAATTAAGCTGAAAGTACGATAATTTGGGCCGATATGACCTATTCTGCCCTCCAAAGTAAAAAACACTGCAAATCCCTGCACAACGGTTTATTATTTTGTAAAGAATACCCTTCTGTTACGGATCACAGCTCTCTGTATAGATAACCCGTCTATATAACATAATATGTACTATTGTTTACATATTATGTAGATCGCAGATCCTCCGTAGGTTAGTACCTAAAACACGAGTTAAATGTTGCTTAAATAATTCTGTCGATGACAAACAGTAACTAAAATGGCAAAAAGACACGCAAATAATGAAGTTCTGAATAAAATTTTTGATGTGGAGTGAAATAGATGCCCCTTCTGCGTAGATCACTGTTTTCTGTGGTCAATACCTAGGTACCTTCATGGTCAAGTATAATGAATCGTTGTGTAATAACTTGCCCATCAATAATACTTCAACGGTTGGATCAAGTTGCAAAAGTACCTATCAACAAAATCCAGCCCCTTCTAGGTAGATGAACCATTGTGTAATAATTTACCGTTGTGTAATAATTTACCGTTCTGCAATAATTTACCGTTACATAATAATTTACCGTTGTGTAATACTTTGCCGTTGTGTAATAATTTACCATTGTGTAATAATTTACTTATCAATAATACTTCAATAACGTTTGTTCAAGTTTCACAAGTACCTACCAACAAAATCCAATAGTCCATCACCCATCAAACGAAATAATATTGCAGAACAACCAACTCGACTTCATACAGCCATCCTTGATTATAATCAGGTGCTCCCTAGTGATGATATCTGTGCTGGATTTATACCGTTTGATTCACGATCGTGCTGACGAAGCTTTTTGGTACACACGAACGGCTGGACGTACAATGCTCCGGGTGGTCTCAAAAAATGGTTTGGCTCAAGACAAATTTAATAACGTAAAAAAAACCATACCCTTCTATCGAACGTTTTCGAGCCACGGCGTTCTGAAAATTGCAACCCCTATTTTGAACGCCTTAGAGATGACTGACAGTAACGCCGAGCTACGAGGACCAACTAGACCCCGAACAGAACCTATAACCCGAATTTCATCAATTTTTTTTGTCATGGTAACTAAGAAAAGTGCTCAGTACGGCGTACGGCGGACAGACAGAAATTTTTTTATTGCGTTTTCGGATTCTACATATCTTGAAACGTAATTCATCAAATTTTGAGGGGGGTTAGATTTTTTTTTTTTTTTTTTTCATGCTCGATTCCAGAGGTTCATTATTGAAAATAATAAACCAAAAACACACTTTTTGGCTACCAGGAATACGCTTTTGTTTTTCAAAACAGCTAATTTTTAAGCTCATCCTGGGATATTTTCGCACAATCCTTACAGTCAGATTTAGATGAATCTTATTAGCGTGACCTTTATCATTCAGTCATTCTTTTCAAGTAGAATAAATTTACTGATTTTAGGTTATACCTGTACAATTATATAATTAAAACCATCCTACATAGGCAGGCAACGGTAGTAAATTCTTGATAACAAGACCGTCAGGATTGCTGTTAGTCGTGCTCTAACCTAAGAGGATAACATAGAGGGTTCCAAGAAGTAAAAATGCAAAGATTGAAAGCAGTGATTCACCATTCTGAGGAGGAAGGGATCGTGATATTGAACACTTTTTACAACTCATGCAATGATAATTCTCCAGCAAATTATAATGCTCGACGAATTTAAAGTTATTATCTGCATATTATCATGTTAAACTATAAAATAGCTCGGTGAAGCAGCAGTATTTCAAATTTTATTGGACAGGCTGAATATTACAAAAGAGGCAAAAGGTTAAAACATCTGAGTAGGTATATGTCGAGGTCCAGCGACCATCAGAATTTCAAAAACGCTGCAAGGTCCTTGTCACATGGATTAATTATTCTATTGAACATACCTACAGAAATTTTGGCTGTTCATTCACTGTTTCTTTCATGTGCAAGAATTTAAATAACTGTTTTTGATGGTTTCCTCCTATTTTGGCTCCCAAAAACACGAATGAGGCTCGGCTTTTTTTTACAGATTACTTATCTTTGATAATTGATAGTACCATTTAATTGTCTTCATTCACCTGTTGATACTACTTCTAGTGTTATTATACAAATTTATGGTGATTTCAGACAATTTCCCAGGTTTTTGACTCATAAAACTCATAAAATGACTCATAAAATATAAATTTTGAGAGCTGAACCTTTTTTACAACCACAGTTCTTCACTATTTGGTCAAAATCAACTTCGTATTCGGACTTCTAGCCCTAAAAAACATAGAAAACGATACCACACAAGCTCATGTTCACTAAAACCTCAAAAATCCCTCGAAAACCCATACTTTTACACCCATTTTTCTCCCATAACACCCCTGGGTGTATTCCAATCGGACTGTCGAGCTTCGGAGCACAGCTAGAACCCAAATGTGTTCCCAAATGGGGACCCAAACTGTGTGCGGAAAAACGACGATTTTAGACCAAAATGTAAGGTAAATTTAAGGCTGAAACTTCGTTAGAACCTCAACTTTCCACTCTTTGGTTAAAATCGACTTCATTTTCGGTCTTCTCCTCCCAAAAAACATGGAAAACGATACCTTAAAAAGTTATCTTACCAAAACACAAAAAGTACCTATTTTTGTGCACATATCCACTCATAACACCCCTGGGTATATTCCGATCGGGCTGCAAAGTTGCGGGACACAACTAGGGCCCAAATGGAGCATGTGTGCGAAAGAACGAATTATTTAGACCGAAAATGAAGACGGTACACGTGATACGGCGGACGGCGCGGCGTACGGCGTACGGCAGACGGACATTGCATTTTGGGAATCTACGCACCTTGAAACGGGAAAGAAAAAATGTTGAGGGGGTGTTATAAAATTTTTTTGCTGTGCGAATACATAGGTGTATTATTCACAGAATAATAAACCAAAATAGGAATTCATTCACCTCTAAGGGATGAAAAATAGGGGCTGAAATTTCCCGAACGCCGCACAGTGGGCAAAATGACCGATCTAGGTGGACAAAAGTCAAGTTAAAACTTCGGAGTTTTTGATATTGGTTATTGTTTATCATGAATTGGAAGTCCCCAAAACGTAAATATTTACATCCTCAAAACGTTATTTGGCTGTGAAAACTTTAATCGAACGTGTCATCGTTTCCTGTTCGGTCAAGATCTTATTATCAGCGATCATGAACCTCCAACTTATTCCGTTCACACGGCAGTTAGTTGTGGGCAGAACCGTCCAAGGCTTCTTTGTCTGCAATAATGGAAGTCATAGAAAGAAGTAAGTACAATTTTTACCTGCTAAAATTTGCACAATAGCATTTAATCCTATGTTTTTTATAAGTACTTTATACCGTATTTTTCAAACTGATAATTGACCCATTTTGGAGTTAAAGTAGCACACGGCCACGAGTTGCCAAGGGAATGTTTGTTTTTTTATTTTCTTTAAGCGTTCTAGTTTTGATATTCATTCACTTTTTTTTGCGATTTTTTGCGTTTTCTGAGTTATTGAATATAATTGGTTGATTTTCAGGTGTAAATCTCACGATTCCACGGGAGCAGTTTGTGGAAGAATGGAGAAAACTCCCGAAGAATGATCGCCACGAAAGCCTCACAAGGTATGTGATTGGGCTACTTGAGCTTGATGATTCTGCAGAAATATCAAATTTGAAAATTTTGAAAAATACTGTGATAGACTATTCAAAAAAAATCGGAGAAAGATGGGAAAAATGTCATAGGAAGCTAGATGTTTTTTCCACCAAATTTTCAACATGGCTGAGCGGGAAAGACTTTGAATTTGTGATTTCATATAAAATTACGCAAGCTCCCACGTACCAACCCTCCGGAAGACCCGAAAAACCATTTGTGGATTCCAGCGATAAAACAAAAAGAAGAAAAATAAATGAATTGTTGACTGCTGGCCACGAAAAATTGTGCTACGCCGCGCACGCAGCTCTCTACTTAGCAGGAGACAGAACCACAAGTAGTGTTGTGAAAGAAGCAACTACAAGTACAAGTACACCAGCAGATCAATCCTCTACAAGATCGAACAATGTAGATACAAAAAAATCATGTTGTGACGCGCGTTTGCTATCCCCAGAGGAAGCTTTAGCTTTATTTATAGACTGTAAATTAACAAAGGAATCATACTGTTGTATAAGGAAGAAGTCTATAGAAACTGGTAATAACCTTTTTCCCCCTTACTACAAAATACAAGACGCTAAAAAAGCCTGTTGTGCGCCTGAGTGTAACTTGATCGTTAATGAGTCAAGAGCTGAGTTAACGTTACAGTCTGTCTTAGATGTAAGTGTACAAAGGTTGTGTCAGGTTCAACATTGTGTTATTAGGCAACTTATCGAAGAAGGAAATAATGAATTTATTTTATTTAGTAAATGGGGATGTGATGGAAGTGGTGGCCATAGTCAATATAAACAAAAGTTTGAAGATAATTCGAAGAAAGATAATCACTTGTTCATTTTCTCGTTTGTACCAATTCATCTGCGTTCAACGAATAGTGATAAGTATGCTTGGCAGAACCCAGTTCCGGGGTCGACAAGATTTTGCCGCCCTATAAAGTTTATGTTTGAAAAAGAAACTACTAGTTGTATTATTTTAGAGACAGAACTTGTAACCGCACAAATCAATGCTTTATCACCTACCACTGTTGTTACTGATGGAAAGGAAATACGTGTAAAACATAATTTGGTTATGACAATGGTAGATGGTAAAGTAGTTAATGCGTTGACCGACACAAAATCCTCTCATTCGTGTTTCATTTGCCAAGCAACTCCTAAATATTTCAAAGGAATTCTTCCTGTTACCCCAAATAAAATTGAAAATTACGGTTTTGGCTTATCCACATTACATGCGTGGATTCGAACCTTCGAATTTATACTTAATTTATCCTACAGATTAGAAGTTAAAAAGAATAGAGTTACTGCAGCAGCTGATAAGTTACTAAAAGATGCGAAAAAACTTAAGGTCCAAAATGAATTCAAGGTTCAACTAGGTCTTAATGTAGATATGCCAAAGCAAGGCTTTGGCAATACCAATGATGGAAATACTGCCAGGCGGTTTTTTGAAAATGCTACTCTTAGTGCTTCTATCACTGGTATTAATGAAAACGTGATCAACAGATTTAGAATTATGCTAAGGACATTGTCGTCAGGGTTTGAAATAGATGTCGACAAATTTGAGGTATATGCTGCTGGAACTAAAAGCCTCCTCGAAGACCTCTATCCTTGGGTTGACATTACTCCCACAGTTCACAAAATACTTGATCACGGTGCTCAGGTCATTCGACACCATTTGGTGCCTATAGGGATGCTGAGTGAAGAGGCGCAAGAAGCCCGAAATAAAGACTTGAGGCGATTCAGGGTTCATAACACCAGAAAATGTTCGAGAGAATTATCAAACCGCGATCTATTGATGATGCTTCTAGTTTCGTCTGATCCAATTGTTGCCAGCTTCAGGAAACCAGTTGTTAAAAAATCCGACCGAATGGAAGAAGAAGTTCTCAGTTTGCTAACGTGCAGCATGCCATTGGAGCAGGATATTGATATATCAGAATACGAACATGCTCATAGCGATAACGAGTCAAATGAAGTATGATTACAACGTTTTTTATCATTTATATCATTTCTGTTTTTTCTCAACTTTAAAAAAATTAAAGAAGTTACCAATTTTGTAATCACTTTGTTTTGTTTCACACCAATTCGCCAGCCTCACAGTCTGTATTGTCTTCAATCAAAATGTCTAGCGAAAGTTCTTCCTAACTTTCATATACCTACTTCAAAAAATAACAGTTTTGCAGGGAGTCTTCATGCTGAAGTTTATTTCGCGAGCCAACTTTGTTGTGGTAGGTGTATTTTCCAATGAATATTCATTATATTCCCATTTAGTAATTATCAGAATTCTAGTGTTGAAATTTAAGCTGAAAAATGTAGAAAACTGGCGCTTATATATACATACATACCATTTGCCTGCGTTCACTAAATACTAGGAATTTTTTCATTATTTTTCCCGTGATCAGCGTTCAATTTTGAATAAAAAACCGTCCTAAAATAATTTTGTCCACCTAGATCGGTCATTTTGCCCACTGTGCGCCGCAGCTCGAAAATTTTCAATCGAGCGGTATAATTTTTTTCAAATGTTATTGATCTTCAACTAAAGAATTTTTTGAGACCATCCGGAGCGCTGTACGATCAGTCGTTCGTTTGCACCGACAAACTTCGTCAACACGATCGTGAATTAAACGGTATACATACAAACCAGATAATCACATATGAGGGAACAGCTGATTATAGTCACGCATGGCTGTATGAAATTGAGTTGGCTGTTCCATGATATTTTGGTTTATTATTTTCAATAATGAACCATTGGAATCGAGCATGAAAAAAAAAATTCTTACCCCCCTCAAAATTTGATGGTTTACGTTTCAAGATATGTAGAATCCAAAACTGCAATAAAAATATTTCTGTCTGTCCGCCGTACGCCGTACGCCGTACACCGTACGCCGTACGCCGTACGCCGTACGGGCCACTTTTCTTAGTTACCATGAAAAAAAATTGATGAAATTCGGGTTATAGGTTCCGTTCGGCGTCTAGTTGGTCCTCGAAGCTCGACGTTACTGTGAGTCATCTCTAAGGGGTTCAAAATAGGGGTTGAAATTTTCAAAACGCCTATACCATTTTTTTACGTAAATATTTTTACGGTTTTAAATAGTTCTTGAACTTGCGAGTTTTTTAAGACCATCCGGAGCATCGTACGTCCAGCCGTTCGTTCACAGTAAGGCCCCGAAGTTTGCACCGACAGGCATTTTCGACTCCAGTGTGAATGAAATTGTATACAATCCAAACCAAATCTCGTAACCAGAGACGCGCCCACAATAGGAATTTGTGAATACGGCCAATCATTGGTAGGGATCACCTGATTATATTGGCGGAGTATGAAGTCGAGTTGGTTGTTCTGTGATATTATTTAATTTGAAAAATGATGGCTCTATTGGAGTTTGTTGGTAGGTAGTGAAACTTGAACAAACGTTGAAGTATTATTGATGGGTAAATTATTACTACGGTAAATCATTACTCAACGGTAAATTATTACACAACGGTAAATTATACCATCTACGTAGAAGGGGCTGGAGTTTGTTGGTAGGTACTTTTGCAACTTTTTTCACTCCTCATCAACAATTTCTTTTCAGAACTTCATTATGTGTGTTTCTTTTTGTTAGGTACTGTTTGTCATCGGCAGAATTATTTTAGCAACATTTAACTCGTGATTTAGGTAGGTACCTAGTAACGAGTACGGGGTTAGGTACTAACCTACGGAGTGTCTGCGATCTACATAATATGCATATAATAGAATAGTACATATCATATTATATAGACGGGTTATCTATACATAGAGCTGTGATCTGTAACAGAAGGGTATTCTATACAAAATAATAAACCGTTGTGCAGGGATTTGCAGCGTTTTTTCATTTGAATGATGTTTATTTTGGATTTTGTTGATAGATACATTTTTGTAACATGAACAAACGTCATGCTTCATGAATAGCAGCAAATAATTAATTATAGAATTATTCTTGCATCCACCGCATATTTTGGTTTATTATTTTCAATAATGAACCATTGGAATCGAGCATGAAAAAAAAAATTCTTACCTCCCCTCAAAATTTGATGGTTTACGTTTCAAGGTATGTAGAATCCAAAACTGCAATAAAAATATTTCTGTCTGTCCGCCGTACGCCGTACGCCGTACGCCGTACGGGCCACTTTTCTTAGTTACCATGAAAAAAAATTGATGAAATTCGGGTTATAGGTTCCGTTCGGCGTCTAGTTGGTCCTCGAAGCTCGACGTTACTGTGAGTCATCTCTAAGGGGTTCAAAATAGGGGTTGAAATTTTCAAAACGCCTATACCATTTTTTTACGTAAATATTTTTACGGTTTTAAATAGTTCTTGAACTTGCGAGTTTTTTAAGCCCATCCGGAGCATCGTACGTCCAGCCGTTCGTTCACAGTAAGGCCCCAAAGTTTGCACCGACAGGCATTTTCGACTCCAGTGTGAATGAAATTGTATACAATTCAAACCAAATCTCGTAACCAGAGACGCGCCCACAATAGGAATTTGTGAATACGGCCAATCATTGGTAGGGATCACCTGATTATATTGGCGGAGTATGAAGTCGAGTTGGCTGTTCTGTGATATTATTTAATTTGAAAAATGATGGCTCTTTTGGAGTTTGTTGGTAGGTAGTGAAACTTGAACAAACGTTGAAGTATTATTGATGGGTAAATTATTACTATGGTAAATCATTACTCAACGGTAAATTATTACACAACGGTTCATTATACCATCTACGTAGAAGGGGCTGGAGTTTGTTGGTAGGTACTTTTGCAACTTTTTTCACTCCTCATCAACAATTTCTTTTCAGAACTTCATTATGTGTGTTTCTTTTTGTTAGGTACTGTTTGTCATCGGCAGAATTATTTTAGCAACATTTAACTCGTGATTTAGGTAGGTTCCTAGTAACGAGTACGGGGTTAGGTACCAACCTACGGAGGGTCTGCGATGTACATAATAATATGTATATAATAGAATAGTACATATCATATTATATAGAAGGGTTATCTATACATAGAGCTGTGATCTGTAACAGGAGGGTATTCTATACAAAATAATAAACCGTTGTGCAGGGATTTGCAGCGTTTTTTTATAAGGTAACATCGCCCGGCTGGCTCCAGTACTCGATTTTGGGCTTTTTGGAGTCGATAATCGACACGAAAAACACTTGAATATTCAACAAAATTTCGGCTAAATATAATTTATTAAAAGGGCCAAATTTGAGTAATAATACTGGCTGCTAAATATTTATATCTTGTAAATTTCTAGAAATTCCTTTTAAATCACTAAAATATTGTTCTAGGACGAAAATTCGTGCGTATGGTGATGCTGCACGACTGGATTTTTGGTTTGTTCGCATCCCTTTCTCTCCTGATGCTTTGTAACACACAAACCGCACAGACAGGTTGCTGCCCGAGCTGACACAGTCTTCAGAGGTGGAAACGGGTCAGCGCTCGAAGCTGAATTACAAATAGTCAGGGAGCGGAGATGAGAGAAGATTGAGATTGGCCGCCGAGACTGTTCCCTTCCTTATCAACGCCCTGACATACTTCTGTACCGCCATTCATCAACGTCACCGCACATTATTTCTCATTCAAGTTCCCCTCAGTGGAATACGAGTATCGTTTGGTTAGATTGGCTCTGATGGGCGAAAACCCTCTTTCGGACCGAGTTGCGTGGAAACCTTTTGTGGTTCTTGTAATTTAGTTATATTCCCATTTAGTTTCATTGATCGTATGCAGACAGACACCCGTGAGAATCACATGGAATCAAATCTAATCCAACTATTTCTTCATCACCAGCTATCAAAGGAAGGAAAGTGTTGTATTTCGACAAAGATGGAAAATGGTAGGGATGGGTGAAATAACGAGTAGCAGTTACAAATAACATGCTATTCGAAAATAACGGAATCTTCGTTACTCAATCCATAAAATAGCAGTTAAAAAAACGAAATGACCGAACATGGATTTATATTTTGCTACTAAAATATCTATGAACCGAATGACGCGTCCGACCCGTTTGTCTTTTGTCTTTAGACCGTAGACCTACAGATTTTAAATGTGGTGCGAATACGGGTTATTCACAATCCAAAATCCAATTTTTTTGTCCCGATCTACCGTAATTTTATTTGTTCAGGCTTGGCATCACTGACTTTTTCTGCTACTTTCTGCACGTACGTTTCTATTCCGCTATTCTGCTACTGCTACATTTGTGTTACTCGGAGGCTATCGTTAGAATTACTTCATTTAGAATTTCGACATGTGTTCTATGTGGACTCCATTGTTCAACTTGGACGATTTTCTTCTTGGTTGGTTACTGCTATTTAGATGGTTTGAGCGAAGACTGCAATTCTACAAAATTGAATTATGTTGTCTGTTTTAATTTGGAAGTTCCAGCTCAAAATTGTATCAAGTAACACAAAATAATAATAATTTTATTAGTTCTAATACCTACTTCTTGAAAGTTCATTTTCCCCATATTTGTATTCATTCCATTTTTATAATTATCTAGGTAAGTACAGCAGTTCGTACAACTTTTAATTAGGTTCCCATTTTGATGATTCGAGCAGACTGAAATTGTACAAACTGAAGATGTTGCCCGTTACATTTTGAAAGTTCCGATTTTATCCAGTAATAAATTATGCAGTTTCATACTTTGAATTTTTTTAAACGTATTTTAATTCTAATCTAGTCACCTTATTGAACATTCCTTTCACGAAGGCAGAAATAAATTATACAAATTAAACATTTTGTCTGTTACCTGTCCTTAATTTGAAAATTTCAATTTGTTTTTATTGTCTTGCTACCTGTATTTTCCTCTATAATTTCTTCAATTTTTTGGATTGTGGATGGAAATATCTTGAAATGGGGTCAACAAATCAATGTAGGTATAGGTACGTACCTATTGAGGAAATCAGCCATAATAAATAGGTGCTATGGAAATGCCAATAGGGTTATTTACGTATCACAGACTCAGGTCATGACGCTAAATTTCTGTTGAATTCCATAAAGTTTCTGATTTTTAAGGAAAAAACTGCTGTAAACAGAAGTAGCTACACAAATAATAAACTAAGGTTTTTCCTCACCATTTAGAGAGAGAACCAGCATTAGCGCTATTCAAGTCAGAATAAATAGGTGTTTAATAAAACGCTTATTTTCCTAATGGGTAGCATAGCACAATTCGTATGTCCTTGTGTAACGTAGGTACGTTACTTACATAATACTTAGTAGGTAGGTATTTGAGAAAAAGTAGAATAAAATTCAGATAATATTTGAAATTAAAATTGGGTAAAGAATGATAGGTGAAAATAATCTCTGGTGGATAAAGGTAAGTAGGTATAAGTCCATCAACGAGACTTGTTCGTGTTTCACTTAGTGAAAGAGTGGTGTATTGTAACAAAAACAACGGAAAATTATACTGCTTCAACATTTTAAAAAAACGATCGTTTCGCATAGGTAACGAAACAAAACAATGGGGGGAAAAACGTTGGATTTTTTTTTCTGCTATTTGTAGCAGATTAAATTATACTGCTTCAGAATTTAAAAAAACGATCGTTTCGCATAGGCAACTAAACAAAACAATGGGGGGAAAAACGTTGGATTTTTTTTCTGCTATTTGTAGCAGATTAAAATAACAGCTAATTTTTTGTAACGAACGAAACGTAACGTTACGTAAAAGTAGCAATAACGCCCATCCCTAGAAAATGGGGAACATACCCGACGGAGAGCATTGGCACCATTGGTGATATGATGTCCACTTGCGATAATTATCAAGTGTAGGTGCCTTGAATACGAGCGAGCGCAAAATTGAAGTTGTCTTAAAAACCCTGCAAAATCCTTGTCAGTTGGGTTTTATTCTATCGGACATACTTACCTAAAGAAATGTTGGCTGTTCATTTATTTTGTCTTTCATGTGCAATAATTTAAACAGCTATTTCTGATGGTTTACACCAATTTTGGCCCCCAAAAACACGATATAAGCTCCTATTTTTGACAAAATAACCTCCGATCATTGAAAGTGCCATATAATTGTCTTGATTCACGTGTAGAAACTACCTCTAATGTTGTTATACAAGTTTATGGTAATTTCAGACAATTTCCCAGGTTTTTGGCTCATACAAAACGAATTTTGGGCGCTGAACCTTCGTTACAACCTCAATTCTTCACTCTTTAGTCTAAACCAACTTCATATTCGGTCTTCTCGCCCTAAAAAAGATGGAAAACGATACCTCCCAAGCTCATGTTCACTAAAACATTTTTAAAAAACTCGAAAAACCCTATTTTTAACCCCCACTTTTCACCCGTAACACCCCTGGGTGTATTTTGATCGGGCTGTCGAGCTTCGGAGCACAACTAGGACCCAAATGTGTTCCCAAATGAGGACTCAAACTGTGTGCGGAAGGACGAGGATTTTATACCGAATTTTAACATAAATTTAAGGCTGATTTCGTTAGATCCTCAGTTTTCCACTCTTTCGTCAAAATCTACTTCATATTCGGTCTACTCGTCGTAAAAACCATGGAAAACGATACCTCACAAGCTCATGTTACTAAGAACACCAAAAAACCCTATTTTTACACCCATTTTTTACCCATAGGTACCACCTTTGTGTGTATTCCGATAAGGCTTCAAAGTTTCGGGACACAACTGGGGCCCAAATGGAGGCTGTGCGCGAAAGAACGACCTTTTGGTTTATTATTTTCAATAATGAACCATTGGAATCGAGCAAGAAAAAAAAAAATGCTTACCCCCCCCCCCCCCTCAAAATTTGATGGTTTACGTTTCAAGGTATGTAGAATCCAAAACTGCAATAAAAATATTTCTGCCTGTCCGCCGTACGGGCCACTTTTCTTAGTTACCATGAAAGAAAATTGATGAAATTCGGGTTATAGGTTCCGTTCGGGGTCTATTGGTCCTCGAAGCTCGACGTTACTGTCAGTCATCTCTAAGGGGTTCAAAATAGGGGTTGAAATTTTCAGAACGCCGTATCTCGAAAACATTCGATTGAAGGGTATTGGTTTTTTTACGTTATTAAATTTGTCTTGAGCCAAACAATTTTTTGAGGCCACCCGGAGCATCGTAAGTCCAGCCGTTCGTGAGCACCAAAAAGCTTCGTCGACACGATCGTGAATCAAACGGTATAAATCCGGCCGAGATATCATAACTACGGAGCACCTGATTATAATCAAGGATGGCTGTATGAAGTCGAGTTGTTTGTTCTGTGATATTGTTTCATTTGATAAGTGATGGACTATTGGATTTAGTTGGTAGGTACTTCTGAAACTTGAACAAACGTTGAAGCATTATTGATGGGTAAATTATTAAACAATGGCAAATTATTACACAACGGTGAATTATTAAACAATGGTGAGTTATTACACAACGGTAAATTATGACACCACGGTAAATTATTACACAACGGTAAATTATTACACAACGGCTCATCTACCCAGAAGGGGCTGAATTTTGTTGATAGGTACTTTTGCAACTTGAACAACCGTTGAAGTATTATTGATGGGTAAATTATTACACAATTGCAAATTATTACACAACGGCAAATTATTACACAACGGCTCATCTACCCAGAAGGGGCTGGATTTTGTTGATAGGTACTTTTGCCACTTGAACAACCGTTGAAGTATTATTGATGGGTAAATTATTACACAATGGCAAATTATTACACAACGGCAAATTATTACCACATCCATCTGCTCTCTCACTCCCATCTCTCTCCTGCTCCTATCCATTCGTGACTGACTCACGACTTTCTGGTGACCCCTGCTCTCTAACCTACTGTCGTGAAAACCCGCCGTTCACGACAAGTGGTGAACACACACATACCCGTTTACCACAGTCAATATAATTTATTAGCAATGAAGTAAGTAAATAAACTTTAAAGTTAATAATGATGAAACCTCTTTCGTAAATCTCTCACCTTCATTTTAGAAAGAGGGAGCTGGGAACATCCAAGGCTATGTACCTGCAAACAAAACAAACAAAATTACATTAGGCTGCACGTTAAGGACATAAAATCGTGTAATTTGATAAATGAAGCAAGCATGTAGAATGTAATCTGTGACAGTGGTGGCGGACCCTCGGGAGTCCCCCTCCTAGACCAGCGAGATTATCACCGGTTAAGAAGGGATACCGATAAGGCTTCCGCTCACCGATCCCGTCTCCACCGGACCAAAAAACGTCTCGAGAACAGCCGCACTGTTACAAATCTCAAACAGAGGTCCAGCGTGGTTTTTATTTTGAAGTTGGTACCTGTCACTGAAAAAAATCTTATTGCGAGGATGGGAGGGGGGGGGGGATTAGAATAGCTATTTAAGTGATTTTCAGTTTGGCTTCAACACCATAAAAAATTTGTAATGCAAAACAATACTCATTATTATTGTGCATTGTCAAATTAGGAATTAATGCACGTATTGTTGAAAATATTTCCTTCTTCTAAGCGATTGAATAGAAATGCCGCTTTTGCAATATTATTTGCTGATTTCCATTGAACAGTACCTAATCCGTTCTTGAGCAGTACTCGACACAATCGAATGCCATCCATAATTGAAGTACTTTCATTGAAGTTTGTAGAACAACGAGGAAAAACGAGACTTCAATGCGGAAATTCTTCGCTCCTTAATGAGGTACCTACTCATCAAGTATTTATATTATTCATCTACGTAAGTATTGACGTATTGATTTAGTAAAGAAAAATTTTTGCCGATACTGAACCGCTAAAATGTATATCAATTGAATCACTCGACCGTTTTATGTTATTTTGAAGACGACGGCCACTGCGGCATCACTAACATTTTTCTCTGTTCTACTGCTCCGTTTTTGGTTTATTATTCTGTGAATAATACACCTATGTATTCGCTCAGCAAAAAATTTTTATAACCACCCCTCAAACTTTTTTCTTTTCCGTTTCAAGGTGCATAGATTCCAAAAATGCAATGTCCGCATCACGTATACCGGCTTCATTTTCGGTCAAAAAATTCGTTCTTTCGCACACATGCTCCATTTGGGCCCTAGTTGTGTCCCGAAACTTTTCAGCCCGATCGGAATATACCCAGGGTTGTTATGAGTGAAAATGTGTGTAAAAATAGGTACTTTTTGCGTTTTAGCAACATGTTAGTAACATGAGCTTCTGAGATATCGTTTTCCATGTTTTTGGGGACGAGAAGACCGAATATGAAGTCGATTATGACCAAAGAGTGGAAAATTGAGGTTCCACCAAATGTTCAGCTCCCAAAATTGATTTTTTATGAGTCAAAAACCTGGGAAATCGTCTGAAATCACCATCAATTTGTATAATAATACTAGAAAAAGTGTTAACACGTGGATCAGGACGATTAATAGGCACTATCAATGATCAAAGATAATTTTAAAAAAACGCTGCAAAGTCCTTCTCACATGGGTTTATTATTCTATTGGACATACCTAAAGAAATGCTTGCTGTTTATTTATTGTTTCTTTTATGTAAAATAATTGAAATAGCTATTTCTGGTGGTTTCCACCAATTTTGGCCCCCAAAACACGAATTAGGTACGCTCCTTTTTTTTCAAATTATCTTTGATTATTGGTAGTGCCATTTAATCGTCTTGATCCACGTTTTAAAACTTTTTCTAGTGTTATTATACAAACTGATTGTGATTTCAGACGATTTCCCAGGTTTTTGACTCATAAAAAATCAATTTTGGGAGCTGAACATTTGGTGGAACCTCAATTTTCCACTCTGGTCAAAATCGACTTCATGTTCGGTCTTCTCGTACCCAAAAACATGGAAAACGATAAACCAAAATGAGCGTACCTCAAAAAAAGTACCTAATTTGTGTTTCAGGGGCCAAAATTAATGGAAGCCATCAGAAATAGCTATTTCATATGATAGAAACAATAAATGAACAGCCAACATTTCTGTAGGTATGTCTAATAGAATAATAAACCCACGTGACAAGGACTTTGCAGCGTTTTTGTTCGCCGTTACAGTCGAAGGCCGAACATGATTATATCATTCATAGCGAAAAAACCTAGGGGTTTGCAATGTAGGTACTTTATAAGCCTAGTATAAATCGATATTACCATTTGAGGGTAGTTCAATTGGGTAACAGTGAATTAAGCTTTCGAAACTCAAACCAGGAAAGGAAGGGTAATTGTACTGGTGCTTATACGCATCTGGATTGACCTGTGTGTAACTAAGTCGGCTTATATTAGGATATACCTACCTAAGGATAGGGATGAATCGACGTGCGCCCACGGACAAGGAGTGGTCCAAAATGGTTGTTGGTTTGTTATTTTCAATAATGAACCTTTGGAATCGAGCATGAAAAAAATGTTAACCGCCCTCAAAATTTGATGGGTTCCGTTTCAAGGTATGTAGAATCCAAAAATGGAATGAAAACGCTGCAAATCCCTGCACAACGGTTTATTATTTTGTATAGAATACCCTTCTGTTACAGATCACAGCTCTATGTATAGATAACCCGTCTATATAATATGATATGTACTATTCTATTATATGCATATTATGTAGATCGCAGACACTCCGTAGGTTAGTACCTAACCCCGTACTCGTTACTAGGTACCTACCTAAATCACGAGTTAAATGTTGCTAAAATAATTCTGCCGATGACAAACAGTACCTAACAAAAAGAAACACACATAATGAAGTTCTGAAAAGAAATTGTTGATGAGGAGTGAAAAAGTTGCAAAAGTACCTACCAACAAACTCCAGCCCCTTCTACGTAGATGGTATAATGAACCGTTCTGTAATAATTTACCGTTGAGTAATGATTTACCGTAGTAATAATTTACCCATCAATAATACTTCAACGTTTGTTCAAGTTTCACTACCTACCAACAAACTCCAATAGAGCCATCATTTTTCAAATTAAATAATATCACAGAACAACCAACTCGACTTCATACTCCGCCAATATAATCAGGTGATCCCTACCAATGATTGGCCGTATTCACAAATTCCTATTGTGGGCGCGTCTCTGGTTACGAGATTTGGTTTGAATTGTATACAATTTCATTCACACTGGAGTCGAAAATGCCTGTCGGTGCAAACTTCGGGGCCTTGCTGTGAACGAACGGCTGGACGTACGATGCTCCGGATGGTCTTAAAAAACTCGCAAGTTCAAGAACTATTTAAAACCGTAAAAATATTTACGTAAAAAAATGGTATAGGCGTTTTGAAAATTTCAACCCCTATTTTGAACCCCTTAGAGATGACTGACAGTAACGTCGAGCTTCGAGGACCAACTAGACGCCGAACGGAACCTATAACCCGAATTTCATCAATTTTTTTTCATGGTAACTAAGAAAAGTGGCCCGTACGGCGTACGGCGGACAGACAGAAATATTTTTATTGCAGTTTTGGATTCTACATATCTTGAAACGTAAACCATCAAATTTTGAGGGGGGGTAAGAATTTTTTTTTCATGCTCGATTCCAATGGTTCATTATTGAAAATAATAAACCAAAAATTTCTGTCTGTCCGCCGTACGCCGTACTTCGCACTTTTTTAGTTACCATGAACCAAAATTAATGAAATTTGGTTTATATGCCCCGTTTAGGGTCTAGTTGGTCTGCGAAGCTCGGTTGGTCCTCGGTTACTGTCAGTCATCTCTAGGGGGTTCAAAATAGGGGTTGAAATTTTCAGAACGCTGTAGCTCGAAAACTTTCTATAAAATGGTATGGTTTTTTTTACGTTATTAAATTTGTCTTGAGCTAAACAATTTTTTGAGACCACCCGGAGCATTGTACGACCAGCCGTTCGTGTGCACCAAAAAGCTTCGTCAACGCGATCGTGAATCAAACGGTATAAATCCGGCCGGGATATCATCGCTAGGGAGCACCTGATTATAATCACGGATGGCTTTATGAAATCGAGTTGGTTGTTCTGTGATATTATTTCATTTGATATGTGATGGACTATTGGACAAAATTGATGAGATTCGGGTTATAGGTTCCGTTCGGGGTCTAGTTGGTCCTCGAAGCTCGACGTTACTGTCAGTCATCTCTAAGGGTTGAAAAATAGGGGTTGAAATTTTCAGAACGCCGTAGCTCGAAAACTTTCGATAGAAGGGTATGGTTTTTTTTTACGTTTTTAGATTGAAGTTGAGCTAAAGAATTTTTTGAGACCACCCGGAGCATTGTACGACCAGCCGTTCGTTTGCACCGAAAAGCTTCGTCGACGTGAACGTGAATCAAACGGTATAAATCCAGCCCAGATATCATCACTAGGGAGCACCTGATTATAATCACGGATGGCTGTATAAAGTCGAGTTGGTTGTTCTGTGATATAATTTCATGTGATGGTGGTAGGAACTTCTGAAACTTGAAGAAACGTTGAAGTATTATTGGGTAAATTATCACGAAACGGGAAATTATTACACAACGGTTTATTACACTATTTACGTAGAAGGGGCATCTATACAGGTGAATTATTACACAGCAGTTTATTATTTACCTTAAAACACCGTGAATCACTACAAAAATTAATGATTGAATTATTGAATCCCGCGCATTTGCATGAAAATTTAATTCCCGGGACTGCTCCAGTACTCGATTTAGGGCTTTCCTGGGGGAGCTCGAGGATATTGACCACTGAAAACAGTGATCTACGCAGAAGGGGTATCTATACAGGTAAATAATGAACCGTTGTGTAATAATTTGCAGCTTTTTTTTTAATCAATATTTGTACGACTTCAAGCGACCAAATCCTGGGTTTTTGTAGAGTCCATTCCACTAAAACTCTTTTTTGCATCATAATTGTCGTGGCGGGTGCGGAAGTCGCATTTGCAATATTCGTTATATGGCCCAACATCGACCAACATCGTTAGCTTTCAACTTGTTCACAATTATTTCTTAGAAAACCCATTCAACGTACTTCGCCGTTTTACCAGCACCAAATCCCCGCTTCGCCTGTTCCCGGTAGGAGGATGATCCCGGCCATTTCCCGACAGCAGCGAGGGATTCCCGCGGATCATACTCGTAAAAGACTCCAATGATTAACTTCGGAGATACGATCACGATCCGGCCAAACTCATACAGCGGGAAATGGCCGACATCCTGATAGGTGAAATACGTAGGTGAATGAATAACGTACTGCGTCATTCACCACGAAGAACATTTTAGAGAGGATGTTCATTTGGAAAACAGAGATCAGGATCGAAAGATTAATGGAAAAACAATTTGACTCGTGAATAAAATGAAAATTGAACTGAATTGAATTTGAAGGCCTTAGGTTTTTACTGGGTGCGTAGTAAATCAAACCGAAACATCGTTATCCCAAAAATCGGATGCGGTTTTTGAGGCATTACCCGTACCGTTACAGCAGCCAAACCAGGAAAACCTGGAGAAACCGCCACTGAAACCGCGAATGTATTCCATTTGGCCATAAATTTAGATAAGAGATTCTTTTTTTGGACTTGGTCTGCAACACTAAGAGCCTGACGTAGATGATTCGGAGATATACTCGTATCGTTAATACAAATAAATTCTAGGTTTCTCAGATAGTTGAGTAAGTATGTGTAATGTGTATACGTAAGGTGACCAGATTTCAAAACCTTCAAAACAGGACGCTCTAGTTTTATTACAATAATATGTTATGTTTTATTATATTATGTCTTGTATATAATATATAGGTACTTATTATATAAATATTATATTTATATATAAAATATTATATAAACTGTTACATAATAAATAATACAACAATTGTAGAAATAGCTACATTTCTTTTTTTCAAAATATGGTAAAATACATATGAGTTGACTTAGAATATGAATTTCACAAAAGAACTAAAAAAACGCTGCAAAGTCCTTGTCACATGGGGTTTATTATTTTACAGAAATGTTGGCTGTACATTTATTGTTTGTTTCATGTGAAATAATTGAAATAGCTATTTCTGATGGTTTCCACCAATTTTGGCCCCCAAAACACAAATTAGGTAGGTACGATCTTTTTTTTTTTCAAATTATCTTTGATCATTGGTAGTGCCATTTAATCGTCTTGATCCACGTGTTGACACTTTTTCTAGTGTTATTCTACAAATTGATGGTGATTTCGCAGGTATTTGACTCATAAAAAATCAATTTTGGGAGCTGAACATCTGGTACAACCTCAATTTTCCACTCCTTGGCCAAAATCGACTTCATATTCGATCTTCTCGTCCCCAAAAACATGGAAAACGATACCTCAAAAGCTCACGTTACCAACATGTTGCTAAAACGCAAAAAGTACCTATTTTCACACACATTTTCACTCATAACACCCCTGGGTATATTCCGATCGGGCTGGAAAGTTTCGGGACACAACTAGGGCCCAAATGGAGCATGTGTGCGAAAGAACGACTTTTTTAGATCGAAAATGAAGCCTGTACACGTGATACGGCGGACGGCGGACGGCGTACGGCGTACCGCGGACGGACATTGCATTTTTTGAATCTACACACCTTGAAACAGAAAAGAAAAAAGTTTGAGGGGGTGTTATAAAAATTTTTTGCTGAGCGATTACATAGGTGTATTGTTCACAGAATAATAAACCAAAACAGTTGAATGTTTAAAAATATTTTTTCAGAATAATGTCAATTTTCAGCTGAATACTTTTCATTCGAATGATCATCTTCAATAAGTCGTCGGTCTTCTTGAGTAAGTTGTGAAACTTGGCACAAGGGTGCTTACTTGGAGCTGCGACTTGTCCTCAGTTCAGAAATTATTCATGAGCGTAAAAACTCTTTCTACCTGAGCGATTGTACCAGGAAGGGTGAAGACGAACTCAATGTACTCGTACTTCTTCAAGTTTTTGACTGGCACTTGTTTATATTCGAAATGGCTGAAAATTTCAACCCACTTCTCTTCTGGTCGGAGCGATGTCTTTGTCTCACGCCACTGTCTCAATTTGTCGTTAGTTTCGAATTTCTCCAAGTGCACTATCTCATCAAAAAGATCGTTTTCAACCACAATCTCTTTCTTCGTTATCTTGACCATCCGTTCATGCCCGGCAACAACATTCGACCAGCTTATAATTACTTACAAAATATTATTTAAAAAAGTTGGTTGTTGCCCAAAACAGGACAGAATCTGGTCCTCGCAGGACAACAGGACATTCCATGCGAAAACAGGACTGCCCTATTCAAAGCAGGACGTCTGGTTACCTTGTGTATACGCGCTATTTAGAACTACTGATGTAGACACGAACTAAATCACTCGCGACGAAATCGTGGAAACCCATTTCAAAGAAAAACGGAGTTATTGAAAAATAGTCTATTTCCACTAATACACGAAAAACGTTTTTTGCGTTTTTCGTGTATTAGTGGAAATAGACTATTTTTCAATAACTCCGTTTTTCTTTTACTGATGTAGAGCCCAGAAAACGAGTCTCCTCACCATCTAAGATGTCCATAGCAAAAAGATATGATAATCTACAGCACAGATACATGGCCGATAGAAAATGGACCTTTTGAAATGAGAATTTCGGTGGTTTAACAAAAAAAAACGCTGCAAATCCCTGCACAACGGTTTATTATTTTGTACAGAATACCCTTCTGTTACAGATCACAGCTCTCTGTATAGATAACCCGTTTATATAATATAATAATATGTACTATTCTATACATATTATGTAGATCGCAGACCCCCCCGTAGGTTAGTACCTAACCCCGTACTCGTTACTAGGTACCTACCTAAATCACGAGTTAAATATTGCTGAAATAATACAGCCGATGACAAGCAGTAACTAAAACGGCAAAAAGAAACGCAAATAATGAAGTTCTGAAGGAAAATTGTTGATGTGGAGTGACATAAATGCCTCTTCTGCGTAGATCACGGTTTTCTGTGGTCAATACCTACCCTCGTGGTCAAGTATAATGAACCGTTGTGTAATAACTTGCACATCAATAATACTTCAACGGTTGGATCAAGTTGCAAAAGTACCGATCAACAAAAACCAGCCCCTTCTTGGTAGATGAACCGTTGTGTAATAATTTGCCGTTGCGTAATACCTAATTTACCATTGTGTAATAATTTACCCATCAATAATACTTCAACGTTTGTTCAAGTTTCACAAGTACCTACCAACAAAATCCAATAGTCCATCACTTATCAAATGAAATAATATCGCAGAACAACCAACTCGACTTCTTACAGCCATCCTTGATTATAATCAGGTGCTCCCTAGTGATGATTATCTTGGCCGGATTTATACCGTTTGATTCACGACCGTGTTGACGAAGCTTTTTGGTGCACACGAACGGCTGGACGTACAATGCTCCGGGTGGTCTCAAAAACTTGTTTAGCTCAAGACAAATTTAATAACGTAAAAAAAAACCATACCCTTCTATCGAAAGTTTTCGAGCTACGGCGTTCTGAAAATTTCAAGCCCTATTTTTCAACCCTTAGAGATGACTGACAGTAACGTCGAGCTTCGAGGACCAACTAGACCCCGAACGGAACCTATAACCCGAATCTCATCAATTTTGTTTCATGGCAACTAAGAAAAGAGGCCAGTACGGCGGACAGACAGAATTTTTGGTTTATTATTTTCAATAATGAACCATTGGAATCGAGCATGAAAAAAAAATTCTTACCCCCCCTCAAAATTTGATGGTTTACGTTTCAAGGTATGTAGAATCCAAAACTGCAATACAAATATTTCTGTCTGTCCGCCGTACGCCGTACGCCGTACGGTCCACTTTTCTTAGTTACCATGAAAGAAAATTGATGAAATTCGGGTTATAGGTTCCGTTCGGGGTCTAGTTGGTCCTCGAAGCTCGACGTTACTGTGAGTCATCTCTAAGGGGTTCAAAATAGGGGTTGACATTTTCAAAACGCCTATACCATTGTTTTACGTGAATATTTTTACGGTTTTAAATAGTTCTTGAACTTGCGAGTTTTTAAAGACCATCCGGAGCGTCGTACGTCCAGCCGTTCGTTCACAGTAAGGCCCCGAAGTTTGCACCGACAGGCATTTTCGACTCCAGTGTGAATGAAATTGTATACAATTCAAACCAAATCTCGTAACCAGAGACGCGCCCACAATAGGAAATTTGGCGGAGATAGAATCATTGCTAGGGACCACCTGATTATATTGGCGGAGTATGAAGTCGAGTTGGTTGTTCTGTGATATTATTTCATTTGAAAAATGATGGCTCTTTTGGAGTTTGTTGGTAGGTAGTGAAACTTGAACAAACGTTGAAGTATTATTGATGGGTAAATTATTACTACGGTAAATCATTACTCAACGGTAAATTATTACACAATGGTTCATTATACCATCTACGTAGAAGGGGCTGGAGTTTTTTGGTAGGTACTTTTGCAACTTTTTTCACTCCTCATCAACAATTTCTTTTCAGAACTTCATTATGTGTGTTTCTTTTTGTTAGGTACTGTTTGTCATCGGCAGAATTATTTTAGCAACATTTAACTCGTGATTTAGGTAGGTACCTAGTAACGAGTACGGGGTTAGGTACTAACCTACGGAGGGTCTGCGATCTACATTATATGTATAGAATAGTACATATCATATTATATAGACGGGTTATCTATACATAGAGCTGTGATCTGTAATAGAAGGGTATTCTATACAAAATAATAAACCGTTGTGCAGGGATATGCAGCGTTTTTTTTATTGCAGTTTTGGATTCCACATATACCTTGAAACGTAAACCATCAAATTTTGAGGGGGCTTAGAATTTTTTTTTTCATGCTCGATTCCAATGGTTCATTATTGAAAATAATAAACCAAAAACGTATTAAGGAAAATGTATTCAAGTAGAAATGGAGAACAGAGGATTTTTATTAAGTAAGTACTACAGTATAATTATTATTTGGGTAGCAGGTATTGTATTTTTATTAAGAATTTTTGACCCATCGAAACTCTGCTTTTTCATTAAAAATTTCCCAAGGTTAGAGACCGCTGATCTGGTGACGAGAATATGAAGATTTCGCATCTTGAGTGGTTTTTTTAGCATCTCGTCTTAACTAGGGCAGTCTAAGGAAATAAAAACTTCCTTAGACTACCCAGTTCGGACGAGATGCTCAAAAACCAATCAAGAGGTGAAATCTTCCTATTCTCGTCCGCCTGTCCTATTTTAGCGTCTCCTAGGCATCGGCCCACGTGGTGTAGAGCGGGAAGTACGCTTCAGGGAGGTTATTTCAGGTTACAACCAACAAACCATAACCGGCGGTTTGTCCGTGAAAAGGAAATCCGTCCAATCCGGTCGCTGGTCACAACTCCCTCGAGGAGCTTCTTCGGTTTTAGCTCGGGGTTGAGGGTTCAACGCCCCGATCAACCGTGCGGAATATCGCCTTGATAGGCAATTTGTACAGTTGGCTTGACCTATAGAATTACACACCCCCCTACAAAGAAAATCCACAGAAGCAGGAAAAAAAGTCTGCCACTTCGAGTAGACAGTACAGCTTCCTCATTTGGATCAAATGAACGTATAGAATAGTTGGGTAGCTTCATTTTGATACGGGACCACCTGCGATTCAACCCGCCTGTACCCTCAAAATTTCAGCTCTCTACGACTATTTTTTGCGTAGTTAGAAGCGTTACAAGGAAACGGTCAACATTTCATGTTCCCGCATGCACAGACGAATGAAAGTCTTATGCAATTATCAAAGTGTTATTCCTGATCGACCCTCAAAGTTTGAATTCATTTGAACGATATTTACGGTAGTTACGGGGTTTCAAATATTTCACGTTTGCGCATGCGCAGACGGGACGATTTCCATGATTCTGAAATGGGACCATCAGCGATCAAACACGCGTTGTCTCCTCAAAATTTCAGCTCTATACGACTATTTTTCGCGTAGTTGGAAACGTTACAAGAAAATGGTCAACATTTCATGTTCCATTACGTTACATTAAAGTTACATTACGATTCCAATGAAATTCATTAGGAGCTATCAAAGTATTATTCCTGACCGACCCTCCAAGTTTGAACTCATTTCAAGGATATTTTTAGGGTTGTTATGGGCATTTCAATTATTTCACGTTCGCGCATGCGCAGACGGAAATTACAGTACTTTTTCAATGATTATTGAATGGGACCATCTGTGACCCAACCCAGACCTACCCTCGAAATTGCAGCCCATTTCGACCATTATTTCGGGTAGCTATGGGCGTTACAAGGAATTATCACAGACAGACACGGAATCAAAAATGTTCCTCGATGTCTGAAACGCAAAATGGTTGTGGAAATTTTCATTTTGGAGGACGTGCTTTTTTCTACTCATTCATTTAACATGTTTTATTTGGATAATAACTATCAACATTACAACGATGGTATTGTAATAAGAATAGTACTTCACCACTACGTGTTGCGCAAGGGCAAGTCTTTGAATCCAGCACAAAAAAAACGCTGCAAATCCCTGCACAACGGTTTATTATTTTGTATAGAATACCCTTCTGTTACAGATCACAGCTCTATGTATAGATAACCCGTCTATATAATATGATATGTACTATTCTATTATATGCATATTATGTAGATCGCAGACACTCCGTAGGTTAGTACCTAACCCCGTACTCGTTACTAGGTACCTACCTAAATCACGAGTTAAATGTTGCTAAAATAATTCTGCCGATGACAAACAGTACCTAACAAAAAGAAACACACATAATGAAGTTCTGAAAAGAAATTGTTGAGGAGGAGTGAAAAATGTTGCGAAAGTACCTACCAACAAACTCCAGCCCCTTCTACGTAGATGGTATAATGAACCGTTGTGTAATAATTTACCGTTGAGTAATGATTTACCGTAGTAATAATTTACCCATCAATAATACTTCAACGTTTGTTCAAGTTTCACTACCTACCAACAAACTCCAATAGAGCCATCATTTTTAAAATTAAATAATATCACAGAACAACCAACTCGACTTCATACTCCGCCAATATAATCAGGTGATCCCTAGCAATGATTGGCCGTATTCACAAACTCCTATTGTGGGCGCGTCTCTGGTTACGAGATTTGGTTTGAATTGTATACAATTTCATTCACACTGGAGTCGAAAATGCCTGTCGGTGCAAACTTCGGGGCCTTACTGTGAACGAACGGCTGGACGTACGATGCTCCGGATGGTCTTAAAAAACTCGCAAGTTCAAGAACTATTTAAAACCGTAAAAATATTTACGTAAAAAAATGGTATAGGCGTTTTGAAAATTTCAACCCCTATTTTGAACCCCTTAGAGATGACTCACAGTAACGTCGAGCTTCGAGGACCAACTAGACGCCGAACGGAACCTATAACCCGAATTTCATCAATTTTTTTTCATGGTAACTAAGAAAAGTGGCCCGTACGGCGTACGGCGTACGGCGTACGGCGTACGGCGGACAGACAGAAATATTTTTATTGCAGTTTTGGATTCTACATATCTTGAAACGTAAACCATCAAATTTTGAGGGGGGGTAAGAATTTTTTTTTTCATGCTCGATTCCAATGGTTCATTATTGAAAATAATAAACCAAAATACAACTTGTAGTACCTACTTCAATTTATCTTCTAATGCGAAAAAATGATACAGTTAATTTCTCAGAAATACATAATTAAAACAGCATCTATTCAATTATATATATATATATATATATTATAATTCAAATATTATATTTATATTTACAAGTTATATTTCAGGTATGAAACTGAATTGAAATGAGTATAAATTTAAATTAAAACGCTGCAAAGTCCTTGTCACATGGGTTTATTATTCTATTGGACATACCTACAGAAAGGTTGGCTGTTCATTTATTGTTTCTTTCATGCGTAATAATCGAAATAGCTACTTCTGATGGTTTCCATTAATTTTGGCCCCCAAAACACAAATTAGGTACGCTCTTTTTTTTCTTTTTTTTAAAACTATCTTTGATCATTGGTAGTGCCATTTAATCGTCCTGAACCACGTCTTGACACTTTTTCCAGTGTTATTATACAAACTGATGGTGATTTCAGACGATTTCCCAGGTTTTTCACTCATAAAAAATCAATTCTGGGAGCTGAACATTTGGTAGAACTCAATTTTCCACTCTTTGGTCAAAATCGACTTCATATTCGGTCTTCTCGTCCCCAAAAACATAGAAAACGATATCTCAGAAGCTCATGTTACCAATATGTTGCTAAAACGTAAAAAGTACCTATTTTTACACACATTTTCACTCATAACACCCCTGGGTATATTCCGATCGGGCTGAAAAGTTTCGGGACACAACTAGGGCCCAAATGGAGCATGTGTGCGAAAGAACGATTTTTTTAGACCGAAAATGAAGCCTGTACACGTGATACGGCGGACGGCGTACGGCGGACGGCGGACGGCGTACGGCGGACGGACATTGCATTTTTGGAATCTATGCACCTTGAAACGTAAAAGAAAAAAGTTTGAGGGGGTGTTATAAAAATTTTTTGCTGAGCGAATACATAGGTGTATTATTCACAGAATAATAAACCAAAATGAACCTATAAATTATTACTTTTCAAGAAACAAGGCTTTTAATGCCTTTTGGTTTATTATTCTGTGAATAATACACCTATGTATTCGCTCAGCAAAAAATTTTTGTAACACCCCCTCAAAATTTTTTCTTTTCCGTTTCAAGGTGCGTAGATTCCAAAAATGCAATGTCCGTCCGCCGTATCACGTGCACAGGCTTCATTTTCGGTCTAAAAAATTCGTCCTTTCGCATACATGCTCCATTTGGGCCCTAGTTGTGTCCCGAAACTTTTCAGCCCGATCGGAATCTACCCAGGGGTGTTATGAGTGAAAATGTGTGTAAACATAGGTACTTTTTGCGTTTTAGCAACATGTTAGTAACATGAGCTTTTGAGGTATCTTTTTCCATGTTTTTGGGGACGAGAAGATCGAATATGAAGTCGATTTTGACCAAAGACGCGGAAATTGAGGTTTTACCAAAGGTTCAGCTCCCAAATTTGGTTTCTTATGAGTCAAAAACCTGGAAAACTGTCTGAAATCACCATCAATGTGTATAATAACATTAGAAAAATTGTAAACAGGTGAATCAAGACCAATAAATGGCACTAGCAATGATCAAAGAAGATCTGAAAAAAAAGCGTACCTATTTCATGTTTTGGGGGCCAAAATTGGTGGAAATCATCAGAAATAGCTATTTCAATCATTTCACATGAAAGAAACAATAAATTTAACAGCCAACAAGAATCTCTAGAACTCCAATAGAATAATAAACCCATGTGACAAGGACTTTGCAGCGTTTTTGAGTTTATTTAGTTCAGGATGTTCGATATCTCAATAGGAAGTGAATAAAAGAGCTTGATTCACCTGTACCCCAGCGACCGTTGGCCAGATGAAGTGAGCGTAAAAGGTATTTTGAGGGCTTTGCGGTTGGCAGCTCTAGTCGTACCCACCACAATATCCATATTATTTGCTCTATTTCGAAGCTTAAAGATGTGGACAGGAGACACTATGTCAATTAATTTATATGTATTCAAGACTTTGAAATCGTGAAAAACCTTATCCGAAGGATATCGCACACTCTTTTTGAGTAAACTTTTTATAATAGCCTTTTGCATTTTAAAAACAGTTTCCAAAGAAATTTTATATACACCCCCACAAAACCGCCGAACAGTAAACCGTGAGAGATTGTGCCAATACATGATATACCATTTTCAAAGACTCAGCGGACAGACTTTCGAATTTCATGGCATAATCGAAGTAGGTAAACGATGAGTGCCGTGCTATACTGCCCACCCACTTGGCTTTGGGCGCGGTCGTTTTGGAACCGTTTTCATTGGTTCAGTTCCCAATTAATCTGTGTTAAGGAAAAAGTCGATTGACCCTCACGTTCCGATATATCGACCTCCTCTGGAGGATCTTTGAACGCGAAAACCATTCATCAGTGACAGGTTACACGGAACTCGAGAGCTGGCAGGCGAGTTGTTTTGAGGGTTGGGGAATCCTTCAGGATTCCCGACCAGCCGAGCTGGCGCCTGCCTCGCTCTCGGGTCCTTGGCCGAGTGACTTGTCTGCCCAACATAATAATATTTACTTCCTCCCTTCTTCGAACGTACGAGCGACCCCAGTTCGACTATACCTGGAACAACTGTTAACCAGCATAATGGAGGAATATCGTGAATCATGACGAACAAGAAACAACTGCACCCAGGGAGGCCACTTGAGGTGTATAAATAAAATTTTGAACCGCATCTCTGTCTGGTCACAAGCTAATTTTTTAAAGTTGAATCCGCGTAAAACTCAGACAATCATATTTTCTGCTTCTGACTTGGGCAACTGCCCACTACCTTATTGTATAGCAGTCAGAAATTTAGAGGTCATTTTCGATTGCCATAACTGGTCAAGCCAAGTCACTGCCACCTGTAGGAAGGTTTATGGAGCGCTTTATTCCCTCAGGCGCCTCTCCATTTACACTCCTGACACTTTAAAAATTCACTTGGTTAAGGCTCTGGTAGTTCGCTTTTAGCGAATTTTCGAAGAAAAGGAAGCTATTGTTCTCGGTCCAAAATTTTTAAAACTCGAATTTCCGAAAGATTTTTATACCAAAATCCGTTTCAGACCATCCTGAATTCCCTGCCGAAAGACACCAAAAATTATATGTATATATATATATTTATATATATATTTATATATATATTTATATATATATTTATATATGTATGTGTCATTCCAGACGATAACTCTCGAAAGAATTGAGATAAAAAGTTCAAATTTGCACGAAAAATCTGTCTTGGCAATCGACAGGCTAAGTTCGAAGATGGGCAGAATCGGGTCACCCTAAGGGGGAGTTTTGGGGAGTTTTAGGGGGGGGGGAAATTACCCATAAATTCCCAAAATGAAAAAGTCTGACAAGTGACACCTCATTTTAAAGGTTTTTGTACGCTGAATACGATGGTGAAATCAGAATTGCGATATCTCATTCCATTCTCAAACTGGAGCACTTTGAAGATGAAGGAACGTGGTTATTTCTTGAGATGTTCTTCCTGGTTCGTCTGCTCTAATCTGATAACGGAATGGGATATCGCAATTCTGACTTCACCATCGTGTTCAGCGTTGGAAAATCTACAAACCGAGGTGTTACTCGGCAAAAAATGGAACAAAAAATTTGTTACGTACCCAATACCTACTCTTCTGGTATTCAAAACATTTTTGATTTCCCCCTCCCCCTCCTTCCACCCCAAATTTTACTTTGCGTAAAACTACTCCTGTTTTAATTTTGTATCAAGTTGGGAAAACATTGGCCGAAAATTAATTTTCAGAAAATTTTAGGCGGAGGAGGAAGATGCCGAAAACTTCGAAAATTCGCTCTTATAGCCATGCTGCATGTCTGTGGTTTTTAATTATGGTTCTATGTTGTATTTAAACTCCATCAATGCTGCTAACAAAAGAAAACTGGAGGTTGCTTTCAACTGTTGTACCCGGTATGCATTTAACCTTAAATCAAGGGGTCACATCTCGGGACGTAGGAATAAAATTTTAGGTTGTGGGCTTCTAACCTACCTCAAAGTTCAGTATTTGAAATTTATTTTCAAATTGATCCATCATGAAAAGTATTCCATTCCTTTATACTTATGTAACTTCTTCCAGAGAGGTCTTAGTACGCGGTCGCTTACTCTCAAGCAAACTTTTACCACAAATAAGTAGTACATTAACTCGTTGAAGGTCCTAGGGGCGAGGACGTGGAACTCCCTGCCGTCTGCGACCCGCGGCATGCGCTCGTTAGGTTCCTTTGGTGACGCTGTACTTCGATTCTTGAATAAATAGCATTTTCTGTACTCCCTCTTCCTCTTTCTTCTTTCTGTGTCCTCTTTCCTGTCCTCTTTTCTTCTCTTTTTTTATTTATTTTTTTAACTACTGTCTTCTCTTTTAGTTTACTTATTATTCCTTTCCAAAAAAATAAGAAGTAATTTGTCTCCTACGATTCTGCCATCTTAACACTGCATATGTTTTTACTATGTACAGTATTATTACGGGGTTTTTAACCCTACCACTGTGTAACCAATAAAGAGTTAAAGAGTTAAAACATGAAATGAAAATGAGGTACGAGGATCGAACTACTTCCATTATACACTTTCAGGCGACATGGCAGCTGAGTAGCTACTACAGTACTAAATAATCAACTATAGTGTGTAGTTTCGGTTTCTTTTTGCTTCCTCACTAATAAAGGTAGGAAGCCTTGGATTCGTGATTGAGAAGAAAAAAGTGTATGCCCCAACAAAATAAAAATGTCCACTACCATTTTGCGTTTCAGACATCAAGGAACATTTTTGGTTCCGTGTCTGTCTGTGATAATTCCTAGTAACGCCCATAGCTACCCGAATAATGGCCGAAATGGGCTGAAATGTAGAGGGTAGGTGCGGGTTGGGTCACAGATGGTCCTCAGAATCATCGAAAAAGTATTGTAACTTTCGTCTGCGCATGGGCAAACGTGAAATACATGAAACGCCCATATACTGCCTTCAATTAATATCGTTGAAATGAGTTCAAAATTGGAGGGTCGATCAGGAATAATACTTTGATAGTTCAATACGAATTTCATTGGAATTGCACTGTTGCTTTCGTCTGCGCATGCGCGAACAAGAAATGCTGACCATTTCCTACGCGAAAAATAGTCGTGGAGAGCTGAAATTTTGAGGGTATACGTGGGTTGGACCGCAGATAATCCCTTATCCAAATCATTGCTTGATACGGTTTCCCATGTGAAGCTGGTACAAGCTGTTGAGCACAATGGTATCAATCGGGGATTCGTTAAGTGGACGGCTATACCTAGAAGACAGGTGTCAATACACAAAGGTTGGTGGGGTAGTTAGCGAGAAACAAACCTGCAGGTGTGGAATCCCGCAGGGTACGGTTTTAGGCTCCATCTATTTTATCGTTTTCATGGACCGATTACTGAGAATAAACACGGGTGGGGAAACGGTATCTTTTGCTGATGATACGGCTTACATAGTAGCAGGAACTAGTTGGGATCAAGCGGTTAAAAAAAACCAGTCATGCAGCATGACTTAATGAGCGAATTTTCAAAGAAATATTCGAATTAATGGCTATGGTTTTGTTTTGCTTCGAACTCTCGTCTTCAATTAATACTTCTCACATTTTTCAATCTGACCACTCTAAGGGGGGGGGGGGGGGGGGGGTAAGAGTTTAAAGATTATCCTAGTTTTGGGTAATTTTTGCGCACTTTAAATGCTCTAATTTAAGAACGGATTTAGATATCTAAAATCCGATTTCACCATCGTGTTCAGCGTGCAAAAACCTTTAAAATGAGGGGTCACTTGTTAGAAAATAACATTTTGGGGATTTTGGGTAATTTTTGCGCACTTTAAATGCTCTAATTTGAGAACGGATCAAGATATCTAAAATCCGATTCCACCATCGTGTTCAGCGTGCAAAAACCTTTAAAATGAGGGGTCACTTGTTGGAAAATAACATTTTGGGGATTTTTGGGTAATTTTTGCGCACTTTAAATGCGCCAAAACCCTCCTTAGAGTAGGCCAATTTCGCCCATCTTCGAACTTAGCCTTTCGATTGCCAAGATAGATTTTTTGTGCAAATTTGAGCTGTTTATCTCAATTCTATCGAGAGTTATCGTCTGGAGTGACACATATATAAATATATATATACATATAAAAAAAAAAAACCATTCATGCAGCATGACTTAATGAGCGAATTTTCAAAGAAATATTCGAATTAATGGCTATGGTTTTGAATAAAGGAAAACTTCGGTCTAAAATTTGGTTTTCTATGTATATTCTCTTCGTATTTATTTTAATTTGTACGTTTTGTCCATCCTGATTCTACCGTTTGTTTATTACGTAATTGTACTAAGTGCTTATTTATTTGATCGCTGTGGGTAAATTCAAGGAGTTGTACTAATCGTTTGCCTCCCCCTTTTTTGCTTCGAACTCTCGTCTTCAATTAATACTTCTCACATATTTCAATCTGACCACTCTAAGGGGGTGGGGGGGGGGGGGTAAGAGTTTAAAGATTATCCTAGTTTTGGGTAATTTTTGCGCACTTTAAATGCTCTAATTTAAGAACGGATTTAGATATCTAAAATCCGATTTCACTATCGTGTTCAGCGTGCAAAAACCTTTAAAATGAGGGGTCACTTGTTAAAAAATAACATTTTGGGGATTTTTGGGTAATTTTTGCGCACTTTAAATGCTCTTATTTGAGAACGGATCAAGATATCTAAAATCCGATTCCACCATCGTGTTCAGCGTGCAAAAACCTTTAAAATGAGGGGTCACTTGTTGGAAAATAACATTTTGGGGATTTTTGGGTAATTTTTGCGCACTTTAAATGCTCTAATTTGAGAACGAATCAAGATATCTAAAATCCGATTCCACCATCGTGTTCAGCGTGCAAAAACCTTTAAAATGAGGGGTCACTTGTTAGAAAATAACATTTTGGGGATTTTTGGGTAATTATTGCGCACTTTAAATGCTCTAATTTGAGAACGGATCAAGATATCTAAAATCCGATTCCACCATCGTGTTCAGCGTGCAAAAACCTTTAAAATGAGGGGTCACTTGTTGGAAAATAACATTTTGGGGATTTTTGGGTAATTTTTGCGCACTTTAAATGCGCCAAAACCCTCCTTAGAGTAGGCCAATTTCGCCCATCTTCGAACTTAGCCTTTCGATTGCCAAGATAGATTTTTTGTGCAAATTTGAGCTGTTTATCTCAATTCTATCGAGAGTTATCGTCTGGAGTGACACATATATATATATATACATATAAAAAAGTGTTAAATTTCAGGAATCGTTTTAGAATGGTCTGAAACGGATTTCTATGAAGAAAATTTCCAAAAATTTATATTATTTAAATTTCGAAGCCATTGCAATAGCTTCATTTTCTTTGAAAATTCGCTAAAAAGTGTTAAATTTCAGGAATCGTTTTAGAATGGTCTGAAACGGATTTCTATGAAGAAAATTTCCAAAAATTTATATTATTTAAATTTCGAAGCCATTGCAATAGCTTCATTTTCTTTGAAAATTCGCTAAAAGCTGAAATCTGCCTTACTAGAACTCTCTTCTGCCTCAGGGAGATGGGTATGAAGATAAACCTATCAAAGACCAACTTTTTGGCGTTTGCATTCCGTGAAAATGAAACTCCCCAGATCATAAATATAAAATGCCATACTCCTCAGTGTGTGGACCAATGGCAGTGTGACTGCCCAGTAACAGGCGTCCTCAATTCGTTATTTAGGAATTGAGGTTGATCAACATTTAAAATGGGATAAGCGTTTAAACAAACTGAACAATTCTATAAGGAAATTGATTTATGTATGCAGAGAATTGAGGAGTTTTTTTATCTAGGGATACATTGAAAATGTTTCATTTTGCAATGATTTAATCGTTGTTGATTTATGGGGCTTCGGGCTGGGGTGGATGCAATGCTGCACGACTTAATACTATTTTTCTTACACAAAAATTGGTGATTAAGGTACTCCTCAGAAAAAAGAGGAGGTATTCAACCGAACTGCTTTTTAGGGATTTTGGGGTACTCACGTTCAGGGATCTCATAAACAAGGCCGCCATTATAAAGATTTATAGGGACCTCCGTGATGGAAATATAGAATTATTGGAGGAGGGTACAACGAGATCCAGAGGGCAATATTTGGTGGTGACGCCATTCCGAAAAACCTCCCATGGCCAAATGGCGTATGACCACAGAGGTGCAAAACTTTTCAATGCTCTCCCGAGGGAACTGCGCGCCACGCAAGAGTGCGGGAAATTTAAGAGGGAGCTAAAAAAACACTTTGCTACCCAGCACACAAATCCAGTTACTGATTGTCATCGACAGAATTATTTAGATTTAGGTAGGTACTAACCTACGGAGGGTCTGCGATCTACATAATATGTATAGAATAGTACATATTATATTATATAGACGGGTTATCTATACAGAGAGCTGTGATCTGTAACAGAAGGGTATTCTGTACAAAATAATAAACCTTTGTGCAGGGATTTGCAGCGTTTTTGCGATTCAAGTCGTTTTGGGAGGGTTTGGCACTGAGCACACATTTCGCATATTATCGCTCCGTCACGCCCCATCAACTCGACCTAACCCACATCCCGCTCACTAGAAGTAAGTGGGGGTAGTGAGGAAAGTATAAACGCTGCAAAGTCCTTGTCACATGGGTTTACTATTCTATTGGACACACCTACAGAAATGTTGGCTGTTTATTTATTGTTTCTTTCATGCGCCATAATTTAAATAGTGATTTTTGATGGTTTCCACCAATTTTGGCCCCCAAAAACACGATCTCTGCTCCTTTTTTTCATTTCTTTTTGTTTACAGATTATTTTTTACAGGGGCGGATCCAGAATTTTTTTCCGGAGGGGGTCACAGGGTAGAACAATATAAAAAATAACAAAATAACCAAACGAACAATACAAACCGAATTTTCAACCTTATGCCTAAACTCGTCCAATTTGTCTACTTACAAAATTAATTGTATTTATTTATAAAATTCATTGTTTATGTAAAAAATATTTTTCAATATCTATTAATTATTTAACTGATGAATGTATTTATTTTCAATTTTCTTCTAAAAAAGTGTCCTAATGTGTTTTCAAACAAATTGGCGCATTTTATGGCAGCGTAGCTAACTTCAGAGTTTGCAAATCAAAACATTGAAACCACAACAATCTACTGTTGATCTCAGTGAATTCAGTATCTTTTTACTGAATTTGGCAGGAAAGAAAACGAGAACGAAACAAAAACAAGATAATAATTAACAAAAATAAGAAGAAATAAACAAGGTGTAATTTGACGGATACACCAAGGTAAATTTATTGACATAATTGTATATAAAGTAACATTGGTAGGACCAAGTGTACGATTATATTCGACTAATTTTGACATTTTTGATCGAATCTTTTTTGATTTTTTATAGTTCTTTTTTGTTTTCAGATTTTTTTAACGCTGTCAAAGTTTACACTGACAAAGTTAAATCGTAATTATTGTTATATTTTGTTTCCAATGTTTTAAGTTAACAATATGGTAAGTTGACTTTGGTCGTTTGGTTTGTTTCTGGTTTTTGATTTCACAAAAACTGGGTTCGTTTTCGTTTGGTTTTTTTTTGTTTTCGGGTTTGTGAACAATTCGTTCAGCTCTGCTTTTTGAAATCCAGGCTGATTCTGGGGGGGGGGGGGGTCATGACCCCTGTGACCCCCCACTTGGATCCGCGCCTGATTTTTTATCATTGATAGTACCATTTAATTGTCTAGATTCACCTGCTAATACTACTTCTAGTGTTAGTACACAAATGCATGGTGATTTTAGACAATTTCCCATGTTTTTGACTCACATAAGATGACTTTCGGAAGCTTAACCTTCGTTACAACATCAGTTCTTCACTCTTCGGTCAAAATCAACCAAATATTCGGTCGTCTCGCCCTAAAACATACGGAAAACGATACCTCACAAGCTCATGTTCACTAAAACCCCAAAAATCCCTAGAAAACTCCTATTTTTACACAAATTTTCCTCCCATATCACCCCTGGGTGTATTCCGATCGGGCTGCCGAGCTTCGGAGCACAACTAGGACCCAAATGTGTTCCCAAATGGAGACCCAAACTTTTGCGGGAAAACGAGGATTTTAGACCAAAATTTAACGTAAATCCAAGGCTGAAACTTCGCTAGAACCTCAATTTTTCCACTCTTTGGTCAAACTCGACTTCATATTCGGTCTTCTCGTCCCCAAAAACATGGGAAACGACACCTCAAAAGCTCATGTTACCAACATGTTACTAAAACACAAATTTCAGACAATTTCCCAGGTTTTCTACTCATACAAAAACGATTTTGAGAGCAGAACCATTGGTAGAACCTCAATTTTCCACTCTTTGGTCAAAATTGACTTCATATTCGGTCTTCTTGTCCCAAAAAACATGGAAAACGACACCTGAAACGCTCATGCTACTAACATGTTACTAAAACACAAAAAGTACCTATTTTTATACACATTTTCACTCATAACACCCCTGGGGATATTCAGATCGGGCTGCAAAGTTTCGGGACACAACTAGGGCCCAAATGAAGCATGTATGCGAAAGAACGAATTTTTTAGACTGAAAATGAAGGTGGTATGCATGATAGGCGGACGGACATTGCATTTTTTCTGAATCTACGCACCTTGAAACGTAGAAGAAAAAATTTGGAGGGAGTGTTATAAAAAACCACAGTCATGCAGCATGGCTATAAGAGCGAATTTTCGAAGTTTTCGGCATCTGCCTCCTCCGCCTAAAAATTTTGCTTCGCCGTTCCTCACCCCCGAAGGATGTGTTCTTATACTTCGTATAACAAAGGAGAATTTGCTATGCAATTTACCCCCCCCCCCCCCACACCACCAACACCCCCCCACACCACCAATTCTTTATCACATTCCTCTTTGTGCTCATCTTTATCACATTCCTCTTTGTGCTCATCTTTATCACATTCCTCTTTGTGCTCATCTTTATCACGTCCCTCTTTGTGCTCATCTTTATCACATTCCTCTTTGTGCTCATCTTTATCATATTCCTCTTTGTGCTCATCTTCATCACATTCCTCTTTGCGTGACGCGTTTTTGTGACAGGATATTGTGACAGGACATTTTTTTCACATGACCCCCGGCGTTAAAATTGCATAGCAATTAATACATATAATTTTTGGTGTCTTTCGGCAGTGAATTCAGGATGGTCTGAAACGGATTTTGGTATAAAAATCTTTCGGAAATTCGAGTTTTAAAAATTTTGGACCGAGAACAATAGCTTCCTTTTCTTCGAAAATTCGCTAAAATGGTTTGCCGAGCGAATACATAGGTGTATTATTCACAGAATAATAAACCAAAATGCTTTGTACCGAGTGAGTTGTCCGTTGAAACTTCACTATCAGGAATATTTCAAACATCTGCCTCTTATTCGGTCAACTTTAAAAATATCCGGGTGTACCTGGTGCCGTCCAATTTGTTTTCCCTTGGCCTAAATGTCGCTCTCCGAAGGCTTGAAAAAGTCCGACGAATTGGCAACGGCACTTGCCTGCATTACGACCACAATTGCGACGCTCCGTTACCTGGTGTTCCGTCCGATTTTCGAATCCAAATAATCAGATCCACAACCTCCACACTGAGGCAAAAATAACCTTTGATTTAGGATAGAAACGGGGTGTCACTGAATTTATTCAGCTCGTATGTAAAATGAAATAAAATATCCGTATATTCACCACCAACAAAAGGTACCAAATAGTGGGTGCCACTGCGAATATAAATATGAGACCGAATATGAAGTTTTTGACCAAAGAGTGGAAAATTGAGGTTGTAACGAAGGTTCAGCTTCCAAAATTCATTTTTTTTATTAGTCAAAAACCTCGGAAAACTGTCTGAAATGACCATCAATTTGTATAATAACACTAGAAAAGTGTCAACGGGTGAATCAAGACAATTAAATGGTACTATCAGCGGTCGAAGATCATTTTTAAAAAAAAGCGTGATTTGTGTTTTTGGAGGCCAAAATTGGTGGAATCCATCACAAATAGCCATTTCAATAATTGCACATGAAAGAAACAATAAATGAACAGCAAAATTTCTGTAGGCATGTCGAATAGAATAATAACCCCATATGACAAGGACTTTGCAGCGTTTTTTTTTTGGAGGGTTTTTTTCCAAATTGTGGGTCTAACGGAGAGATTTCCGAAAGGTGCTATATTATGTATGTTGGGTCGGAAATAACCCGAAGTGGGTGAAAAATGGGAAGGAACAAGCATGCGACGACATCTGGAACGTATTGCCCTCTCGCTCCCGCACATGGGAACTGAGTGAAAGGGAGATTACGTAGGTACCAGATGACGTCACGCGTTTTAGCGAATTTTCGAAGAAAAGGAAGCTATTTATTTTAGCTTATTCCCTCGGAACTACTCGGATTTCGGAGCCGAAAATCGTTATGCAGAGGTTTTCGAGGGTGCTGAATCCGATTCTGAGGTCAAAAGCAGCAAATTCCGACCCACATCCATTCCTCATTGGAAATCATAAACACAAGAGTAGGCATCTTACACAGTTGCTGTAGATGACACAAGGTAAATACCAGGAATATACTCAGTTATTGGAGCAGTAATATTAAAGTACCTAGGTACATGTAAATCAGTAAGCTGATGTTGAGTATCTACACTACATGCAGATACATCGGTACATGGATATGTCCTATTTTTCCCCATGTAAAAAATGTCCAATGTCAAAAAAAAAACACGTTCAAAAACGAAATAGGTCACTTTATTTCCTCCAATGTTTTCCAACATAAATCCATGATCTACTGTTTATACCTATTTATATCTTGGCTTAAAACTTGATGCATTTTGAATAAATTAATATATAACTACAAGATAAATACTAGATAAATCTAGAGCTTTCCAGCGAATGGAGAACGATTTTACGACTAACGAAGTTACTAACCCATAGCGACGGGTTTGTTGTAAGTGAAAACCCTAGTAAAATGACAAATAGCGTTACGTTTTTGGTTTATTACTTTCAATAATGAACCATTGGAATCGAGCATGAAAAAAAAAAAATCTAAACCCCCCCCCCCCCCCCCTCAAAATTTTATGGTTTACGTTTCAAGGTATGTGGAATCCGAAAATGCCTTAAAAAACGCTGCAAATCCCTGCACATCGGTTTATTATTTTGTATAGAATACCCTTCTGTTACAGATCACAGCTCTCTGTATAGATAACCCGTCTATATAATATAATATGTACTATTCTATACATATTATGTAGATCGCAGACCCTCCGTAGGTTAGTACCTAACCCCGTACTCGTTACTAGGTACCTACCTAAATCACGAGTTAAATTTTCGTATAATAATTCTGTCGATGACAAACAGTAACTAAAACGGCAAAAAGAAACGCAAGTAATGAAGTTCTGAAGGAAAACTGTTGATGTGGAGTGAAATATATGCCCCTTCTGCGTAGATTACACAGCGGCAAATTATTACACAACGGTTCATTATATCATCTACGTAGAAGGAGCTCGAGTTTGTTGGTAGGAACGTTTGCAACTTTTTTTCACTCTACATGAACAATTTCCCTTCAGAACTTCATTATTTGCGTTTCTTTTTGCCGTTTTAGTTACTGTTTGTCATCGACAGAATTATTATACGAAAATTTAACTCGTGATTTAGGTAGGTAGGTACCTAGTAACGAGTATGGGGTTAGGTACTAACCTACGGAGGGTCTGCGATCTACATAATATGTATAGACTAGTACATATTATATTATATAGACGGGTTATCTATACAGAGAGCTGTGATCTGTAGCAGAAGGGTATTCTGTACAAAATAATAAACCGTTGTGCAGGGATTTGCAGCGTTTTGCTCTTAAAAATGCGTCACGCTAAATTTTGCTCACCCCCCCCCCCCCCCCCCAGCGGTAAGACATATTTATGTTTAAAAAAAGACTGAAACTGTCTCACGCCGGCCTGAATAACTTGAGGCGGTTAATTGCTTGTTTAATGGTCGCCACGAAACAATGGCATGATGACTCAATTATTCTCAATCAAAAAGGCGCTCGGGGCTGCCAGAGCGAAATAAGTCATCAGAATGAAATTTCAGTACCGCCGTCGTTAGGTCTGATTGCAGGACTCAACAAAAAAATTTGCGGTGCCATCCAGTTAAAAATACATTAAGACCACCAGGTGGTGCCCTCTGAATCAACAATCGAGCCAAGTGTGGGAGAATCAGCAGGAACAGTTACCGCGTTAGCAGATTCTTCGACTCTGATTACGTCTTGTGCGTCATTCGGGTTTTGACAAAGGTAGCAGAGATGATAGGTATCCGGCTTCATTCGTTCTTTTAACTACGAAGATGATTTAATGGCGCATCACCACATTTAACTAGCCACTACATTACAAGGAAACGAGCAAAATTTCATGTTCGCGCATATGCAGACGAATGAAATTCTTATGGAACTATCAAAGTATTATTCCTGATCGACCCTCACAATCTGAGCTCATTTCAACGATATTTACGGTTGTTTCAAGAACTTGACATTTGCGCATGCGCAGACGGAACGATTTCCGTGATTTTGAAACGGGACCATCTGCGATCCAACACGCGTATACCCTCAAAATTTCAGCTCTGTGCGACTGTTTTTCGAGTAGTTAGAAGCGTTACAAGGAAATGTTCAACATTTCATGTTCGCGCATGCGCAAACGAAAGTTACAGAACGATTCCAATTAAATTCATTTGGGACTATCAAAGTATTATTCCTGATCGACCCTCTAAGTTTGAACTCATTTCAACGATATTTAGTAGGATAGTTATGAGCTTTTCAAGAGTTTCACATTTGCGCATGCGCAGCCGAAAGTTACAGTACTTTTTCAATGATTTTAGTATGGGACCGTCTGTGACCCAACCCGCACCTACCCTCGAAATTCTAGGCCATTTCGAACATTATTTCGGGTGGTTATGGGCGTTACATGGAATTACCACAGACAGACAGACAGACAGACACGGAACCAAAAATGTCCCTAGATGTCTGAAACGCAAAATGGAAGTGGAAATTTTCATTTTGGAAGACATAAATTTTTTTTTCCTCTCTCATTCATGAATCCACGGCTTCCCTACCTTCGGTAGTGAGGAAGCAAAAAGCTGTGTGTCCCCAGCAGGTGAATGACAGTAACGCCGAGCTTCGCGGACCAACTAGAGCCCAAACGGGACCTACACACCATATGTCATTAATTTTCATTAATGAAAATTAATTAATCTAATTAATTAACCAAATTTCATTAATTTAATTAATCACTAAGAAATGTGCGAAGTACGGCGGACGGACAGAGATTTTTGCTTCCTCACTACCGAGGGTAGGGAAGCCTTGGATTCGTGATTGAGAAAGAAGAAAAAAAATGTATGTCTTCAAAAATGAAAATTTCCACTTCCATTTTGCGTTTCAGACATCTAGGGACATTTTTGTTTCCGTGTCTGTCTGTGGTAATTCCTTGTAACGCCCATAACCACCCGAAATAATGATCGAAATGGGCTGAAATTCGAGGGTAGGTGCGGGTTAGGTCACAGATGGTCCCATTCAAAAACCATTGAAAAAGTAGGTACTGTAACTTCCGTCTGCGCATGCACAAACGTGAAATAATTAAAACGCCCATAACAACCCTAAATATGTTTGAAATGAGTTCAAACTTGGAGGGTCGATCAGGAATAATACTTTGATAGTTCCAAATGAATGTCATTGGAATTTTACTGTATCTTTCGTCTGCGCATGCGCGAACATGAAATGTTGACAATTTCCTTTTAACGCTTCTAACTACGCGAAAAACAGTCGCACAGAGCTGAAATTTTGAGGGTAGGTACACGCGGGTTGGATCGCAGATGGTCCCGGATCAAACTGAACCTACCTTACCATTCTATACGCTCACGTGATTCAAGTGAGGAAGCTCCAGGCCTACTCGAATTGGCAGACTTTTTTAATTCCATTTTTGGATTCTACATACCTTGAAATGGAAACCATCAAATTTGAGGGGGGGGGGGGGGGGTCAAAAATTGTCATGCTCTATTCCAAAGGTTCATTATTGAAAATCCGATATAGGTATTTTTTTTAAAGAGAGAGAGAGAGAGAGATGATACCAGTTAATAAATGAGAAAAAGATAAAAATAATTTATAATATTATATTGTAAGAGAAAGAACGAGAAGCGAGAGAAAGAACTCGCAACGAAAAAACCTACTGACCTAATAATTAACCAACTGACACAATAATTATTGTCGACAATGAACGAAGAGTTGTCTACGATTTTTCATTTTTGTTTTTATTTTTGTATCATAATAGTTATAAGGAATAGGCTTCAAGCTGATTCTATATAAATAGGAAGAGTGGGCCCCATGGCCCAATATTTGTACAGATTCATAAATTAAACTTCGTCAATCAATCAGTCGTCGATCAGAATCAATATAATATACCCGCAGTACATTTGTATTTGCAAATGATTTTGTATGTGCAAATTAACGTATACATCGTATAAGTTACTATGTCAATGTGAAAAATATAGGCATTCTATAATATAATGATAACCATTGTATAGGATGACAAGCTGTTTTAGACAAAGTGTATAATTTCTTTCTTTCTTCAACTTTCCACACACCTTGAATAGGCACTGTGTATAATGCCTAGGCATTCTATATATAATGGCTAAAATGATTTGGGCAATGTCTGAAATGAATTGATTGAAACAATAAATTTCTTGGTTGCTTCCACAATTGTATTCATTGTGGAATCAACTGTAAACTACAGTATAGAATACACATTCTAGAGCATGAACGAACATGAAAATACATGATCTGGTAGTGAATGAAAGATCGAAAAATAACATTTCACACATTGACTAAGGCGCTTTAGTCATTTTATAGAATGCCTAGTCAATCTATGAAACAGCTCCAGTTTCATATACCTATTGACTGACCGTTTTAGTCATTCTATTATTATAATAGCTAATCATTATATAGAATGCCTAATTTCACACATTGCCTACAACACAATATACTATGTGTGTACATATGTATATACAGGGTGTCTTCTATCCAATGGATCACCCCCCTAAAATCGCCAAAATGAGGGTAAACGAAAATTTTTTTTTTGAATCTTCATATTTTTTTGCGAGGATTTCAAAAATGAAAAAATTTTGCTGCGCGCATTTTGCAATTGCGCAACTATGCGCAACTGACACCAACTTTCTTATTTTAAATGGGAACCCCCCTTTTTTATTGCAAATTCGGATTCTACGCAAAATTTCATGAACTTTTGACCCCTCAATCGATTTTTTTGACCGCGCGCAACCCATTCACGAGCATGCAAATTTGTTGAAATACCAAATTGCGCAAAATATGGTGTCATGTAAACCCCAAGTGTGGTACATGAACTTCCATTGTTTTTCAACGCTGATTCACGTGGTGCTGTCAGTTTTGAGATTTAACTCACTTTTAGCGAATTTTCAAAGAAAATGAAGCTATTGCAATGGCTTCGAAATTTAAATAATATAAATTTTTGGAAATTTTCTTCATAGAAATCCGTTTCAGACCATTCTAAAACGATTCCTGAAATTTAACACTTTTTTATATGTATATATATATATATATTTATTTATATATGTGTCACTCCAGACGATAACTCTCGATAGAATTGAGATAAACAGCTCAAATTTGCACAAAAAATCTATCTTGGCAATCGAAAGGCTAAGTTCGAAGATGGGCGAAATTGGCCTACTCTAAGGAGGGTTTTGGCGCATTTAAAGTGCGCAAAAATTACCCAAAAATCCCCAAAATGTTATTTTCCAACAAGTGACCCCTCATTTTAAAGGTTTTTGCACGCTGAACACGATGGTGGAATCGGATTTTAGATATCTTGATCCGTTCTCAAATTAGAGCATTTAAAGTGCGCAAAAATTACCTAAAAATCCCCAAAATGTTATTTTCTAACAAGTGACCCCTCATTTTAAAGGTTTTTGCACGCTGAACACGATGGTGGAATCGGATTTTAGATATCTTGATCCGTTCTCAAATTAGAGCATTTAAAGTGCGCAAAAATTACACAAAAATCCCCAAAATGTTATTTTCCAACAAGTGACCCCTCATTTTAAAGGTTTTTGCACGCTGAACACGATGGTGGAATCGGATTTTAGATATATTGATCCGTTCTCAAATTAGAGCATTTAAAGTGCGCAAAAATTACCCAAAAATCCCCAAAATGTTATTTTCTAACAAGTGACCCCTCATTTTAAAGGTTTTTGCACGCTGAACACGATAGTGAAATCGGATTTTAGATATCTAAATCCGTTCTTAAATTAGAGCATTTAAAGTGCGCAAAAATTACCCAAAACTAGGATAATCTTTAAACTCTTACCCCCACCCCCTTAGAGTGGTCAGATTGAAAAATGTGAGAAGTATTAATTGAAGACGAGAGTTCGAAGCAAAAAAGGGGGAGGCAAACGATTAGTACAACTCCTTGAATTTACCCACAGCGATCAAATAAATAAGCACTTAGTACAATTACGTAATAAACAAACGGTAGAATCAGGATGGACAAAACGTACAAATTAAAATAAATACGAAGAGAATATACATAGAAAACCAAATTTTAGACCGAAGTTTTCCTTTATTCAAAACCATAGCCATTAATTCGAATATTTCTTTGAAAATTCGCTCATTAAGTCATGCTGCATGACTGGTTTTTTTTATCGATATTATGCCCATAACCTATGTTATTCGGTGAAATATTACAGTTTTTCCGAAGTACCAACTTTGGCAGTAGATTTATTTTTCCTCACTCTTTCGAAACACGGGCTTGGAACCGGCTTTGGCGGGTTTAAAAATAAATCTACTGCCAAAGTTGGTAGGTACTTCGGAAAAACTGTAATATTTCACCGAATAACATAGGTTATGGGCATAATATCGATAAAAAGTGAGTTAAATCTCAAAACTGACAGCACCACGTGAATCAGCGTTGAAAAACAATGGAAATTCATGTACCACACTTGGGGTTTACATGACACCATATTTGCGCAATTTGGTATTTCAACAAATTTGCATGCTCGTTGAATGGGTTGCGCGCGGTCAAAAAAATCGATTGAGGGGTCAAAAGTTCATGAAATTTTGCGTAGAATCCGAATTTGCAATAAAAAAGGGGGGTTCCCGTTTGAAATAAGAAAGTTGGTGTCAGTTGCGCATAGTTGCGCAATTGCGCGCAGCAAAATTTTTTCATTTTTGAAATCCTCGCAAAAAAATATGAAGATTCAAAAAAAATTTTCGTTTACCCTCATTTTGGCGATTTTAGGGGGGTGATCCATTGGATAGAAGACACCCTGTATAGGTGAGAGCAAGTGTAAGTTGCTTGTACATCGAGGCGCGGTCACGTTGAATTGAATAACGCTTTATTCCGACGTTTCGATGATTTACTTCATCATTATCAAGGAAATCTACAGAAATAAAACAAAATGGATACTATTACTAACTCTTAAGGGATATTTTTTGAAAGCAAATGATGAACATAAATATTGATAACTGTTTCATACTAAAATGTAGAAACATTTTTTCAAAATTGAATTTTACCTACTGTATATGGTGTTTTAAAATAATACTATTATTAGGGTTTTAATTCTATTACATGGAGTTTTGGTTAACATTATAGGCCTAATAGATTTTTTACTTACATGTCGAGTATAATGGAACAGGCAAGTAGACGCAGAGGCACTCCTAGCAATTTACATCAATGATGCTCACTATTGAAGAGAGGTACACAAGAGGGGTACTGAGGTGGGGGTCACTGTACTTGTACATTTTCAACTGAGCTTGGTTATTTTTTTGGGTATTTTTGAAGGGGTGGTCCGTTTGATTTTGAAATGTATAAGGTTCCCATAGCATTTGCTCAGATCTTGTACGTCAGTTCTTTTGTTGATTGCATTTTGATTATTTCTTTCTACTGAAATCATTTCTTTAATATTAATTTTAAATCTGTTCTGTTCATAATCTATAATTTTGGTTTTATCAAATTGAAATTCGTGTCCTAGGCGTGCATGAGTGGTTAAAGCAGTTGGGTCTAATTTAGTGGGGTTCTTTTTCATAGTATGTACACTGTATTTATGGGCATATATTCTTGTTTTTAGGTGGGAGTGTGTATGGCCAATGTAGGACTTGCCACAGTTACAGGGGATCTGGTATACTAAGTGGGATTTCATTTCTTTTGAGATGGGATCTTTTATTTTGGTGAATAATGTACTGGTGGGCTTTTGTTTTTTATATGCAATTTTATGAGTAGGTTGATTTTTGGTTAGGATTTTACTTATGTTTTCTGACAGATTTTTTACATATGGGAGGGAATAATACTTGTGAGTTGTGTGTTTTAAGAGTTTGCAGATTAGTTGCTGGGGGTAATTATTTAAGAGGAGCAAACCAACTATTCAGTTTTCACATTCTTTATGGAATTGGGGGAGCTCAATTTTCTGGATCCGTCAATATTAGGTTTAGGGCGAAATTAGTTTTTTGGTGGTAGGAGGAATAGCTATGAAAGTGATATATGGAGAAGTTCTATGCTTATTGAGGTTCGGTCGGTGAAGTAATGCGAAGTTTATTCCAACGTTTCGACGCTTTATTTCGTCACTTTCAAGGAATCTACAAATAAATCAAAATATGCCATTCTTAGTCTATACTGAATAATATAAGAGCCATGTTTAGTTGAATTGAACTGGATATGAATGAACTGAATATGAAAGCCATAAGTTAGTATCTTACATCTATTTGATATTACAGGGTATACATATATGTATGTGTGTAGTACTATGTACACATAGTATACATAGTACATATATAAAACATAGTACAGATGTATACACAGTACATTTATGTTGTATACATAGTAAGTTGTGTACCTCAGTATATTTGTACACATAGCAGAGGTTATAAATTAGTTATGTCATATATCTAATGAAGTATTTGGGGGAATGTCAACCTACAGAATCCAGGGCCATTAGTGAGCGTCACCAGGTTTCTTCGTGGAATCACAATGTGCTCCAACAAAGTGTGATTAATCACATTACAACCGAGATTTACGGATACAAACATCATTCTGACGTATGTTTCATTAAAGCAGACAACGTCAATTCGAAGAACTGAAATGCGAAACACTCCGTTTGTCGAAGGTTCATTATCAGACTCAGATGAAATCCTTTTTACTGATTGTACTGTCAGAACAATTGAAATTTTACTAGGGAATTAAAACCTACCACCTTTTTAGGTTTTAGGCAAACAGAGTGAGTCTGTAGGCTATTTTTAATCGGTTCAAACAAGATTCGATAAGGTGGCAGTGAAAATTACGTTTTCTTGGGTAATTTTTACTTGGCAGGATGTGGGTTAAATAATTTCCCTTTACAATGTCTGTTTAATAATGTGTATATTGAGGGTAATAGCAACCTTAGTACCTTGGTGGTACCACATGGATTGCTGTTGAAGGTTTTGCGCTTCAACCAAGGTTTTCTCGAAGGTAGGACAACAAGAAGCTTCGTCCTGATTTTGCTTCTAAATCTGTAAAGGTAGCGGAAGCCTTGAAATCGCTTTTTAGGAGGAAAAATGTCTGCCAATTCGAGTAGGCAGTATAGCTTCCTCACTTGAATCACATGAACGTATAGAATAGTTGGGTAGGTTCATTCAGTGGACAGGTCCATTAATGGTTTTGATCCGGGATCATCTGCGATCCAACCCGCGTGTACCCTCAAAATTTCAGCTCTCTACGCCTATTTTTCGCGTAGTTAGAAGCGTTACAACGAAATTGTCAACCTTTCATGTTCGGGCACGCGCAGACAAAAGTTACACTACGATTCCAATGAAATTCTTTCGGAACTATCAAAGTACTACTCCTGATCGACCCACCAAGCTCGAACTCATTTCAACAATATTTAAGGTAGTTAAGGGCGTTTCAAGTATTTCACGTTTGCGCATGCGCAGACGAAAGTTACAGAACTTTTTCAATGATTCTGGTATGGGGCCATCTGTGGCCCAACCCGCACCTATCCTCTAAATTTCAGCCCATTTCGACCATTAATTCGGGTAGTTATGGGCATTACAAGGAGCTCACCACAGCAGCAAGACACACAGACAGACAAGGACCAAAAATGTTCCGTGGTGTCCGAAACGTAAAATGCGAGGGGAAATTTTGATTTTGGAGGACATAAATTTTTTCGACTCTTGCACGAATACAAAGTTCCCACACTTCGGTAGTGAGGAAGCAAAATTCTTGTCGTCAAAAATCAAAATTTCTGCTAGCATTTTGCGTATCTGAACAAAAAAACGCTGGAAATCCCTGCACAACGGTTTATTATTTTGTACAGAATACCCTCCTGTTTCAGATCACAGGCCTCCGTATAGATAACCCGTCTATATAACATATATGTATATTCTACACACATTATGTACATCGCGGACCCTCCGTACGTTAGTACCTAACCCCGTACTCGTTACTAGGTCCCTACCTAATCCGTTGTGTAATAATTTACCTGTATAGGTTCCCCTTCTACGGAGAGATAATAATGATAATGAACCGTTGTGTAATAATTTGACCATCAATAATACTCCAACGGTTGTTCAAGTTGCAAAAGTACCTATCAACAAAATCCAGCCCTTCTGGGTAGATGAGCCGTTGTGTAATAATTTACCCTGGTGTAATAATTTGCCACTGTGTAATAATTTGCAGTTGTGTAATGATTTACCGTTGTGCAGTGATTTACCGTTGTGTAATAATTTGCCATTGTGCAATAATTTACCCATCAATAATACATACTTCAACGGTTATTCAAGTTGCCAAAGTACCTATCCACAAAATCCAGCACCTTCTGGGTAGATGAGCCGTTGTGTAATAATTTACCGTTGTGTAATAATTTGCTATTCTGTAATAATTTACCCATCAATAATACTTCAACGGTTGTTCAAGTTGCAAAAGTACCTATCAACAAAATCCAGCCCCTTCTGGGTAGATGAGCCGTTGTGTAATAATTTACCGTGGTGTAATAATTTACCGTTGGGTAATGATTTACCGTTGTGTAATAATTTGCCGTTGTGTAATAATTTGCCATTGTTTAATCATATACCCATCAATAATACTTCAACGTTTGTTCAAATTTCACAAGTACCTACCAACAAAATCCAATAGTCCATCACTTGTCAAATGAAATAATATCGTAGAACAAACAACTCGACTTCATGCAGCCATCCTTGATTATAATCAGGTGCTCCTTAGTGATGAAATCCCGGCCGGATTTATACCGTTTGATTCACGATCGTGTTGACGAAGCTTTGTGGTGCACACGAACGGCTGGACGTACAGTGATCCGGGTGGTCTCAAAAAATTGTTTAGCTCAAGGCAAATTTAATATCGTAAAAAAAAAATACCCTTCAATCAAAAGTTTTTGAGATACGGCGTTCTGAAAATTTCAACCCCCATTTTGAACCCCTTAGAGGACTGACAGTAACGTCGAGCTTCGAGGACCAACTAGACCCCGAACGGAACCTATAACCCGAATTTCATCAATTTTTTTTCATGGTACCTAACTAAGAAAAGTGGCCCGTACGGCGTACGGCGGACAGACAGAAATATTTGTATCGCAGTTTTGGATTCTACATACCTTGAAACGTAAACCATCAAATTTTGAGGGGGGTAAGAATTTGTGTTTATTATTTTCAATAATGAACCATTGGAATCGAGCATGAAAAAAAAAAATTCTTACCCCCCCTCAAAATTTGATGGTTTACGTTTCAAGGTATGTAGAATCCAAAACTGTAATAAAAATATTTCTGTCTGTCCGCCGTACGCCGTACGCCGTACGGGCCACTAGTTAGGTACCATGAAAAAAAATTGATGAAATTCGGGTTATAGGTTCCGTTCGGGGTCTAGTTGGTCCTACGTGAATCTTTTTGCGGTTTTAAATAGTCCTTGAACTTACGAGTTTTTTAAGACCACCCGGAGCACCGTACGTCCAGCCGTTCGTTCACAGTAAGGCCCCGAAGTTTGCACCGACAGGCATTTTCGACTCCAGTGTGAATGAAATTGCATACAACAGACGAAATCTCGTCACCAGGGACGCGCCAATTTTATTGGTGGGTTACCTATGAAGTCGAGTTGGTTGTTCTGTGATATTATTTCATTTGAAAAATGATGTGCGTTTCTTTTTGTTAGGTACTGTTTGTCATCGGCTGTATTATTTTAGCAACATTTAACTCGTGATTTAGGTAGGTACCTAGTAACGAGTACGGGGTTAGGTATACCTACGGAGGGTCTGCGATCCGGCAGGATTTTGTTGATAGGTACTTTTGCAACTTGAACAACCGTTGAAGTATTATTGATGGGTAAATTATTACACAGTGGCAAATTATTACACAATGGCAAATTATTACACAATGGCAAATTATTACACAATGGCAAATTATTACACAACGGCTCATCTACCCAGAAGGGGCTGGATTTTGTTGATAGGTACTTTTGCAACTTGAACAACCGATGAAGTATTATTGATGGGTAAATTATTACACAGTGGCAAATTATTACACAATGGCAGATTATTACACAATGGCAAATTATTACACAATGGCAAATTATTACACAACGGCTCATCTACCCAGAAGGGGCTGGATTTTGTTGATACGTACTTTTGCAACTTGAACAACCGTTGAAGTATTATTGATGGGTAAATTATTACATAATGGCAAATTATTACATAATGGCAAATTATTACATAATGGCAAATTATTACACAACGTCAAAATATTACACAACGGTAAATTATTACACAACGGTAAATTATTACACCACGGTAAATTATTACACAACGGCTAATCTACCAAGAAGGGGCTGGATTTTGTTGATAGGTACTTTTGCAAATTGAACAACCGTTGAAGTATTATTGATGGGCAAATTATTACACAACGGTTCATTATTCTATCTCCGTAGAAGTGGAACCTATACAGGTAAATTATTACACAACGGTTTAGGTAGGTACCTAGTAACGAGTACGGGGTTAGGTACTAACCTACGGAGGTTCCGCGATCTACATAATATGTATAGAATAGTACATATCATATTATACAATAGACGGGTTATCTATACATAGAGCTGTGATCTGTGACAGGAGGGTATTCTATACAAAATAATAAACCGTTGTGCAGGGATTTCCAGCGTTTTTTTTTCTTGCTCGATTCCAATGGTTCATTATTGGAAATAATAAACCAAAAAAGCTAAGCCGTGTTCTTGGGAAACAATAAATGAACAGCCAACATTTCTTTAGGTATGTCCAATAGGACAATAAACTCATGTGACAAGGACTTTGCAGCGTTTTTCTCTTTTTACTTCGCTGTGCCACGTTGACGCGGAACACTACACAACGCAACTGTCTCGTCTCTGCCCAGCTGAAATGTAATCACCTCCTCGCCCCATCGAAGTAGCTCGGCCGAGTAATCCACCGACTACTCGGCCGAGCTACTCGGTAGGTGCTTGGTAGGCCTTAAAGCTACGGATACCTCGCGGACGTCTCACCGGACGTCAGCAGCGGACGTCTCACCGTCAGTAGCTCATCCGTAAAGGGTGCTCGGTAGATAGTTACGGACGATGACGGAGAGACGTGCACTGTCTCGACGTCTCCGTTAACCGGTTGACGGGGAGGTGAAGGTAGTACACGTCTCTCCGTTGCTCGTTCATAAACGGCCCATATGTTTCTATGGGGGCACCCTCAACGGAAAAGCAATGGAGGGTTGTGCTTCCTTAGCCTGTCCGTTAACCATCCGCGATGACTCCCTCGACCGTCAGTCAAATATGTTACGGAATAATAACGGATCACTGAAGGAAGGGCACGGAAGCATTAAGGATACTGAAGGGTGGCCTACAGAACATCTAGGGAGAGTCCTCGGATGGTTACGGGAAAATCATGGATGGGCTACGGGGAAGGCGAAGGAGTGTTACGTGGTAGTCAAGGGTGGGGCTATGAGCGGGATCCGTACAAATTCACTGTACAACCACCGGCGTGCGACGGAACGCCGAAGGATGAACAACGGAAATCACTACACTTTTACGGGGATTTACGGGGTACTCCCTTGAAAATGACCATCAGCTGATTTTGCCTAACAGTACACCACTGGTGTTTCCGTTGACGGTCCTTCAACAATACAGAGGTTACGGATAATTATAGAGTGAATCCGTGACCGCATAATACTTACGGATGCACCACTTCTGAGGGAGATTCCGTGAACTATCATTTAGTGCCAATTTACGGGGGCGCCTCCGTTGTTTTTTTTTTCGGAAAACAACCCCTTTTGGTTTATTATTCTGTGAATAACACACCTATGTAATCACTCAGCAAACAATTTTTATAACAACCCCCAGAAATTTTTGGTTTATTATTTTCAATAATGAACCATTGGAATCGAGCATGAAAAAAAAAAAATCTAACCCCCCCCCCCCCCCCCCCCACCACCACAAAATTTGAAAAAATGAAAATGAAAAATGAATTTGAAAATTTGAATTTTTTTCAAGGTATGTAGAATCCAAAATTTTTATAACAACCCCCAGAAATTTTTGGTTTATTATTTTCAATAATGAACCATTGGAATCGAGCATGAAAAAAAAAAAAATCTAACCCCCCCCCCCCCCCCCCCACCACCACAAAATTTGAAAAAATGAAAATGAAAAATGAATTTGAAAATTTGAATTTTTTTCAAGGTATGTAGAATCCAAAACTGCAATAACAAAATTTCTGTCTGTCCGCCGTACTGGCCACTTTTCTTAGTTGCCATGAAACAAAATTGATGAAATTCGGGTTATAGGTTCCGTTCGCGGTCTAGTTGGTCCTCGAAGCTCGACGTTACTGTCAGTCATCTCTAAGGGGTTCAAAATAGGTGTTGAAATTTTCAGAACGCTGTAGCTCAAAAACTTTCGATGAAAGGGTATGGCTTTTTTTACGTTATTAAATTTGTCTTGAGCTAAACAATTTTTTGAGGCCACCCCGAGTATTTTACGTCCAGCCGTTCGTGTGCACCAAAAAGCTTCGTTAACACGGTCGTGAATCAAACGGTATAAATCCGGCCCAGATAATCATCACTAGGGAGCACCTGATTATAATCAAGGATGGCTGTATGAAGTCGAGTTGGTTGTTCTGCGATATTATTTCATTTGATAAGTGATGGACTATCGGATTTTGTTGGTAGGTACTTCTGAAACTTGAACAAACGTTGAAGTATTATTGATGGGTAAATTATTTCACAACGGTACATTATTACACAACGGTTCATCTACAAAGAAGGGGCTGGATTTTGATGATAGGTACTTCTGCAACTTGAACAACCGTTGACGTATTATTGATGCGCAAGTTATTACACAACGGTGCATTATACTTGACCACGAGGGTAGGTATTGACCACAGAAAACAGTGATCTACGCAGAAGGGGCATCTATTTCACTCCACATCAACAATTTTGCTTCAGAACTTCATTATTTGCGTCTCTTTTTGCCGTTTTAGTTACTGTTTGTCATCGGCTGTATTATTTTAGCAACATTTAACTCGGGATTTAGGTAGGTACCTAATAACGAGTACGGGGTTAGGTACTAACCTACGGAGGGTCTGCGATGTACATAATATGTATATAATAGTACATATTATATTATATAGACGAGTTATCTATACAGAGAGCTGTGATCTGTAACTGAAGGGTATTCTTTACAAAATAATAAACCTTTGTGCAGAGATTTGCAGCGTTTTTCATTTTGAGTTCAAGGTGCGTAGATTCAGAAAACGCAATGTCTGTCCGCCATATCACGCGAAACTCCTTCATTTTCTGTCTAAAAAATTCGTTCTTTCGCACACAAGCTCCATTTGGGCCCTAGTTGTGTCCCGAAATTTTGCAGCCCGATCGGAATATACCCAGGGGTGTTATGAGTGAAAATATGTATACAAATAGGTAAGCTTTTTTCAGCGTGATTTATTGACATGAGCTTTTCAGGCATCGTTTTCCATGTTTTTGGGACGTGTCAAGAACTCTGTTTTTACCAAAAAGTGGAAAATTGAGGTTATAGCGAAATTTCAGCCTTAAATTCACGTTAACCTTCATCCGCTCGCGTGGGCGGCAAATTGGCCGCCTTTTCGAATTTTCCCGTGTATGCTCGCTCAAAGTATCGTGATAGCCCCAAGAGCGCCATGTATTCTCTAGTTAATATCTTTCCTGCTAGACTACGTTGACTTCCGATCGTGGTGGACACGTCAGCCCAGTCAGTACTGCTCCAAAGTTGGGGACATCAAGTTCGAGCCAATTTGCCGCCTACGCGAGCGGTAACGTGGCAGTTTTCGCATCGCACGATTTTGAAAATGTAAGTAAATATTAATTTTCCTTTCGCATGTATTTTCAACTGTACTAGTTTCACAGTATTCTAGAATATGTGTAGGGGTTCTCATCGATATTTCTTGTTGTACTCTGCTGTATTTTGAACTGAAACATGAATGTTTTGCATCTCGATTTGGAAAGTTCTAATGTTTTGAACTATGGATATTCTAGTTTTGATCTAGCCAGCTTTCCAATGTGATTCAAGTATTTTGAGTTTTAACTCATCTTCCTGAGTATAATTTTTGTATTTTTGTAAAGTTTTTTTTTTTTTTACTAAAGTTCTAATGTTTTGAACTATGGATATTCTAGTTTTGTTCTAGCCAGCTTTCGTTTTATTTTATTGTCACGTTAGTTATTTGTCGAAATGAAGTACGTATTATTATGATTATATTCAAACTTTTGTTACCTCCTTTCAATAGAAAAAGTTGCGAACTGCAGAATATTATTTTAGTGCAGAAAACCTTCAAAGATTGAAAATGTGATTTTGATATATATCTACGTTCTTATTGTGATTGCCATTATCTGAATAAAGAATTTATGATAAAAATGTGCTTGTAATGTTGTGCTGGAGTTCCCTGGTCAAAACTAATTTGGAAAAAACGAAGAAAAGTAGTGAAAATTATGAAAAATCAAGGGCGGCCAATTTGCCGCCCACGCGATCGGAAGTGTGACTTCAGGAGAGGCGAGCGGGTGAAGGTTAAATTTTGGTCTAAAATCGTCGATCTTCCGTACACAGTTCGTGTCCCCATTTGGGAACACATTTGGGTCCTAGTTGTGCTCCGAAGCTCGGCAGCCCGTTCGGAATACACCCAGGGGTGTTATGGGAGAAAAATGGGTTTAAAAATAGGGGTTTTCGAGGTTTTTTGTGGTTGTAGTGAACACGAGCTTGTGAGGTTTTCGATGTTTTTAGGGCGAGAATACCGAATATGAAGTTGATTTTGACCAAAGAGTGGAGAATTGAGGTTGTAACAAAGGTTAAGCTCCCAATATTCATTTTTTAGCGAATTTTCAAAGAAAATGAAGCTATTGCAATGGCTTCGAAATTTAAATAATATAAATTTTTGGAAATTTTCTTCATAGAAATCCGTTTCAGACCATTCTAAAACGATTCCTGAAATTTAACACTTTTTTATATGTATATATATATATATTTATTTATATATGTGTCACTCCAGACGATAACTCTCGATAGAATTGAGATAAACAGCTCAAATTTGCACAAAAAATCTATCTTGGCAATCGAAAGGCTAAGTTCGAAGATGGGCGAAATTGGCCTACTCTAAGGAGGGTTTTGGCGCATTTAAAGTGCGCAAAAATTACCCAAAAATCCCCAAAATGTTATTTTCCAACAAGTGACTGATTGAAGTGATTTTAAAGGTTTTTGCGCGCTGAACACGATGGTGGAATCGGATTTTAGATATCTTGATCCGTTCTCAAATTAGAGCATTTAAAGTGCGCAAAAATTACCTAAAAATCCCCAAAATGTTATTTTCTAACAAGTGACCCCTCATTTTAAAGGTTTTTGCACGCTGAACACGATGGTGGAATCGGATTTTAGATATCTTGATCCGTTCTCAAATTAGAGCATTTAAAGTGCGCAAAAATTACACAAAAATCCCCAAAATGTTATTTTCCAACAAGTGACCCCTCATTTTAAAGGTTTTTGCACGCTGAACACGATGGTGGAATCGGATTTTAGATATCTTGATCCGTTCTCAAATTAGAGCATTTAAAGTGCGCAAAAATTACCCAAAAATCCCCAAAATGTTATTTTCTAACAAGTGACCCCTCATTTTAAAGGTTTTTGCACGCTGAACACGATAGTGAAATCGGATTTTAGATATCTAAATCCGTTCTTAAATTAGAGCATTTAAAGTGCGCAAAAATTACCCAAAACTAGGATAATCTTTAAACTCTTACCCCCACCCCCTTAGAGTGGTCAGATTGAAAAATGTGAGAAGTATTAATTGAAGACGAGAGTTCGAAGCAAAAAAGGGGGAGGCAAACGATTAGTACAACTCCTTGAATTTACCCACAGCGATCAAATAAATAAGCACTTAGTACAATTACGTAATAAACAAACGGTAGAATCAGGATGGACAAAACGTACAAATTAAAATAAATACGAAGAGAATATACATAGAAAACCAAATTTTAGACCGAAGTTTTCCTTTATTCAAAACCATAGCCATTAATTCGAATATTTCTTTGAAAATTCGCTCATTAAGTCATGCTGCATGACTGATTTTTTATTAGTCAAAAACATGGGAAATTGTCTGAAATCACCATAAATTTGTATAATAACACTAGAAGTAGTATCAGCAGGTGAATCAAGACAATTAAACGGCACTATAAATCATCAAAGATACCTAATTTCTTAAAAAAATAGGAGCCTAATTCCGGTTTTTGGCGGCCAAAATTGGTTTAAACAATAAAAAACGCTGCAAATCCCTGCACAACGGTTTATTATTTTGTATAGAATACCCTTCTGTTACAGATCACAGCTCTCTGTATAGATAACCCTTCTATATAATATAATATGTACTATTCTATTATAACATATTATGTAGATCGCAGACCCTCCGTAGGTTGGTACCTAACCCCGTACTCGTTACTAGGTACCTACCTAAATCACGAGTTAAATGTTGCTAAAATAATTCTGCCGATGACAAACAGTACCTAACAAAAAGAAACACACATAATGAAGTTCTGAAAAGAAATTGTTGATGAGGAGTGAAAAAAGTTGCAAAAGTACCTACCAACAAACTCCAGCCCCTTCTACGTAGATGGTATAATGAACCGTTGTGTAATAATTTACCGTTGAGTAATGATTTACCGTAGTAATAATTTACCCATCAATAATACTTCAACGTTTGTTCAAGTTTCACTACCTACCAACAAACTCCAAAAGAGCCATCATTTTTCAAATTAAATAATATCACAGAACAACCAACTCGACTTCATACTCCGCCAATATAATCAGGTGATCCCTACCAATGATTGGCCGTATTCACAAATTCCTATTGTGGGCGCGTCTCTGGTTACGAGATTTGGTTTGAATTGTATACAATTTCATTCACACTGGAGTCGAAAATGCCTGTCGGTGCAAACTTCGGGGCCTTATGTGAACGAACGGCTGGACGTATACGGATGCTCCGGATGGTCTTAAAAAACTCGCAAGTTCAAGAACTATTTAAAACCGTAAAAATATTTACGTAAAAAAATGGTATAGGCGTTTTGAAAATTTCAACCCCTATTTTGAACCCCTTAGAGATGACTCACAGTAACGTCGAGCTTCGAGGACCAACTACAGCGAACGGAACCTATAACCCGAATTTCATCAATTTTTTTTCATGGTAACTAAGAAAAGTGGCCCGTACGGCGTACGGCGTACGGCGGACAGACAGAAATATTTTTATTGCAGTTTTGGATTCTACATACCTTGAAACGTAAACCATCAAATTTTGAGGGGGGGTAAGTTTTTTTTTTTTCATACTCGATTCCAATGGTTCATTATTGAAAATAATAAACCAAAAACTATTTAAAGTATTGCACATGACAGCAACAATAAATAAACAGCCAACATTTCTGTAGGTATATCCAATAGAATAATAAACCCATGTGACAAGGACTTTGCAGCGTTTTTTCTTGAAATCTGAATAGTTATCCCCCCCCCCCATGAATAGTTTGCCAGTCGTGCTCTATCTAACGGATCGACCGGTAGAGAACAGAGGAGGACAGACCTTCTATTAAGCTTTTGTAACTAAACGGCGGCGGCAAGCTTTCGCGCTTCACCGAACAATGTCGACATTCTTGTGCCGCGCCTCCTTTTCATAATCGAATGAGCCCCCCGAGGAGTTTTCCATGAAGTTAAAACCGTTGTCAGAAGCGTCACAATGTCAACTGCGTCACAAAAGGATTTCGATTACGAAAGCCCTTCCTACGTATTTGAGTGGCTTTCTCCGTTGTGGCTATTCGGCTTTTTCGAGAAGAGAGAGATCCTTCCTGGTGTCGTCGCACGTCCTCGTTTTCGGGTCGGTTCTACGAAGGTGACCATTGACTGACTGCGTCTTCGACTTAACTGCGTCGCTTCCGACTAAAAGGAATTTGGATACCGAAGCCATCAACGGGCCTTTCACTAAGAACCTTCGAGAACTTCGATTCCGGCTCATGCGTTCTGCTGATTGGCCGCACGGCCTTTACCAGATCTCAGCTTATGGCCGTGTCCTACGTGGATCTGCCGCGCGCGTCAACGCGTCGGAGCTTTCGGGCGTTCACACAAATCGCGTCGTCATGCCGCGCGGCGAAAAAAAAGGTGTCCTACGTGAAAACGCGAGACGCTTCGTATTTCAGTGGACGCCGACTGTCAAGTATTGTCACCTGTTCTTTTATTTTTACTGCTTTATTTTTGATTACGTTCAAGTATCAGGCAGACATTTATGCAATATTTTCTGAGCCTAAGTTGTCCTACTACTACTAGTTGATATTGTATAATAATTCTAGGAGACTTAAAAAAAATAAGAGTACCAAATACAGTTTGTTTCTAAAAATCACGTATTGTTATTTTATAAACATCTCATTAAACGTAGGTACATAGGGGGGGTACTTGCTTGCCATCCTAGATTGTTGCGATACTTCGCCCCAAGCAGTTTGCACCAAATCACGGTTTTTATAGTGTTATTTATTTATTTTTTCATTTATTGGCAATATATCATAAATAAGTACATAATGGAGATAAATATACAAAATAATTAAAAATACTAAAAAAAGCCGAATTTGGGAGACATTTTAATTAGAGAAATTGCCCACCAAAGAATAAGTTCGGAAGAACTTGTGCTCTTCGGTGTACCGGTTATTCCAAAGACACGGCCGCTTTTGGACTTCTGCAGTTAACATTTCCATCACACAAAATACACAAAAACACGGTCTTCTACACAGCAATTAACAGAACAAACTAGATAAACAAATCAAACGCGGCGTTTGACGCGAGGCGGTGACGGTAAAAATCAAACTAGTTTGGAAATCAAACCGAAGCGTTCAACGCTGTCGCGACAACGCGCCGTCCGAATCACGTGACAATTTCCATGGTTTTCATTGGTCTGCGTCTTCAACGCGCCAACGCCCGAACGCTCCGACGCGCGCGGTGGATCCACGTAGGACACTGGGTATGTTCGCTCCCTCGCTTCGTTATGGGCGGCGCTATCCAAAACGCTGCAAAGTCCTCGTCACATGGGTTTATTATTCTACTGGACATACCTACAGAAATGTTGCCTTTTCATTTATTGTTTCTTTCACGTGAAATAATTCGAATAGCAAGGTATTTCTGATGGGTTCCACCAATTTTGGCCCCCAAAACACAAATTAAGTACGATTTTTTTTTTCAAACTATCTATGATCATTGATAGTGCCATTTAATCGTCTTGATCCACGTGTTGACACTTTTTCCAGTGTTATTATACATTCTGATGGTGATTTTAGACGATTTCCCAGGTTTTTGCCTCATAAAAAATCAATTTATTTTGGCAGCTGAACCTTTGGTAGAACCTCAATTTTCCACTCTTTGGTCAAAATCGACTTCATATTCGGTCTTCTCGTCCCCAAAAACATGGAAAAAGATACCTCAAAAGCTCATGTTACTAAAACACAAAAAATACCTATTTTGATCCACATTTTCACTCATAACACCCCTTGGTATATTCCGATCGAGCTGCAAAGTTTCGGGACACAACTAGGGCCCAAATGGAGCATGTGTGCGAAAGAACGACTTTTTTAGACCGAAAATGAAGCCGGTACACGTGATACGGCGGACGGCGTACGGCGTACGGCGGACGGCGGACGGACATTGCATTTTTGGAATCTACGCACCTTGAAACGGAAAAGAAAACATTTTGAGGGGGTGTTGTAAAAATGTTTTGCTGACCTGTCACAGAATAATAAACCAAAATGGGTGTACAAATAGCTAATTTTTGTGTTTTAGTAACATGTTAGTAAGATGACCTGTTGAGATACCGTTTTCCATGTTTTGGGACGAGAAGACCAAATGTGAAGTCAGTTTTGACCAAAGAGTGGATAATTGAGGTTCTAACGAAGTTTCAGCCTGAAATTTTGGTCTAAAATAGTCATTTTTCCGCACACAGTTTGGGTCTCCATTTGGGAACACATTTGGATTTTAGTTGTGCTACGAAACTCGGCAGCCCGATCGGCATACACCCAGGGGTGTTATGGGAGATGAATGGGTGTAAAAATAGGTTTTTTGAGGTTTTAGTGAATGTGAGCTTGTGAGGTATCGTTTTCCATGTTTTTTAGGGCGAGAAGACCAAATATTAAGTTGATTTTGACCGAAGAGCGAAGAATTGAGGTTGTTACGAAGGTTCAGCTCAAAAAATTAATTTTTTATGAATAAAAAATATGGGAAATTGTCCGAAATCACCATACATTTGTGTAATAACACCAGAAGTAGTATCAACAGGAGAATCAAGACAATTAAATGGTACTATCAATGATCAAAGATAATCTTTTTTTTTTTTAACAGAGCCTAATTCGTGTTTTGGGGGTCCAAAATTGGTAGAAACCATAAAAAATAGCCATTTCAATAATTGCACATGAAAGAAACAATAAATGAACAGCCAAAATTTCTGTAGGTGTGTCCAGTAGAATAATAAACTGATGTGAAAAGGACTTCGTAGCGTTTTTGAATTTTTGATAGGTACCTACCTATATTTTAAGCACAGAAATGTTTAGAAATAGCAATGTAGTCCCTTTATATTCGCTGTCTCGAGTCACCATCCAGAACATTTTTGGTAATTCTAGATCAGTTTAGAGTGGCAATTTGAAGAATAGTCGGTAGGTACTACTAGGAGCTTCAATATCACCCAAGATCTACGATTCTTCTATACAACACTGTTATTACTGGAATGAATTACTAGAATGATCGCTACGACACCCAGGATGTTGTGTATGAGTAGGCACTTGCTGGAAAGTTGACCATCTCAGTAAAACACCCATAAAACACTTCACTTATGATGTTTCGCCTAGAGCCTTTCAACAGACCACTGATATGGGGAAGGGAGAAATGAAGAAAGCCCTCCACTCAGCAGAACTCATCACAAGACAGCTCAAATTTTGAGCTGTATGGCACACCAATGAAGGGGAATGGACAGACTGATGGCAGATGGGGAAGGGAAGGAGTTGATAAGAGGAGAAGGAGAAGGACTGCACAGGGCTTCCAACCTTTTCCAATAATATTTCTTCAAAATCTGTCTCACCTGCCACACCTGCTTCTCGGAAGGTCCAAAGATGCCTTCTCAAAATGTGTTCATGAACTTCATTTCCCCTTAGAAACAGGGGATTGCTGGTGATTCTACTAGATTTGTTATCAGGACTGATCAAAAATGAACCTTCTTCTTATCTGATTTTGGTATATTATTTTCAAACCTTTGGAATCAAACTATAAAAATTTGTTTTCTTGGCCCCCATCAAAATTTGATGGTTTTTATTTCAACAATCCGAATGTGGAATAAAAAACACCACAAATTATTACACAACGGTTTATTATTTACTTAGATCTCCGTAGATCACTGTTTTCTGTGTTCAATACCTACAACCCTCCTGCCCTAAATGGAGTACTGGAGCCGGCATAGCAATTATAGTTTCATAACTATGAGGTGGATTCAAGAATTCTACCTATCATTATTTGTTGTTATGCATGTTAGGATTTTGTTCAAATTACAAAATTACCTATCAACAAAATCCAAAATAACTACCTGTCTTTCTTCAAATTAAATAATACTAGGGAACAACCAACTCGATTTCATAAAGCCCAAAAACTCCAAATAAATACCCATTCAAACAACCCAACAACACAAAAATATGCTGTATAAGGCCCACACTAACTTTGTTTTTCAAATGGGGACCTACATTCTTTGATTTGGTTCCTAAACAAAATTTCATAGAGAAATGAAGACTCACTTGCATTCACAGCGTGTGTATTTTACATAGTTGCCCACAAAATGTCGCCTCTGATTTCCTATAAATCATTATCCCACATGATTTTGCTGTATTTTCCGACGCTGACGACGCATCATGTAAGGTTCTCGTTTTTGGACATTACATGAGCGAAATAACTGGTTATAAGGTTTCCAGTCTGCCACACTCACTTTTCCGCTCAAGTATTGTTTGGGAACCATCGAAATTGCCCAGTTGCGCATAGAACACGCATGCCGTGCGAAAACCGACTGCTGCTTAATTCCTTCATCAAATTTTGCCTTGAATTCAGATCTGCTATAAAAAATGGGGGACCACTTACGAAAGAATAAGGGGTGGTGGTGAAAACGGCGTATTAAATTTGGATTCTGCACAAAAAGCTCTGGGAATTACCGATAATTTTTTTTTTGAGCCGACTATTACCTAATGAAAAAACCTGATCTTATGATTTGTAGGTAGGTACCCAGACCTATAATTTTGGTTAAACTCTAGGGATAGATTTAGAATGACAAAAATGCATCTATGGTGTTGAGAACTAAACATTTTGGACCATTTGCAACAGCATAATATTTCTCCCAAAAATTTGCTAAAATGACGAGCAGCTGAAGCCCTCCCCGTCCTCTGACATATTCCAGCGTTATAGAATTTTTAGAATTATTGTTAACTATTGAATATAAAATATTATTAATACAATTATAAATACCCATGTTATTAACAATAATTGTTACGTATTGAATAAAAACTATACTTTAATACAATTATACCTATTGTTACCTATTGAATTGTTACCTATACTGCACCTGTATTGTACCTATATTGTACCTGTATTGTACATATACAATTGTACCTATATTGTATCTATATTGTACATATATTGTACCTGTATTGTACCTTACAATTGTATCTATATTGTACCAATATGGTATCTATATTGTACCTATATTGTATCTATATTGTACCTATACTGTAACTATATTGTACCTATATTGTACCTATATTGTACCTATACTGTATCTATATTGTACCTATACTGTAACTATATTGTACCTATATTGAACCTATACAATTGTTACCTATTGAATAAAAAATCTATATTAATACAATTATAAATGCCTGTTATTAACAATAATTATAACAATAACAATTGAATGTTATTAAATCATAACAATAACAATTATTGTCACAAAATTTTAATAATTATAGTCCAGCGTTATTGACTTATTTATTTAGATTCTTGAACCTAATACTCGAAATCGGATTTAGCGTCTTTAGAGCGACCCAAAGTGCAAGGACTTCCCCTACCGACTAATAATAGAAATCAAAACAAGTAGCTGTACTGCTGCGTTGAAACTGCCTCTCTCAGGTTATATGAGTGGAGATTTTTCTTTTACAGAGGATATTGACTACTTGAGAGACCGTGTAATCAACTAAAGAGTAATTTACGAAGGGTCGGCTGGATGAAGTAAATAATTACGTAGAGACGCTAATGAACGTCAGAGGCATGGCCCCGGATCATCCGCTAGAACGTGCTCTGCCATGTTTACTTTTACTAAAATAAATCATTTAATTAGTACTAACCACTAGAGCCAAGTCGATCGCAACATGAAATCGAGTTTCCTTTTGGTTTATTATTCTGTGAATAAATACACCAGCGTAAATCGCTCAGCAAACAATTTTATAACACCCCCTCAACATTTCTTCTTCTACGTTTCAAGGTGCGTAGATTCCAAAACGCAGCTAAGTCCTTATCACATGGGTTTATTATTCTACAGGACATAGTCTACAGAAATGTTGGCTGTTCATTTATTGTTTCTTCCATGTGCAATAATTATTGAAATAGCTATTTTTCATGTTTCCGTCAATTTTGGCCCCCAAAAACAGGCATCAGGCTTCTGTTTTTGGCAAATTATCTTTGATCATTGATAGTGCAATTTAATTATTGTCTTGATTCACTTGTTCACACTACTTCGAGTGTTGTTATACAAGTTACGGTCATTTCAGACAATTTCCCAGGTCAATTCTAAACTCTTTGGTCAAAATGAAATTCATATTCGGTCTTCTCGCTCTAAAAAAATATGGAAAACGATGGATACCTCACAAGCTCGTGTACACTGAAACCTCAAAAACCCTCGAAAAACACTATTTACAACCATTTTCCACCCATAACACCCCTGGGTGTATTCCGATCGGGCTGGCGTGCAATTATTTATAATAGGATAAGATCGGAGTGCATATCCTTGTTGAGGATGGAATATGATTACAGTAGAATAGGACTGCTTATGGAGTTAATGTACTCAGTACATCAAGTAGGTTCCTTCATATTGCAAATCACGTCAGCAGCAACCAGCATGACAGTCCATGTGTTCTGTGACACTTACTTAGTTATGTGTTATGTGTTACTTAGTTATTATGCGGCACTGGGTATTCTGAAAGTACTAATATTAGGGTATTCATATAAATTAATTGGTCAACCAGAAAAATAATTTGTCTAGGCACCTAATTATTATTCAAATAAATCATCACCAAACGCACTCATTCAAATATGTGCGAATGATTGAAATGGTAGCAATAATGCTCGTGTAATACGGGTTCCGATATGAGTGAGGCGTTGCACCACATGTTTTCTTCGCTAAGGTTGAAAATGTAGGTCGTGTTGTGGTAATAAACAAGTCACGAACGCCTGGAGTTGGATGACAACACAAAATAACTTCCTGTCAAATCTGGAATTCCAATAAAAATTGTACCCAGTTCTGTCAGGCAGGTCGATTTATTTGTTAGTGTTTACTCAGGTAGTTATCATTAATAATAATATATATTTATTTTTTAATAATAATAATAATAATAATAATAATAATAAGAGATTTTGGTTTTTGAGCGTTGATGGTCAGACTTAGGTGAAGGATGGTGATCTTGAGTTTCGGTCGAGAAATAAGATCAGATAGTTTTAGGGTGACGTTTCGATGTATTTGTACATCATCTTCAAGGCTTAGGTAACACGTGCAGTTGTTCCCAGTGATGACTGTATGAACGGCTGCTCTACTGTCATTACTTAATTAATATCGCTGGGTTGTGAAACATTGATGTTGCATTATAATTTGAAGAAATAACATGGGCAGACAGTGGATGCGCAAAGATAAGGAGGATGTTAATATCCTCTATTGACAGCAAAAACGCTGCAAATTATTTGCCTGTATATCATGCCCTTTCTTCTTAGATCAGTGTTTTCTGTGGTCAACACCTCCCCCCCCCCCCCCCCCCCCCAGGAAAGCCCTAAATGGAGCCAGCCCGGGAATTGAAGTTTCATACAAATGCGCGGGATTCAATAATTCAATCATCAATTGTAGTTATTCATGAAGCATATGGTAAATAATAAAACGTTGTTTAATAACTTACCTGTATAGATGCCCCTTCTACGTAGCTAGTATAATAAATCGTTGTGTAATAATTTACCGTTGTGTAATAATGTACCCAATAATACTTCAACGTTTGTTCAAGATGCGAAAGTGCCGTCAACAAAATCCAAAACAGCCACCATTTTTAAAAATGAAATAATATCACAGAACAACCAACTCGACATCATCCAGCCATCCGTGATTATAATCAGGTGCTCCCTAGCAATGATATCTGTGCCGGATTTATACCGTTTCATTCACGATCATGTTGACGAAGCTTTTTGGTGCACACGAACGGCTGGTCGTAGAATGCTCCGGGTGGTCTAAAAAAATTCTTTAGTTCAAGAACAATTTAAAAAACTTAAAAAACCATACCCTTCTATTGAAAGTTTTCGACCTACGGCGTTCTGAAAATTTCAACCCCTATTTTGAACCCCTCAGAGATGACTGACAGTGACGCAGAGCTTCGAGGACACTAAGGATAGTGCGGTGCGGCAATTTTGCTTCATTATTTTGAATAATGAACCTTTGGAATCGAGCATGAAAAAAACATATTTAACCCCCCCCCCTCCCCCCCTCAAAATATGATGGTTTCTGTTTCAAGGTATGTAAAATCCGAAAATGCAATAAACAAATTTCTGTCCGTCCGCCGTACACTACTTTTCTTAGTTACCAAGAGCCAAAATTGATGAAATTCGGGTTATAGGTTCCGTTCGGGGTCTAGTTGGTCCTCGAACCTCGATGTTACTGTCAGTCATCTCTAAGGGGTTAAAAATAGGGGTTGAAATTTTCAGAACGCCTATACTTTTTTTTTTAACGTGAATCTTTTTACGGTTTTATATAGTTCTTGAAATTAAGAGTTTTTTGAGACCACCCGGAGCATTGTACGTCCAGCCGTTCCTTCACAGTAAGGCCCCCAATTGTGCACCGATTGGCTTGGTCAACAGCAGGAAATTGTATACATTCAGCCCAAATATCTTCACTAGGGTGCACCTGATTATAATCACGGATGGCTGTATGAAGTCGAGTTGGTTGTTCTGTGATATTATTCCATTTGAAAAATGAAGGCTGTTTTGGATTTTGTTGGTGGTACTTTTGCAACTTGAACAAACGTTGAAGTATTATTGATGGGCAAATTAGTACACAACGGTAAATTATTACGCAACGGTAAATTATTACATAACAGTTCATTATATAGTATCTACGTAGAAGGGGCATCTATGCAGGTAAATTATGAAGCAACTGTTTATTATTTGCTTTATGCTTCATGAATAACTACAAATAATATTAATGACTGAATTAGGTATTGAATCCCGCGAATTTGTAGGAAACTTAAATTCCGGGGCAGGGTCCAGTACTCGATTTAGGGCTTTCCTGGGAAGGAGCACGAGGGTAGGTATGGACCACAGAAAATAGTGATTTACGCAGAAGGGGCATCTATGCAAGTATTTAATTAAATTTTCGGATTCTACGTACCCTCAAACGGAAACCATCAAATTTTGAGGAAGGGGGTTAAAATTTTGGGTTATTTTTCAATAATGAACCTTAGGAATCCAGCACAAAAAAACATTTCAACCCCCTCCTCCCTTAAAATTTGATGGTTTAGATATATTTCAAGGTATGCAGAATCCAAAAATTAAATGAAACATTTCTGAACGTCCGCCGTACGCCGCACTTTTCTTAGTTACCATGAGCCAAAATTAATGAAATTTGGTTCGTAGGTCCCGTTTGGGGTCTAGTTGGTCCTCGAAGCTTGGCGTTACTGTCAGTCATCTCTACGGGGTGAAAAATAGGGGTTGACATTTTCAGGGCGCCGTTAGTTCGAATTTTTCAATGTTTTTAAATTGGTCTCGAACTGAGAAATTTTTTGAGACCTCCCGGAGCGTTGTACGACCAGCGATTCACAGTAAGGCCCTGAAGTTGCACCGAAAAGCTTCGCCAACACGATCGTGAATCAAACGGTATAAATCCGGCCCAGATATCATCGCTAGGGAGCACCTGATTATAATCAAGGATGGCTGTATGAAGTCGAGTTGGTTGTTCTGTGATATTATTTCATTTGAAAAACGAAGGTTAATCGGAATTTTGGTACCTACTTTTGTACCTTGAACAAGGAACGTTATGCTTCATGAATACCTAACCATAAAGTATTTAATTATAGTATTCTTGAATCTGCCGCATATTAATAAATTATGAAACTGTAATTTAGGGTTTTCCTGGGGGGAGCTCGAGGGTATTGACCACAGAAAACAGTGATCTACGCAGAAGAGGCATCTGTACAGATAAATAATAAACCGTTGTGTAATCATTTGCAGCGTTGTTTTTTGTTTCTTTTTTCGCGTTCTCGATTCCTAATGTTAAGTAGTGAAAATAATAAACCAAAAGGCGGTGCATTTGGTAGGTAGGTACACATTTATTCGACCTTTCCGGCACTGAAATATATCACAACCGTTCAGTCGCGGCTTGGAATCAAGGGACAGCTGGTGACCTCATCACTTCAAGCAACATCCAACACACACTTACAAAACAAATACAATTGGAAAGCTGGCAAGGTAAATAATCGTTGGTGGATGTGTGTTAGATTATTTATTCGGCGATTTGCAACCTACGTTGAGAACCTACGTCAGAGTACTTTCAACCATCGAGACTCGTCTTTGAGAGATTGAGTAATCCGTGGTTTTTCTCTCTTAGAAAGGAAAATGAGTACGAGTCTGCTCTATAATTTTATCACACAACGCGACACGAGGGCATGAGAGGCCCACAGTTTGAAATTGTGTTTGGTACCTGTACTCGCCATGCTTAGCTCTGTTTCAAACCGTGCGTTCCATGTGCGGAGGACACATTACGCACACTTGCTCCATTTGGGCCCTAGCGAAACTTTGCAGCCAGATCGGAATATACCCAGGGGTGTTATGGTGAAAATTTGGTATAAAAGTAGGTATTTTTTGTGTTTTAGTGAAACGACCTTTTCAGGTATCGTTGTCCATATTTTTTAGGACGAGAAGACCGAATATGAAGTCGATTTTGACCAATGAGTGGAAAATTGAGGTTTTAACGAAGTTTCAGCCTTAAATTCACGTTAAATTTTGGTATATAATCGTCGCTCTTCCGCACACATTCTGGGTCCCCATTTGGGAACAAATTTGGGTCCTAGTTGTGCTCCGAAAATCGGCAGCCCGATCGGCATACACCCAGGGGTGTTATGGGAGATAAATGGGTGTAAAAATCGGTTTTTTGAGATTTTAGTGAACGTGAGCTTGTGAGGCATCGTTTTCCATCTTTTGTTAGGGCGAGAATACCGAATATTAAGTTGATTTTGACCAAAGAGTGAAGAATTGAAGTTTTAACGAAGGTTAAACTCCCGAAATTCATTTTTTATGAGTCAAAAACCAGGGAAATTGTCTGAAATCACCATACATTTGTATAATAACACTAGAAGTAGTATCAACAGGTGAATCAAGACAATTAAATGGTACTATCAATGATTAAAGATAATCTTTTTTTTTAAACCGAGCCTAATTCGTGTTTTGGGGGGGCCAAAAGTGGTGGAAACCATCAAAAATAGCCATTTCAACAATTATTGCTCATGAAAGAAACAATAAATAAACAGCCATCATTTCTGTAGGTGTGTCCAGTAGAATAATAAACCCATGTGACAAGGACTTTGCAGCGTTTTTCATGTTTTTTAGGGCGAGAATACCGAAATGAAGTCGATTTTGATCAGAGTGAAGAAATGAGGTTGTAACGAAGAAAAGAAAGAAACAGGAGAGTACCTAATCCGTGTTTAGGGGGCCGAAATTGGAGGAAACCATCAGAAATAGCTATTTCAATTATTTCACACGAAAGAAACAATAAATGAACAGCCAAAATTTCTGCAGGTATGTCCAGAAGAATAATAACCCATGTGACAGCGTACAGCGTGCATGTGTGTGCAGCGTTTTATCACACAACGCGACACGTGGGCATGAGAGGCCCACAGTAAGTTTGAATTTCTATTTGGTACCTGTACTCCTTAGTTACTTCATGCTTAGTTCTGTTTCAAAACAGATGTGCGAGTGCGTTCCATGTGCGGAGGCCTTAAGCATTTCATCAATGCCAACTTAGTCACTTACTAGTAATAATTTCCCTCCAATATTATCTAGTATTATCGTTTTGTTACACTGTTCGGCCGGTGTCGCCGGACCTCAGAGGTCCACGTGTCACAAGGCACCTAACAATAAATTTGCCCAAAATCCTGTCACAGTTCATAACTGTAACTGAACTGTAAAAAAGCTGCAACTGTTGTTCAACCGCTGTAGCGAGATGGAATTCAACGAGCACGTGGCCCCAAACAGGAGCAGTGTTGAGGAGCACACCCGCCACAATAACCCTCAGAGAGCCCACACGACAAGGAAATCAACGGCTGTCGATAACCCGTGTACTGCACAAAAACATCCAAGTGATAATCTCCACATTGCAACTGAATCGACAAGTCGGGATCAACTGAACTACAATTAATTTATTATACTCAGTGGCCACCGTTCGCAGAATCTTCGGCTTCCAGGCCAAGTGTGAGTCGTTCCAAAATTTTTCCTTACTCATTAAATGTAACGGATACTGTGAGTGAAATCCCCTGCCCCCCCCCCCCCCCTAATCCTAATATTGTGTTATATAAATGAATAATGAAGCGCAGCTCGAAACCCAGAGATTTCGGGTGCTGGCCACGTTCAGAACCACATAACAAATGAGCAGTTTCGAGTCCTGCGAGAAAACTTGGAATTGCTCTCAATGAACCAAAGAGCTCCCTGTCAGGCAATAACCACCGATCACCGGTATACAGCGACCGCGGAACAACGACGATCTCGATGTTTTTCCAACGGGAAAGAAAACCAACTATTCGTAGCAGACGTGTTGGGTAACCTGTGCCTGTCCCACAGTTACGGGAGACGGATTTTCATTTCGGCTTCCGCGAGTTGAGGAAAATAATTAAGGAGGACATCTCAAGAGTGAGGATCGAATTTTCAAAACAGTAGGGGATTCAACAGAAATAAGAACGTAGGTACAATAACAACCAATATGGAACCCATAGAACTGAGGAAATCGAGATTTTTTGCAAAAAAATAAACAAAAGATTTGACCGTTGCAGATTTTATTAAATTTTTGGAGAAAATAATAAATTTAAGTAGATTTTTAGATTTAGATTTCTTTATTTCTTTGTAGAGGCCTAAATAAGGCAGTACAAACGTCAACTTGTTGCTGAATTATAAAACTACTATATACTAAATAAATATAAACAAAAAAAAACGCTGATTTGTTCTGGGTATTGCTTAGCCCAGGTGTTCTCAACTTCTTGGTACCCATGCCCCCCTTGCAGTACATGGAATACCCTCCCGGTCCTTTAGATAGAATTTGAATAGTCAGGGATGGGTACAAGAACGAGTAAAACATCACTTTCTTCGTAATTGAATTCTTCATTCAATCTTCTTCATTCAATAATACCAAATTTAATCCAATAAATAATTTATTTGACATAGAGTTTAAAAACTTCTGCCAATTCGAGTAGGCAGTACAGCTTCCTCACTTCAATCACATGAACGTATAGAATAGCTGGGTAGGCTCGTTTTGATATGGGACGATCTGCGATCAAACCCGCGTATACCCTCACAATTTCAGCTCCCTACGACTATGACTATTTTTCGCGTAGTTAACAGCGTTACAAGGAAACAGGGGCGCTGCGTCCATAAGGCCACTTGGGCCACTGCTCCGGCATCCAGAAACACAAAAAACACCAAAAAAATGCCAACCATTTGTTCAGCTGGCATTCGAATTTCCCTCCGTATACTGTACCCTAGCATTTTTCACGAAGTTCAAAAGCGATTCGACATAGTTCTCTCTCTCTGTCCCAACCTATGTCTGACATGGCTGCGGCCAAGACAAGTAACTGTGAAGAAGAAGAAGAAGAAGAGTTCTCTGGCTATGGATATTCGAGCATTTTATCGGAATATAGCTACAGTAATCGATGTCTTGCAATCGAAATCGAAACCTACGTTTTTGAAACTAATAAGTAGGTCCCGGGACCGGGTGTAGCCATGGTAACGGAGAAAAGTGGCCCGTCCGCGCAAGCTCAGTTGAGTAAAAATTTGGTTAGTCACGCCCCTTTTCGGCCCGTGGCCAACATTTCCATCCAAAAATCGTTTGTGTTCACAATCGATTGGATTGTTTCAATTCATCTTGTCATCTCGATACGAGATGCTTGTCCTTCAATCTGTCCTCCCCTACAAATTCTTATCACTTTCGCCGTTCTGTTCCTATGTTGAGTTTTCAATTTTCTGCTTACGTTTCGAATTTTGTATGTTCCCATTCGAGTTCCCAGGACAGATTTGGATTTGCGATAATTAAGTGCGTTGTGTCCTGTCTGTGGTCTTGTGAATTGATCGACGTCAACATACACAGATAAGTACCTAGCTTCTAGTCTGATTCTCCATCGAAGTAGGTACTGGCCGGCGGGTCATTACTTCGTTGTATTTTAGTCTAGTTCGTTGTTTTTAGTTGTTGTTTAGTTCATTTGTTTCTGTATTTTTGTACCACATGAATTTGGTGGCTAACTTACAGTCGAAATTTTCGACGTTTTCCTACGAGGATAGAGTGATGATTAAGTTTAGGAAGAGATAGGCCTTTGCTGAGTATTAGTCAGTATGAAGCTATAGAACTTTTAGCTTCTGGTAATCCCGGGTACTGGTCAGAACTATTGTGAACACAGTGCTTACATTCTGACTTGCTAAGAGCTGCGGTTGATTAAAATCCACCCATTCCTCATAAGAAGACTCCACTGTTGGAAAACATTTACATGTATTTTTTAGAAAAAGCTGTTAATTTGTGTTCCGGTTTGGTGGCCCACCATTTTCAGAGCCCACGCACCGCTACTGCAAGGAAATGGTCAACATTTCTTGTTCGCGCATGCGCAGACGAAAGTAACAGTACAATTCTAATGAAATTCATATGGAACTATCGAAGTATTATTCCTTATCGACCCTCCAAACCTGAACTCATTTCAACGATATGTAAGGTTGTTATGGACGTTTCAAGTATTTCACGTTTGCGCATGCTCAGACGAAACGATTTCCATGATTTTAGAATGGACCATCTGCAATCCAACCCACGTGTACCCTCAAAATTGCAGCTCTGTACGACTATTTTTCGCGTAGTTAGAAGCGTTAAAAGGAAATGGTCAACATTTCTTGTTCGCACATGCGCAGATGGAAGTTACACTACGATTCCAATGAAATTCATTTTGAACGATCAAAGTATTATTCCTGATCGACCCTCTTGAACTCATTTCAACGATATTTAGGGCAGTTATGGGCGTTCCAAATATTTCACGTTTGCGCATGCCCAGGCGAAAGTTACGGTACTGTTTCAATGATTTTGGTACGGAACGATCTGTGACCCAACCCGCACCTAACCTTCAAATTTCAGCCCATCTCAACCATTATTTCGGCTAGTCGTGGGCACAGACAGACAGACAGACACGGAACCAAAAATGTTCCCTGATGTCTGAAACGCAAAATGGTTGTGGAAATTTTTATTTTAGAGGGCATACATTTTTTTACTCAATTAATAATTCAAGGCTTCCCTACCTTCGATAGTGAGAAAGCAATAAATTAATAACATCAAAATAATAAAACATTGATCTTACACTATAAATAAGTAAATATTACGAAATAGGAGCCGGCCAAGCGATCTTGGAAAAACTGTGCATATTGTAAAGTTCATGCTCGATCAGTTGCGCATCTTGATAGCTTTCTTGAAGGGCTTCAAAGGTAACGTCGTATGTGAAGGGGAAGATGGTTGAATAGCCTGCATACAACTTGCAAAGGGCTCCCCGTCAATGACGTGGTTAGCCTGACAGAAGATGGACACAAATCGAGCTTCTTTCTCCTGTCGTTGCCATGTCGATCAGATCCTTTTGAGATAGCAGGTAGGTGTTCTCTCGTGTAAACCAGGCTTGCCGAATACACCGAATATCCAATCCCAGATCAGCAGTTTGGATTCAGGTGGAAACTTTCGTGTCCACAGCAGTTGCAACGCCTCACCAACTACACCAAGAACTCATTCAATAAGAAAGAGTTCTGCCGTGCGGCATTTTTTGATGCCAAACAGGCAGTTGACCGGCTATAATGGTACACCGGCCTCCTTTCCAAACTCAGGCCACTGATACCGAATAACCTGTTATTGTTGATGTCCAGCTATTTGTCGGGACGCAGCTTCCAAGTCAATATCCAAAACGAGCTGTCTCCTGTCAAACAAATACCTACGTGCTGGAGTGCCCCAGGGAAGCGTTATGGGACCGTATTTGTACATTTGTTTCTGTCGCGATCTTCCCTTGCCAGTCATTTGTCTCCATGTTTGCAGACGACCTGGTCTTTGCCACATCCGACTCGAGCTTCGTACCTGCCACATCCAAACTGCAACATGCTGTGGACTGTCTCAGGGATTGGTGCTCCAAGTGGCGACTCAAAATCAAAGCCGCAAAATCTACTGACGTTATGTTCACGTACAGACGTAAATCTGACGATACGCCTATTAGATTTTCTGCTGAAGTGATACCAAAAACTGCAACCTACAAGTACTTGGGAGTCATAATTGATCAACGTTTAACATTCTGTGACCGCATAACTGAGTTGATCAAACGACTGCCGAATCGCACGAAGATGCTGACACCTCTCCTTCACAGCCATTACTTTTCAATCGACAACCGTATACTGGTATACAAAACCATGATCAGGTATATGTGGGCATACGCTGAGCCGATATGGGGAACTTGTTCTGCCTCACAATTCCACCGTCTCGAGCAGCAACAGAATAAGACTCTTCAAAGGAACATTGCGCGTGACCCTCCTTTCGTCAGGAACGCTACAGTATACCACGATTTTGGGCTGGAGACCCCCCCCCAGTGAGTTCAGACAAAAGATCATGGAAACGTTCATCAACACATCCAGCAAGCAGCAAGACAAACCCACTAGTTCTACAAGGTATTGAACAGTACGAAGTGGCTCGACTAAAACTTCGCGCCATCTGTCGTCATTTTTGCCAGCAATGTTTGAGTGATTTATTATTTATTCTGTTGTTAATTTTTATTTTTGAAGCATTTTCTACGGGCTATTGATCTTCTAATATTCTAGAAGCAATATAATAAATTTAAGTTTACAACTATTACGTCTGTTCACAACTACATTAAGGAATATTACTTGTAATGGTTTTATACAATAAATACATTTTTTAAATAAATAAATTTAATAAAGGCATGCGAGAATGTAGAGACTCAGAAGCGTTAGAAATCCTCGGGTACGGAATGTGCCTTTGCAGCTTTGGTTGAAATGCATCCTGCAAACAGTGCGGATTGCCTTTTTTTGCACACGAAAAATGCTGCTTGCGCGAGATGAGTTACCCCAAAGGAAAATGCAATAAGCTGCTCTACTTTGGAAACAGGCAAAGTAAACTGTGCGAAGCACATCCTCAGACACAGAAAGCCCAAGGCGCCGTAACATGAAATTTACAGAGGCCAACCTGGAAGATAACTGTTCCACGTGTTTAAGGGTAAATATCACGGATTTTAGTAAGAAATATTTTCCACCGTCGAGAGCAATCCAATATTACGTTTGTCTCTAGAATGGTTCAACAGATTTTCAATCTGTAAAATGTTCTGTAATTGTTATAAGCAACCTCAAGTGGCGACATTCAGTTTTGAATTTTAAAATTTTTTTTCATGGAGTTCCCAAAATTATTTTACTCAATTTTAGTTTTCTCTAAAAAAAAAAGCAACTAGTGCTTTTGTAGCAAAAAGATCGAAGAATCCAAATCCGTTTTCTGATTCAAAATCGGATCATTAGATCGAACGGCATTTGGGCCAGGAAAGCCTGTTCTCTATTTCCAATCCCAGGTAGTTCAAATGCTGCTCCAAACGGCCAGTGAGGTTAAAACCAAGCGACTGTATTTTTTAATTATTATTTAATATTATTGTATCTCCATAATATTAATCTATAACAATTTTACTGTTGTCTCCATAATATTAAACTGTAATAATATTATTGTTGTCTCCATAATAAAGATTTGACCATATCACATTTTAATGAATTTTCGGAGATAATAATATTATTTTTGTCTCCAGTTCAACTATCCCAATTGAGGCCAACTCTTAGTTCGCAACCTCTATCTATTTGAACATCTATCTTTTTAAAACGATCAGAATTAAATCGACAGATGAAAAATATGCGATTCCATTTTGGGGTAGGGAAACTGCGACGGCGCTTATCTAGAATACCCTAACGGATTTTAGGGAAATTAGAAAAAGATATATAGAAAAAACAGTCATAGAAAAATAGACATTAGAAAACTAGACATCTGTTGATTGTACACTATGATTCAATAAATTAGCGTTGGAATAATTAGGCGCAGGATTGAGAATGAAATTCACAGTTGCGGGGCCAATAACGGGCCAGCCCCAGCCCCCCTCTACCTACAAAATTCAGGTCATTAAGTTAACTTTGAAACGCCTAACTTAGCAACATTCTGCATAAGCACTGAATTATTGACGGCTGTATAGGACTGGAGATAATAATATATACTTATGGGCGATGAAAGACCAAAGAGCGCAGATGGAAATAAATATATATATATTGCTCCAATCTTTCTGCCTTCTTTTATAAGAAACATGCTGAACCTGCTCTGATGAGAGTGATGTTCTTTTCTCTCGCGGTCACTGCTCCTTTATCGGTTACCACCTTGGGCTGGTAATTGTCCTGCAATTATACTGCAACCTGTCAAAAATCCCTAATGCGCATCACGACGAGGAGCAGGTTTCTGGCACACTCGGACCCGTTGTTACTGGAATTAAAAATCCTCAAATTTGATGAACTGGTGGAGTTGCACAGTCTAAAGCACGTACTGAGAGAGGAGCGACTCAATTATCCGTCTCACAAATTATTCACCAGGTCCCGGAATCTCGTTGATAATATTATGCCAGTCCTTTTACTCCGAACTTCAGCTGCCCAAAACACATATGATTTCACAAGTATCAGGGTGTTAAATTAGCTCCCTGTGAGCGTGAAAAACAAACTGTAGGACAATCCTGATAAATTAAAAAATATCCTCAAGGATCATTTTATCCAGAAATATGTAGGTTTATGAACTTGTAAGAATATTTTTGTACCTATTGTTTTCTCTCTCATTTTTTCTCAAGTTTTCTCACCTTTTCTCAAATTTTCCCAAGTTTTCTCAATATTTTTGTATTGTTTTCTCCCAAGTATTGTTTGTATTGTTTGCATTATTTGTATTGTTTTCTCTCAAGTATTTTTGTAGGTTTCTCGAGTTTTCTCAAGTTTTTCTCAAGTTTTCTCAAGTATTTTGGTATTGTTTTCTCTCGCATGCAGATCTTATAACTTGTTTTATTAATTTATAATTTACAGTGGGCAGCCGAGCTCTAGCGGCTTCTTTCCCCTAGCACGGGCCTAGCCCATTAGAGGAACGAATTTTCGGAAAAGTTTTATAGGTATTGTAAGTATTGCTTGTACTGTAAGTATGGTATGTATTGTTTGTACTGTATGTATTGTTTTTATTGTAAAGTATTTTATGTACCTATTCTATGTAATGTAAAGTATTGTATTGTAATATACTGTATGTATTGTAAAGTATTGTATTGTATTGTATGTATTGTAAAGTATTGTATTGTATTGTATTGTATTGTATGTATCGTATCGTATTGTATTGTATTGTATTGTAACGTTTGTATGGTACAGTATTGGTTGTATTGTACAGTATTGTTTGTATTGTAAAGTACAGTTAGTATTGTATTATAGTATGGTATTGTACTGTAGTATTGTAGTATTTTATTGTAGTATTGTAGTATTTTAATGTAGTGTAGTGTATTGTATTGTATTGTATGGTAGTATTGTATTGTATATTATTTTACCGTATAGTATTGCATAGTATTGCATTGTATTGTAGTATTGTATTGTATAGTATTGTATTGTACTATGGTATTGTATTATTGTATAGTAGTATTGCATTGTATTGTATTGTACTATTGCATTGTATTGTAGTATTGTATAGTAGTAGTGTATAGTATTGTAGTATTGTATTGAAAGTATAGTTTGTATTGCATTATAGTTTGTATCATAAATTATTGTTTGTATTGTAAAGTATTTTTGTATTGTAATGTATTGTTTGTATTGTAATGTAATGTATTGTTTGTATAGTAAAGTATAGTTTGTATTGTATTGTATGGTTTGTATTGTTTTCTCTCAAGTATTTTTGTATTGTGTACACAAGAGGCATCTTCACAACCGGTAGTGAGTTGTAGTCAAAATTATCGTCACGGTATAACAGAAATGCGGTGACTGTAGATGCATACAGCTGACATTAGGAGACGGTAATGTTCAACGTGGGAGGATAAGAATGGAGCTGACTGAAACTGCGTCCTTGAGAGCCAATGATCGCGGAATGAACGACGTTGCTTCAGACTCCTTCTTATACCTCTGCCTCACCGTCTATTCATCTAGTGGTCCAGTTCTTTATGAAGAATCCGTCAACTGTATCTTACGGTTATAATACCACCTATACAACTCCATATTAGTCATGCGGTCTGGTGACAATAGGCACATTGTAGGCAGGTAAATATCTCATTTTGCTTATCCACTACAGAAGGTCGGGTAGCATTGTACTCATGCTGCATAGCAGCACCAACAAACGAAAAAAGATAATGAATAACTAATAAAATAAAATAATAAAATAAAATAGGTAATAAAATAAAATAATAAAATAAAATAATAAAATAATATAATATAAAATAATAAAATAACAAAATAATAAATAATAAATAAATAATAAAAACTTCCCCTCGCATATTGTTGTTTTCAGTTTCAAGGAACAAAATTTGGTACATCATTTATACGTAAATAATCAAACACACAGAAGACCAAACAGCCAAAAATCATGGCGTTGTTCAAATGGAGAGCTGAGTTGGTCTTGGTTGTCTGTGAATCTCAAATAAAATGAGAAAACCCAATCAAACTCAACCAATAAAACGTTAATTATAATCAATTAGAAACAGCGCGCTTTAAACAGGTTCGTGATAAGGGAAGATCGAAGTAGGTACCTACTTATCGACAATTATAATTTTCCATGCCTTTGGGTAATATATACTATTATGTATATACATATATATTATATAGATATAGATATATTATATAATAATCAATTTCGATAAAATTAGGCTGCTGCGGGTTGAGGATATGCACATCCAAGAGCAAGGTGCGAGCCACCGATCATGCTACTTTGGCGAGCAAAATGGATATCAATCCTTTTTGCCGCTGAGGAGGTTTCTTTGGCGGGTAAATAATTACAACAGCGTTGGGGGGGGATTTCGAATATTTGTTAGAAGGAATCTCGAGAGAGACCGACGCTGTCGGTAGCCATGGTGGTATCTGTGTAAATAGGTAACGGTACATAGTTTATTGTAAATACTGTCTTAAATGCGCTCGCTAACTAATACGAATATCCTAAACTACTTTTAAAGTGAGAGGCTAAAGAAAATCGGAGTTATTGAAAAATAGTCTATTTCCACTAATACACGAAAAAACGCGAAAAATGCACTGTTATACCGGTTTCGGAGATCATACCATCGTCCGTAACAAACAATAACAAGAAGGTATTACTGTTCTTCAATATTACAATATTTTACAATATTACAAACAATAAGTTATTGTTTGTTACTGACGATGGTTCGATCACCGAAACCGGTATAACAGTGCATTTTTCGCGTTTTTTCGTGTATTAGTGGAAATAGAGTATTTTTCAATAACTCAGTTTTTCTTTGAATAGGATTTCCACGATTTCTTCGCGAGTGATTCAGTTCGTAAGAGGCTAACCCTTTATCAGTTAGCTCACCTCTTTCACATGAGGAAGGTATTTCATAAGAAGTACCTACTAGCTATTCGGTAGGTACAGAACTGTGATCTAGACAGAAGCTATATCCACACCTACATGAAATATTATAATACCTGTATCAGTAATAATTATCAGAAATAAGCAATGAGTCATTCGGTAAAAAAGTTTATGGGAACATAAATATTTCGGTACCTATTAGGCCAATAATTCTTATCATAATGATAAGATTTATTACTGGCGTGTATAATGAAGGATGATAATCAACGTGACGATACTTTTTGACGTCATAAAATTATAACAGTGTTGAAACAGTTGTCAACTACTTTTCAGTTAACAAAACTAACAAAGTTTATTGTATTAGAAAAAGCCACAAGTGTGCAATCGAATCTAGAGTTAATTAATTTTTCCTCTCATATACAATTTACAATTTATCATGATTTCAGCAACAACTCATTGATTTAACACGAACTACTCCGCAGTTACCAATCAGTCACCTGGAAAGGCCGCATGACTTGAACTTCATTACCTACTTCAAATTTGTGGACAAAACCCCAAGGACAATATGGGGTTTGTTTAAAGCGAATTCTCGAAGAAAATGAAGGTATTGCGACGGATCCAAATTTTTCAGAACATGAATTTTTGAACTTGTAGGCAAATCCGTTTCAGAGCATCCTGAATGCATCATATATATTTATTTATTTATTTATGTGTCACTGCAGAAATATCAGATCAATCAAGGTCAGATTCTGACCGTGGGCACATGATAAAAATTCCATATTTCGCCAAAATGTTCTTACTGCCAAACAAAAGGATGAGTTTGAAGGTGAGCAATTTTCAGAAATTCTAAGAGGGTCAAATTTGAGTTTTTAGGGGTCAAAACTGCAAAAATCGCGAACAATTGAGATAAAACCACTGAAAGTGGCGCAGAAGGGTGAGTAATGACGGAAAATACTATCTCAGTTGTTTTTCATACAGAATATGTGTCAAATTTGGATTTTTTGGGATCAAAAATTGCCATTAAGGGATAAAATCTATATTAATTCACCTGACGTAGTGCGGGATGGTGATTCACGACGGAGGGACGATTTCTATTATGAAAATATTTTTAGAGTGCTTCAGATTTGACTTTATAAGGATCAGAAATCGGTAAAAATGACCAAAATCACGGAAAAATTACATAATTTTACGAAAAGTGTTATGTTTTCTCGCTATAATATCATCTTTCAGAAAATAGCTGGAATATTTCTTTGAAAATTCGCTCTTATAGCCATGCGGCATGACTGGAACTTTTGAATGATTCCCCCCCCCCCCCCCTTAACGAATTTTGAGAAAATTATTTACTGCAGTGGGTCCAACATTGCATGAAGGTAATCTGTAAATATGTGAATTATTGAAAGTTCTTTGCAAAAAATTCGTCTCCGTTGCGTTTTGACGGACATTTAATAAGAAACTTTGAAAAATCACAAGTAAATTTGAGAGCTTGATTTGGTCTCGTTTTTCGCATAATTTGATAACATTCCTCTCTACAAATATATATATATATATATATATATATATATATATATATATATATATATATATATATATATATATATATATATATATATATATATATATATATATATATATATATATATATATATATAATGATAGCCCATGATCTCCCTGTGTGTCTTTCTAATTCTAATTCTAAATTTCTTATCATAATGATAAGCTTTATTACTGGCGTCTATAATGAAGGATTGTCATCATCGTGACGATACTGTTTGTCGTCATAAAATTAGACGGAGGGACAATTTCTATGATAAAAATATTTTTAGAGTGTTTAAAATTTGACTTTATAAGGGTCAGAAATCGGTAAAAATGACCAAAATCACGAAAAAATGACACAATTTTTACGAAAAGTGTTATGGTTTCTCAATATAATATCATCTTTCACACAATAGCACGAATATTTCTTTGAAAACTTGCTCTTATAGCCATGCTGCATGACTGAAATTTTTAAATGATACTATACTAACGATACTACATACTAATGAATGTTGAAGAAATTATTTACTGCAGTGGGTCCAAAACTGCATGTAGGTATCCTGTAAATATGTGAATTATTGAAAGTTCTTTGCAAAAAATTCGTCGTCCGTTGCGTTTTTGCGGACATTTATAAGAAACTTTGAAAAATCACAAGTAAATTTGAGAGCTTGAGTTGGTCTCGTTCTTCACATAATTTGATAACGTTCCTCTCATACAAATATATATATTTATAGAAAATTATAGTTCTCCCTGTGTGTCGGTGGATCGGGATCTCGAGCTAGGGGGCACCACAAAGGCCCAAATGCAGCCAGAGTGCGAAAGAGCGATTTTTTTTAGCCTGACAAAACCAAGGTATCGACGAAACGGCGGAAAGCCATTGCACATTGGGATTCTACAGATTTTGAAACGTAACGCAACGAAGTTTGAACCAGGAGTGAAACAATTTTTCCCGAAGCGATTTTAAAGGTCAGTGGTCGGATTATATTATAACCTTTAAAAACGCTTCGGGAAACATTTTAAAGGACATTGTTTAAAATTTTAAAATTAAAAGGTAGTTTTAAAATTAAAGGTACCATTTAAAGGTTAAGGAAAAAACGAGATTTTAAAGGTAATACACCTTTAAAATCGCTTCGGGAAAAACGAAGCATACTCGAGACCACAATAGAATATTTCAATAGCAACAAATTTTTATTTTTGAACATTTTTAATCATTGCCCAAAATCAGAATGAATTCAGTAAAATCAACAAAAACAGTAGGTGGCAGTAGGATTACACGTAACTGGTAAAACTATACAATAGGCAATCCGCAACGAATTTACGGTTGAACCTAGGGGAAATGTTCGGTGGTAGATACTTTCGTGATATACTTCGAAAATTCGCTTATCGTTGGTGATGATGCATGATTGATATTTTGGTTTATTATTCTGTGAATAATACACCTATGTATTCGCTCAGCAAAAAATTTTTATAACCCCCCCTCAAAATTTTTTCTTTTCCGTTTCAAGGTGCCTAGATTCCAAAAACGCTGCAAAGTCCTTGTCACATGGGTTCATTATTCTATTGGAGTTCTAGAGATTTTTGTTGGCTGTTAAATGTATTGTTTCTTTCATGTGGAATGATTGAAATAGCTATTTCTGATGATTTCCACCAATTTTGGCCCCCAAAACATGAAATAGGTACTTTTTTTTTTTTAAGATCATCTTTGATCATTGGTAGTGGCATTTAATGGTCTTGATTCACCTGTTTACACTTTTTCCAATGTTATTGTACACATTGATGGTGATTTCAGACAGTTTTCCAGGTTTTTGACTCATAAAAAACCAATTTTGGGAGCTGAACCTTTGGTAAAACCTCAATTTCCGCGTCTTTGGTCAAAATCGACTTCATATTCGGTCTTCTCGTCCTCAAAAACATGGAAAAAGATACCTCAAAAGCTCATGTTACTAACATGTTGTTAAAACGCAAAAAGTACCTATTTTTATACACATTTTCACTCATAACACCCCTGGGTATATTCCGATCGGGCTGAAAAGTTTCGGGACATAACTAGGGCCCAAATGGAGTATGTGTGCGAAAGAACGACTTTTTTAGACCGAAAATGAAGCCTGTACACGTGATACGGCGTACGGCGGACGGACATTGCATTTTTGGAATCTACGCACCTTGAAACGGAAAAGAAAAAATTTTGAGGGGGTGTTATAAAAATTTTTTGCTGAGCGAATACATAGGTGTATTATTCACAGAATAATAAACCAAAATGCAATGCCCGTCCGCCGTATCACGTGTGCAGGCTTCATTTTCGGTCTAAAAAAGTCGTTCTTTCGCACACATGCTCCATTTGGGCCCTAGTTGTGTCCCGAAACTGTTCAGCCCGATCGGAATATACCCAGGGGTGTTATGAGTAAAAATGTGTGTAAAAATAGGTACTTTTTGTGTTTTAGTAACATGTTAGTAAAATGAGCTTTTGATGTATCGTTTTCCATGTTTTTGGGGACGAGAAAACCGAATATGAAGTCTATACTGACCAAGGAGTGGAGAATTGAGATTGTACCTGATGTTCAGCTCCCAAAATTGATTTATTATGAGTCAAAAACTTGCGAAATCGCCTGAAATCACCATCAATTTGTATAATAACACTAGAAAAAGTGTCAACACGTGGATCAAGACGATTAAATGGTACTACCAATTATCAAGGATAATTTGAAAAAAAAAACAAAAACAGGGAGCGTACCTAATTTGTGTTTTGGGGGCCAAAATTGGTGGAAACCACCAGAAATAGCTATTTCGATTATTACGCATGAAAGAAACAATAAATGAACAGCCAGCATTTCTGTAGGTATGTCCAGTAGAATAATAAACCCATGTGACAAGGACTTTGCAGCGTTTTTTTTGGTTTTTTTGGTTTATTATTCTGTGAATAATACACCTATGTATTCGCTCAGCAAAAAAATTTTATAACAGCCCCTCAAAATTTTCTCTTTTACGTTTCAAGGTGCGTAAATTCAGAATGCAACAATGTCCGTCCGCAGTATCACGAGTACCGGCTTCATTTTCGGTCTAAACAATTCGTTCTTTCGCACACATGCTCCATTTGGGCCCTAGTTGTGTCCCGAAACTTCGCAACCCGATCAGAATATACCCAGGGATGTTATGAGTGAAAATAGGTATAAAAATAGGTACTTTTTGTGTTTTAGTAACATGTAGGTAACATGAGCTTTTGAGGTCTCATTGTCCATGTTTTTTGGGACGAGAAGACCGAATATGAAGTCGATTTTGACCGAAGAGTGGAAAACTGAGGTTCTTACGAAGTTTCAGCCTTAAATTTACATTAAATTTTGGTCTAAAATCGTCGTTCTTCCGCACACAGCTTGGGTCCCCGTTCGGGAACACATTTGGGTCCTAGTTGTGCTCCGAACATCAGCAGCCCGATCGGCATACACCCAGTACGGGAGAAAAATTGGTGCAAAAATTGGGGTTTTCGAGGGATTTTTGAGGTTTTAGTGAACATGAGCTTGTGAGGTATTGTTTTCCATGCTTTTTAGTGCGAGAAGACCGAATATTAAGTTGATTTTTACCGAAGAGTGCAGAATTTAGGTTGTAACGAAGGTTAAGCTCCCTAAATTCATTTTTTATGAGTCCAAAACATGGGAAATTGCCTGAAATCACCATACATTTGTGTACTAACACTAGGAGTAGTATCAACAGGTGAATCAATACAATTTAAATGGTACTATCAATGATCAAAAATAATCTGTTAAAAAAACCGAGCCTAATTCGTGTTTTGGGGGGCCAAAATTGCTGGAAACCATCAGAAATAGCTATTTCAATTATTGCACGTGAAAGAAACAATAAACGATCAGCAAAAAGTTCTGTAGGTATGTCCAGTAGAAAAATAACCCATGTGACAAGGACTTCGCAGCGTTTTTGTTATTTTTTTGTATTCCTTCATAGAATACATAAGCATAGAACAGGATTCTTAGTTGAACACTATCTTCTGTAATTCTACTAACTATAAAGTGGGACTTGGAGAGAATTTATTTAAAATTAAAATAAATTTAAAAAAAACAAAAATAATCGCTAGGTACTACCTACCTACATTATGTGTGCTTCATGGGTTTTATTGCTGCAGCATAAGGATTATGATTATATTAGGTAGTACATATGTTCGTATTAGGTAGGCACCTACCTTTTACATATGATTTCTGGTGGTTCATTTTTTATGAGTCAAAATTCAGTTTTTATGAGTCAAAAACCTGAGAAATTGTCTGAAATCACCATCTATTTGTATCATAACACTGGAAGTAGTATCAACAGGTGAATCAAGACGACTGAACGGCACTATCAATGATCAAAGTTAATTTGTAAATTTTAAAAAAACCTAATTCGTGTTTGTGGGGGCCAAAATTGGCGGAAACCATCAAAAATAGCCATTTCAATTATTGCACATGAAAAAAACAGTAAGTGAACTGCCATCATTTCTGTAGGTATGTTCAATAGAATAATAAACCCATGTGACGAGGACTTCGCAGCGTTTTTCAATTTGACAAATGTTATGCTTCGCAAATACTCGATATATAGGGCTTTCCTGGGGGGAGCTCGAGGCTGACCACAGAAAACAGTGATCTCAGAATACTGATCAGAATACCTGTACAGGTAACTAATAAACCGTTGTGTAACAATTCGCAGCTTTTTGTTATTAATTTGTATTCCTTCATAGAATAGATAAACATAGAACAGGATTCTTAGTTGACTAGGTAAACACTATTTTCTGTAATACTACTTCCTATAAAGAGGGACTTGGAAGGAATTTATTTAAAATTAAAATAAATATTAAAAAATTGTATAATCGCTAGGTACATTATGTGTGTGCTTCATGGGTTTTATTGCTGCAGCATAAGGATTATGGTTATATTAGGTAGTACATATGTTCGTATTAGGTAGGTACCTACTTACCTTTTACATGTGATTTCTGGTCGTCGGCTTCCTGTTTCATCTCACTGATTTCCTGCTGAGCGACCATTTCGACAGCCGAGCTGAGAGGAAAAATTCCAAACTGTTTCGCGTGCCGATGAAAAAAAAGGTAAATAAATATAAATAAAACCGTTTCGTCGTCCCACTGAAACCCCGAGCGCACTTGACTGAGGACTGAAGGAGCCGACACCTGCCGCTCTGTTTCTGTAGAAGTCCACCCCGCGTTTCCACCCGGCGCCATTCGGTGAGGGGAAGTGTGGTGGTGAGGGGAAGTTTGGTGGTGAGGGGAAGTGTGGCGAGGAGGGGAAGTGTGGCGAGGAGGGTCGTGATCGTGAGTGATGATGAGGTGGGTCAGGTATCACGAGCCTGCGAGGAGCGGGTTTGTGGAAGAGGGTTTGATAGCGCCAGGGCGAAAAACGCTGCCAAGTCCTCGTCACATGGGTTTATTATTCTACTGGACATACCTACAGAAATGTTGCCTTTTCATTTATTGTTTCTTTCATGTGCAATAACTGAAATAGCTATGTCTGATGGTTTCCAACAATTTTGACCCACAAAAATAGGTACGAATTAGGTTTTTTTTAAATTTACAAATTAACTTTGATCATTGATAGTGTCGTTCAATCGTCTTGATTCACCTGTTGATAATACTTTTAGTGTTATTATACAAATAGATGGTGATTTCAGACAATTTCTCAGGTTTTTGACTCATAGAAAATGAACCACCAGAAATCACATGTAAAAGGTAGGTACCTACCTAATACGAACATATTATGTACTACCTAATATAATCATAATCCTTATGCTGGAGCAATAAAACCCATAAAGCACACATAATGTAGGTAGGTAGTACCTAGCGATTATTTTTATTTTTTTAAATTTATTTTAATTCTAAATAAATTCTCTCCAAGTCCCACTTTATAGTTAGTAGAATTCAGAAAATAGTGTTCAACTAAGAATCCTGTTCTATGTTTATCTGTTCTATGAAGGAATACAAAGGAAAAACAAAAACCACAGTCATGCAGCATGGCTATAAGAGCGAATTTTCGAAGTTTTCGGCATCTTCCTCCTCCGCCTAAAATTTTCTGAAAATTAATTTTTGGCCAGTTTTCCCAACTTGATACAAAATTAAAACAGGAGTAGTTTTACGCAAAGTAAAATTTGGGGTGGAAGGAGGGGGAGGGGGAAATCAAAAATGTTTTGAATACCAGAAGAGTAGGTATTGGGTACGTAACAAATTTTTTGTTCCATTTTTTGCCGAGTAACACCTCGGTTTGTAGATTTTCCAACGCTGAACACGATGGTGAAGTCAGAATTGCGATATCCCATTCCGTTATCAGATTAGAGCAGACGAACCAGGAAGAACATCTCAAGAAATAACCACGTTCCTTCATCTTCAAAGTGCTCCAGTTTGAGAATGGAATGAGATATCGCAATTCTGATTTCACCATCGTGTTCAGCGTACAAAAACCTTTAAAATGAGGTGTCACTTGTCAGACATTTTCATTTTGGGAATTTATGGGTAATTTCCCCCCCCCCCCTAAAACTCCCCAAAACTCCCCCTTAGGGTGACCCGATTCTGCCCATCTTCGAACTTAGCCTGTCGATTGCCAAGACAGATTTTTCGTGCAAATTTGAACTTTTTATCTCAATTCTTTCGAGGGTTATCGTCTGGAATGACACACACACACACACACACACACACACACACACACACACACACACACACACACACACACACACACACACACACACACACATATATATATATATATATATATATATATATATATATATATATACATATAATTTTTGGTGTCTTTCGGCAGGGAATTCAGGATAGTCTGAAACGATTTTGGTATAAAAATCTTTCGGAAATTCGAGTTTTAAAAATTTTGGACCGAGAACAATAGCTTCCTTTTCTTCGAAAATTCGCTAAAAACGCTACGAAGTCCTTATCACGTGGGTTTATTATTCTATTGGACATACCTACAGAAATGTTGGCTGTTCGTTTATTGTTTCCTTCATGTACAATAATTGAAATGGCTATTTTTGATTGTTTCGACCAATTTTGGTCCCCAAAAACACGAATTAGGCTCCTGTTTTCGACAAATCATCTTTGATCATTTATATTGCCATCTAACTGTCTTGATTCACCTCTTGATACTACTTCTAGTGTTATTATACAAATTTATGGTGATCAAAGACAACTACCGAGGTTTTTGACTCACAAAAAAATGAATTTTGGGAGCCGAACCTTCGTTACAACCTCAAATCTTCATCTTTGGTCAAAATGAACTTCATATTCGGTATTCTCGCCCTAAAAAACATGTAAAACGATACATCAGAAGCTTGTGTTCACTAAAACCTCAAAAATCTCACGAAAACCCCTGTTTTTACACCCATTTGTCTCCCATAACAACCCTGGGTGTGTTCCGATCGGGCTGCCGAGCTTCGGAGCACAACTAGGACCCAAATGTGTTCCCAAATGGGGACGCAAATGTTGTGCGGAAGAACAACGATTTTAGACCAAAATTTAACGTAAATTTAAGTGTGAAACTTCTTTAGAACCTCAATTTTCCATTCTTCGGTCCTTCATATTCGGTCTCCTCGTTTTAAAAAACATGGAAAACGATACCTCACAAGCTCATTGTCCTAAAACCCCCAAAGACCCTATTTTTTCACCCATTTTTCACCCATACACCTTTGGGTATAACCCGTTTGGGCTGCAATGTTTCGGGACACAACTAGGGCTCAAATGGAGCATGTGTGCGAAAGAACGATTTTTTTTTAGATTGAAAAGGAAGTAGATATGGATGATAGGCTGACGGCGGACGGACATTGCATTTTCTGAATCTACGCACCGTGAAACGTAAAAGAAAAAATTTTGAGGGGGTGTTATAAAAATTGTTTGCTGAGCGAGTGATCACAGAGTAATAAACCAAAACGCTGCAAATTATTACACAACGGGACCATTTAAAAGCTACACCCCAACCACCCACCGAATTTGAGCCAAATGTGGCCATTTACTGATTACCACGGGTGTCGCGCTTGCGTTTGCGCAGTGTCCGTATCTAACACCGAATAAAATTTGTTCAATATACTGATGTACTGTCTATCAACAAAATCCATAATTAGCATTCCATTCTTCAAATGAAATAATATCACAGAACAACCAACTCGGCTTCATACAGCCATCCGTGATTGTAATCAGTAGGGCTCGGGTCGATAGGACCGATAAAACCTCTGAATAAGCGCGTTAAACCCATTAAATAAGATCGTATAAAGGATCGAAAAATGGCTAAATAAGACTGTCATATAGGATCAATAAATTGATAAATAAGCTCAGTCATGAGCTCAAAAAGCATAGCGCTCGATAGAAAACTTTAAAAAAAGGGAAAGAAAGTGAAGGGGTTTAAAAATCATTCTTTTATTTTAAATTTATATACTATGTAGGCACCTACTGTACATGTGAATTTGGAGATACTTGCTACGTGCAACAAATAAAAATATGAGTGGTAGGTACATGTGAGCGAAAACGCGCTTTTTACAACTGGGAATTGTACTGAATCACCAGCATCCTTTCAATGTTTTCAGTCATCAGAGATTTTCTTAATTCAGTTACCAACAACTTCAAGGCGGAAAATGATCTCTCGACGTCAGCTGAAACGAGAGGCAAATACCTTAGTGAAGCTGCTTCTGCTGGGGTGAAATTGAGACATTTGCACGGTTCTCCTCTGAGCATTTTGGCCAACTTTCCAGCCAGGATTCCGTTCAAGGAACGAATAAACCAAAATGCAAAAAATTCGGATTCCCAAAATCTACGAGCTATTGGTTTATTATTCTGTGAATAATACACCTATGTATTCGCTCAGCAAAAAATTCTTATAACACCCCCTCAAAATTTTTTCTTTTACGTTTCAAGGTGCGTAGATTCCAAAAACGCTGCTAAGTCCCTGTCACATGGGTTTATTATTCTACTGGACATACCTACAGAAATGTTGGCTGTTCATTTATTGTTGATTTCAGGTGAAATAACTGAAATAGCTACTTCTGGTGGTTTCCACCATTTTTGGCCTCTAAAACACGAATTAGGTACGCTCCGTTTTTGGTTTATTATTCTGTGAATAACACACCTATGTATTCGCTCAGCAAAAAATTTTTATAACACCCCCTCAAACTTTTTTCTTTTCCGTTTCAAGGTGCATAGATTCCAAAAATGCAATGTCCGCATCACGTATACCGGCTTCATTTTCGGTCAAAAAATTCGTTCTTTCGCACACATGCTCCACTTGGGCCCTAGTTGTGTCCCGAAACTTTTCAGCCCGATCGGAATATACCCAGGGTTGTTATGAGTGAAAATGTGTGTAAAAATAGGTACTTTTTGCGTTTTAGCAACATGTTAGTAAAATGAGCTTTTGAGGTATCGTTTTCCATGTTTTTGGGGACGAGAATACCGAATATGAAGTCGATTTTGACCAAAGACGCGGAAATTGAGGTTTTACCATTGGTTCAGCTCCCAAAATTGGCTTTTTTAGTCAAAACCCTGGAAAACTGTCTGAAATCACCATCAATGTGTATACTAACATTAGAAAAAGTGTAAACAGCTGAATCAAGACCATTAAATCGCACTACCAATGATCAAAGATGATCTGGGGGGGAAAAAAAGTGTACCTATTTCATGTTTTGGGGGCCAAAATTGGTGGAAATCATCAGGAATAGCTAATTCAATCATTCCACATGAAAGAAACAATAAATTTAACTGCCAACAAGAATCTCTAGAACTCCAATAGAATAATAAACCCATGTGACAAGGACTTTGCAGCGTTTTTTCTTTTCCGTTTCAAGGTGCGTGGATTCCAAAAATGCAATGTCCGTCCGCCGTCCGCCGTATCACGTCTACAGGCTTCATTTTCGGTCTAAAAAAATCGTTCTTTCGCACACATGCTCCACTTGGGCCCTAGTTGTGTCCCGAAACTTTTCAGCCTGATACCCAGGGGTGTTATGAGTGAAAATGTGTGTAAAAATAGGTACTTTTTGCGTTTTAGTAACATGTTAGTAACAGGAGCTTTTGAGGTATCGTTTTCCATGTTTTTGGGACGAGAAGACTGAATATGAAGTCGATTTTGACCCAGGAGTGGAAAATCGAGGTTCTACCAAATGTTCAGCTCCCAAAATTGATTTTTTATGAGTCAAAAACGTGGGAAATCGTCTGAAATCACCATCAATTTGTATAATAACACTGTAAGTAGTATCAACACGTGGATCAAGACGATTGAATGGCACTACCAATGATCGAAGATAATTTGAAAAAAAAGGAGCGTACCTAATTTGTGTTTTAGTGGCCAAAAATGGTGCAAACCATCAGAAATAGGTATTCAATCATTTCAAGTGAAAGAAACAATAAATGAACAGCCAGTAGGTATGTCCAACAGAATAATAAACCCATGTGACAAGGACTTTGCAGCGTTTTGGTTTATTATTCTGTGAATAATACACCTATGTATTCGCTCAGCAAAAAATTTTTATAACATCCCCTCAAACTTTTTTCTTTTCCGTTTCAAGGTGCGTAGATTCCAAAAATGCAATGTCCGTCCGCCGTATCACGTTTACCGACTTTTAGGCCTAAAAAAGTCGTTCTTTCGCTCACATGCTCCATTTGGGCCCTAGTTGTGTCCCGAAACTTTTCAGCCTGATCGGAATATACCCAGGGGTGTTATGAGTGAAAATGTGTGTAAAAATAGGTAATTTTTGCGTTTTAGTAACATGTTGGTAACATGAGCTTCTGAGATATCATTTTCCATGTTTTCGGTTCGTAACTTATCCAGACAATTAAAGAAATGTATAGGTAAGGTAGGTAGGTATGTCTACGTGGCATGGGCTGTGCCACCAGAGCATCGATTCTCCTGATTCACAAAGGTACTCGGAACGATGAGAACACCAACTAAGTCCCTTATCAGTAGTTTTTGGAAATTCACGATCGTGTTAACCACGAAATTCAATCAAATATGTAGAAACTCCCAAGTAGATACCTAAATTCGTGATTTTACTACACTCACGTTTATAGTTATAAGGAAATATTACTTACAATCAAGGGAAGTAACAAAGTTGTACTTACCTTTAGTAGCGGATGATCCGTGAATGAAGGTGGTAGAACCCAAATCGCAGCACTAATAATCAAAACCACAATCACTAATCAATACGGGCCAACCTGCACTCACGTAAGGTATCGGAGTGTCCATATCACTTCTCGCGGTTATTCGGCGGATAATACCGAGACGATTCCAGGAGAAAGCACACCAAAAATAATTTATATATAATGTAATCCAGGAATAAAGACGCATTTTGACGACCGCATACCAACCAGTAGCGGGTGATCAACGGACTGACTTCAGAAAGTATCAGCAGGGTGGGCCTTGGTAGGTATATTTACTTCATATTTTCTCCTTTCATTTATCTGAACACTCATTGTATTTTTCGGTTCGGAACTGCTCAAAACAGTTGAAGAAATATTGTGTAGGTAAGGTAGGTAGGTATGTCTACGTGGCATGGGCTGTGCCACCAGAGCATCGATTCTCCTGATGCAGACAGGTACTTGGAACGATGAAACACCGTCTAGGTCCCTTATCAGTAGTTTTTGGAAATTCCAGATCGTGTTAACCACTAAGTTCAATCAAATAGGTCGAAACTTCCAAGTAGGTAGATAGGTACCTAAATTCATAATTACTATCCTCGACTTTATAAATTATAAAGAAAATATTACTTACAATAAACCTTAATAGCAAAATTTTACGGTACCTTTAGTAGTGGACGGTCGGAGAATGAAGGTGGTGGAATCCAAATCGCAGCACTGAACACAATCATCATCGGCGCGGGCCGACAATGCACCCACGTTGGTTTTCGAATTGCCCATATCACTTCTCCCGATTAAATCGGCGGATACCGAGGCGATTCGAGGAGAAAAATCACAATAACACAGTATAATTAAGTCCAGGAATTATTCTTCTATCATGAATTTGGAATAATAACTACCACTTACCTACCATCCGTCGCGGGTGATCCGGCCAGACTGACTAATAGAGAGGGGCGGCAGGGTGGGGAAGGTGATGTGGCTGGGCGTGGTGGGTTAGGTAGGTATTCACTCGATTTTTTTAAATTTATTTATTTATTTTTTTACATTTACCTGAATTTTTATTGTTTTAGCGAATTTTCAAAGAAAATGAAGCTATTGCAATGGCTTCGAAATTTAAATAATATAAATTTTTGGAAATTTTCTTCATAGAAATCCGTTTCAGACCATTCTAAAACGATTCCTGAAATTTAACACTTTTTTATATGTATATATTATATATTTATATATATATGTGTCACTCCAGACGATAACTCTCGATAGAATTGAGATAAACAGCTCAAATTTGCACAAAAAATCTATCTTGGCAATCGAAAGGCTAAGTTCGAAGATGGGCGAAATTGGCCTACTCTAAGGAGGGTTTTGGCGCATTTAAAGTGCGCAAAAATTACCCAAAAATCCCCAAAATGTTATTTTCCAACAAGTGACCCCTCATTTTAAAGGTTTTTGCACGCTGAACACGATGGTGGAATCGGATTTTAGATATCTTGATCCGTTCTCAAATTAGAGCATTTAAAGTGCGCAAAAATTACCCAAAAATCCCCAAAATGTTATTTTCTAACAAGTGACCCTTCATTTTAAAGGTTTTTGCACGCTGAACACGATGGTGAAATCGGATTTTAGATATCTAAATCCGTTCTTAAATTAGAGCATTTAAAGTGCACAAAAATTACCCAAAACTAGGATAATCTTTAAACTCTTACCCCCCCCCCCCCCCCCCCCCCACCCCCTTAGAGTGGTCAGATTGAAAAATGTGAGAAGTATTAATTGAAGACGAGAGTTCGAAGCAAAACAAAACCATAGTCATTAATTCGAATATTTCTTTGAAAATTCGCTCATTAAGTCATGCTGCATGACTGGTTTTTTTTTCTTTTTCTAACTGCTTCAAACAATCGAAGAAATAATATACAAGTTACTAATCTATGTCGCACTGATTGTGCCACGAGGGCATCAGTTCACAACATGATTTAGTTACTTGGAACGATTAAAACACCAACTATACAACTATTGATGGTTTATTGAAATTCAAGATCGCATTGATGACCAATTCCAATTAAATAGATGGAAAATTCCAAGTATTAACCTACATCTGGAGAGTTTAAGCTCTGGCGGGCAGACCCAGTGCCACGTAGATCGGTAACTTCAATCATTTCGTGGATTTTTTTGGAAAAAGGTAAAAACAGGCAAAGACAATAAGTCAGGTAAAATGAAGGGAAAAATAATTAAATTCACAAGTACCTAAGTGCCTACTTTCCCCTCCTCGCCACCTTCCCCACCCTGCCGCCCCTTTCTATTAGTCAGTCCCTCGATCACCCGCGACGGATGGTAGGTTTGTGGTAGTTTTTCGTCAAAATTCATCTTTAAACAATAATTCCTGGACTAAATTATTGTGTTTTTCCTCGAATCGCCTCGGAATGATCCGCCGATTGACCGCGAAGTGATATGGGCAATCCGATGAATAACGTGTGTGCACTGATTGGCCCGCGTTGATCAGTGGTTGTGTATGCGGTTTGTGCTACGAACTGGATTCTACCTTCATTCTCGGATTGTACAAACTCCTAAAGGTACGTGCGACTTTGTTATTTTGATTTATTGTAAGTAATATTTCTTTAAATAACTACAAAGTCGAGGGTAATCATCATTAAACATACAGGTAATTATGAACCATATTAGGTAGTAAAACTACTCATAGCAACATTGGGGGTAGGTGCATTTTTTAAAAACTAAATAGCTATTAATTTATTATCTTGTTGCAAAGTGATGAGTCCCTTGACGATGAGATACGCACTTTCTCCTAGGTGTAATTAAACTATAGCAAATGGTAGGATGTGGAGGTGAAACTGGAGAATCCAAGTCAGGAGATCCGACTTTGGTGGCACAAGCAGTTCCAAACTGTGCATTTTCATGATTATTTGGAAATGGTACGAAGATGAACAGGAAAATACAACAAGGCAAGTCAGGTCAAATAAAACGGAAAATTTCGTTCCTACCTATCAACTCGTTCAATGGTTGTGTGTTGTGATTTGGTTTTGTACCACCTTCATTCAAGATTCTACCACTGCTAAAGCTCCGTACTATGTTATTCGGTTTTATTGTAATATTTTCGATTATTTTTATTGTAATATGTGTCGAGTTGAGGTCTTCTTATGCTCATCGCTTAGTGGGCAGTTACGGTATTTCTTCCCTCCACCGCGCCCTAATTGTCGGAATGGAGTCAAATTTCGTACATGCCCTTTCTAGAACCCAACCCCAAGTCCTGTCCGCCCCCGAAACTCAAACCCTTTCTGAGCCCATGAAGAGAGAAATTCGGCATATTCCCATACCTGTATACTTCACGAAGGTCTGTATACTTCACTAGGTTTGTACTTGAGATTAAGGAGATTGAACTAATCTACATCACAAAAATATCATTACACTTTTACCGGGTAGTTTTTTTAAATTTTTGGTTTATTATTTTCAATAATGAACCATTGGAATCGAGCATGAAAAAAAAACGCTGCAAATCCCTGCACAACGGTTTATTATTTTGTATAGAATACCCTTGTGTTACAGATCACAGCTCTATGTATAGACAACCCGTCTATATAATATGATATGTACTATTCTATACATATTATGTAGATCGCAGACCCTCCGTAGGTTAGTACCTAACCCCGTACTCGTTACTAGGTACCTACCTAAATCACGAGTTAAATGTTGCTAAAATAGTTCTGCCGATGACAAACAGTACCTAACAAAAAGAAACACACATAATGAAGTTCTGAAAAGAAATTGTTGATGAGGAGTGAAAAAAGTTGCAAAAGTACCTACCAACAAACTCCAGCCCCTTCTACGTAGATGGTATAATGAACCGTTGTGTAATAATTTACCGTTGAGTAATGATATACCGTAGTAATAATTTACCCATCAATAATACTTCAACGTTTGTTCAAGTTTCACTACCTACCAACAAACTCCAAAAGAGCCATCATTTTTCAAATGAAATAATATCACAGAACAACCAACTCGACTTCATACTCCGCCAATATAATCAGGTGATCCCTACCAATGATTGGCCGTATTCACAAATTCCTATTGTGGGCGCGTCTCTGGTTACGAGATTTGGTTTGAATTGTATACAATTTCATTCACACTGGAGTCGAAAATGCCTGTCGGTGCAAACTTCGGGGCCTTACTGTGAACGAACGGCTGGACGTACGATGCTCCGGATGGTCTTAAAAAACTCGCAAGTTCAAGAACTATTTAAAACCGTAAAAATATTTACGTAAAAAAATTGTATAGGCGTTTTGAAAATTTCAACCCCTATTTTGAACCCCTTAGAGATGACTCACAGTAACGTCGAGCTTCGAGGACCAACTAGACGCCGAACGGAACCTATAACCCGAATTTCATCAATTTTTTTTCATGGTAACTAAGAAAAGTGGCCCGTACGGCGTACGGCGTACGGCGGACAGACAGAAATATTGGTTTATTATTTTCAATAATGAACCATTGGAATCGAGCATGAAAAAAAAAATTCTTACCCCCCCTCAAAATTTGATGGTTTACGTTTCAAGGTATGTAGAATCCAAAACTGCAATAAAAATATTTCTGTCTGTCCGCCGTACGCCGTACGCCGTACGGGCCACTTTTCTTAGTTACCATGAAAAAAAATTGATGAAATTCGGGTTATAGGTTCCGTTCGGCGTCTAGTTGGTCCTCGAAGCTCGACGTTACTGTGAGTCATCTCTAAGGGGTTCAAAATAGGGGTTGAAATTTTCAAAACGCCTATACCATTTTTTTACGTAAATATTTTTACGGTTTTAAATAGTTCTTGAACTTGCGAGTTTTTTAAGACCATCCGGAGCATCGTACGTCCAGCCGTTCGTTCACAGTAAGGCCCCGAAGTTTGCACCGACAGGCATTTTCGACTCCAGGGTGAATGAAATTGTATACAATTCAAACCAAATCTCGTAACCAGAGACGCGCCCACAATAGGAATTTGTGAATACGGCCAATCATTGGTAGGGATCACCTGATTATATTGGCGGAGTATGAAGTCGAGTTGGATGTTCTGTGATATTATTTAATTTGAAAAATGATGGCTCTTTTGGAGTTTGTTGGTAGGTAGTGAAACTTGAACAAACGTTGAAGTATTATTGATGGGTAAATTATTACTACGGTAAATCATTACTCAACGGTAAATTATTACACAACGGTTCATTATACCATCTACGTAGAAGGGGCTGGAGTTTGTTGGTAGGTACTTTTGCAACTTTTTTCACTCCTCATCAACAATTTCTTTTCAGAACTTCATTATGTGTGTTTCTTTTTGTTAGGTACTGTTTGTCATCGGCAGAATTATTTTAGCAACATTTAACTCGTGATTTAGGTAGGTACCTAGTAACGAGTACGGGGTTAGGTACTAACCTACGGAGGGTCTGCGATCTAAATAATTATGCATAGAATAGTACATATCATATTATATAGACGGGTTATCTATACATAGATCTGTGATCTGTAACAGAAGGGTATTCTATACAAAATAATAAACCGTTGTGCAGGGATTTGCAGCGTTTTTTTATTGCAGTTTTGGATTCTACATACCTTGAAACGTAAACCATCAAATTTTGAGGGGGGGTAAGAATTTTTTTTTTCATGCTCGATTCCAATGGTTCATTATTGAAAATAATAAACCAAAATGAAAAAAAAAATTCTAACCCCCCCTCAAAATTTGATGGTTTACGTTTGAAGGTACGTAGAATCCGCAAATGCAATAAAAATATTTCTGTCTGTCCGCCGTACGCCGTACGGGCCACTTTTCTTAGTTGCCATGAAACAAAATTGATGAAATTCGGGTTATAGGTTCCGTTCGGGGTCTAGTTGGTCCTCGAAGCTCGACGTTACTGTCAGTCATCTCTCAGTGGTTCAAAATAGGGGTTGAAATTTTAAGAACGCCGTAGCTCGAAAACTTTCGAGAGAAGGGTATGGTTTTTTTACGTTATTAAATTTGTATTGAGCTAAACCATTTTTTGAGACCACCCCTAGCATTGTTCGTCCAGCCGTTCGTGTGAACCAAAAAGCTTCGTCAACACGATCGTGAATCAAACGGTATAAATCCGGCCGGGATATCATCACTAGGGAGCACGATTATAATCAAGAATGGCTGTATGAAGTCGAGTTGGTTGTTCTGCGATATTATTTCATTTGATAAGTGATGGACTATTGGATTTTGTTGGTAGATACCTACTTGTGAAACTTGAACAAACGTTGAAGTATTATTGATGGGTAAATTAATACACAATGGCAAATTATTACACAACGGCAAATTATTACACAACGGTAAATTATTGAACAACGGCAAATTATTACATTCATCTACTGAGAAGGGGCTGGATTTTGTTGATCGGTACTTTTGCAACTTGACCAGCCGTTGAAGTATTATTGATGGGCAAGTTATTACACAACGGCTCATTATACTTGACCACGAGGGTAGGTATTGACCACAGAAAACAGTGATCTACGCAGAAGGGGCATCTATTTCACTCTACATCAACAATTTTCCTTTAGAACTTCATTATTGCGTTTCTTTTTGCCGTTTTAGTTACTTTTTGTCATCGACAGAATTATTTTAGTAACATTTAACTCGTGATTTAGGTAGGTACCTAGTAACGAGTACGGGGTAGGTACTAACCTACGGAGGGTCTGCGATCTACATCATATGTATAGAATAGTACATATATTATATGAAGGGCTATCTATAAGAGAGCTGTGATCTGTAACAGAAGGGTATTCTGTACAAAATAATAAACCGTTGTGCAGGGATTTGCAGCGTTTTTTCAATAATATGCCTATCTTTCTATAGTTTTAGAAAAAGGGAAGATAAAAATAACTGAAAATACGTATATAATTTTTCAAACTACATTCCAAACACCAAGAAATTTGACTAAACCTGAAAATCATCAGTAAACTGATGACGAGTATCTACACTGCATGCAGATACATCTGTACATGGATATGTCTTATGATGGCAATTTAAATGAATCGAATGTAGCGCAGCTATCAATATTTGTGTTTTTTTTTTACAAACTACCACGCATGTTTAAATAGCCATCATAAGACATATCCTTGAACCTACAGATGTATCTGCATGCAGTGTAGATACTCGTCATCAGTTTACTGATCCGGGGCCTGGGCAGTGTCAAGTTAAAGTCCTAAGGAGCCTACATACCAAATTACAGCTTCATAGAGTGAATAGCAGAGAAATTAGCTTTAGGTGCCACTCAGCTGTTCCGGGGCCTGGGCAGTGTCAAGTTAAAGTCCTAAGGAGCCTACATACCAAATTACAGCTTCATAGAGTGAATAGCAGAGAAATTAGCTTTAGGTGCCACTCAGCTGTTCCGGGGCCTGAGCAGTGTCAAGTTAAGTCCTAAGGAGCCTACATACCAAATTACAGCTTCATAGAGTGAATAGCAGAGAAATTAGCTTTAGGAGCCACTCAGCTGATCCGGGGCCTGAGCAGTGTCAAGTTAAAGTCCTAAGGAGCCTACATACCAAATTACAGCTTCATAGAGTGAATAGCAGAGAAATTAGCTTTAGGTGCCACTCAGCTGTTCCGGGGCCTGAGCAGTGTCAAGTTAAAGTCCTAAGGAGCCTACATACCAAATTACAGCTTCATAGAGTGAATAGCAGAGAAATTAGCTTTAGGTGCCACTCAGCTGTTCCGGGGCCTGAGCAGTGTCAAGTTAAAGTCCTAAGGAGCCTACATACCAAATTACAGCTTCATAGAGTGAATAGCAGAGAAATTAGCTTTAGGTGCCACTCAGCTGATCCGGGGCCTGAGCAGTGTCAAGTTAAAGTCCTAAGGAGCCTACATACCAAATTACAGCTTCATAGAGTGAATAGCAGAGAAATTAGCTTTAGGAGCCACTCAGCTGATCCGGGGCCTGAGCAGTGTCAAGTTAAAGTCCTAAGGAGCCTACATACCAAATTACAGCTTCATAGAGTGAATAGCAGAGAAATTAGCTTTAGGTGCCACTCAGCTGATCCGGGGCCTGAGCAGTGTCAAGTTAAAGTCCTAAGGAGCCTACATACCAAATTACAGCTTCATAGAGTGAATAGCAGAGAAATTAGCTTTAGGTGCCACTCAGCTGTTCCGGGGCCTGAGCAGTGTCAAGTTAAAGTCCTAAGGAGCCTACATACCAAATTACAGCTTCATAGAATGAATTGCATAGAAATTAGCTTTAGGAGCCACTCAGCTGATCCCGGCCCTATGCTGCTTAAAGTGTAAGTCCTAAGGAGGCTGCCTACCAAATTACAGCTTCATACATTGAATAGCGTAGAAATTAGCTTCAGGAGCCACTCAGCTGATCTGGGTCCTAGGCAGTGTCAAGTTAAAGTCCTAAGAAGCCTACATACCAAATTACAGCTTCATAGAGTGAATTGCATAGAAATTAGCTGAGCCACTCAGCTGATCCCGGCCCTATGCTGCTTAAAGTGTAGGTCCTAAGGAGGCTGCCTACCAAATTACAGCTTCATACATTGAATAGTAACCAATACAAAACGTTGCATTTTTTTGTGTGTCGCAAAATTTTGCAAGACCCCAGGACTAAGACATATCCATGTCAATATATGCCCTCTTTTCGGATAGTAGGAAATATGCGATTTTCATGCGAAAATGAGCAAAATAGTATACTAAACCAATAAAACCCCACATATTAGAAGATTTTATAGGATTTTATTCAAAAAAAGGCCCCAATAGAATTTTATAAGATTTTATTACTTCTATTCTGTAAACTCTAGAGACCTCATTCTACTGCCAAAATGCTTGTTTCAACGAGAATAATCGCCCATTAAAATATGCAAATATGTCCTGATCCGAGCCCTTGTAACCAGTTTTACCCTAGCGATGATATGTGCGGCTGGATGAGTGCCTATCGGTCACGCTCATGTTGACGATGCTTTTCAAAAAATTTATTTCGAAAAAGGGAAAAATTCGATATGGATCCTTCCATCCTTTTTGCGGCTGGGGTGGTTTTGTTGGCGGGTAAATTTGGTTTTGTCGTTGTTGATGTAGTGGTGCGGGGGTGGGAGGAGGGGATATCAACTACCTGTGCCACCTATCCAGGAGGCCTATTCACTAAGTGAAAGAGACATCTCTTTTCGGTCCGACTCTCTTTTGGCAGAAGCGATTTTTATAGTATCCATGACAGGGTTATTCGGTAACTTCTAAAAGAGAGAGTTGGTGGCCATCTTGGCATTTTCGATCTCTTTCAGAGAGACAGCTAATTAGGTGTCTTTCCTCGAAAGAGAGACAGCTAATTAGGTGTCTTTCCTCGAAAGAGAGACTTTCCTCGTTTGTTTGACAGTGATAAATCATGTAATATCCTCGTACATCCGTATTTTGGTCGTGTGTTTTTTTTTCATTTCATAAAGGTAAGTCAATTTTCATTAAAAATATATATACAAGTTATAGTAGGTTCCTTGGGAGTTGACTTTTTAAAAAGCACGAACTGAGAATTTACAAGTTTTCTTTTATTTCGGAAAATACACGGAAGACTTCGTAGCGGCTAAATTACGGGGAACACGGAACACAGGGTTGGTCGTACAGCAGCGAGCCGAGAACTGAAGGTTCGAGCTTGCTCGCAGGGGTTATATCGTCTATCATGACTGCGTCAGCAGTAAGTGTCGGTCGGGCGCTATAACTCTTCCCTCCCTATAGAAAAAATTGAAATTTAGAAGAAATTTCAATTTTTCAATTTCGACGAACAATCATGACACACTATACAACCTTACAGTAGCATAAAATGAGGTGGACACAGTTTGGTAGAAATTTTTGTTTTACAATTAATTACAATATAATTATACGATCAATATAATCATATACAACCAATACAACAATATAATTGTACAATCAATGTAATTATAGAACAATATAAAACATAATAACGTATGATAACCAGAAGTGACAACATAACGATGGTAAACAGACGTAAAACTGACATGATTTTATGAACATGATAATTTGAGTTTCATTTCAGGTTAGGGGTTATTTTGTGAATTTGGAACGTTTCTTCTATGTTTATGGAAACGATATCCTGTGTACGCAAAGAATGATATAAGGCTGACGTACAACAGGATTGTCCAAGCACTGGGAGATATATGACTTATTATGAGTTCTTTTGTACTTGGTATGGGGATCGAAGGGGGTGATAATTGCTTTAGGCTTCTTAATTTCATTATGGCAGTTGGTTTCTTATTCAAATCCCAATTTTGCTTCTGGAACATGACCATGGAGGGGGTGTGGTTACTGTGGGAGGGTGGAGTCGTTAAAGTTTGATTCCTGTATTCTATGGTGCTCTTGCCCGGGGAGATAAGGAAAATTCCGTGGAGGGTCTTGAATTTTATATTATCATGGAGAATAATTTTTATCTGATCTTCGTAGGGGAATAAAAAGACGTAACGGTTTGTTTCTTCCAAGAGTTCTACGTGATTTTGCAGTAGATTTAATTGAATTAAGTCACAACGACCGTTGATACCCTTAGTGAGAATGTCCGACTCGCAGTCATGTTCACTGGATAGCTGAAGGCTGTTAGGGCATAAGTAATAATCACGTCCGTATTCGCACGGTTTGTCGAGAAATCGTATCTCGTTTTTGGATTTTAGAGCATATTTGGCAGTGGGTAGGACAGTTGCATAATAATTCGGGATGAAGGTTGGTAGGGATTGAAGGAGAATCAAGTCGTAATGTGCAGGATGGACGATGGGGACATCCAGGAAATAGACGATTTCCTCGTAGCCTATGAAGCATGTTACCTTGATGTGATTTTGGATTTCCCAGAGCGCTTCTCCTTCAAAGAGGGGTAACCTATCACTATAAAATGGTATTAAGTTTCTTAGGATTTTCTGTAGGGTTTCTGGTTTAATAATACTAGGGTGGAGTTTGCCTAATTTACAAAAAGTGACTGAATTTTCTATGTCTTGGGTCAGATCTGAAATTATTTGTAGTAACAGTAGATTATGCTCGAGTGCGTTTTCTACCTGTCCTGCATGGGTTGCAAAGGAACTTGCTTCCTTTAATCACTCTATTTCGAAGGCCAGAATATCGTGATTGTAGTTGATATCTAAGATGGTCCTGTTCAATTCTTCTACAAATCCTTCGTTTATTGAGTAGTGATGACTAATTTGTTGGGACAGTATCTCTTGGTTTGTGTGTAGGTGTTGGAGGATCTGATTAAATTTTTCCTCGTCGTTGGCGTCTAAATTTCCCGTGATAAATTTGATTACGGAGCCTAAACCGTTAAGCAGTCCTCGCGTCTGACGGCGGGGTAAGGTTGAAGCAAATAATCTTCCTTCTATTATTTTTAGCATATGTTCAATGGCTTGAGTTCGAGTTCGAACTACCTTTTGGACTTCGCTGTCAGTTTCTATTATCTGGTTAATGTCCTGGAAATGGGCTTTAATTTGGTTTACTTGATTGAGAACTCCTCCGAGCTGGTAGTAGTGAGTAACAGTGTGGTAATAGTGGATCGTTCGGGCGGAACCTAATCGAATGGGCAATAAACCTAAATTGGAGGTAATGTTTTCAATTTCTAATCCTTTGGTAACTAGTATAGTCGAGAGTGATAGAAGAACGGTGACGGCAGAGCGGCTGTCCATAATCCGGAAGTGGTTCAAGTCAGTAACGTCCTGGAATATTAAGGATCATGAGCTAGAGACGGAACCAGAGCTGGGTGGTGGGGAGTGGTAGGGTTTCCTTGCTATAGGAACGGGAATTCCAGAAGTGCTGGGCTGAGGGGAGTCTATACGAGATAGCCTAGCTGGAGGGGTGTCTGGTGGTATGGGTAACGCTTTGCGAGGGAATCTAGATGGAGGGGTGTCTGGTGGTATGGGTAACGCCTTGCGAGGGAACCTGGATGGAGGGGTGTCTGGTGGTATGGGTAACGCTTTGCGAGGGAATCTAGATGGAGGGGTGTCTGGTGGTATGGGTAACGCCTTGCGGGGGAACCTGGATGGAGGGGTGTCTGGTGGTATGGGTAACGCTTTGCGAGGCAACCTAACTGGTAGGATGTCCGGTGGTGCGGGCAATGATCCCTCAGGAGAAGGTAGAGGAACTGGGGAGGGAGTTGACTCCATTCTTGGGATTCTGGAGAGGTCTTTACAATGTCGTTTTGGGGCAGGGCTCGACGAGCTCGTCTCTGAAGGAGGCGGTCTCGAGTTGGGTAGATTGTAGATTGTAGATTGTATTTGGGATCGCTCAGGAGTGGGGGTTGGTTGCCCCAAAGCACGGAAGCCTATTGGCTTATTGTACTTTTCCTGAGTGTCCCAGTTTAATCAAATAACCCCAGGCCCCTGGTGAGGGTTGTTAGGTTTTTGATTATATTTTCGCTGGGAAATTCCCTCATTGGGGTTGGGGCCCCAAAGAGGTTGTACCTGCGCTGGGCGAGTGCTGGGCACTCAAATATTATGTGGGATACTTTTTCTTCTGCCTCCTCACATAATCTGCACTGGGTTGTTGATTGTGTAACCCCTATGCGACTTAGATGGAAGCGCAGGGGGAGGAAGCCGGTTAAGAGGCCGACTGTTTGCCTCAGCTCTCTGCGGTTCAATCTGAGAAGCTCCTTAGTAGCATTGGAGTTGGGTCTAGCCATCATCCGCTTACTATGAGCATGTCCATCTATACGTGACCATCTTTTGGTGGTCTGAGTGCGGACCCACCGGTTGATGGCCCCTCTGATGGTGGTTTTTGATAGGCCGACCGCCGGTTCTGGGCCAGTGAAGGGTGTTTGAGAGCCCTTTCTGGCGAGAGAATCGGCGTTTTCATTGCCTGTGATTCCTCTATGGCCTGGCACCCACTCCAGAGTAACTCTGTTGTGTTTCGCCAGGGCGTTGAGAGTTTGCATACAGTCCCAGACCACTCTGGATGAGACAGTGGGGGCTGTGACTCGAGTTGGGTGGCGACGGTAAGAGTCTATCCCGCTTTTGGCTGTTAGTCGGTGGGGGAAAGGAATAGAAAGTGGCCGTTTGGGGAATCGTGGGGAGGTTAACGGGTGAAGGGAAACTATCTTCGGAGGGTGAGTAACTAGAAGAACTAGACATCGGGGTTTGTGGTACTACTCTGGGCCTTTTGATGTTAGACATGTGGATCTTTGGTTGGGTGTTAGCATGCCGGGGTGTTATTTCGGCCGTATGCTTGGTTTTGTCTACGGACTTCACCTGTTCCGGGTTATACAGGGGTTTGGTCTTACTTTGAAGTTGTTTGGTCTTTACGAGTACATAAACAGTGTCAGGGATTTCTGGAGGATCTTCCCGAGTAGCATTTCTGTTTTCCATTACCCTTTCTTTGAGTTGTGTGCCATTGTCCTTAATGTTTTGGTAGAGCGCTTTCATTTTTTCGCGGTGTTTGATGAGGTAATCGTTGGCGAGGCGTTCGTCCAAGTTCAACTTGAGGAGGTTTTCGTCTGAAATGTGACCTTGGATTATTTCGAACGGGGTCAGGGACGTTGTAGAATGGATTGAATTGTTGTATGCGATCAAGGCATACTGTACCCGGGTTTCCACATCGTCTCTTTTGAATGCTTCTTGGCAGTTCAGAAGCCAGAGATGTTCAATTATGGTCGAGTGGAATCGTTCGACAGGGCCATTCGAATCTGGGTGTTGGCTCGATATGAAGTGAGCATCAATATTGTGGTTAGCTAATAATTCCTTGACTAGGGAAGAGTTTAGGTCGGCCGCGTTATCGGAAATGAGTTTTTTGGGAATGCCATGGTGCGAGAAATATTTAAGCAAGGCTCGAACTACGTCGAGACTAGTATTAGTCGGTACCATGTACATTTGGGCGTATTTGGAAAAGGGGTCGAAAACGGTCAAGAATTTTGTTCGGTCTATGGTGATTTTGTCAATGTGCAGGGTCTCGAAAGGCCGGGATGCCGTGGGAGTCAAGTTATATTTGATTTTCAGGGGATGCCTGTCGTACTTAGTTCGTAGGCAGACGTCGCATTGGTTTATGAAGCTCTGAATGGTCGCTTTCTGGTTGGGCCAGAAATAGCTTCGTTTAAGATGTTCATACGTCTCAGGAATTCCTCGGTGATTAGTCTTACCTACATGATAGGACTTTATGAGTTCCTGGACGTCCTCTTCAGACTCAATGTCTTCCAATAATTTAGGAAATTTGGCCATGAGGATTTCTGACTCCTTGAATGTGCGAGTCATTATGGCAGCAAATCTCTGGAAGAATCGATCGTCTGGATCGTCATGGAAGTAGATCGCATAACGAACTTGGGGCCTGACATACTCCTTGACGAACTCGACTATGTCCTTGTCCAGATGGTAGTGGGATAGTTCTGCGGTCACTCGGGTTTTGGTGGAATTGAAAAGGTGCTTTATTGAGGGTTTCCGTGGGAGTGAGGTCACTAATTTGAATATTATCTGATTTTTGGCCTGGTTAACGGGTCCTTCTCTTACGGGGATTGTCATGGGCGGTATGTTAGTGGTAGTGTGTTCGGGGGCCGTCAAAGAGGGAGCTTGAGTGTCGGCGTGGACATCTAGAGATTGATTGCTTCCTCCAAGTGCTTGCCTAGAACGCGAGAATGTTGCCAGTATTTCGGAAATGGCTCGATTTTCGTTTTCTGCGGTTCTGGGGGAACTAGGGGCTGCGAGGAGTGCGTCCAGTTGCAATTCGGGGAGTTCCATTGGAATGCTCTCAAGCAACTCCTCGATATTGATCGGTGACATGGGATTTGCGGCTGGTGGATCTGACTCCAGGTGATTAAGCTCAATTCGAGAGAGAGCGTCAGCTACATAGTTGGACTTTCCAGGGTGGTAGTGGATTTCGAAGTTAAAATCACTGATTTTCAACCTCCATCGATAGAGTTTGGAGTTGGGGTCCTTCATTGCAAATAACCATTGCAATGGTTTATGGTCAGTGAATAACAGGAACTTCTGCCCGTATAGATAGTGGCGGAAGGCCTTCAGGGCATTTAGTACTGCAAGAAGTTCCTTTTCATTAGTAGCATATTTTTTCTCTGTCTCTGAGAGCGTTTTGCTGGTATAAGCAATTGGGAGATCAGAACCGTTAAAGTCTTGGCTCAAGACAGCGCCTGTAGCAAAATCGCTTGCATCACAAGTCACTCTGAACTGTTTGTTAAAGTCGGGGTATTTTAATATTGGGTCATTGCAAAGAAGCGTGGTACAAGTTTTGAAGCTTCTTTCGAATTCTGGGTCTTGGATGTTATTTTTCCATCCCTTTTCAAGGCGGAGGTCAGGGGTTTAGTCAGAGCAGCAAAGCCCTTGATAAACTTACGGTAGTAGCCAATGAGCCCTAAGAACCTTTTGATCTCGGTTCTTGTGCGAGGCATTGGGAATTTTTCGATCGCACGTATTTTCTCGGGGTTTGGTTTGACTCCATCGGGGGTTACTACGTGACCTAGATATGCTAACTCCCTTTTCAGAAATTCCGTCTTGTCTGGCTGGATTTTCAGGTTTGCCTGTCGAAGACGGTCGAAAATTTTCCTCAGACGAACAACGTGTTCTTGCAAACTAGCCGAGAATATTAAGATATCGTCAAGATAAACCAGACATATCTCATTATTCAAGCCCCTCAGACAATTGTTCATCATTCGTTGGAATGTAGCCGGGGCGTTACACAAGCCAAAGGGCATTCTGAGGTATTCGTAATGTTGGTTGTCAGTGGAGAAAGCGGTTTTGGGAATTGAGTCCTCATCTAGTTCAATTTGATGAAAACCTTGTGCGAGGTCGAGGGTCGAAAAGTAATTGCAACGGCCAAGTTTGTCGAGGAGTTCGGATATGTTAGGTAGGGGAAACCGATCTGAGATCGTGGCTTCGTTTAATTTTCGGAAATCGATGACCATGCGATATTTGGTTTTTCCTGAAGCGTCCATTTTCTTTGGTACAATCCAAAGGGGCGTTTGTAGGGAGAGTTAGAAGGGCGTATGATTTTCTGGGCAAGTAGGTTGTCAACTTGTTTGGCCACTTCTTCTTTATAAATGTGGGGATACCAGTACGGTTTTACAAAGATGGGAATTTCGTCCTTTGTACGAATGTGGTGTTTGACCTCATTCGTGAAAGTTAAAGGACCTTCACTCTCTTGGAAAAGATCTGCATAGTCATGAATCAATTTTCTAATAGCCTTGTTCTCTTCGGGGTTTAGGTGGTCTAGTCTAAATTTCGAATAGTCTATCCAACGGTTTTGCTTACAGGAGGGGGAGGTATCGCAATAGTTGTTAAGGTTGTTTTCGGGTTCCTCATTTTTAAACTGTCCTTTAGGGATTGGTTCTGCATGGATTGGGTGAGTCAAGTGGAACCTAACAGGTTTTTCTTCTGAGTTCGTGACGTGTACAAATGCTTTTGAGTTCTTAACCCTCACTATGGCTGATGGTATTTGCAAACCAGGGAAATTGATAGAGTCGATCAAAGCTTCGCCATTCTCGACATTACCAACCTCTACCTGTACCTGCTGAATAGTCCTGGCGTCGATTAGGAATGACACAGTATTTTCCTCGGGGCACAGACATCCGTTCGCAAAGTAGAGGGGTAAGTTGACGTTTGGTGTACGCAGCAAGTTATTTTTCAGGTCCACGGAAGCATTTAGTGTCCGTAAGTTGTCTAGTCCCAATAGTGCTTGGAAGTGGCTATGGAAATTGAATAATCGGAAGGGGAGATTTAGATGTTTTTCATTGAAAATTTCCCCACAAGGCATCAGGGTCATTTCCGTTATTGTGGACGAGCCGTGGGCTGTCTTAACTATACCCGATGCCGGTTGGATTTTCTTTTTGAAATAATTATGCGCTGTTTTTGGGAGAACGAAGGATCGAGTTGATCCGGTGTCGATTAGGAATTTTATCCCAGTTTTTGGGCAAACTATGAAAGGTAATTGGTAGCCGATGTGATTTAACTCGATGTGTTCTGGTTCAAATTTTTCGATGGGAGCTTTTGATTTAGGGGCAGGTCTTAACATTGGTATAGGATTTAATTTAGGAGCAGTTGCGGGAGCCGAAAAGGTTGGAGCGGGAGCTGACATTACTGTTGGGTGACCGCTGACGGGTCCTGAGTTTGTCCTAAAAAATGGTCCTGTGTGTGGTTCTGGTCGTCTTCAGTTGGAGGTTGGTCCTCCACTGATAAATTTTCAAATGTTTGAATTAGGTTGGGGTCATAGTACACCGGGGCTTGCAGGAAAGGGTCATAAACGAAATATCCTGAATTTGGCGAATACTCAGGGGTTTCGGGTTGCCGAATTTCCGAGTCTTCACACTGCATTTCTACATTGTGAAGGTTGCTCTTTGAGTGATCCTGACTGGAAGAGCGTGAGAGTTGGTGGGACCATGGTCGATTTGGAAGCGATTGTCTTTTGGGGGGTTGCTGACCTGGCGTAGCGGGTCTTTGGTTGAAAGAGTGGTGAACTGGTGGTCTATGAAAATTTTGGTAATGCCTGAAGGGCTGGTTGTAGGGTGTTGATGAAGGTCGGTAATTGTTATTCGGGCCAGAGGGACGGAATTGAGGAGTGGCGGGGCCGGATTTTTGTGGCGGGGCTAATTTGGGTTTAGTTCTAAACTGAAACTCGTTTGTCAAAATCGCCATGCATTCTGCTAGGGTTGCTGGGTTCCTTGCTCGGATCAGAGATCCTACTGAATCATCCAGTCCCGTTACAAACACTCGAAGGGCTAAGCCCTGCACGAAGTCAACAAGTTCTTGCGAACTTTGTTCCTTCTGCAAGGAGGCGATGGTACTGTTTAAAATTGCCTCTAATCGAGAATAGAATTCAAAGCAACTTTCAGTCTGTTTCTGCCTGAGACGGGCTAGTTCCGCTGTAAGAGTGAACTTGTCCCTGCGATCTCCGTACGACTCCAATAAGACGGAGCGTAACTCTGCCCAGTTGTGAGGGTCGGCAGCGAAAACGCGTTTCGCTGGATCGCCTTTGATTCTTGATAGGATGCCCTCGAATAACAAATTAATCGTTTTGTAGGGTATTTTGGTTTGTGGGGTCAAAGAAATGGTTGAAAAGTTTATCGCATACCGTTATAAATCTGGTAAGGATAAGGGGATCGGTGGCGTTAAAGTCTGGGAGCAATGCGAAATGTGATTCCTTTAATGTTGGAAAGGGCATAGAATTTTGGCTTCTTAAAGGGAGATTGAAATTTTGCCTACTCGTAATCGGGGTTCCGACGGAATTTTGTTCGTTTCCCGCGCTTGTTCCTTGGTGGGTTTCCGATGAACCTTCCATTTCGGTGCTGTCTAATCTGGACCAACGGAATGTTCTAATCCAATCAATATAAGGATCGGACCTCGAACGAGACGATGATTTCGTAGTTTTGGGAATTTTGGACAGCCTTGTACAATACTATAGGTAGGTTGTAAAATGTGGCGACAGATAATGTGACAAAATATGACAGAAGTATGACAGAAAATATGACAAAATAGGAAACAATTATGAAAAGCTGAAAAGATAAATATGTTATGCAGTTAAGTTCAGAGATTCGTCAATCGAGAGGTTCGTTGGATCTGCTTCGAGATGATTTAAAGGGCGTCGGATGTTGTAACTGGAGAGGTGTTGATAAGATTCTACGAAGTGTGACTGAAGCGAGCGGACTGAGTCCCTTCCGATGATTTATTTTATTTTATTTTTTTATTTGTTTGTTTTTGTTTTAATTCTAGAAGGACTTCTCTTGGAAGCTACTAACCACTCATGGGTTTGATAATTGAATTTAATTATTTAATTTTGAGGTTTCTTAAATTTACAGGCGGGGGATGCCTGGCTTCGGTAATCAGGGCAGATTGGATCGAAGTCTTTTCAGACGGGCGTGTCTGACTTCACTAGTCAACGACTGGAATGAAGATTTTTGTGAAATGACCGGGCTTGGTCAGTACTAGGAACTATATGGGTCAAGATTACCTATAGAATCCTAGGAGTTCTTGGCAAGCTGCTGAGATAGTATACCTGGTATGGTAATCCGATATTCCCTGAAGTCTGCGTGATCGGCGAAGTGGAGAGCCGATGCACTTTATCCGATTGTAATTCCGATGCACTTTCATATAATTTCTGAGTGTCGAAATTGTGTCTCCAAATGTCCTCCAGTGACTGCGTCAGTTATAGTAGGTTCCTTGGGAGTTGACTTTTTAAAAAGCACGAACTGAGAATTTACAAGTGTTCTTTATTTTCGGAAAATACACGGAAGACTTCGTAGCGGTTAAATTACGGGGAACACGGAACACAGGGTTGGTCGTACAGCAGCGAGCCGAGAACTGAAGGTTCGAGCTTGCTCGCAGGGGTTATATCGTCTATCATGACTGCGTCAGCAGTAAGTGTCGGTCGGGCGCTATAACTTAGGTGTATTATTCACAGAATAATAAACCAAAAGGGGCTTCTGGCGCAGGGGCCAGATTCATACAGCACCTTTTTTCAGGGGGGCAAAAATTAGCTTTCGCAGCTTATCCCGCTAATATGTGGTCTCGGATCTGTTGTATATAGTACCAGATTCGAAATCGCATACGGAACTAAATGGTAATATTATGTACAATTTTGGTTTATTATTTTCAATAATGAACCATTGGAATCGAGCATGAAAAAAAAAATTCTTACCCCCCCTCAAAATTTGATGGTTTACGTTTCAAGGTATGTAGAATCCAAAACTGCCTTAAAAAAACGCTGCAAATCCCTGCACAACGGTTTATTATTTTGTATAGAATACCCTTCTGTTACAGATCACAGCTCTATGTATAGATAACCCGTCTATATAATATGATATGTACTATTCTATTATATGCATATTATGTAGATCGCAGACACTCCGTAGGTTAGTACCTAACCCCGTACTCGTTACTAGGTACCTACCTAAATCACGAGTTAAATGTTGCTAAAATAATTCTGCCGATGACAAACAGTACCTAACAAAAAGAAACACACATAATGAAGTTCTGAAAAGAAATTGTTGATGAGGAGTGAAAAAAGTTGCAAAAGTACCTACCAACAAACTCCAGCCCCTTCTACGTAGATGGTATAATTTACCGTTCTGTAATAATTTACCGTTGAGTAATGATTTACCGTAGTAATAATTTACCCATCAATAATACTTCAACGTTTGTTCAAGTTTCACTACCTACCAACAAACTCCAAAAGAGTCATCATTTTTCAAATTAAATAATATCACAGAACAACCAACTCGACTTCATACTCCGCCAATATAATCAGGTGATCCCTACCAATGATTGGCCGTATTCACAAATTCCTATTGTGGGCGCGTCTCTGGTTACGAGATTTGGTTTGGATTGTATACAATTTCATTCACACTGGAGTCGAAAATGCCTGTCGGTGCAAACTTCGGGGCCTTACTGTGAACGAACGGCTGGACGTACGATGCTCCGGATGGTCTTAAAAAACTCGCAAGTTCAAGAACTATTTAAAACCGTAAAAATATTTACGTAAAAAAATGGTATAGGCGTTTTGAAAATTTCAACCCCTATTTTGAACCCCTTAGAGATGACTCACAGTAACGTCGAGCTTCGAGGACCAACTAGACGCCGAACGGAACCTATAACCCGAATTTCATCAATTTTTTTTCATGGTAACTAAGAAAAGTGGCCCGTACGGCGTACGGCGTACGGCGGACAGACAGAAATATTTTTATTGCAGTTTTGGATTCTACATATCTTGAAACGTAAACCATCAAATTTTGAGGGGGGGTAAGAATTTTTTTTTTCATGCTCGATTCCAATGGTTCATTATTGAAAATAATAAACCAATATTTCTGTCTGTCCGCCGTACGCCGTACGCCGTACGGGCCACTTTTCTTAGTTACCATGAAAAAAAATTGATGAAATTCGGGTTATAGGTTCCGTTCGGGGTCTAGTTGGTCCTCGAAGCTCGACGTTACTGTGAGTCATCTGTAAGGGGTTCAAAATAGGGGTTGACATTTTCAAAACGCCTATACCATTTTTTTACGTGAATATTTTTACGGTTTTAAATAGTTCTTGAACTTGCGAGTTTTTTAAGACCATCCGGAGCGTCGTACGTCCAGCCGTTCGTTCACAGTAAGGCCCCGAAGTTTGCACCGACAGGCATTTTCGACTCCAGTGTGAATAAAATTGTATACAATTCAAACCAAATCTCGTAACCAGAGACGCGCCCACAATAAGAAATTTGGCGGAGATGAAATCATTGCTAGGGATCACCTGATTATATTGGCGGAGTATGAAGTCGAGTTGGTTGTTCTGTGATATTATTTCATTTGAAAAATGATGGCTCTTTTGGAGTTTGTTGGTAGGTAGTGAAACTTGAACAAACGTTGAAGTATTATTGATGGGTAAATTATTACTACGGTAAATCATTACTCAACGGTAAATTATTACACAACGGTTCATTATACCATCTACGTAGAAGGGGCTGGAGTTTGTTGGTAGGTACTTTCGCAACTTTTTTCACTCCTCATCAACAATTTCTTTTCAGAACTTCATTATGTGTGTTTATTTTTGTTAGGTACTGTTTGTCATCGGCAGAATTATTTTAGCAACATTTAACTCGTGATTTAGGTAGGTACCTAGTAACGTGTACGGGGTTAGGTACTAACCTACGGAGGGTCTGCGATCTACATAATATGTATAGAATAGTACATATCATATTATATAGACGGGTTATCTATACATAGAGCTGTGATCTGTAACGGAAGGGTATTCTGTACAAAATAATAAACCGTTGTGCAGGGATTTGCAGCGTTTTTGAAATAGAGTACTCCCTTGTCGGGGAAACGGTTCTTTAAGCTCCGTGTGGCTCACAGAAATTCCAAGGGCAAATGTTTTTTGTTTGTTGTTACTTAATCATGTACACCACAATGTTTGATAATTATAGTTTGTGCCTTTCTTAGTCAAAAGCTCCATCACCAACGTCAAGGTGAAGGCACATCGATGGAGTCCTACTTACATACTAAACATTCATACTGCTTGGGGGGTCTTTACGACCACGCTAGAGGCCCATTCATACAAGTTCATTTCCAAGGATAGTTATTCAATTTTGAGTATATGCGGGGATGCCGTGTTTCCGATAGATGCGTCTCTAAGGAGCAGTTATACCATTTTGGGCAAAATTTGGGACTTTTAAGGGAGAATGCCGTGTTTCCGGTAAGAACAATTCCATAGGGGGGAAAGGTGTCTATTTTGACAGAACGTCTACATTCGCACGGTAGGGGGGTCCTACTATACAGGGTGTCACCCTTTCGGGCGCACCACCGGCCAGGGTTCGATTCTACTACTAATTTGCGACTTTTTTTGTCCTATTACATATATTTTTTAATTCACGCTAAATACCACTTTTTTCACTTTTAAGATTTTTTTCGCATTTTCGACCTTGTTCGCTAAAACTGTCATAACTCCCTTAATTGATGAAGTAAATTCAAATTTGGTTATACCATTGGAAAGAGCGTTAAATTTCCTATCTCCCTGACGCCTTTTTACACAATTTTTAAAAAAATGAACGGGTGAAAAATAAGCCGAAAGTGAAAAATTGGTAAAATTTCGAAAATGTTCACTTCCTTCAAAGCTTGTCTCTCGAAACGTCCTGAACGGAAATTTTTATGCTGCAAGCCTAAAAGTTGCATCTGAATCCGAGCTTTCCAACGGTGTAGTCAATGTTTTTTTAAAACCACTTCTTTGGTAAGAAAATGACGTTTTTAAGGCAGAAAACGTTAATTTGCGGGTGAAAATCAGCGTTTTCCACCAGAAGTGCTTTCCAACTTAACAAATTCGTTCGACACGGAATTTTACGTATTTTTTGACGCTGAATCGAATGGTGACACTTTCACATCTCCTCGACAAACAAATAGCGCTTTTCAAGCCCTTTCCTTTGGGCGAAGGGGTCAATTTCGTTGTTCGTTTTAACCAAAATTTTCATTGAGGGAGGTCTGGATTATTAATGACTCGCACTCCTCCCAATTTGTTTATATCTACCTAATTTTTGCCCGCTGTCTCGAAAATATCGTCCCGATCATCTCCGGAAAGGTTTCTCTTTTCGATAGATAACAAGTACACAAGTAGATAACAAGGGTACAAATATCATTTGTGATTGTTGGAACGTTCAACCGTTGACGTGCAGGTAGGCAGTTGCTTCTTACTCTGCGCTTGAAAACCATGGCATCTTTTTCAAACCAGGAGTATGCAGATATGTTGTTGGTTTATGGGTTCACCAACAGCAATGCCCGTGAAGCCGTAAGGGAGTATCACCGGCGATTTGAACATCTTTAACAATAAACATACTCAAGAAATCAAATGATTCGAGGACTCAGTTGTTGTACCCTGTTTAACCCAGAAAGGGCTTGAAAAGCGCTATTTGTTTGTCGAGGAGATGTGAAAGTGTCACCATTCGATTCAGCGTCAAAAAATACGTAAAATTCCGTGTCAAACGAATTTGTTAAGTTGGAAAGCACTTCTGGTGGAAAACGCTGATTTTCACCCGCAAATTAACGTTTTCTGCCTTAAAAACGTCATTTTCTTACCAAAGAAGTGGTTTTAAAAAAACATTGACTACACCGTTGGAAAGCTCGGATTCAGATGCAACTTTTAGGCTTGCAGCATAAAAATTTCCGTTCAGGACGTTTCGAGAGACAAGCTTTGAAGAAAGTGAACATTTTCGAAATTTTACCAATTTTTCACTTTCGGCTTATTTTTCACCCGTTCATTTTTTTAAAAATTGTCTAAAAAGGCGTCAGGGAGATAGGAAATTTAACGCTCTTTCCAATGGTATAATCAAATTTGAATTTACTTCATCAATTAAGGGAGTTATGACAGTTTTAGCGAACAAGGTCGAAAATGCGAAAAAAATCTTAAAAGTGAAAAAAGTGGTATTTAGCGTGAATTAAAAAATATATGTTATAGGACAAAAAACGTCACAACATCAACCCCTTACACGGTCCTACGTCACAAAATCACCCTTTACACAGGGGGGGTCCCACGTTACATTGTACCCCGTGCCCCGTGGTACCAGATGCACGCCGCCTCCAGCACCCACCCGTCGGCTCAGGTCACCATGGGTAGTACCTTCGTCACCTCGTACCCACTGTGCTGTACACAACCAACTCCAACCGCCGCCAACCGATTCGTACAAACAATCGTTACGCTACCCGACACCGTCGCACCCTACAGTGCTGTACTTACGTCGCAAACGTACTTACCCATGTGTAGATGATATGCATCATACCACAGACCGCAGCTATCCGACACAGGACGTCGCACGTCGCCGGTAGCCTGTGGTCACCACCACAGGGTCGCGCACCTCAGGGTGGTAAGTACCTGGTAAGTATTATTGAAAACAACATTGCAAATATTGTGTCAGTATCATAACCACCACCTAGTTTAAGCCCAGCAGTGTTTAATCGTAGCCATATGTCAAACCATTATAAACAGTGATGATGCAGCTTGAATCAGTCCCACATATTTATACAAATCTATAAATTTCTCCCTTGAGAGGGAAAAACATTAAATCATGTTTAATGTTTTTCCCTCGCAAGGGAGAAATTAGATACTCGTATAGTTTTTTAATGTCAAGAAAAAATGAAAGCCACAATTTCACTGAACTCTACAAGTATAATGTTGCATTTACTGTACTTATTATAGAACTCGCCATCAACATATGGTTGCTACAACAGAAGGTAGTAACTGTGTAGTAACCAATGAAAAACGTAGCTATTGACTCTTGTTTCTTTCGAGTGCGATATTGTTTATGGTTGCTACAACAGAAGGTAGTAACTGTGTAGTAACCAATGAAAAACGTTGCATATTTGCGTGTCGGAATTCACAGAATGACCCCCAGCCCTAAAACATTAAACATGTTAACATACTCGTACCCCCTCCTTATCCTCGAGTCGTCACGCAGAGTCGTCGTCGGCGTCGTAACCCCCCCTTGAACACCGGACGTGACTGTAAATTGTTGCGAATAAAATAAAATGACGTAATGATCTACAGTCACGCCTGACGCTCGTGGGGACCCGCAGGTCGTATGTATTTCCACAAACAACAACAACATATTATTAGCGAATTTTCAAAGAAAATGAAGCTATTGCAATGGCTTCGAAATTTAAATAATATAAATTTTTGGAAATTTTCTTCATAGAAATCCGTTTCAGACCATTCTAAAACGATTCCTGAAATTTAACACTTTTTTATATGTATATATATATTTATATATATATGTGTCACTCCAGACGATAACTCTCGATAGAATTGAGATAAACAGCTCAAATTTGCACAAAAAATCTATCTTGGCAATCGAAAGGCTAAGTTCGAAGATGGGCGAAATTGGCCTACTCTAAGGAGGGTTTTGGCGCATTTAAAGTGCGCAAAAATTACCCAAAAATCCCCAAAATGTTATTTTCCAACAAGTGACCCCTCATTTTAAAGGTTTTTGCACGCTGAACACGATGGTGGAATCGGATTTTAGATATCTTGATCCGTTCTCAAATTAGAGCATTTAACGTGCGCAAAAATTACCCAAAAATCCCCAAAATGTTATTTTCTAACAAGTGACCCCTCATTTTAAAGGTTTTTGCACGCTGAACACGATGGTGAAATCGGATTTTAGATATCTAAATCCGTTCTTAAATTAGAGCATTTAAAGTGCGCAAAAATTACCCAAAACTAGGATAATCTTTAAACTCTTACCCCCCCCCCCCCCCCACCCCCTTAGAGTGGTCAGATTGAAAAATGTGAGAAGTATTAATTGAAGACGAGAGTTCGAAGCAAAAAAGGGGGAGGCAAACGATTAGTACAACTCCTTGAATTTCCCATTTGACATATAATTGTTATGATACCTTCATAGATAGACAAGTACCGGCCCACGTATTACTAGAAGGAAGACGAAAGAAAAAATCTATTTCAAATTATTCAATTTAGGTACTAACAGTAGGAGGAAGAAGTTTTCCTTTATTCAAAACCATAGCCATTAATTCGAATATTTCTTTGAAAATTCGCTCATTAAGTCATGCTGCATGACTGGTTTTTTCTATCCTATATCTATGTATGTGTACACCATAATCTTAAGGCTAACGATACACGAATCTTAGATCTACTCGGTTATGGGATAAACACTCTACAAAAAGACCAAATAAACGCTTTGCATACCTATTGGACAAAAATCGATGCGACTGCTACACTGCCTACACGTGCTGACGCGTAGACATGGTTTTAATAAAATTTCGATTTTATTTGTCATACAAATTTTACAGGTTAATTGTCTACAACAAGATCCACATGCGTCTGTAGTACATGCATTTTCACAACCACCGCTCGATAGTTGAACTGGTCCCTCACCATAATATACATAGGGCTGAGCGCAAATATGGAAATCATTTAACGTAAATGTACGACATTGATCAATAAAAGGGCAGGTTGGTTCGCGTGCCAAATGTATCGCCACAGGTACGTCATTTTCTGTAAGATTATTTACATCCAATTCTAAATTACACGCAGAACAAACTATGGTACCATTTCTATACCAAAAACGCTGCAAATCCCTGCACAACGGTTTATTATTTTGTATAGAATACCCTTCTGTTACAGATCACAGCTCTATGTATAGATAACCCGTCTATATAATATGATATGTACTATTCTATTATATGCATATTATGTAGATCGCAGACCCTCCGTAGGTTAGTACCTAACCCCGTACTCGTTACTAGGTACCTACCTAAATCACGAGTTAAATGTTGCTAAAATAATTCTGCCGATGACAAACAGTACCTAACAAAAAGAAAAACACATAATGAAGTTCTGAAAAGAAATTGTTGATGAGGAGTGAAAAAAGTTGCAAAAGTACCTACCAACAAACTCCAGCCCCTTCTACGTAGATGGTATAATTTACCGTTGTGTAATAATTTACCGTTGAGTAATGATTTACCGTAGTAATAATTTACCCATCAATAATACTTCAACGTTTGTTCAAGTTTCACTACCTACCAACAAACTCCAAAAGAGCCATCATTTTTCAAATTAAATAATATCACAGAACAACCAACTCGACTTCATACTCCGCCAATATAATCAGGTGATCCCTACCAATGATTGGCCGTATTCACAAATTCCTATTGTGGGCGCGTCTCTGGTTACGAGATTTGGTTTGAATTGTATACAATTTCATTCACACTGGAGTCGAAAATGCCTGTCGGTGCAAACTTCGGGGCCTTACTGTGAACGAACGGCTGGACGTACGATGCTCCGGATGGTCTTAAAAAACTCGCAAGTTCAAGAACTATTTAAAACCGTAAAAATATTTACGTAAAAAAATGGTATAGGCGTTTTGAAAATTTCAACCCCTATTTTGAATCCCTTAGAGATGACTCACAGTAACGTCGAGCTTCGAGGACCAACTAGACGCCGAACGGAACCTATAACCCGAATTTCATCAATTTTTTTCATGGTAACTAAGAAAAGTGGCCCGTACGGCGTACGGCGTACGGCGTACGGTGTACGGCGTACGGCGTACGGTGTACGGCGTACGGCGTACGGCGGACAGACAGAAATATTTTTATTGCAGTTTTGGATTCTACATACCTTGAAACGTAAACCATCAAATTTTGAGGGGGGGTAAGAATTTTTTTTTTCATGCTCGATTCCAATGGTTCATTATTGAAAATAATAAACCAAAATATTTCTGTCTGTCCGCCGTAAGCCGTACGCCGTACGCCGTACGGGCCACTTTTCTTAGTTACCATGAAAAAAAATTGATGAAATTCGGGTTATAGGTTCCGTTCGGCGTCTAGTTGGTCCTCGAAGCTCGACGTTACTGTGAGTCATCTCTAAGGGGTTCAAAATAGGGGTTGAAATTTTCAAAACGCCTATACCATTTTTTTACGTGAATATTTTTACGGTTTTAAATAGTTCTTGAACTTGCGAGTTTTTTAAGACCATCCGGAGCATCGTACGTCCAGCCGTTCGTTCACAGTAAGGCCCCGAAGTTTGCACCGACAGGCATTTTCGACTCCAGTGTGAATGAAATTGTATACAATCCAAACCAAATCTCGTAACCAGAGACGCGCCCACAATAGGAATTTGTGAATATGGCCAATCATTGGTAGGGATCACCTGATTATATTGGCGGAGTATGAAGTCGAGTTGGTTGTTCTGTGATATTATTTAATTTGAAAAATGATGGCTCTTTTGGAGTTTGTTCGTAGGTAGTGAAACTTGAACAAACGTTGAAGTATTATTGATGGGTAAATTATTACTACGGTAAATCATTACTCAACGGTAAATTGTTACACAACGGTTCATTATACCATCTACGTAGAAGGGGCTGGAGTTTGTTGGTAGGTACTTTTGCAACTTTTTTCACTCCTCATCAACAATTTCTTTTCAGAACTTCATTATGTGTGTTTCTTTTTGTTAGGTACTGTTTGTCATCGGCAGAATTATTTTAGCAACATTTAACTCGTGATTTAGGTAGGTACCTAGTAACGAGTACGGGGTTAGGTACTAACCTACGGAGGGTCTGCGATCTACATAATATGTATAGAATAGTACATATCATATTATATAGACGGGTTATCTATACATAGAGCTGTGATCTGTAACAGAAGGGTAATTCTATACAAAATAATAAACCGTTGTGCAGGGATTTGCAGCGTTCATTCACACTGGAGTCGAAAATGCCTGTCGGTGCAAACTTCGGGGCCTTACTGTGAACGAACGGCTGGACGTACGATGCTCCGGATGGTCTTAAAAAACTCGCAAGTTCACGAACTATTTAAAACCGTAAAAATATTCACGTAAAACAATGGTATAGGCGTTTTGAAAATTTCAACCCCTATTTTGAACCCCTTACAGATGACTCACAGTAACGTCGAGCTTCGAGGACCAACTAGACGCCGAACGGAACCTATAACCCGAATTTCATCAATTTTCTTTCATGGTAACTAAGAAAAGTGGCCCGTACGGCGTACGGCGTACGGCGGACAGACAGAAATATTTTTATTGCAGTTTTGGATTCTACATACCTTGAAACGTAAACCATCAAATTTTGAGGGGGGGTAAGAATTTTTTTTTTCATGCTCGATTCCAATGGTTCATTATTGAAAATAATAAACCAAAACCAGCTCTGGCTAGTTCGTCGAATAAGTCGACCCAACTGCCAGGTCACGCAGATAGCGACGTTCAATGATTTCACTAGCACTGTTCATAAGGAAAGGAAGGGAAAGGTATCATTGTGGAAAAATCATGCTGTTTCCAATTTTCATAGTTTAATTGAGTTCCAGGTGGTGGTTGGACTAGGGTGGGGGGGTAATTATACCAATTATCGAATTCTAACAGTATAAAATCTGGAAAAAAAAGGTATATTGTGGAAAAAAAAAATCACGCGGTTTAAATTTTTTTAATTTAATTGAGTTTCAGGTGGTGGTTGGACTAGGGTGGGGGTAATTATACCAATAATCGAATTCTAACAATATAAAATCGGGAAAAAAGGTAAAATTGTGGAAAAATCACGCGGTTTTCGATTTTCGTATTCTAATTGAGTTGGGGGTGCTGGTTGGACGGAAGTGGGGGTAATTCTTTAATTCTCTAATACCAACAGTATAAAATCGGGAAAAAAGGGTTTCATAATGTAAAAATCACGCGGATTTCGATTTTCATATTCTAATTGAGTTGTGGGTGGCGGTTCGACAGGAGTGGGGGGTAATTATTTAATTCTCTAATATTAACAGTATAAAATCGAGAAAAAAGGGTTTCATAATGTACGAGGATTTCGATTTTCATATTCTAATTGAGTTGTGGGTGGCGGTTCGACAGGAGTGGGGGGTAATTATTTAATTCTCTAATATTAACAGTATAAAATCGAGAAAAAAGGGTTTCATAATGTACGAGGATTTCGATTTTCATATTCTAATTGAGTTGTGGGTGGTGGTTCGACAGGAGCGGGGGTAATTCTTTAATTCTCTAATAGTAACAGTATAAAATCGGGAAAAAAAACAAAACGGTATGACTATTCCTTAGAGATGCACTTACCGGAAACACGGCATCACCACTAGTAGGGTAAGAATGTCACTCCTGGAGCATCCTGTTTGAACATGCTCGTCAGTCTAACCAGCTGCTGGGGGCCTTAGCGGGTGGCGCCACCCCCTCAACCCACCCTTACCAACCCCCTCACCCGCCCCTTACCAACCACCTCACCCACCCCTTACCACCCCCCCCCCCCCCCTCAACCACTCGCCCCCCCTCACCCCCCTCACTCGCCCCTCACTCACCCCTTTTCACCCCCTCACTCGCCCCTCACTCACCCCTTTTCACCCCCTCACCCTCACATCCCCCTTATCACCACCCTCACCCCCTCACACCACACTCACCCCCTCACTCACCCCCACACTCACCCCTCACCCCCTCACTCGCCCCTCACTCACCCCTTTTCACCCCCTCACCCTCACATCCCCCTTATCACCACCCTCACCCCCCTCCCCCTCACACCCTCTCCACCCCCTACCCCCCTCACCGTTACCCTCATCCACCCCATTACACCCCCCCCCCCCCCCACCCGGGCATCGCCCTATCGCCCCCTGCCGCCTCCAGACCTCCACCCCCTCCGCCCCCTGCCGCCTCTAGACCTCCACCCACTCCGCCCTCTGCCGCCTCCAGACCTCCGCCCACCCCCTCACCCATCACCTCCAACCTTTATTATGAATACCTACCAACTTAATTGTACCTATCAAATAATCATAATGACGTCACCCCACCCCCTCCCACCATCTTGGAATTTCTGGAATACCGTTTTGACTATGAATACCTACCTAATTAATTGTATCAGGTAATCATAATGACGTCACCCACCCCCTCCCGCCAACTTGGAATTTCTGGAATTCCGTTTTAATTATGAATACCTACCTACTTAATTCCATCAGATAACCATAATGAAGACCCCCTTCCACCATCTTGAAATTCCTGGAATTCCGTTTTGATTATGAATACCCTACCTACTTAATTCTATCAGGTAAGCATAATAAAGTCCCTCGGAATTACTGGAAATCCTGTTTGACCATGAATACCTACCCACCTACTTGACACTCCAAACAGTGGACTTATTATTAACTTATGCAAATAATATTAAGGTGAATGTTCGAAATGTTGATTCTCACCCAAGCATAATGGGGAGATATTAATCTTCCTATGAAAATATTTCATTATGATTGTAATTTAAAATGATCATCTCCAACCAGACAGGAGCCACAGCGTGTCTCGTTATTATATTTGTCTTGAGCTAAACAATTTTTTTGAGGCCACCCGGAGCATTAGTATGTCCAGCCGTTCCTGTGCACCGAAAAGCTTCGTCAACACGATCGTGAATCAAATGGTATAAATCCGGCCGGGATATCATCACAAGGGAGCACCTGATTATAATCAAGGATGGCTGTATGAAGTCGAGTTGGTTGTTCTGCGATATGAGTGACGGACTATACTGGATTTTGTTGGTAGGTAGGTACCTACTTGTGAAACTTGAACAAACGTTGAAGTATTATTGATGGGTAAATTATTACACAATGGTAAATTATTAAACAACGGTAAATTATACATAACGGCAATTATAACACAAGGGTAAATTATAACACAACGGTTCATCTACCAAGAAGGGTCTGGATCGGTACTTTTGCAACTTGAACAACCGTTGAAGTATTATTGATGGGCAAGTTATTACACAACGGTTCATTACAGGTATTGACCACAGAAAACAGTGATCAACGCAGAAGGGGCATCTATTTCACTCCACATAAACAATTTTCCTTTAGGCAGTATTATTTTAGCAACATTTGACTCGTGATTCAGGTAGGTACCTAGTAACGAGTACGGGGTTAGGTACTAACCTACGTAGGGTCTGCGATTCACATAATATATTATATAGACGGGTTATCTATACAGAGAGTTCTGATCTGTAACAGAAGGGTATTCTGTACAAAATAATAAACCGTTGTGCAGGGATTTGCAGCGTTTTCTTTTTCATTTTATTCAAACCAAAATACTTCAAACATACATAAATTCAAAATGTTTGACCGCCATATAAGGATACCGTCAATGAGGCCATGATTCGGTCATGAACGGAACTCTTGATCCATGCTCAGTAGCTCTTAATGTTGAGATTATTCTTTTAGGATCATTACTTCAATCGAGCGGGACATTGTTCTAGGATCATCGAGCTGATTGGGTGTGCAATTTGAACTGATCTTAAGAGCGAGAAAATATAGGAATGGATGAGGCAATCTCGTGCCTGGGTAGGCAGCACTGGGCCCGAGGTGAGTTCTAATATTGTGATTCATTGTGTGAATATTATTAAGACGCCACTACACACATGTGAATTTCTAACTTTGTGAAATTAGTATATTAAATAGTCCGAACTTGTACCTAAAAAGATCTGTATTTTGTCGAATATAAAGTTGTGTTCATGATCGATCCAGAGCTTGTGCTTATCCCGAGAACTTTTCATTGGTGCCGAAACCCGGGAAGTTCTGCCCCATGGCTGAGTGACTATCCAGCGTGTGAGGTTAAGCTCAACTGCGGTCATTCGCCTAACTTGTAGTTTTTAATCAGTAGTCAGGTTGTCATTGGACGTCATAATGAGCCCAAGATCTTTGAAAATTATCCTCGACGTGGCCATTTTAGCTCTGCTGAACACGGATCTACAAGGCCTTACAAACCTGGAGCCTTCAGGTGGGCCCAGCTCTAACTGCAAATCAATGGACAGAGGATCTAGTACAGCAGTTTGTAGTTCAGGATCGATCTCTTACAAACGATGTGGCTCAGGCGGGTTTTGAGGATACCATGGAGGAGATCCTCATTGTTAAGGTAAGCAAACTGATAGTACGCTTGACTTTGGTCCCGAAACCCGTTCCGTCCTATCTCCTTTGGAACCTAAGGGCAGCTCTGGGTCCATGGCCTGACGAAATAAAGTACCAAGCACTTCTCAATCAACTTAGCCCTGAAGTGCAAATCATTCCGTCGATCTGGTTCGAGGTATTCCGAAATGTGCAAAGCACTGTGCGCTGAAAATTTGGGCAAGTATTAGCTTAGCACACCAACCGTAGACTCATCCCAAGGTTGCAGCAGCTGGATGCCATACAGATTGACGGATTTCTCTCATCTGCCTGGAGCTGGGTGAGTTCAATGGAGGGACTTCCACTAATGAACTGGCATGCTTCCTTCTGTTCGAAGATCTTCTCAGTAATTGGATCCGGCTATTAAGAACAAGTTCAACCAGGGGGAGTTGGAAGACGAGATCTTCTCATACAAGCAGCTCCTCGAAATAGCTCAAATTTGCCCAGATGATTCCCCAGGGGTCACGACCTAGATCAAGTTCTGAGGAAAGGGATTCCAGTAAGCAGCGAAAACCCAGGCCCCCTCCCACTCCTCGCACAACAGATCGACCACCCTCGCTCGGTCAGTCACGAGGGAGCGGTTCAAATGTCATCACTGCTCAGGACCTCACTTCCCTATACCACTGCGAAAAGTTCCGGTAGTTCAGCGTCCAGAGTTCATCAGATCAACTGGACTCTGCATAAATTGCTTTTTGTGGAAGCACAACTCCGCTCAGCACTGCACTTCACTCCAACAGTGCCATTGCGGAGGATCACACCACATCCTACCCCATGACAACGAGGAATCTGGACGATCTGCCATCAAAAAACAGTTAAGGGTATACGGGGAAACCAAAACCTTAGGCTCCCAGGCCCCGGCCCCCAAGTTTCCAGCTCAGGGGTACCCATTGTTTGTAGTAGTTCTCGCAACCGTCTTGATGTCCGGTCAACTTTGATTCTTGTTCAGATTGCTCTCAGAATGCATAAGGCCAGGGCTCCCGTTCGTCTAGTTAGGACCTTGCTGGCAGAGCCAGTACTCGTAAAGTAAAGCTCAGTGGTTCAGGTTCTAATTCAAAGCACAAGCTCAGCTCCTGGGAGGAAGTGAAAGGTGGTGGGGTAGACTCTAAGGCTCCTGTTAGTTCTAATTTGCGCTTCCCTTTCAGCTCTCATAACGCTTCCAATCCCCTAGGTTGGATGTTTAGTAACACGCATCAAAGCAGTAGCTCAGCTGCAAGTAGCTCTAACATGTTAGTACCAAGGACCACTGAGGAAGATGACCCTTCTCTGCTGAAACCTAACGGTGCCATACACAGGTGAAGTGGGATTCATTGCATTGCTCATTTGGTTAGTAATAGAGTAGATCTTAATAACCCTATTGGACCCGTTGTGCCATCAACCGCCCTAGGTCATAGGCCTGGCACACATTATCCGCAAACGTCTAGCGAGCCCCACCGATCGATCATAGCGAGTAACTTCGGTTCTCATACGTCCACTAGTAGGAATGTTTATGGGGATCATTCTAAGTCTAGTTCAGTTCTCTCAAAGAATAGGTCTTCCTTTCATTTCCCACGGTCAAAGGGGGGACTACTTCCCACTGCTACAGTTCGGGTGTCCTCAGACGTTACCTCTCCCCCTGTAGTCTGCAGGGCTTTGCTTGACACGGGGTCTGAAATCCAATTTATGTACCACAAATTGGCTCTTGCGCCAGTTTACTGGTGACGCCGATCAACCATGTGGTCTTGAGCGTGGGAGTCCAGCCACAGACAGTATGATGTCACTTTTTCGGCATACTCGAACTGGGCACAGATTGCCCTTTTTAGCCTATGATGTAGATCAGGTCACAGCTCCCTTGACCTCCTCTAGTTTCTCGTTGGTCTCATACCTGAAGCGTGGGATCTAAGCTTGCGGACTCTTTGTTGAGTGAGCGGAATGACATCGATCTTTCTTCTGGCGTAGATCCTTATATGCAGCTAGTTCTGTCTCAAACAATTCCCTCAGAAGGGAACTCTCCTTGGCTTCTTAGTTCTGAACTGGGGTGGCTCGTGGTTGGCCACTTGCATCCGGAGTTTGTTCAATTTAGTCCACTCGCTGAACTGCAAACCTTCAACTCGGATGAACCAGTCCTCTCCATCAGAGACCACGCTCTTTGGGACACGAGTCTCATGTTGCATTTAGATCAAAAAATTGTCTTGTGAGTGTGAGTGTGGTGTGAGGGGGTGAGGGTGGTGATAAGGGGGATGTGAGGGTGAGGGGGTGAAAAGGGGTGAGTGAGGGGGTGAGTGAGGGGGTGAGTGTGGTGTGAGGGGGTGAGGGTGGTGATAAGGGGGATGTGAGGGTGAGGGGGTGAAAAGGGGTGAGTGAGGGGGGTGAGGGGGGGCGAGTGGTTGAGGGGGGGGGGGGGTGGTAAGGGGAGGGTGAGGTGGTTGGTAAGGGGCGGGTGAGGGGGTTGGTAAGGGTGGGTTGAGGGGGTGGCGCCACCCGCTAAGGCCCCCAGCAGCTGGTTAGACTGACGAGCATGTTCAAACAGGATGCTCCAGGAGTGACATTCTTACCCTACTACCACTTACACTCAAAATTGAATAACTATCCTTGGAAATGGACTGAAATTCGAGGGAATACCATTATATTTTGACATCATCTACACGACATACGTGTGAATATGAACATATCCCTACCATATTCACATCAAATTCGAGGGAATACGATAAAATTCGACCATATTTACACAAAATTCGTGTGAATATGAACATTTTCCTAGGTGTAACGTGAAATTCGAATGAATACTACGATACATCTACCATATTCACTGGAATGGCCTTATATTTCTACAATGCTTACACGAAACTCGTGTGAATATAAACATATTCCTACCACACCCAACATGAAACTTAGAGGGAATACGATTAAAATTCAACCATATTTACACGAAATTCATGTGAATATAAACATATCCCTACAACACTCACATGAACTTCGAGGAAATTCGATAAAATTCGACCATATTTACACAAAATTCGTGTACATATGAACATTTTCCTAGATTTTAACGTGAAATTCGAATGAATACCATGATACATCTACCATATTCACTGGAATGCCATTATATTTCTAAAATGCTTACGCGAAACTCGTGTGAATATAAACATATTCCTACCACACTCACATGAACTTCGAGGAAATACGATAAAATTCGACCATATTTACACAAAATTCGTGTACATATGAACATTTTCCTAGATTTTAACGTGAAATTCGAATGAATACCATGATACATCTACCATATTCACTGGAATGCCATTATATTTCTAAAATGCTTACGCGAAACTCGTGTGAATATAAACATATTCCTACCACACTCACATGAACTTCGAGGAAATACGATAAAATTCGACCATATTTACACAAAATTCGTGTGAATATGATCATTTTCCTAAGAATTAACGTGAAATTCGAGTGAATACCATGATACATCTACCATATTCACGACGTGAAGTATGAAGTATGAATGTTTAGTATGTAAGTAGGACTCCATCGATGTGCCTTCACCTTGACGTTGGTGATGGAGCTTTTGACTAAGAAAGGCACAAACTATAATTATCAAACATTGTGGTGTACATGATTAAGTAACAACAAACAAAAAACATTTGCCCTTGGAATTTCTGTGAGCCACACGGAGCTTAAAGAACCGTTTTCCCCGACAAGGGAGTACTCTATTTCAAAAATTGTACATAATATTACCATTTAGTTCCGTATGCGATTTCGAATCTGGTACTATATACAACAGATCCGAGACCACATATTAGCCGGATAAGCTGCGAAAGCTAATTTTTGCCCCCCTGAAAAAAAGGTGCTATATGAATCTGGCCCCTGCGCCAGAAGCCCCTTTTTCCTTCTACTAGGATGTGTGGATAAAACGGAAGAAGGAAGAGAAAGCATTCACTAAGGCCACTGTGAAAAAACGCTGCAAAGTCCTGTCACATGGGTTTATTATTCTATTGGAGTTCTAGAGATTTTTGTTGGCTGTTAAATGTACTATTTCTTTCATGTGGAATGATTGAAATAGCTATTTCTGATGATTTCCACCAATTTTGGCCCCCAAAACATGAAATAGGTACGCTTTTTTTTTTTTTTTAAGAACATCTTTGATCATTGGTAGTGCCATTTAATGGTCTTGATTCACCTGTTTACACTTTTTCCAATGTTATTGTACACATTGATGGTGATTTCAGACAGTTTTCCAGGTTTTTGACTCATAAAAAACCAATTTTGGGAGCTGAACCTTTGGTAAAACCTCAATTTCCGCGTCTTTGGTCAAAATAGACTTCATATTCGGTCTTCTCGTCCTCAAAAACATGGAAAAAGATACCTCAAAAGCTCATGTTACTAACATGTTGTTAAAACGCAAAAAGTACCTATTTTTATACACATTTTCACTCATAACACCCCTGGGTATATTCCGATCGGGCTGAAAAGTTTCGGGACACAACTAGAGCCCAAATGGAGCATGTGTGCGAAAGAACGACTTTTTTAGACCGAAAATGAAGGAGTTTTGCGTGATATGGCGGACAGACATTGCATTTTTTGAATCTACGCACCTTGAAACGGAAAAGAAAAAAGTTTGAGGGGGTGTTATAAAAATTTTTTGCTGAGCGATTACATAGGTGTATTATTCACAGAATAATAAACCAAAACGCACTGGTCACTTGTCCTACACGGTACTACTATATGGCCAGGAGTGGCGAGTTCACGCAGACCAGATGAGGAAAGCGCCACTTCCTGGAGGAGGGGGAGGAATGTTGGACCCTGACTCCACTAATCAAGCATCTGGTGGCAAGTCACCTTCTTGACAACCCAAAAATGTTGTACAGTTTACTCTTGTATTTTTGTGTGATATACCTAATAATATATTAACTTTGTCGAGTCAGATCACGAATCAAGTTATTTCAAGTTCAAGGTGCGTAGATTCAGAAAACGCAATGTCCGTCCGCCATATCACGCAAAACTCCTTCAATTTCGGCCTAAAAAATTCATTCTTTCGCACACAGGCTGCATTTGGGCCCTAGTTGTGTCCCGAAACTTTGCAGCCCGATCGGAATATACCCAGGGGTATTATGAGTGAAAATGTCTATAAAAATAGGTATTTTGTGATTTATTAACATGAGCTTTGCAGGTATCGTTTTCCATGTTTTTGGGACGGGTCAAGAACTCAGTTTTGACCAAAAAGTGGAAAATTGAGGTTCAACGACATTTCAGCCTTAAATTCACGTTAAATTTTGGTCTAAAATCGTCGTTCTTCCGCACACAGTTCGGGTCCCCATTTGGGAACACATTTAGGTGGTAGTTGTGCTCCGAAGCGCGGCAGCCCGATCATAATACATCCCAGGGATGTTATGGGAGAAATTTGGGTGTAAAAATAGGGGTTTTCGAGGGATTTTTGAGGTTTTAGTGGACTTGAGCTTGTGAGTTATCGTTTTCCATGTTTTTTAGGACGAGAAGACAAAATATTAAATTGATTTTGGCCGAAGAGTGAAGAATTGAGGTTTTAACGAAGGTTAAGCTTCCGAAATTCATTTTTTATGAGTCAAAAACCTGGGAAATTGTCTGAAATCAGCATACATTTGTATAATAATACTAGAAGTAGTATCAACAGCTGAATCAAGACAATTAAATGGCACCATCAATGACCAAATATAATTTGAAAAAGAGCGTAATTCGTGTTTTTGGGAGCCAAAATTGGTGGAAACCATCACAAATAGCTATTTAAATTATTGCATATTTATGAAAGAAACAATAAATGAACAGCAACATTTCTGTAGGTATGTCCAATAGAATAATAAACCCATGTGACAAGGACTTTGCAGCGTTTTTCCTGTGGGGTTATACCAACATTTATATGTCTGCACGCCTCATACCAAGGCAAGGACAGCGAAATCAGTAAGTGGTTGAAGCTCATTTTGGTTTATCATTCTGTGAATAATAAACCTATGTATTCGCTCAGCAAGATATTTGTATAACACCACCTCAATTTTTTTTCTTTTACGTTTCATAGTGCGTAGATTCCAAAAACGCTGCAAAGTCCTCGTCACATGGGTTTATTATTCTATTGGACATACCTACAGAAATGTTGGCTGTTCATTTATTGTTTCTTTCATGTGCAATAATTGAAATAGCTATGTCTGATGGTTTCCACCAATTTTGGGCGCCAAAAACACGAATTATGCTCCGATTTTTGACAAATTATCTTTGATCATTAATAGTGAAATTCAACTGTGTTGATTCACCTGTTGATACTACTTTTACTGTTATCATATAAATGAATGTGAGTTCAGACGATTTCCATGGGCTTTGATTCATAAAAAAATGAATTTTGGGAGCTCAACTTTCGTTACCTACAATCTCATTCTTCACTCTTTGGTCAAAATCGACTTCATATTCGGTCTCCTCGTCCTAAGAAACATGGAAAACGATACCTCACACCTCTTGTGACTAAACACCAAAAACCCCTATTTTTACACACCCCTGGGTATATTCCGATTGGACTGCAGCGTTTCGGGACACAACTAGGGCCCAAATGGAGCATCTGTGCGAAAGAACGAATTTTCGGTTCATTATTTTCAATAATGATCCTTAGGAATCGAGCATGAACCCCCCCCATCCACAATCGCGACAAAATTTCATGGTTTCCGTTTCAAGGTATGTAGAATCCGAAAATAGAATAAAAAAGTTTCTGTCCATACGCCGTAGTTCGCACTTTTCTTAGTTACCATGAACCAAAATTAATGAAATTTGTTTTGTAGGTCCCATTCTCTTGGGGTCTAGTTGGTTCGCGAAGCTCGACGTTACTGTCAGTCATCTCTAAGGCGTTCAAAATAGGGGTTGAAATTTTCACAACGCCGTAGCTCGAAAACTTTCGATTGAAGGGTATGGTTTTTTTTACGTTTTAGCGAATTTTCAAAGAAAATGAAGCTATTGCAATGGCTTCGAAATTTAAATAATATAAATTTTTGGAAATTTTCTTAATAGAAATCCGTTTCAGACCATTCTAAAACGATTCCTGAAATTTAACACTTTTTTATATGTATATATATATATATGTGTCACTCCAGACGATAACTCTCGATAGAATTGAGATAAACAGCTCAAATTTGCACAAAAAATCTATCTTGGCAATCGAAAGGCTAAGTTCGAAGATGGGCGAAATTGGCCTACTCTAAGGAGGGTTTTGGCGCATTTGAAGTGCGCAAAAATTACCCAAAAATCCCCAAAATGTTATTTTCCAACAAGTGACCCCTCATTTTGAAGGTTTTTGCACGCTGAACACGATGGTGGAATCGGATTTTAGATATCTTGATCCGTTCTCAAATTAGAGCATTTAAAGTGCGCAAAAATTACCCAAAAATCCCCAAAATGTTATTTTCTAACAAGTGACCCCTCATTTTGAAGGTTTTTGCACGCTGAACACGATGGTGGAATCGGATTTTAGATATCTTGATCCGTTCTCAAATTAGAGCATTTAAAGTGCGCAAAAATTACCCAAAAATCCCCAAAATGTTATTTTCTAACAAGTGACCCCTCATTTTAAAGGTTTTTGCACGCTGAACACGATGGTGAAATCGGATTTTAGATATCTAAATCCGTTCTTAAATTAGAGCATTTAAAGTGCGCAAAAATTACCCAAAACTAGGATAATCTTTAAACTCTTACCCCCCCCCCCCCCCACCCCCTTAGAGTGGTCAGATTGAAAAATGTGAGAAGTATTAATTGAAGACGAGAGTTCGAAGCAAAAAAGGGGGAGGCAAACGATTAGTACAACTCCTTGAATTTCCCATTTGACATATAATTGTTATGATACCTTCATAGATAGACAAGTACCGGCCCACGTATTACTAGAAGGAAGACGAAAGAAAAAATCTATTTCAAATTATTCAATTTAGGTACTAACAGTAGGAGGAAGAAGTTTTCCTTTATTCAAAACCATAGCCATTAATTCGAATATTTCTTTGAAAATTCGCTCATTAAGTCATGCTGCATGACTGGTTTTTTTAAATTGATCTTGAACTAAAGAATTTTTTGAGGCCACCCGGACCATTGTACGACCAGCCGTTCGTTGGACCGAAAAGCTTCGTCAACACGATCGTGAATGAAACGGTATAAACCCCGCCCAGATATCATCACTAGGGAGCATCTGATTACAATCAAGGATGGCTGTATGAAGTCGAATTGGTTGTTCTGTGATATTATTTCATTTGACAAGTGATGGCTGTTTTGGATTTTGTTGATAGGTACTTTTGTAACTTGTACAAACCTTATGCTTCATGAAGAACAACAAATAGGTAATTAATGATTGAATTATTAAGTCCCGCGCATTTTTATGAAACTAATTCCCGGGCTGTCTCCAGTACTCGATTTAGGTCTTTCCTGGGGGAAAGCTCGAGGGTATTGACCACAGAAAACAACGATCTACGGAGAAGGGGTTTATTATTCTGTCAATAGTACACCTATGTATCCAATGTATATGGGTAAAATGGGTGTGAAAATAGGGTTTTTTTTTGTGTTTTAGTAACATGAGCTTGTGAGGTGTCCTTTTCCATGTTTTTTAGCGTTTCAAGCACGTTGCCTGCCAAGCCATTCCATTACAGATAATGAGGTGATGACATATAATATTATGCAACAAAAAACTCCAATCCTCCGGAAAGTCCCTGAAAATCTGGGAGTCAAAGTACAAGGCCGAATATTAGGTTGATTTTGACGGAAGAGTGAAGAATTTGGGTTGTAACAGGGTTTCTGACTTTAATTTGCCGTAAATATTGTTCTAAAATCGTCGTTCTTTAGCACACATTTGTGGCCTAGTTGTGCTCCGAAGCTCGGTTTTTTAAAGGTTTTAGTGAACATGAGCTTGTGAGGCATCGTTTTCCATGTTTTATGAAACTGCAATACCCGGGCCGGCTCCAGTACTCATTTAGTGCTTTCCTGGGGGGAGCTCGAGGGTGCTGACCACAGAAAATTCATGCGAACCGTTCTATGAATTTAGAAACGAGTTGAGAATTTGCGAGGACCTTGTTCTCAAAGGTGATCTTGTTGTGGTACCTGGTTTGTTGCGCTCTGATTTTCTTAAAATGCTTCACACAGGTCACCCAGGAATTGGTAGGAAAACCTGTAGGGCTGGGGATACTGTGTTCTGGTTGGGTATTACCCAGGACAAGAAGTAATTTGTTAAATCCTTCCCTACTTGTCTCGAGTTCGAGAACAATCAATCAAAAGCAAAGAGTTGCCTCTCAATCCCCAGTCTGAGGTGGCGTGTGATGCTTTTGAGTGGAACGGCCAGCATTACTTGGTAACTGTGGACTCCTTAACGAATTTCATTCAGTTTGCTAATCTGCCCAATTTGAGGAATGCCACAGTTATATGAAACATTAAATCGATTTTCGCCCGTCATGGTGTGCCGTTAAAAACTAACGGCACACCATGACTGTACCTTGTACTTTGACTCCCTGATTTTCAGAGACTTTCCGGAGGAATGGAGTTTTTTGTTGCATATATTATTATGTCATCACCTGTAATAATATTATCTGTAATGGAATGGCTTGGTAGACAATGTGCTTGAAACGGTAAAAAAACGCTGCAAAGTCCTTGTCACATGGGTTTATTATTCTATTGGACATACCTACAGAAACGTTGGCTGTTCATTAATTGTTTCTTTCATGCGTAATAATCGAAATAGCTACTTCTGATGGTTTCCATTAATTTTGGCCCCCAAAACACAAATTAGGTACGTTCCTTTTTTTCTTTTTTTTTAACTATCTTTGATCATTGGTAGTGGCATTTAATCGTCCTGAACCACGTCTTGACACTTTTTCCAGTGTTATTATACAAACTGATGGTGATTTCAGACGATTTCCTAGGTTTTTCACTCATAAAAAATCAATTCTGGGAGCTGAACATTTGGTAGAACTCAATTTTCCACTCTTTGGTCAAAATCGACTTCTTATTCGGTCTTCTCGTCCCCAAAAACATGGAAAACGATACCTCAAAAGCTCATGTTACCAATATGTTGCTAAAACGCAAAAAGTACCTATTTTTACACACATTTTCACTCATAACACCCCTGGGTATATTCCGATCGGGCTGAAAAGTTTCGGGACACAACTAGGGCCCAAATGGAGCATGTGTGCGAAAGAACGATTTTTTTAGACCGAAAATGAAGCCTGTACACGTGATACGGCGGACGGCGTACGGCGGACGGCGGACGGCGCGGCATACGGCGGACGGACATTGCATTTTTGGAATCTATGCACCTTGAAACGTAAAAGAAAAAAGTTTGAGGGGGTGTTATAAAAATTTTTTGCTGAGCGAATACATAGGTGTATTATTCACAGAATAATAAACCAAAAGCTCTTCACCAAGTCCGTTGAGCCGGTGGGGTATCCCATGTTGGGACTCCTCTTAGAAGAATTTTTGAAACGCTTGTTCCACAGATAAGTACCTAGGTACCATATTACTTGAAACTGTAATTTGAAAACTTAACGTTACCCTTACACAAAAGGTAGGTAGGTACTACTCCGCTACTCGTGAATTGTGTTTGACAAATGGAATTCGAAAAATATTGCTTCCGAGTCTGCGAAGCAGCGGAAGCCTTGTGTTCACTTTCGTGAGCCAAAAAATTTTTGCCTTCAGAAATCAAAATTTCCACTTGCATTTTGCGTTTCAAAGCCTACTGAACAAATTTGGTTCCGTGTCTGTCGGTCTGTGAGTCTGTGAGTCTGTGAGTCTGTGAGTCTGTGAATCTGTGAGTCTGTGAGTCTGTGAGTCTGTGAGTCTGTCCGCATTTCCTTGTTACAGCCATAACTTCCACGATTTTGAATTGATTCAGCTCAAATTTTGAGGGATGGTGCGGATAAGGCCCCTTGAGGTCCCATACAAATTTCAACATGATTGATCCAGCGGTACGCCCTGCGCATGCGCTAACGTTAAATTCAACAAACACGCATAACTTTCACAATTTTGATTCAATTTCGCTCAAATTTTCAAGGGTTGTTTGGACAAGGCCTAGTGAGTTCCAGTATGAATTTCAGCATGATCGGACCCTCGGTGCGCTCTGCGCATGCGCTGGCGTGAAATAGATTCAATTTCCTTGTTACAGCCGTAGTAACCAAAGATTTCACCCAATTTCAATGTAATTCTCAGGGATTAAGCGGGTAGGGCCCATTGAGGTCCCATATAAATTTCAACATGATAGAGCCAGCGGTTCGCCCTGCGCATGCGCTCTGTCTGTCTGTCTGTCCTTCTATGCACGGCCAAACGGCTCGACGGATATCGACCAAATTTGGCACGAATATCCAGTAGGCTCCCAAGTTGTGCAACGTCGCATTTTTAATTCCCTGACCATAGCGGAACTATGGTCGACCATGGTCAAATCCCGAATTGCTCAACGGATATCGACCAAATTTGGCACGAATATCCAGTAGGCTCCCAAGTTGTGCAACGGCGCATTTTTAATTCCCTGACCATAGCGGAACTATGGTCGACCATGGTCAACTCCTGAATGGCTTGACGGATATCGACCAAATTTGGCACGAATATCCAGTAGGCTCCCAAGTTGTGCAACGTCGCATTTTTAATTCCCTGACCATAGCGGAACTATGGTCGACCATGGTCAACTTCGTTAATTGAAATGGTAACCCCTATTTTTTATCGCGTATTCGTAATCTACGTGAAATTCTATCTACGATCGACCCTTCGGACTACCCCCGCGGTCGACCTTAGCGCATCCATGGGCCCCTCCATGGTCGAATCCCGAATTGCTCAACGGATATCGACCAAATTTGGCACCAATATCCGGTAGCCTCCCAAGTTGAACGTAGGCGCATTTTTAATTCCCTGACCATAGCGGAAATATGGTCGACCATGGTCAACTCCTGAATGGCTTGACGGATTTTGATAAAATTGGGCACAAATACCCGGTAGGCTATGGGATTTTTCCGTCGTTTGTTGGTTCCACGATACTGCGTACAGCGAATCTCGGATAGCGAGTGAAGCGAGCGGTCAGGCTAGTTATGTATAATGGACGTAATGTATTATGGAAGTCATGTTACGTATAATATGTATATTTCATGTAATGTTATGTTATGTAATGTAATGTTATGTAATATGTATATTTAACGTTATGTAATGTAATGTAATGTAATGTAATGTAATGTTATGTTATGTTATGTTATTTTGCTTCCGAGTCTGTTCTATTTTATAATGGGTCACTCTGATTGTGACGAGGAAGCTCCTGTGCCATCACCTTGGCAGTGTATTTTTTCTTCTACTTGTTGCCTTGACAACAACATAGGCAGGTACCTACCTAGTGTTCTTTACTTCTGCGATATTTTCGAACGACTGATCCTACTCAACTCCATTTGAATTATTAAAACCTCTTGTTCCACTGATGATTTAGTTGAAATCACATGTCAGCAACAAAATTGAGTTTGAAAACAGTTAACTGACCTAATAAAATCTTATTTTTATTATAAATTCCGTTTCATTTCATGTACCATTTCATGAAACGACCTAACATTACCTATTTATATGTGCATATATATATATATATATAAAACCTGTATAGGTGCCTACTCTTTTTTGGAAGGGGGAACCTGGTAACCCTACGGACGTTGATGCACGTCATCAATCAGCTTTTCAATGTCCATAGTGAATAATTAATATTATAAGCAATCAAAACAATATAATAGACACTTGGAACTCGCGAGAACTCGCATCAAATCGCAAGGTGCCTTCCTTGTGATTGCATCAGACGACTTGCGCGGAACCTGTCTCAATCGCTCGTCTCCGCTCGGAGTGTAAACACCCCACGCCATCTCCCATTCAAAATTAATACTGTGCCGGACTTTTGAGTTTTTCGGGCGTCATCGCAAATCTTCGCGTTGCAGACCTGACATTTTGAGACCCTTCCTCTGTTACCGCTAGCTATCCAACAGAGGCGCTGCGATCGTATTTGAACTCGTTTGTTCCGTGTACTGAACTACTGTCTGCCCCGGTGCAGGCGAGACTTTCAATTTTGGAGTCACACACACACATTTGCCATCGCCGAGCTCCATGTTGTAAATTTGGTGAAACGTGTTGTTTGTCGAAATCAAATTTCAGTCTCTCCGTATTTTGAGGGATAATTTGAAGTCGTAGGTGAATCAGAAATCAATCGATTTTAATGGAAGACCGGTTCTGAGTAAGCTGACCCGATAAATCAAGCTCAAGAATGGCTACAATCGTTGACAAAATTGCGGCCATTGAGGCCGAGGTAAGATCCCTATAAACCCTAATTTACTTAAGCTTATTATCCCTTTGACATGGGTTCATACGTTTAAACAAAATAATATCGCATCAATAGATTTGGTCAGTAAATTTATGAAAATTTTCTAATTCCTCGAACTGACGACCTTTTACGTGAGACGTCTCGTCCTCGAACTCTCATCCTCGAACAAAATTGTGTACATGCATTGTCATATTATGGTTCACAAGGGTATGAAGTAGGCATTTAGGTACCTCTTTAGCTTCCTCACTACCGGAAGGTTGAGAAGCGTTGGGTTCGTCATGGAGATTTTTTTTAAATGTCTACTCTACCATTTTGCGTTTCAGTCATCAAGGAACGTTTTTTGTTCCGTTTCCGTCTGTCTGTGGTCGATTCCTTGTAACGCCCATAAGTCCCCGAAATAATGGTCGAAATGGGCTGACATTTGGAGGGTAGGTGCGGGTTGGGTCACAGATGGTCCCATACCAAAATCATTGAAAACGTACTGTCACTTTCGTCTGCGCATGCGCAAACGTGAAATAGGTACTTGAAATGTCCTTCACTACTTCAAATATCGTTGAAATGAGTTCAAATTTGGAGGGTCGATCAGGAATAATACTTTGATAGTTCCACATGAATTGCATTGGAATCGTACTGTAACTTTCGTTTACGCATGCGCGAACATGAATGTTGTCCGTTTTGTTGTAACGATAGTAACTGCGCGAAAAATAGTATTAGAGAGCTGAAATTTTGAGGGTACACGCGGGTTGGATCGCAGATGATCGTATCAAAATCATTGAAATCGTACTGTAAAGTAGGTTCACGTGAAGATGCAATTCCGGTATGGCAAGTCGTTCTGCAATGCCATTGGCCAACGCAATGTCATGAATACTGTATCAAAATCTCCAGATATTTTCCGCTGTCGGATCCGTTGCCGTATCTTCACCGAGGTTACTGCACACACCTGTCCTGTTTGGTTGTTCAGCCATATTGGAATTTGGCATTCCTGGTTGATTTTGACCGTTAGATTTCGTTCAAGCAAGGTTATGGTTTGGCTGCCATGTGAACGCCTCTGCAGCAAAAATTCCGGCAAACGCGTTGCCACACTGGATTGCCTACCTGAGATTTCTGCCCCAGCTTAACTTCCCTCTACGCGCGCGTGAACATGAAATGAAAAATAATAGTAGAGCTAACATTTTGATGAGGGTACACGCGGGTTGGATTGTAGAGGGTCCCATATCAAAATCATACATTGATACGCCACCTGTGCACTGAATGAACCTACCCAACTGTTGTATATGTCAAATAAAAAGGGGCCCTAGCCATAATCTGTGAGCGTGGTAGAATCTAAAGGTGAGAGAACGAACCGAAGACGACACTGACGTACACATAGGTAATTAAATTTATCATGACGCGACTCAAACTGATGTTGACGTTGAAGGCAAACCAAATTATTAAATAAGACAAATTGTCATGGGGAAGCTAGTCTCTACCAAGAGTAAAATATCAAGTACGAAGCACTCCAAATCTACTCTGTCCTTGCTCGATGGCGATTGTTCATCCTTTATTTTCTATCCGGGGAGAAAGGCGCGAATCCCCCTGCCAGGACTCCCAACCTCCTAACAGTGTTGCCATCAACTTCTCCTTCTCTTTTGAGTTGACAGCCTTGGCGGTTGCCTGTCTGTCATCGGTGTTTCATGTCATGGATTCCTTCCATGTGACTCCAGCGACCCCCACGGCAATTTGTTCCTCATCAACGTCGGACTTTCCGTTTCCATTTGAATAATACGATGTTAACGATCAGGTAGCCGACACGGCCAATCCTGACCGGCTAGCGCCTCGCAGCCTGAAAATAAAAGCAGAAGCGATAGACACTGACAAGTTGTGTAGCCCATTGGCAACATAGGTGTGGGCATATAAGATTCATCAATTACACTATAAGCATATTCTTGCCCATGACCATTGTGCTATGAGCAATGATAATCTTAGTGTTGAAGATAACCAAAATTAATCGGTATGAAGTCCATACTTTTTGTTTCGTTTAATACTAGCTGATTTCGTAAAATCATCAAGTCAATTCATTTAACTATGACTGACATTACAGCCGACACTGGCCCTGACTACTCGGCCATACTGACTGAATTCCATAGAAAAGATAAGCACAAGGCAACTGAAGTTAGTAAGCTACAAAATGTACAGCTTTGGCATTCAAATGATAGCAGAGCCAGAAAAGGTGTGAATAAGCATTACATTGCAAATGCTGAACCCCTGTGACTAGGAACATCCAATCGTATGCACTACCGATCATAAATAAACACCACAAGGAAGGAATGGAGGTACATTCTAAGGATGGGAAGGTGGGATAGGTCCAATCAGTGCACATACACAACCAGTCTTTTGCCATAGTACAGACATGATTATTAAGGAACACCCAAGGCAGCGTTCAAAATATGAACATAGAAAGATGGTAGTCTTGGGCAAAATCGGATACATGGACAAACAAGCCTCAAGTAAGGCCTCAGACCCCATCCGTTCAGTGTACCGGCAGTCTAGCAAGGTACACAGAGGGGCTTCAGTATAGGTGTTACAGCCCAATACCAAATCCTGAGCCATACCGTGAAATACACCTAACACTACTGCATCACCAGCAAACCTGTGAGTAACACTCAACTCACCATGGAGCAGTCGGTGCAAACTGTCCAATCCGTACGAAGCGGAAACAAAACCTTTCTTCCCAGGCAATGGTATGAAGACCTGGGCGAGAAATAAAACGACCAACCTATGACTTTCGAAGGTCTTGAAACATTCGGAGAGACTCAACACTGAACAATATATCACAACCCAGGATTTTTGATGTTGATTGTTGCTGGTACTATCCAACACCCCCGGGTGGCCACCACGGAAACAGCACCTTACAGTCCAACCGATAGCCCTCAATCCAACACACGACTTCACGACGTCGGACTTTCCGTTTCCATTTGACTAATACGAGGTTAACGATCAGGTAGCAGACATATACGTTCAAGTGAGGAAGCTGTACTGCCTACTCGAATTGGCACACTTTTTTTTTAATGATGCTGCTGGTTTCATATATTTTGAATTAGGTAGGTAATAATCTCCTGAATTTATTGGGAAAATTGGTGTGCTTAGTGTAGGTACAATACAAACATTTCTTAGATTTTTTTTTTTTTTTTTGTATCGATTCGTTTACAATGAATAACTCAGAGTGAGAATAAGTTAACAACTAGATTCGGATATCTGATCAAGATTATGCTTTGTGAGGATGTGTGCAAAGTGTTCTGTATGTTGTGTATGTATGTAAATAGTTTCAGTTCTTCTCACTGCTTGGCATATTCAACACAAAATCAGTATTATACCTTTGTGATGGACTGTTCTGTAGCGCGTAAGGTACCTATGAAGTGCTACTCAGTTTCCAGCCTGAAGGATTGATATAGGTACTAGCAGGTTGTCCCAAAATCCCCCTTATTCTCTGAATGGGGAGGGGGGGAACCCAACCTTATTTTTTATGTAAAAACTGAATCTGAAGTCAAACTTGAAGCGTGGAAGTGCGAAAGAGTTATTGCTTTTATCCAAACGTTTCAGCAGACCAGTTCAAAGTTTGGATTCAGTGGCATTAAGTAATCTGAAATATGACTTCATAGAAGAAACTATTTTCGCAGGAGCTATAACGTTCCTGAGTGGCACTTGTGCATTTAGACCCGTAAACCGCAAAACACATTTTTCGCAATTGGACTAGCACGTCCTCATTTCAATTAGTCCTAGGTATCGGAAACCCGTTTTTTTAGCGCTAGCTTCCGTAACTTGACAAACGGGAACGGATCGTATTCGTGTACTGGTGTTTTCAGTGCATACCAGGTTGGAATATTGTTCAGCAGGTTGAAGTTTCAACTCCAGCTCTTCATTAAATACCAGGGTTTCAGTATTGTCGTGGTACCCCTCTAGAATACCACTCAATGTACATACTTAGATTGTCCTAAATAAAACAAGTGAATGGAGGGCCTACGTGACACAAGTGGCATAGGTAGTGCTCTCTCTCCATCGATCCCCCAACGGCTCCTAACGACTGTCGGAGGACCGGGGAAGGGTAGAAGAGCTCCTATCAAACCCGCTCTTCTCACCCAGCTCGCCATTCTACGCTCAAACCTTAAGTCGATGACTTTTCTTTACCCTTATCTTCCTCCTCGAACCTCTCGCCTAAAAGAACTCAGAATGGTGGAACCGGTCTGGTGATACCCCATGTGGTGGAACCGTCTGGGCACAACCTCTAGTGTTTCTAGTGGTGGTAACCTCTCTGGCTTCGCCATAAGTGTAACCTTTCAAACGCTAGCTATCCAAAACCAAAACCTTCCTGTCTCAGTCTCACCTATCCAGGCCAAGCCTTCACTTCTCTATCACCACAAATATCGGATGGTTAAATATCATTGTAAAATTCTGTCAATTTGGGTCAACTCTCCAATTGAAGATTCATTGATGCCTCACCTTATCTCATACTCCAAAACACCTGGTAGCTCCTTCGGATTGTTTCTGCTGCAGTCTGTAATAATTTAAGTATAAATTTTCTGTGTTTCTCATGGGAATCATTGGCGTTTTCCTCAGATGGCCCGGACCCAGAAGAACAAAGCGACTTCAGGGCATTTGGGTCTGCTGAAAGCGAAGTTGGCCAAACTGAGGAGGGAGCTCATCACGCCAAAAGGAGGTGGCGGAGGCCCTGGAGAGGGTTTCGACGTAGCTAAAACTGGAGACGCTCGAATCGGTTTTGTTGGTAAATCTGCTAACGAAATGCACAGTACATTTATTTCTGCATTTGCATGGTTATCATTTCAGTAACTTGAGAGATCCACCACGGTCAGTGACAGCGGTATGCTGGATACCCGCACTCATGAGTGACATCATAACAGAGTTTGTGCAACCCTTTCCATACATATGATATATGTCTTAGAGTAAGTTGGTTTCTGTTAGAGCTACCACCAAAAGTACATAGGTACTCACTCACGTCACGTGGCATGTTGCGTGACGTTCGCATCCAAGATGTGAAGCAGGGTTCACATGGATTTGGAAACGCGGAATGTGTAAAGCAACCTGATTGGCTGTTGGCTGTTGGTAAAGAGAGAGGTATCTTTACGCAGGTTGACTTTTGACGTGGAATTTACCTAATACTCCCAAGAAATATCCTTCCGCAAGTCCGCATCTGCACAACGGGCCACCATGCAGCCTCTGTAACCTTCCAGCTTGTTTTCTCGTCTGCCTATCGTTCTTTCACCCTCTGCATTACCCATTTCCACTCCGCCATGTGAACGGAACCCTCCGGAATGGCGGACTCTCCGCACCCCTCTCCATCATTTTACGGAGTCTGTTACGCGTTTCCGCACTCCATGTGAACCCTGCTTAATAGGGAGAAGAAATTGGGGTGATACGTTAGTGTCAGAGAAGGTGCTGTTGAAATTCATACCTAGAGAAACGAAACATATCTGCAGTATATCCATTCATCCTGCCTTTCCCTGAGTGAGTTAAGGAAAGTTTGGGAAACCGCTTCACACTTTATAAACCTGACTTTTTTGTTTCATCTTTGTTATAGATATGGTAGGTACATTTTATTAGATTATTCATTTATACACCTGTAATCATAGTGGTTTGTCAAGCCACGAACAAGGTTTTCACATTTCACAAAGAAGGTTTCCCCTTAACTACATATTCATTGAACAAAGGAGTACCTACTAACTTGGCCCCTAGATGCATACTCAGAATTGCAAGTCAGTTGTGCACTCATTTACTTTCCGTTGCGCAGACTCTCCTATATGAATCCAATCCAACCACCAGCACTCCCACTTAGGCCCACTTTCACCAGAAAACTATTTAACGGAGTTTAGCCAAACTCCGTTAAAGTTAACGTCGAGGTTTAAACCTGGAAAGGCAGCTGGCGTCTTTCACCAACCCAAATGTCGGTTAAACCCAGTTAGAAATAACGGAGTTTGCCTGACGGAGTTTAGTTTAAAATGTCCAAGCAAAAGTTGGACAATATGACGCACCGGGACTATAAACTCGTCAAAACAACAACAACCACCACTCAGCTGATGTCGATTCCCGCTTCCATTGTTCCGCTGTAATAATAAACTGTGAACTGCCAAAGTGATTTCTGTTTTACTTCGACTCCAGTCACGAGGTAAGGTACCTATAATATCATTGTGGAATACATAGTACTGAGTATATACCAATACAATGCCAACTTGCGTTAATTCATTTCACAACCGTATAACAAGTAAACCGAAAATCAGGTGTAAGCTAGGCGGCCATATTGGGATCTCATGGCTAACGTTAACTTGCCGGATTTCGGGCGTTTAAACTTGAGCCCCCTCGGTGGAAGTTTAAGCTCGCACAAAGCTCTGGTGAAAGACAGTGAGCGGTAAACTCCGTTAATTTGCAACCTCTTCCGGGTTAAACTCGGAAGAGGTTGCAAATTAACGGAGTTTACCACTCACTGTCTTTCACCAGAGCTTTGTGCGAGCTTAAACTTCCACCGAGGGGGCTCAAGTTTAAACGCCCGAAATCCGGCAAGTTAAAGTCGCTAATCTCCGTTATCCATGAGATCCCAATATGGCCGCCTAGCTCACAGCTGATTTTCGGTTCCGTTGTTATAGAGCTGTGAAATGAATTAACGCGAGTTGGCATTGTATTGGTATTTACTCTATACCATGTGTTCCACAATGATATAGGTACCTTACCTCGTGACTGGAGTCGTTGTAAATCAGAAATCACTTTGGCAAATTACAGTTTATTATTACATCGGAACAATGGAAGCGGGAATCGACATCAGCTGAGCGGTGGTTGTTGTTGTTTTGACGAGTTTATAGTCCCGGCGCGTCATATTGTCCAACTTTTGCTTGGACATTTTAAACTAAACTCCGTCAGACAAACTCCGTTATTTCAAACTGGGGTTAACCGACATTTGGGTTGGTGAAAGACGCCAGCTGCCTTTCCAGGTTAACTCCTCGACGCTAACTTTAACGGAGTTTGGCTAAACTCCATTAAATAATTTTCTGGCGAAAGTGGGCCATAGTCCTCAAAAACTGGCCCCGATGGACTGGCTCAGCCCCTCCATCTCTTTACTTTCCTTCCTGGTTTTCCGCTTGTTTTTGCTCTATATGTACATGAATATGTTGGATTTCAACTGATCATAATTTCCCCAAATACGGTCTTTTCAGATTGTTGAACTCTTCAATTTGAGATAAGAACGAGCTTTCTAGGTAGAAAAATAAGGGAGTTGTGACGGGTTTTCTAATTTTTTGATTTTCAACTCTAAATGCCATAAAAATCGACCAAAATTGGTGCGATGGGACCAGAATGACAGTTGGGATGTCAGGCCTTTTGATTTGGAAATCGATTGCATTTGATTTGGCTAATTGACAGCAAAAAATACATCAATGGGTCCAACATTTTCTAGGTTTACTAGCTAAATGACGTTGGTGTAGGATCGCAAAGTTGCTGAAAGTCAGATTTTTATGCTCGTATATTATGTTTCCATGCTCACTGTAGTGTATTCTCATGATCGGCCTGTAAGGCTAACATGAGCTACCAGTTGGGCCGCAATGGTCGGCCTATCAGGCCGAATTGGGTGGCCAGCCTTGTATCCATTCTGTCTTGAAGAACATGGAAGTGTTGTGTGGCAGTCTCCACACCAGGACTTAGCGTTGCTTCGTATTTTTCAGGTTTTCCTTCTGTTGGCAAATCCACTCTACTCACTACCTTAGCCGGCGTGTATTCTGAAGTCGCCTCCTATGAGTTCACAACTCTAACTACTGTGCCGGGTTGTATCAAGTACAAGGGTGCTAAAATTCAGGTAACATTATTTTATGATTGTTAGCTTGATTAGAGTCAGAGATGTTGGCGTTACCAGGATTTATCATATTATCTAAAGGTTTATGTAAGAAGTAGTGTTACCATACCTTCCGGAGGACTCCGTCGTCACTAGCTGGTTGAGTACTGGAGGCGAGCGCCTTCCTCCGGAAGTTATGGTAATATAAGGATTTCTCATGTTCATTTGTGCACAGTTGTTTACTGATTGCTTCGAAATTCACTGGGAATATTGGCAACCAACCCACGTGACTACATCTCAGCCAAAATTGGTTGAATAGTGGTATCACAAGGGTTCCATGTTTGCACGACGACACATTTTCTATTCATTTTTCAGTTGTTGGATTTGCCCGGTATCATCGAAGGTGCGAAAGACGGAAAGGGTCGAGGGCGGCAGGTTATCGCTGTGGCGAGAACGTGTTCTCTCATCTTCATCGTCCTCGACGTTCTGAAACCCCTGCAGCACAAGAAGCTCATTGAACACGAGTTGGAGGGCTTTGGACTCCGGTTGAACAAGGAACCTCCCAATATCGTGTTTAGGAAAAAAGACAAGGGAGGAATCAATCTTCAAACTATGGTAAGCACAAGATTTCATTGGAACTCCAGCAGTGTTGGGAGTAATTGATTACCAGATCAGTTGATCACAGGTTTTGATTATGATAGAAATGTTTGGAGATGCTTGCGATTGCTTAAGACAGCTTATAATACCATGTACCTTGCAATATACTTTGTACTCACGATGAAATTGTGGAATCCCATTTAAATTTTGTTAGACAGTGTTATTGGTACGTTTCCTATTTCCACCAAAATACAGATACGAGGGTGGATCAAATATAAACGGGACTTTTTTTTTAATTCGTTAGAAAATAAAAACCAGGTATATGTCACTTTTCTACATAGTCTCCTGCTTTCGGGACGTATTTTTCCCAGCAAGTAGGAAGTTTTTTAATCCCAGCATCAAAAAACGATGAAGCCAATTGCGCACGATCCCCTCGACCCCCTCGTCATCCTCGAATCGTTGTCCGCCTAGCGCTTCTTTAAGTGGCCCAAACAAGTGAAAATCACAGGGCGATAGGTCAGGGCTGTAGGGAGGATGATCAAGTGGAGTCCAATGCATTTCTTCCAATTTTTGAACAGTTAGAGCTGCAGTATGGGGCCTTGCATTGTCGTAGAGGAGGATGACGTCACGAATTGGTTGATCCGTCTTTTGTTGCCATATGCAGCCCTCACCTGAGTCAGCAGCTCACAATAGTAGGCAGCATTTATTGTTCTTCGCTCATGCAGAAAATCATTTAGCAAAACGCCTCGGTAGTCGGAAAAAAAAAACAGTTGCAAGGACCTTGCCAGCGGACAGTCGAGATTTCGCTTTCACTGGGGCCCCTTTCTCCGCCACTCCATACTGGCTTGCTTCGATTCAGGTGTGTAATGATGGACCCATGTTTCTTCGCAGGTGACGATGCTAGCCAAAAATGCTTCCCCTTCTTCCTCAAACCTTGCAAAAAGCCTCTGACAGACCTCCAAACGTCTCAACTTCTGATCTGCAGTCAAAAGGCGAGGGACCCATCTGGCACACACTTTACGGAATCCTAGGTGCTCTGTAATGATCGTTTGGCAGCTCCCATAACTTATCCCTACCTGCTCAGCAATTTTGGAGACAGTCACAGGTCGATCACCTTCAAGAATGTCACGAACCGCTTGAATGTTCTCATCCGTAATGCTGCTCCGGGGACGACGATCGTGTTCCTCATTCTCTGCTCGTTCTCTTCCCTCCTGAAACTGTTTGTGCCAGGCAAACACACGGATCCTAGAGAGGGTTTGGTCCCCGAACTGGGGGGTCAACCTTTGAAAAATTTCCGAAGGTTTGACTCTTTCAAGGGCAAGAAATTTTATGATAATTCGTTGTTCAGACATCGCGATCACTACTCATGAAAGGTCGTAAAGGGGGAGACGCCCCCCTCATCCACCTTCTAATGAACCTGTCCAAACAATCTCGAAGTGACGGCCCGCTTCTGTCAACCGTCGGCGCTCAGAGGTCAAAGTACCATTTATATTTGATCTACCCTCGTATTATAACGGTTCCGGCAATCAGTAACAACAGTAATACCTAAACGTTGTTTTTTCTTCAAACGGTGTAATTGTGGTTATTCGTGTTTTTGTCTGTGAGGAGTAATCTAACGAATTTTTCTATGACTACTAGTAATCAAACATTATAAGTCACCTATCTGATTGCAAGTAATTAGCAGTCAGGTTTGATTACTTGGTTGTATTAATAATCAAACTTGAATTGATTTCTTTGACGAGTGGAAATTCGATAAATGTTATGTTTGCAATCTGTACTAATATATAAATCTCTGTCTGTTTGATGGCTGCCAAATGGCTCAACTGGTCTTCACAAAATTTGGTGCATTTATGCAGCATGCCTGTCGGAAGGGAATATGCGATTTTGGAACACATAATACCCCCATAATACAATGTGTGTACGGCTGGACCGATTTTGATGGCAATTTTTGCGTCATTCTCTAGGGGGCCTAAATGGAGGGGAGAGGGTCCTGATGTCAGAATCCATTTTTACCCGTGTGTTGCGTGGAAAGTGACAGAAAACTCCACAGCCTGAATGGCTGAACCGAACCATTCGTTGTGTCGTAGCTTCTCTTTCACCACCTATTTTAATGCCTCCATGACATTCCCGAGAGCAGTGGGTTGACAGGTGGCCCATTCTTGGTGGGGTGGGGATCAACACTCGCACACACGACACTGACAACTCATGCTACACGTGCGCAACAGGCTGCAGTGGAATCCAAACGAACTAAACACTCCCTGGTACACCATCTTTTTGTGAACACCTGCGTAAATGGTGAAGAGTGTGACGTTGGACCCTCGAGAGTCCCCCTTCAGCCGAAACGACCCCCATCTTCACAGGAAACACTAACAACTCGAGCACTGCCCATTGTCACTTTCCTCCCCACATGACTTCTTCTGGGTAACAGAAGTGTAAGAGGGAAAAGGGGGGTTGAAAAGTAGTATGAAGTTCTGATTCGGGATAGGACATCTGAACAACTTCAAGGTGACTAACCTCCATCGTAATGGTACTACCTCAATAATATTTACTGGTGGAGAACAAAGCTCCTACGTGCGATTATTGGGGGAGAAAACAATGTTGTCAGAGGTTGTTGTCCAGTGAATTGTGCTCATCTGGGCAACCCCTAGGTGATCAGCTTCCATCGTTAGGATGGAACAACTACTGGGACACTGCATTAATCGCCTTCAAATGAGCTCAATATATTATAATTATACTGAATAAAGGGGGAATGGTAATGGGGAAGCCAATAGATGTATGTGTTATAATAGGGACAGAATGTTTGTAAAGGAATCCTTCTGGAAACCTTTGGCCTTATCATTCTGGAAAGCCCTCTAAAAGTGGATGGTGTATGGCTCAGCGCATACTGCTCGCTCTGTCTCACGCTAGAGTGTGAAGAGAGTGACGTTGGACCCTCGAGAGTCCTCCTTCTAGACTAGTGATGTTATCACCAGCTAAGAGGGGTTATCGATTAGGCTTCAGCCGAAACGACCCACCTTCACTGGATACACAAACAACTGGAGAACGGCCCACTGTCACAAGAGGTTGCTTTTGATGGACGATGACTGTTGTCAAAGTCACCTACAAATATTACGGTCACATCCATCTGCTGGAGGCTGGCATAACATCCACATTTACACTTGGGAAACCACTTAAGTCCTTGATGTCCAAGAATTTTCTGTGGAAATGTAATACTTTACCCATGTGGAAAGTAATACACATGTAGTAAATGAACGTTTTTGGAATATTTAAATATTTGCCGCACCTAAAATGGCAAAGGAAAACAGCTGCCGCGCCCAAATGGTTAACCCCAAAAGTGCAACCCCATCCATAGTAACCAAGAAATCGTGAGTGTCGTGAGACTTCAAACCTGCGAAACTACAAGCCAAGTGATTTAAACCACTTGGATGTGCAATACAAACCCACGAGACTACAAGTCAATTGATATTTCTAAACTACTTGGATGAGAAAGACACTTCGATAAGCAAGCAGTCCCAGCTGTCTGCTGTGTTGTTTGTATAAACTGTTTATACATACCTCCGAGACTATGCGTCCAGTGATCTATACATCCTCTTGGATGAACAAGTCCAGTGATCAATACGCCCACTTGTATGAACGAGTGAAGGAATGGACATGGCTAGTCAAACATATTTTCAGGAGTGTTTCGAGCTCAATGAGGAGCAGACCGTCGCTAGCGCATTCTAGCAGCCATCGAGTAAATGTGTGTGTTATCTCGCATGTTATCATAATGAAAACAACTGTAGATTGTTGGTTCAACTTGCTAATGAGCTCTTGTCGGTTGCATACAACGATTCATTTATTGCATTCATCATTCAGTTTTACTTATTCCCTATATATCCATAGTTCTGTAAAAATACGTAGATTCCAGCCAAAATCCGAAAATGGTCTGAAAATTCGAAAATCCGTGTGCCGTCGCTAGCGCATTCTAGCGGCCGGCGACGAGGAAATGTGCAGGTTAGCAACGTCGTGTCGTCAGCCACTCGTCTGCCCTAGCGGCGATCCTTACCGCGTCACGCATGAGGCACTTCTCATATTTTCCCAACACATCACTCTGGTATACAAACTGCTGTTGGATCAGTAGGTAAAACAGGTCCTTCCTGTTTCAGTGCCAGCAATCTGAATTGGATTTGGACACTGTTAAAAGTATATTGGCTGAGTACAGAATGCACAACGCTGACATCACTTTGAGGTACGACGCTACGAGTGACGACCTCATCGATGTAATTGAAGGCAACCGAATTTACGTTCCGTGCATCTACTTGCTGAATAAAATAGGTAAGTATTTCAAAGAGTTATTTTCATTTCATTGCCATAATACGTGTATATTTATTTACACGTATTATAACATTGAAATGTCATAATTAAATGTGTATATTTATGTGTGCACTATGAAACTTTATTGTGTATATTTATGTAGGTTTTTTTTTTTAAATAGGTCAAGTTTTTCTATGTCTAGTATGTTCAGAAAATTTAGAAAATGCGTGAAGGAAGGAGTTGCGGCATTTGTTGTAGAATTCAGCTCTGGCAATTTGGAAGAATTTTCCTCGCTCGTTTGTTACAAAGAGCCTTTTGCTTCCTGAGCTGGTTATTTGGTACGTTTCATAGAAATTGCATAGTTGTCAGTGATCACTGGTGAGGAATGCGAGCAGATTTCTTTGTGGCGTAAATATAGTGCACATCTGCGGTTTATCGTTCGGAATTTTCGCGGTATCTCTTCAGTGTCTCCTTTCATAGTGTTCAGGTTGTGAGAATCCTTTTGGCGATTGACAATTGTCTCTGTTCTAAACATCAGCACATTATTAAACTTCTGTGGTTTATCATTGAATAAGAGGAAGGTAATGCCATAATTTATCCTTGGCATTCCATCATATTTCGTGGTAATAATTATGACTAATCGTTGTTGCAGATCAAATTAGTATTGAGGAGCTGGATATTATCTACAAGATACCTCACTGTGTTCCTATATCCGCCCATCACAAGTGGAACTTCGACGACCTACTAGAGAAGATGTGGTTGTACCTGAAACTGACGCGGATGTACGTAAATAACTTTAATCTCAAAAACGCTGCAAAATCCTTCCGGTTTTATTCTATCGCACACACCTAGAGAAATGTTGGCTGTTCAGTTGTTGCTTTTTTCATGTGCAATAATTGAAAATCCTATTTTTGATGGTTTCCACCAATTTTGGCCAACAAAAACACGAATTCGGCTCCTGTTTGTTGCACAAATTATCTGTGATCATTTATAGTGCAATTTAAATGTCTTGATAGTGTTATTATACAAATTTATAGTGATTTTAGACAATTTCCCAGGTTTTTGACTAATAAAAAATGAATCTTCGTTACGACCTCAGTTCCCATTCCTTGGTCAAAATCAACTTCATATTCGGTCTTCTCGCCCTAAAAAACATAGAAAACGATACCTCGAAGCTCATGCTCACTGAAACTTTTTAAAAAATTTCAAAAAACCCTATTTTTCGACCCATTTTTCCTTCATAACACCACCCCTCCCCCGGTGTATGCCGCTCGGGATGCCGAGGTTAGGAGCACAACTAGGACCCAAATGTGTCTCCGGATCTGGACCAAAACTGTGTGCGGAAGAACGACGATTTTAGACCAAATTTAACGTAAATTTAAGGCTGAAACTTCGTTAAGACCTCAATTTTCCACTCATTGGTCAAAATCAATTTCATATTCGATCTTCTCGTCCTAAAAAACATGGGAACGATACCTCACAAGGTCATGTTCACTAAACGCTGCAAAGCCCTTGTCACATGGGTTTATTATTTTAAGGGCCATACCTGCACAAATGCAGGTATGTTCATTTATTGTCTCTGATGGTTCTGGTCTATTTCTGATGGTTTCCACCAATTTTGGCCCCCCAAAACACGAATTAGACTATTCTTGACTAATTGTCTTTGATCATTGATGGTGCCATTTAATTGTCTTCACTCACCTGTTGATACTACTTCTAGTGTTATACATATTTATGGTGATTTCAGACAATTCCCCAGGTTTTAGGCTCATAAAAAATGAATTTTGGGAGCCAAACCTTCGTTAAAACCTCAATTCGTCGCTCTTTGGTCAAAATCGACTTCATATTCGGTCTTCTCGCCCTACAAAACATGGAAAACGATAACTCACAAGCTCATGCCCTAAAACCTCTAAAAAATCTCGGCCCCCCCCCCCCCCCCCTATTTTTACACCCATTTTGGTTTATTATTCCGTGAATAATACACCTATGTAACCGCTCAGCAAAAAGTGTTTATAACACCCCATCAAAATTTTTTTTTTCCGTTTCAAGGTGCGTAGATTCCAAAAATGCAATGTCCGTCCGCCGTACGCCGTATCACGTGTACCGGCTTCACTTTAGGTCTAAAAAAGCTTTCGCACACATGCTCCATTTGGGCCTTAGTTGTGTCCCGTAACTTTGCAGCCCGATCGGAATATACCCAGGGGTGTTATGAGTGAAAATGTGTGTAAAAATAGGTACTTTTTGCGTTTTAGCAACATGTTGGTAACATGAGCTTCTGAGATATCGTTTTCCATGTTTTTGGGGACGAGAAGACCAAATATGAAGTCGATTTTGACCAAAGAGTGGAAAATTGAGTTCTACCAAATGGTCAGCTCCCAAAATTGATTTTTTATGAGTGAAAAACCTGGGAAATCGTCATGAAATCACCATCAGTTTGTATAATAACACTGGAAAAAGTGTCAACACGTGGATCAAGACGATTAAATGGCACTACCAATGATCAATGATAAATTGAAAGAAAAAAAAACGCTACAAAGTCCTTGTCACATGGGTTTATTATTCTACTGGACATACCTACAGAAACGTTGGCTGTTCATTTATTGTTTCTTTCATGTGAAATAGCTATTTCTGATGGTTTCCACCAATTTTGGCCCCCAATTTTTTTTTTTTTTTTTTTTTTCAAAATCATCTTTGATCATTGGTAGTGCCATTTAATCGTATTTATCCATGTTATTGTACAAATTGATGGGGTGGTGATTTCAGACGATTTTCCAGACTTTTGCCTCATAAAAAATCAATTTTGGCAACTGAATGTTTGGTAGAACCTCAATTTTCCACTCTTTGGTCAAAATCGACTTCATATTTGGTCTTCTCGTCCCCAAAAACATGGAAAAATATACTCAAAAGCTCATGTTACTAAAACACAAAAAGTACCTATTTTTAACCACATTTTCACTCATTACACCCCTGGGTATATTCCGATCGGGCTGAAAAGTTTCGGGACACAACTAGGGCCCAAATGGAGCATGTTTGCGAAAGAACGACTTTTTTAGACCGAAAATGAAGCCGGTACACATGATACGGCGGACGGCGTACGGCGGACGGACATTGCATTTTTTGAATCTAGGCACCTTGAAACGGAAAAGAAAAAATTTTGAGGGGGTGTTATAAAAATTTTTGCTGACCAAATACATAGGTGTATTATTCACAGAATAATAAACCAAAAAGGAACTTACCTAATTCGTGTTTTAGGGGCCAAAAATGTTGGAAACAATCAGAAATGGCTATTTCGATTATTTCACATGAAATAAACAATAAATGAACATCCAACATTTCTGTAGGTTTGTCCAGTAGTAGTAGTAGTAGTAGTAGTGTGGGGTAAACCCATGTGACAAGGACTTTGCAGCGTTTTTCACCCGTAACACCTCTCGTATTCCGATCGGCTGACGAGCTTCGGATGACAACTAGGACCCAGATGTATTCCCAAATGGAGACTCAAACTGTGTGCCGAAGAACGACGGTTTTAGGCCAAAATTTAACGTAAATTTAAGGCTGGAACTTCGCTAAGACCTCAACTTTCCACTCTTCGGTCAAAATCGACTTCATATTCGGTCTTCTCGCCCTAAAAAACATAGAAAACGATACCTCACACGCTCATGTTACTATAACACCAAAAACCCCCATTTTTCACCCATGACACCTTTGGGTATATTCCACAACTAGGGCCCAAATTGAGCATGTGTGCAAAAGAACAAATTTTTTAGACCGAAAATGAAACCGGTACACGTGATACGGCGGACGGTGGACGGACTTAGAATTTTCTGAATCTACGCACCTTGAAACGGAAAAGAAAAATTTTTGAGGGGGTGTTATAAGAAGTTTTTTGCTGAGCGAATACATAGGTGTATTATTCACAGAATAATAAACCAAAATGGGGGTAAAAATGGGGTTTCTGGTTTTTTAGTAACATGAGCTTGTGAGGTATCGTTTTCCATGTTTTTAGGGCGAGGAGACCGAATATGGAGTCGATTTTGACCGAAGAGTGGAAAGTTGAGGTCTTAACGAAGTTTCAGCCTTAAATTTACGTTAAATTTTGGCCTAAAACCGTCGTTTTTCGGCACACAGTTTGGGTGTCCATTGTGGGTCCTACCTCCGAAGCTCGGCAGCCCGATCGGCATACACCCAGGGAGAAAAATGGGTGTAAAAATAGCGATTTTCGAGGGATTTTTGAGTTTTTAAAGAACATGAGCTTGTGAGGTATCTTTCCCTTTTTTTTAGGGGGAGAAGACCGAATATCAGGTTGATTTTGACCAAATAGCGAAGAATTGAGGTTTTAACGAAGGTTTGGCTCCCAAAATTCATTTTTTATGAGCCTAAAACCTGGGAAAATGTCTGAAATCACCATAAACTTGGGTAATGACACTAGAAGTGGTATCAGCAGGTGAATCAAGACAATTAAATGGCACTATCAATAATCAAAGATAATGTGTAAAAAAAAAGAAGCCTAATTCGTGCGCCAAAATTGGTAAAAACATCAAAAATAACTATTTTAATTATTGCGCATGAAAGAAACAATAAATGAACAGCCAGCATTTCTGTATGTATGTTCAGCAGAATAATAAACCCATGTGACAAGGACTGAGCAGCGTTTTGGAATCTACGCACCTTGAAATGTAAAAGAACAAATTTTGAGGAGTTGTTATAAAAATGTTTTGCTGAGCGAATACATAGGTGTAGGTGGAGTGCTGTGGTGAACTGTACTATGTTGAACGTAGCCTGCCCGAACCAAATTTATTATCATAATGTTTGATGCTTTCAGCTACACCAAACCAAAAGGGCAGCTTCCTGACTACAACTCTCCCGTTGTCCTTCACACGGATCGAAGATCTGTCGAGGATTTCTGCAATAAGTTGCACAGGACAATTGCTAAAGAGTTCAAATAGTAAGTTCAAGTCTTGAGCTTAATGTTCCAATATTCATTATCTGCATACACTAAAACAATTCCATGAAACTGAAAATAGAATTTTTGTGCGCGAAGAGTAGGTACTTGGCGCCTTGATCAGGGCCCATGTCTAATTTGGTTCCCAAATATTTATGTGTGGTGTAAACGCTCTGTAGATCGGAAAATCTGATGTTTTGCTAGCTGAAGGGCGTTCCATAAAATATATGGCCCATAAAATAACCCTGTTATATAAGATCGTCATTTGGATGGAAGTGGCTTCACCAAACCACTGCTAAGATGAAGTTTGATGGAAAATGTACAAGGGCGAACCATAGGAACAAGAATGACCAGTTCAAGTGCTACCTCGTATGAGATGGCGCCACTAGAGGCCCAGTTTAGGGACCAGTAGCGGTGCATGGGCTCTGAAAATGGTGGGCCACCAAACCGGAACACAAATTGACAGCTTTTTCTACAAAATACCTGTAAATGCTTTCCAACAGTGGAGTCTTCTTATGAGAAATGGGTGGATTTTAATCAACCGCAGCTCTTAGCAAGTCAGAATGTAAGCACTGTGTTCACAATAGTTCTGACCAGTAAGTACCCGGGACTACCCGAAGCTAAAAGTTCTATAGCTTCATACTGACTAATACTCAGCAAAGGCCTATGTCGTGAGTCCCTCCAGGAATCACTCCTCTAGCAAACTTAAGTTCTCGCCAAGATTCAACCACAAAAGATAGGCTCTGTCAATAAACGATACGAGTGGGGAGACAAGCCACAGGACCCAGGGTACACAACCTGGAGCCCCACCACCAACCCCTAACAGGGGGTTGGAGGGAGAGGACTCACTTTCCTATAAAACCCCGGATCCTGCGACTTTTGATTCATTCGACACTTCCTCTAACCAGCTCTCTCTTCTCTCCTCCTACCTTGCTCTCTCTCCTCTAAAAGATTCCAGACGTCGGTGGTGATTCGCTCATAACCGCCTGGACACCTCCTCTCCAAAAGATCCTAGATGTCGGTGGTGATTCGCTCATAACCGCCTAGGCAAAACCTCCTCTAAAAGATTCCAGATGTCGGTGGTGATTCGCTCATAACCGCCTGGACACCTCCTCTCCAAAAGATCCTAGATGTCGGTGGTGATTCGCTCATAACCGCCTAGGCAAATTCAACCAAAACCTCTTCCAAAAAGATCCCAGACGTCGGTGGTGATTCGCTCATAACCGCCTGGGCAATTTCCCTCACACCACCGTGATGCCAATTTTAAATTCATCACAGCCTATCTCCTCCTAAACTTTTAATCATCACTCTATCTATACTCGTAGGAAAACGTCGACAATTTCAACTGTAAGTTAGCCACCGAATTCATGTGGTACAAAAATACAGAAGCAAATAAACAAAAAACAACGAACTAGACTACAATGAAGTAATGACCCCCCGGCCAGTACCTACTTGGATGGAGAATCAGACTAGAAGCTAGGTACTTATCTGTGTATGTTGACGTCGATCAATCCACAAGACCACAGACAGGACACAACGCACCTAATTATCGCAAATCCAAATCTGTCACGGGAACTCGATTGGGAACATACAAAATTCGAAACGTAAACAGAAAATTGAAAACTCAACATAGGAACAGAATGGCGAAAGTGATAAGAATTTTTAGGGGAGGACAGATTGAAGGACAAGCATCTCGTATCGAGATGACAAGATGAATCGAAACAATCCAATCGATTGTGAACACAAACGATTTTTGGATGGAAATGTGGGCCCCAGGCCCAAAAGGGGCGTGGCTAACCCAATTTTTACTCGACAGCTTGCGGGGCCACTTTTCTTGGTTACCATGGCGACACCAGGTCCCAGGAACTGTCAGTTTCAGAAGGGTAGGTTTCGATTTCGAATCGATTAGTGTAGCTATATTCCGATAAAATGCTCCATGGAGCTACAGGGGCGCCAACATGACGGAAACACATATTGAATATCCATAGCCAGAGAACTCTGTCGAGTCGCTGTTGAACTTCGTGAAAAATGCTAGGTACAGTATACGGAGGGAAATTCGAATCCAACTGAACAAATGGTTGGCATTTTTTTGGAGTTTTTTGTGTTTCTGGGTGCCGGGGCAGTGGCCTTATGGACGCAACGCCCCTGTTAGGGACTCTAGTTTAGTGTATAACACCGGCATAGTGAAAGCGTGATTGCAACAGTACTCGGCAGTTCACCGATATGTGATTTATTATTTATTAGATTAGATTAATTAGATCACCCGTTAAGTTTCTCTCTGTTGTGACAGTATGTGGGAATCCTGTCCATATTCGACCTGGGCTCTTCCCAATCTTTTTGACAAGTGACTGAAGGAGCGGTCGATTCGCAAATACGAATCGTCAGCTGGAGGCATTGCGTTATAACCAAACCAGTGTCTCCGGGGGCAGCTGACACTGCCTCCCCACCTTTCTTGAGAATGGAGAGGGGGAAACTACGCTGTATGGGTGGCCAAGTTAAACCCCTCATGCATTACCCTGTTACCACATCCATTCGTGGCCTCTGTTTTACGCCATGAATCGCCCAAACCTTAGGCTGGGGACACACATAGCTTTTATTTTCCGCACGGACGGACTTCCAAGAACAACACGCGCAGAGAAAAATCCGTCGCACGCACGCGACTAGGTGACGCACAACAGCGTTTTTATCCTGCCATTGCTCGTAGCAGGGACGTGGAGGGGATGAAATTGGGCTATTGACCTTTCAAACTTCAGTGTGAAATTCCGCCGCGTTTTTTTCCGTCTTCCGACGGGAATCAGGCGCGGAGCGGGCACGTGAAAAACCTGCCAAGGGGTGAAAAATCCGCTTTGCTCCGCTACACGCCGTTGTGTGCTCCGTTCCATTTTACTGCACAGCTGTCAGGTTCCGCGCGTGAGGCGGGCGAAGTTCTTGGAAGGACGCCCGTGTCGGAATCGCGATGTGTGTCCGTAGCCTTAGGTGGGGGGCTGAACATCGTGTTCTGTAGGTAGTTCAGTCGTCCGCCCTATCTCTGCTGTATGTACAGCTCGGCCGATGTACCTAGTACCAAACCACCTCACCAACCATCGATGGGCGGGAGGCTGTTGAATCGGTATATACTGAAAATATCGGCTACCTCTGGTAACCTAGGTACGAGCCTCGAGTAGGAACAGTCCAAGTGACGCTGGGGACGGTCAATGTTTTATGAACGGCTAGTAGAGGGCTTTCCCTGGGACTAGCTACATCGGCCGAGCTGTAATTTAGAAAGGAACAAAAACCCTCCTTAATTATCACATTGCCCGATGATTAGGTCCTATCACCGTGATAACAAGTTCTGCTTATTCTTCCTCTTCACTCTTCTACTATGGAGTGGAAAACGTCTATGTTTATATATCGATCTCGATTTTACTTACATCGGTGTTGACGAACTCCATCGAAAATCAATAGGTTTGGCCTACAACTTATAAAAGTAGGTCCTTGGGTAGTACCATTCCAAAAAAGTAGGACCTTATCTCCCTTTTGATGAGTTCAAAAATATGGGAGGGCCCAAACTCAAAAGTAGGAGGACCTGTACCTACTCCTAAAAGTCTACCTATGGTCGCCGTATGCATAACTCAAAGCCTCTACATTACTTATTAGCAGGAGGTCAGGATGTACAATGGTGACTCATCTGCTCAGCTTTTCCAAAATGTTTATTTTATGAAACGCATGAAGTTGAAACCGGTTTCATCTGTAACGTGTACTACAGAACAGAAAACTATGAAAATACTACAGAACATAAACCTGTTTAATTTTTCTAATAAACAAATCTCGGTAAATCTGTTTAATGTATCTATAAATACTAGAACTTATCTACAATTTTTAGAAAGCCTAAATTTTAAATCGGATGAAATCTAAATGTTAGTGGATTTTTACAAGAGTTGTAGAAGGAAGTTGTTCCTATGCGACTACAAATGTTATGGACAAATCGGGCAGAGGATTGTACATCCTGACCTATAGATTCAACCTTTGCACTGTCGGCAAATTTTCCAATATTGTTACTTATCAGTATTGTGAATAGGTATCTTTCTTTTTGAGTTGATAACTCCTGAATTGCTGACCTAAGGTCAGTGATACAATTTTATAACGTTCAAGGGAAGGTCGTGGCAAGATGTTGTTACTCAATGGTTGAAGGTTACCCCCCACCTCCACAATGACTTCAGGCTGTCATTGGCCAATGGTGTTACGCCCTTTCGTTCCCCTATTTCAAACCTCTTCAGCTCACTGATAAAGTTTTTTCCACCGTCGTTTCAACAAAACACGTCTGTTCTTGTTCATCCATACCATATTAGTGTCCCCAAACATATATCGTATATCATTTGCATGATCCAGACCACAGCCTTCTCTGTACTTGGACTTGATTTCACGTTTGATAATTTTGTTCACATTTTTATTTTCCCAGCGCTCTGGTTTGGGGGTCCTCCGTCAAGCATCAGCCTCAGAAAGTCGGCAAAGACCACGTCCTGAATGACGAGGACGTCGTGCAGATCGTCAAGAAAGTGTAAACGGACTCGACAGTGACCATCCTGTAATAGCTAACTTACAAATTTGAGCCCCCCCCCCCCCCCCCCAAAGCCTCACTGTGTGTTGGGAAAATTTATTGGTTAACCCCCGGAGATTATTTTCATATTGAACAGAGTTGTACTGTGAAGTGATTTTTAAATTGATTTTTTTTTTTTTTTTAATGTATTGTTGAGCTGATGATGTCGACAAATGCGACTAATACATAAACATTACGTGTTTGAAGTTCTGTGTAGCAGCTTTCTCAATTCCCTGAGTTCCTTAATTTCAGAAAAGGAGTTTTCGAGCCACTCAACAACATGGGAGAAACATATATTATTTAACTTTATTTACAAATACACTCAGTAAATATTCACACGTATCTTCCAAAATGGAAATAATCTATTCTTTTTGCCCATGTTTTACAGTTGCCTAAATTATTTTTGAGTACGTACTCAAACGTGTAAGGGTTTATATTTTCGTTGAGTTGCTTCTCCAGCAGAAGTTTTCGCTCTTCGAGGATTTCTTGTGAGATGGCCATCGCTTTGAAGGGGAGGCAGTGTGCGACTTGATTGAGGAATCCCTTGACCTGTGAAGAGAGGTTGACGTAAGGCACAACACTAAAGACTCCCTCACGAAACTGAATACGGAGACAAATATTAATAGCTACCTCTTCGAAGTCACATTTCCCAGCAAGTTCGATAATGACGCGGCCTGCTTTGACCGGAGTGACGTAATGGTCTATGGCTCCTTTGCCGCCCCCCATCCGCTGCCCTTGGCCCTGAAAAAGAATATAACCTGTGAAAGTGGACCCTCCACAGTCCCCCCTCCTAGACTGGCAATATTATCACCAGTTAAGAAGGGATATCAATTAGCCTTCCGCCAAACGACCCCATCTTCACTGGAACAACAAACGTCTCGAGAACTGCCACTGTCACACTCCTCCTCACATTGACATACTTCTTGATAGCAGGGGTTGAAAAGTAGTACTGATGCAGGATAGGACAGCTGAACAACTTCAAGGTGACTAATCTCCATCGTAATGGTACTACCTCAATAATATTTACTAGTGGAGAACAAAGTTCCTACATGCGAGTACTGGGGGAGAAAAAAAATGTCAAGAGGTTGTTGTCCAGTGAACTGTGCTCATCTGGGCAACCTCTAGGTGACCAACCTCCATCGTTAGGATGGAACGACTATTGGGACTTGTAAATCAGGACACAGCAATTATCGCCTTCAAATGAGCTCAATATATTTTAGGAAAGATGGTGGGGAAGCCAATAGATGTATGTATTATCAAAGGGACAGAATGTTTGTAAAGGAAACCTTTGGTCTTATCCTTCTGAAAGCCCTCAAAAAGTGGATGGAGTATGGTGAATTACTCAGCACATACTACCAAACCACGCTCTGCTACCATGTGACAGTGGACCCTTGAGAGTCCTCCTCCTGGACCAGTGAGCTTATCACCGGTTAAGAAGGGATATCAGTCAAGCTTCAGCCAAACGACCTCATCTTCACCGGGACAAAAAAGTACTCGAGAACAGCCACCGTCACAAACCTTACTACTGGTGACTAAATGAAATACCAAGATCTACTTACTGAATCAAATACTGGGCACGGGTAATGAATTCATATAAGTACAAGTTTTACTAGCTACCGATGCGTCAGTATTCGACTAAGGTCCTAATAAAGGTAAGCGCACACTAGTGCCGCAGCGGGTCGGGTCGCATCGCAGCGGATAAATGTCGCTAAGCACATTAGGCGGCGGGCCGGGCCGCAGCTCATCGGAAAAAGCGGTCATTTGGTTGTTTCATTGTTCGTTGTTTCGTCGTCATGGATTCTTCCCATGAAGATGTTTTATTTTTGGTTCACTATTTCCAATAACAAACCTTTGAAATCGTGCATGAAAAGAAAAAATGTAACCTCCTCTCAAAGTTTCCTACTTACCATGTTGAATCCGAAATAATGGAATTAAAAAACGTTGTCCGTCTGCCGTTTTTTTTTTTTCTTAGTTACCATGAACCAAAATGAATGAAATCTGGTGTGCAAGCAACAGCTCATTATAATCACGTGAAATAGAGTTGGTTGTACCGTGATATTATTTAATTTTATGAAAAAGATTGTTATTTTAGATTTTGTTGAGGGGCAGTTATACTTCTGTAACGAACAAAATGACATTCATGCATAACAACAAATAATAATAGGTAGACTTCTTGATTTATGAATCTATAAAATTGCCTGGCCGACTCCAGTACTTACTTGATTTCGGGCTTTCCGGGGGGGGGGGGGGGGGGGGGCACGAGGGTATGTACTTATGTACCCTGTGGGGCTCAAGAAGTTTAAATGCTCTCATTTTTGTATAGAAACGCATTTCATTTTCAACAAATGATTTTGTACCAACTTGAAGATGGCAAATAAACTTTATTGTTGTTATTATTATTGTTATTAGGTACTAATGACAGAAAACAGTGATCTACGCAGAAGGGGCATCTAGACTGCAAATAATAATCCCTTGTGTAATAATTCGCAGCGTTTTGACCAATAAAAACACTAGAGAGAAAAACAAATAACTTCGCTCATGAACAATCCGCGGCAGGCTGACGGAAAAATCCGCCTAGCGAGCGATGTTTCCATGCGCTCTGCCCCGCCACGGCTGTGGTGTGCGCGTCTCCATAAGAAAAATACTAAACCGAACCAGGCGCATTCTTCCGCCGCGGTGCGACCCGTCCCGCCCCTGCACTAGTGTGCGCTTACCTTTAGAAGACATTCTATCTTCCTAATACCGTGTATTTGATGAGGTCAAATTAATTATAGTTACACGACAACTATTCTGGAGCAAATTGACTCATTTCTGAAAATGGCTCATTTGGATTCTAAAAAAACTAAGGGATCAAAAACCAACTTTTTTAGTAATAGGTTGCCAAGGAGGGTCCACTCTCCACAAGGTGAACATTCGGGAGACGTCCATTTTCCTACCGATCGTCAGACGAATCATTTCGAAGTGTCCGTGTCTCAGCCTTCCTCCGCCCAACGCCTGTAGAATATCAAGAACAGACTTAATTTGTTCGCATAATTTTAATTAATTTGAGGATTAATAATATAAACCTTGGAACTAACGTCCTTATTAAGGAAGGCGCTTAAAATTCTAAGTAAGCTATAATACACAGGGTGGTCCCAAATCACCTGTACAAACTTCGAGGTCTGATAGGAAATTTCACGCTTATCACGAATATAACTTGTTTTAATCCAATCCCCGTCTTTACCCATTTTTGGCAAAGAACACCACAGAAAGCTCAAAAAACTGTTTCCAGGTAAACTTTCTGGAAACTAATTCTGCGTCGAATGAAACCAACTCGCCCTCAAGTTATGTTGTTTCGATTTTCAATGAAATTCCCAAGTTTCGAGGAAACCTGACAAATTTTGAATTATTCATCACTTCTGTGATGATTTTTTTTGCCTGAACAAAATGATGTACCTCATACATTCTCATGAAACTTCAAAAATTCATTAAAAACTGAAACACAATACCTTGAGGACTCAATTAGGTTTCATTCATCGAAGAATTCTATGTCGTTTATTTTGAGGTATTTTCCAGGATCACAAGCTGAACAAAGTTATTAGTTCTGGTTTAAGACACTTGACGCGCCCCGAACAGAAAAGTTATATTAACCTAGGACTAGGTAGATGAAATAGCTACATAATGTTGATTTCACAGTGACTGAAGGCTAGTGGGGCACTGGAACAATATGGGATGCTATAGTTCACCCACCTGAGTCGATACAACCTATCTCAGGACCTCGTACTTTTGCATGAAATATATTGTCAGTAGGAGCTCTCGCAGCTTGGTCATACTGTGCAAAACTTCTTCAATGTTGACTATCCACCCAAGGTATTTAGAGGATGCGTCTACACAAATATAACTCCAACGCTTCAATGAGAACCTCGAGGTACAAGCTGAGAGCCCAAGAATCACAAACATAAAGGAAAATGGAGCACCTCAGCATTCTCATCCTCATATCCAAACTGGGCTCCGATCTGACAGAGCTCCGATCAGACATTCTCATGTCTGCAAAGGCTTTCTTGGCCTGAGCTAAACGGGGCAATACATACTTCCGTTCGCTGGTTACGCTGGCTAATTCACCAACACACCAAGATATTTGTGGTGATTGAAGTGTGTGCCTGGGATAGGTGAGTTTGTGATGGAACGCGAGGTATCGGATGACATGCTCGGAAGGTTTCCACCACACCGGTTATACCCAAAGGCTTCACAAGGCAGGTTACACCACTACGAGATCTTTTCTGGAGAGTGCAGGAGGTGTTCGGAAGGTTCCACCAAGCCGGTTGTACCATAAAGGCTCACCAGGCAGGTTCCACCACTCTACAAAATCTTTTCGAGGGAGACGGAAGGTAGCAAGAGAGAGAAGTCATCAACTCGAGGTGAATGCGTAGAATGAAGAAGCCTGGGCAGGAGCACGGGTCTTATAGGGATTGTTCCACCCTCCTCCCGCCCTCCGACAGTCGTTAGGGATTGCTGGAGGGAGCCGGCTGTGGACGTTCTCCTGGTCACGTAGACCCCTTCCTTCTACTTGCTTTATTCAGTATAATCTTTCATACAGGTTTGAGTGGTATAGGCGGGTACCACGACAATATTTCTAAGAGGAGACTTGTTCTATGGCTTTTCCATCAATCCAAACTGCTGCAGCCTCTGCTGTCTTCAAAAAAACCATTACTCTGGATTTAGATAGATCTTCAAATCATATGTGTCACTAGCATCGACTTCCTAGTCCATGAGCATTTGCAACTCATTTTGGCTCCACACCAACTTAACTACCATCAGCATAGCTGACACTATTAATCAGAACTCCATTAACCGGCACACCTCCAGTGGATTCACGAAAGACAGCCTCTGAATAAAGCTAGATAAACAAACCTATCTATGACAAATCTATCTATCCACTATTATGCATGCACCAGATAACAATGAATTGGCGAACTTACAATTATGCCATACTGCTTGTGAATGAGCTCGTTGTGTATTTCTTCAGGACCTCTCATGAATTTCAAATTTTTCGTCATTTTCGGCATCTTGATGTTGCCGATGTTTTGAGGGACTTTCTCCACGAACTTGGGCTTGCCCTTGATCGGGATTTCCACGTCTACGATTAAACACATCGAATTGGAACATGTTCGTGGTAACAGCACAATGTTTTTAATCCAGCGCTAATACTAACTGGAAATTAATGAAACTTGAATGCTGTGTTATCTCACCATCATATGTAGGAGGTATAGTGTAGAACTTGAGGCCTCGACTCTGAACACAGCAGACGCCTGAACAGTAAAGTTTCATTACCTCAGATAGTCAAGTGTTGAACCTTACAGCAGGGATTATGATTATAGAGGTGGTTCAAAACCAACAAGGTAGGTAAATGTAGCCACACAAGGGTATTAGGAGGAAGCACTAGGACTACCATGTGCCGACTATATCTACTATACTTATAGTGACCAGATTTTCTGTAGTAGAAAGAAGGACATAGTACCGATCTATCAACAGAAGCTGAATATTATCAATAAGTTTAAAATTCCATAGCTGTGTGGTGGAGGCGGGGTGAGAGGGGCAGAGTACTACGAGGGATGTCATGAAAATATAATAGTTCAGAATATTATACATTTAAAGCAGGTAGCAAATCAATAAGCTACAGAAAAAGTAAGCAGGAAGTCAACTTACAAGTAAGTATCTTATTAATATACTACTTGAAATAGTATGAATTAAGTAAATGAAGCAGGGCTCACATCGAACGGAAACCCTTAATGCGGACTGCGTAAAGCAACCTGATTGGCTGTTGGCTGGTAAAGAGGGGGGTATCTTTACGCAGGTTGGCTTTTGACGCGGAATGTACCTAGAAGCTCCAGAAATACCCTTCCACAACTGCCCAATGGGCCACAGCGCAGTAGCCTTCCAGCATGTTTTCTCGTATGTTCTTTTGCCCTCCGCATTACTCATTTCCACCGCCATGTGAATGGGACGCTCCGGAATGGCGGACTCTCCGCACACCCCTCCACCATTTTACGCAGTCCGCATTTCGCGTTTCCTCACTCCATATGAACCCTGCTTGATTGTACTTTACGTTAACACGCAGGGGTGGTCAGGAACCTTACATAAAAAAGAATTTAAACTTCGAAATAGAAATCTGAAAACTTTAAATAACAGACTTTAAACTTGGAAAACCCATAAAATATTTTAGTTCCCTGGAAAAATACTTGGGAATTTGACTCATTTACATTTTGTTCGCAATAAACCAACGAAAAAAAATTAATAAAAACAACAAGAAATAACTTGCTAATATCTCAGAATTCAAACACTGCTGTGGATTTGTTCAAGTAAATCTTCGTATTTCGTCAAGAAAGCAAACATTTCGGTGCAGCTTTCATCGCGGTTGGTATAGATTTACATACCTAACTTTTTTCAACGTTTCTACACTGATCTGATTCTTTATCTTCATTCCAGTTTTAGTTGTTGATAATACAGAGAAGTATCTCGACTGATGATTGACGCTGGTAGTAATAAACCCACTGACTGTTCAAGTTTTTGAGATGAATCTCGAGTAACTGTGTTTAAAAAGCTCGTCCTAATGACCTTCAGTACGAGTATTTTTTTCATTCAGCACAATACTGTACGAAAGAAATTTAACTTGATAGTCTTAAATACTCAGTTGAAAGGCTTAAATGCTCTTACAGATATTCAATAAAATATTGATTAAAAATCAGCACGCTTTTCCTCAGTGAGATAATTCTTTAGTTAAGAAACTCACCTAACACCTACCTAAATCAACTGAAATGAAACAGGAATCGCTAGGAGTCCTAGGTCCATGTTAGGTTCACACTTCCTTACCCACCAAAGTAAATTTTTAGTTCAAAAACAGATACCTATGTACCTGGTCATTTTTACCGTCAAGGTCCTTCAGAAGTAGGTACCCTGTTCAAAAATGGTACGTTATAATAGGGTCCTTCCGAGGTTCTCAAAGGATCACAGGACCACGAGGCGAAAAGTAGTACCGTCCTGCCAAACGAAGGACTTCTGCTCAGCGTAACTACACTAGGTACGTCTACACAACAGCTCTCCGTGACTCCTATGGACACAGGTAACCTCCTCAAAAACGGGGTATGAGCAACCGGAAGAAGTCCAAAACAAGACACTCAAGAGTCATAACTGGGGCCGCTAAATCTACCCCCTGTTGCCTCCATGGAAATCCAGACTGGTATCGAGCCATTGGACAACAGAAGAGACGTGAATGCTATAAAACTGGCAGAGAAACTAAAGCACATACCCGTGGCCCACTGGAACTCTTACATGCCAGCATACAAGAGGCTATCAACTCATGATGGGTTTTTATTTAATTTCGAACCTTTTGAAAATTTGCCCATTGATGAGCCCTGCAATTTCATCCTCGAAACTCCGCCTTGTGCTCTCTCAATAGGGGCTGATATGAAGAAAGTGACCGCCTCCCCACAGAGCTAAAGACAATGGCATTAGAACTCACAGCGAAAGAGCACGCCTTGAAAACTTGGGCTCATACCTATGCGGAAGGATCTGCCAACCATGGGGGGGGGGGGGGGGGAGCAGCTGGAGATGGTTACACATGTGAGGGACTCTTTGAGGGCAGCTTCTCTATGGACCGCCACGCAACAAACTACTCACTGAGATTGCTGCAGTGTGTGAGGCGAGGCTGAGGCTCCTAACTGCCACCACCAGTAAGCGTAAAGCTGTATTTACGTGGATTCCCAGGCTGCAATCCATGCACTATCCTCCAGCACACCAGAGGCCAGCACCGGAGTGGCTACAGCAGCGCCATCCTCTGTGGCTTCTCTTGTGAGTCATGGATGGTACGTAAAGTATTAGTGGATTCCTAGCCATTGTAATATTGCCAGAAATGAAAGAGCTGACCGCTTAGCCAAGGACGGATCTGCCCATCCTCCAGCAGATCCCCGGGGCCAGTGCCAGATGAATATGTAAGATCTGCTGTGCTTAAGAAGCTCAAAGATGTGGCTGCTTCGCACCACCGTCACATGGCTGCAGAGAAGAAATGGGCCGAGTTTTAGAGAACAAAATTCCCACAGACTTACCTAGAAAGGATTTTGTGGCGAATTTCCTATGGATCACCAGCCATGACTTCCTGCAGGCGCATTTACTCCGCACTGGCGTGAAACCTACGCCATCCTGCCCCCTTCGCAACACTCCGTCACCCATGGCTCCTGAGCACCTTTTGACGTATTCTGTGTTACAGAACAATTTATTGATATCAACTGACGATGGAGCCAGCGAGTGGCTCCAAAATATGCACTGTATTGGGCTGCACGAAGAGAAATGGGAACAATCCTTGACTCCTGGACGTACGAAACAAAAAGCTCTCGTGAACTAAAGGAGACAGCTAGATGTTGATATACGACAATTGTGACGTGACGAAATTCCCAAAACAACTGTTAATGTAATAAATTAGAATATTTAATGAAATACGGGCGAATTTCGTCATGTCCCTCCTTCGATTTTTCAACTATATAAACTCTCCAATATTCGGAAATAATCTCTCTCAGTATGGCCTCTGTCATCAATCCACCGTTTTACCGGGGCCCCCTTTTCCTGGGATTCGCTCGGTCGCCCCTCTCCTCAGAGTAAAAGATTTTCTTATTAAACGGGGAGTGGGAGGTCGGAGTTGACTTGGGAAAGGGAGAAGTCGGAATCTGGACATTTTGGCTGCTGAAGATTCCCTGGGCTACTCTCCTCCTGCTGCATTAAGGTAAGATCTTGGTTCTTTCCTCCTAGTCCAAAATTATTAGAGTTTCCCAACCAAAGTTAAAGTCTTAATTGAAAATGCTAAAACGTAACGGAGTCACAGAATCTAGGTACTTAAAGAAACCTACTTCTTTTTCAAAATTCCCCGAAAAATAATGAAAGTCTCGTTGGCAATTGGCCTTTAGTTAAATTATTCTTTGTGGTTTGATCAAGTGAGAAGTATTATAAGAATATATGGGGATAGGGTTAGGTTTTTTTCCCCTTTTTAAATTAACTTTGCCCTCAAGGGGTTTTTTTTCTAACTTAACTCTATCTCCATGCCTAAGAAATAAATGTAAAACACTGAAAATTAATTCAAATCTTGTGATGGTGGTTCCATCTCAAAGCTCTTTTCTTTGGGGTTTCCGTGAGAGTATTTTCTAGGATTTAGGGGAGAATTTTCCTTTCTAAGTTACTTTACGGAAAAGATTATTCATTAAAGAAAAATTTGTAAAAGTATCGACCAAATTATTAATTTAGGTTCTAATTAGATCATGCTATAGATTTATTTGTGGGTAGAAGTCAGGCCTCTTATTTTATTTTTATACCCCTTCAGGTTTTAGTACATTTCTAGTTCATTAAGAATTTATAGAATCTAAGAACTCATTATCATTGTACTCACTTCCTATTCATGTTTTCCGATTTCACTTTCCAATCTTCTTAGTTTAATAAATTATGAGGGCTTGAACATGGATTTTGTTCCTATTTATCTCAAAACCCATGTCCTTTCCTCGTGATTCAGTTTTGGTAGCATCTTGTCCCACTTCGTAGGTAGTACACACTTTTCCCAACGTTCAAAAACTCCATCTAGACTTCTTGCAGTGATTTTTCTGACACTACACTATCACTTTTACAAGTTAGGCTAGGTCCGATTTTCAGAGTAGGTTCGTTCCAGAAGTGGAGGACCCATCGCTAATAATCCAATAATCACCCGATAGGTCTTTTAATTGCAAAAAATTCAAAGTAGGTACACTATTAGAATTGGGGACAAGATGAGTTTGACAGAGCTGCGAGACCGACGATGGTATGTGAAATATCTCTCTGCAGATACTATTAATTAGTCGAGAGTTGATGTGAGAATGAATTTATTTTGTGAATCCATGATGCTCAATATGGTTGTGTAATAACACTAATAACTTGACAACAACTATAACTAATGATGCAACATCTCCTCCCCCTTTAGGACCCTTGTGCCTTTCGCATGTGATCAGCGTGCACCCGACGCTCCACTCCATCTATCCCGACCACATACGATAACGGTCCCATTTTCTTCTTCACCGTGGCTTCTGCAAACGTTTTGTCCTCTTTTCGGCGTTTCACCCACACCGTCTCCCCCTCCAAAAATTCTTTGAGTGGAATTCGGTCGTGCTGTAGTTTTGGTTTTACCATTTCTTCGTCCAATCTCGCTGCCAGATCTGGCTTTAGCAAACTGATCCTGGTTCGCAGCTGTCTCCCTAACAACAATTCTGCAGGCGTTCGCGCTGTAGTCCTATGGCTAGTTATCCTGTATGACAACAGAAACTGGTTAAGACGAGTCCGCAGGTCCTGCTCACTACTCCTACTTGATCCATACCGGTGCTTGAAGGTTCTGACCATCCTCTCTGCTAAACCGTTGGATCTAGGATGGTAAGGTGTTGTCAATACGTGCCTCACATTGTTACGCCTACAAAAGGCCTTGAAATTTTCGGAAGTCCACTGTGGTCCATTGTCGGAGACTATCACTTTAGGAAGCCCAAACCTCGCAAAAATATCTTCTAAAACTGCCACAGTTTTTTCGGTTGTTATTTGCTTCATAGGGACAATCTCCAGCCATTTTGACATTGCGTCTACCATGATCAGCCAATTATGACCCTCAAACGATTCCGCGAAGTCGACATGCAACCGTGACCAAGGTTCTGTTGGAATATTCCAGGAATACAAAGGCGATTCCGGGTCCCAGGGCCTGTTCTCTTGGCAGGGCTTACACGTCCTCAGGAATTCCTCAATTTCCTTATCGACCCCGGGCCACCAAATGTGCATTCTAGCAATTGACCTCATGGCAGAAACTCCAGGATGTCCCTCATGTAAAATGTGCAGAACATCCTTTTGAAGGGACGCAGGCACCACAATTCGACCTTTCCAAAGTAGAATGCCTACCCCATATGACAGTTCTTCCTTCTTTTCGAAGAATGTCCACAAATCCTCCGCCAAATATTCCTTACTTGGCCAACCCTGCAGTATGTACCTTGTTATTTTATTCAACCTTGCGTCTTCTTCTGTTCTTACCTTCAACAATTTTTTTGATACACCTATATCTTTTAATTTAGTTTGCGCAATCTTTCTCCCATACTCGTTCTTGTTTTCCTCTTTTGTAACTTTCTGTGGTAATCGTGATAAAGCATCTGCAGGGCTGTTGTCTTTTCCTGGAATAAATTCAATGCTGTAGTCAAACTCCATCAGAGTGAGAGCCCATCTGCTAATCCGACTTGAAGCTAGTTTCGGCAGCTCTGCCTTCTCCCCAAACAAGTAGGTTAACGGCTTGTGGTCGGTTTTCAGAATGAACCTCCTGCCGTAGAGGTATCGCTCAAACTTCCTGACGGCATGAACAATTCCTAAGGCCTCTCGATCTATGACTGAATAGCGCTGCTCTGCCTTATTCAATGTTCGTGATGTGAATGCTATTGGCTTCTCAGGCCCATCCGGGTACCGATGACACAGCACCCCACCCACTCCTTTTTCACTTGCGTCGGAGTAAAGTACCAGTGGTAATGATGGGTCATAATGAACTAATGTATCAGCCGACGACAATATCCCTTTCAGTTCCTGTACTACTTTGCTATGACGCTCCGTCCAGTTCCATCTGGCTCCCTTTTGTAGCAGACTATACAGCAACATACAACGCCCTTGTAATCTGGGGATAAACTTTTGATAATAGTTTATGCTGCCCATGAATGATCTTAGTTCCTTCAAATTTTTGGGTTCAGGCATCTGTCGTATGGCTTGAATATGATCGTCAGTAGGGTGAATACCATATCTGTCAAATCGATGCCCCAAGTATACGACAGAGTCTTGGAGCCATTTGCATTTGGTTAGCTGCACTCTCATTCCCGCCTTGTCTAGCCTCTCAAGTACTGCATCAATCTTCCTTAAATGAGCCTCTCTGTCTTTTGCAGTGATTATTATGTCGTCCAGATAGCACTGTACCCCCTCAATTCCCGACAGCACAATGTCCATGATTTTCTGAAACTTTGCAGGTGCTGAACTGATTCCGAATGGCATTTTTCTGTACCTGAAAAAACCCTTATGTGCTGCTATCACAAGGTATCGTTTTGAATCTTCTGCTACTGGAAGTTGCAAGTAGGCATCTTTCAAGTCAATCAATGAGTATTGTTCTCCTCCTGATATAGCCACACATGCCTCTTCAAATGTAGGAAGTGGGTGCCTATCCATTACTATGCATTTGTTGATGGTCACCTTGAAATCTGCGCAAAGCCTAATTTTGCCATTTGGCTTTGGTGCTATAACCAGTGGTGAAGCCCATTCAATATTTGTAATAGCTGGATCGATCTGTTCTATTATCTTTTCTGCCAATAGCCTATCCAGTTCTTTTTCTACCGCAGGCTTCAAAGCAAAAGGCATTGGCCTCGGTTTGAAAACTTTGGGTGATGCATTAGGTTTCAGCACTATTTCAATATGATGACCCTTTATTTTTCCCGTTGAAGAACTGAATAACTCTGGGTAACGTGAAAAAATATTTTTAATCTCAACTGGAACATTGTTTGCATTTATAGTTGGGGCAATGGGAGATGTAGAGTGGGGCGTTCCCATCTTGGTGGCGCAAATTTCGGCTCCTGGTGGCAGAGGGAGATCAAATTTCAGGACCCAGTCCAACCCAAAAAGAGGCACATCGTCCTTCTCAACAACTATTATTGATAGTTCACCTTCTCGTCCAAATGCCGATACATGTACTCTTGCTAGTCCTAGTGTTGTTACCTCCACGTTAGTGTAAGCTATTAGGTTCGGGTATGGTGTCAAATTTGGCCTACCAATTTGTTGCCAAACTCCCTTGCTGATTACGGAGTGATGAGCCCCGGGATCATATAACATTTTTATCCTGCATCCATTGAGACTCACTGGCAACATTACCTTAGTGCCTGTTCTTGCAAGATGCCGAATGCCCAACTCTGACCCTGAGTCACTTTCAGATGTTGTACTGTTTTGGGTCCTCTTTTGTTCCTGTACCCTGTTCACGATCCTTCTCTTCTCCCTTTTCTCCGGAAGGACCTTCACTCTGCCATACTTGAAACACACGAGAGAGAAATGGTTTTTACCCTCACACAAGTCACACGTCTTATTCATGGCAGGACATGTACTGCTGTCCTTGTGGACTTTTTTCCCGCACTTGAAACAGTGTTGCCCTCTTACTAGTACGTATTTAGTACCTGACTGTGTGTGGGTGTTTGGTTTTTCCTTAATTTTATTGACTGAAAGCTTCTTTTCCATAATGTTTTCTAACCGTTTCTGCTCTAACCTGCCTCTTTCAAGGCGAATAGCCAACGATTCCACTTCTGCTAACGTATGATCATTGCAGGGAAAAGCCTTTAAAAATTCACATTGCCACGAACTTTCATTGATGCCTACAATGATCTGGTCTCTCACGCGCTCTTCCAGAGATGCTCCGAATTGACATTTGCCAGCTAGTGCTCTGAGGTCGTTGATAAACTTTGAAACATCTTCTTCTTCTGACCTACTTCGCCTGGCAAATGTGACTCGATCTGTAGTAACAGTATACTGTTTATTGTAGAATTTGTTGACGACTCCAACCAATTCGTGATATGATTTTTCTGTTACCACGGCTGGTCTAAAATAGTCTACCAACATCTTGAATGCTTGATCGCCTACTTTTGTGAGCAACAAATCCCTCCGCTCTTCCGCATCTGTAATGCTAGCTATCTTTAATTCCAGTTCAAAATAGGGTAGGTAGTATTCCCAAGTTTGATTTTCCGGATTGAACGGCCTTATGTCGATCTTAATTCTATTCAAAGATCTTACGTCAGGACGGTCGTCCCCTCCTGCGCCCTGATCCTCTGGTACCTCCTCTTGACGTGACCGATGACCTCTTCTTCTACTACTCATACCTACTATTCCTTTTGTCCTCGTCGCCAATGAAATATCTCTCTGCAGATACTATTAATTAGTCGAGAGTTGATGTGAGAATGAATTTATTTTGTGAATCCATGATGCTCAATATGGTTGTGTAATAACACTAATAACTTGACAACAACTATAACTAATGATGCAACAGTATGGAAGTCACTAGCTTCTTGGGTTGTGGGGATGGTGTATGAAGAGTAGCTCTACCTCGTTTTAGCGAATTTTCAAAGAAAATGAAGCTATTGCAATGGCTTCGAAATTTAAATAATATAAATTTTTGGAAATTTTCTTCATAGAAATCCGTTTCAGACCATTCTAAAACGATTCCTGAAATTTAACACTTTTTTATATGTATATATATAAGTAGTATCGGAATACCAATCCTGGCTCACCGACTTCAATCTCTGTTAAAAATGCTTCTGACTTCAATCTCTGTTACAACTGCTTTTGTGCTAAACTCTGTTAAAAATGCTTTTCTGTTAAACCCCTGATAAAACTTTTCAACACAAAACATCAGAACACATTTTTCAACACAAAACATCAGAACCAGTGACTTTTTCATTTAGCGACTTAAATTCCTGGTAAAAATTTTCTAACACAAAACATCAAAACCAGTGACTTTTTCATTTGGGGAGGGGTAGTTAAAAGAATGTATTCTATAATAAATAAAGGATATGGTTTTATGCGACGAGGCATTAGATATATGTGATGAACATGGAGGTTTATGGGAGTTTGTAAAGACACCTGAATTTCGATTTTATGATAGAAACTGTGACGCACTAGACGAGATTCAACGTGTATTGAGGGAGTATAGATTTTCTAAACGGTTGTTAAAAGAACGTTTATTGGGTGTCGATGGTAAACCACCGCTCCGTACAAAGGAGGATGTAAAGGTAATGCTTAAAGAAACAAAGATTAAGGTTCCTAAAAATGCTTCTGAATATCAACTTAGAAAATTGCTTTATAATGAGAGTAAAGCCAAACTGAAGAAGGATTTTGAGTTTCAGTTTCGATACTGTTGCTAAAAGCTCAGGATGTTTGGAATATGAAGGAGATTTTATTTTCAATGTGTTTTAATGAGGAATCCTCATTAAAACGAACAATTAGATCAAGGTAATTTTATATCGACAATATTACTATCGTCCACAATTATATTTTTAGTAGGGATCATGTTTAAAAAAATCTTTACGTTCAACTCTTGTAGAAATTTCTTATCTCGTTTATTACGAATAACGTAATTCTCCAACATTGTTTCGTCGATTTTCCTTTTACTTTTCCTTTTACATTTCACGTCTTTTACCGGTTCTTCAGGCATTGTTTTTTTAATGGTATTTACGAATTTTTCAACCCCTACATTTTTCAACTGTGTTTTAAAATTTAAAATTTTATCAGCGGAGATTTCTCCGTATAACAGTTGTTCTATAAACCTGTACACTTTCATATCTTTATTTCTATCGATATATGCGAAACATTCAATGAATTCGATATGCTTAAGTGAAAATTGTAAATATGGATGAGACATTTTTATTGAAGAGATCCTTTTTTCATTTCTTTCTCGTTTTGTGTTTTCGTAAGTTCCTTCAAATGATCTACGAACTTTTCTTTTTCTATTCCAATTGTATGATGTCCCCAAGCAAGAGTATCCATACCATTTTCTAGAATATACCTTTTATCATCGTAGGCACTGAGCGCTTTCTTGTTCTGTTCAATAGTATAAATATCATGCTTGTTTGATCTAAACATCATTTGCGTTTTGTAGATCGGTTTCTTAGTTAACAGGCATTCTTTGAAATCATTGAATTTAATGTCCTGTTCAACTACGTTTTTCTTTATCCCTTTCGCTTTCTTTGTTTCTTTTTGATTCTCGAACGTTTTGTGTGCGTAAAGTTTCGATCTTAGTCCAACAAATTCCTCCATTACTTTTCCGCTCATTTCATCTTTGAATTTTCCAAGTACTTTCTTGTTCACCTGTGGAATTCCATACACATTTTCTTTCGGATAATCGGATGTATCAAATTGATCGAGAATGATGTTTTTAATGTCTGCGTAAACATCCTCAATCTTTATGTCCATGATCAGACTGTCCGTGTCACAGTACATTAATTTGACATTTTCTCCGTATTGTTTTTTAATTGTGTTATAATAAAAGTCGTACATTAGAGTTTTAGAAATTTCCAGAATGCTCATGCCAATGTAGATGGGTTTGTTGAAAAGAATTTTGGTCTTTTTCATGTGAACTGCTGCTAAGTTTTCCGTGAATATCGTTCTACGATCAAAAGTGGGTTTTGCTATCAACGATTCCAGTTTCTTTCCATTTGAACATAATTTAATATCGACTCTTCCCCTGATATTTTCCATCGTTTTTCCGAATACACTGTTGTTCATCAATTTAAAAAAGTCCTTTTCAAAATCATTTTTCGCTTTCGTTCTCAGTTCCGTGTTGAAGTCAATGTACACTTTCAACCAATCCGATTGATCAAACTTCAGTGCTCTGTGTACTTTCTTTAGTTTCATTCCCATGCTCAGACACTGTTTCAAATTCCTGTAGTGTAAAACGTATTTATCTTTGTCGTACAAAGTTGTCATTAATTTAGGTAATTTTGTATTTCCAATCCTGTTTTCCGGTGCAAGTGGTAGATCTGAGTGTAAATCGTGCAGTTTCTTAGGATATTCCAAGTCAACTTCCAGAAAATAACCTTTAGGAGACTCATCACTTATATTTTCAACATCTAAATTTTCCAAGTTCTCTACCCATTTAAAACCTCCGTATGGCATGTACTGAGACATAGCCCATCCGTACAAGTTGTTTGCGTCAAGGTACATTATATAGTTGGAAGGTTTAGTTGGGTCATATTTATCAACCATGTACTTGTTGTTTGCTTTCGCGTGTCTGTTACTACATTGCGATATACCTCCTCGAATTCCTTTTTCTGTCATTAGAATTTTATTGTAATCAGTCAACAATTCCAATTTCACTTTTGTCATTTTCAACATACAATCCCATGCAAATCCAGGTGTCGTGTAATAAAATGCTGGATCCAGTTTGTAAGTTTTAAGGGAAATATCTCTAAAGTTTTCCATTACATCTGCAAGCTGTAAGACATCGCATTTGTTGTAATGCATAGTGAATTCTCTCATGTTTTTTATTCCAAATCTATCCCAAATCTCCTGCGCATTTCTGTACTCAGACTTTTTTACTCCTTGTTTGTTTAAGCTACTGTAAAATTTCTCTATAGGTGGTAAACAGGTTTCATCGTACCTTTCCTGCCTATCCATGTACTCATATGGGTAAGCTAGTTTCCTTGTCATCAGTTCCAAGTTCTCTGTTCCAAAATGTTTCTCTAATTCCTTAAATTGATCTTTAGTTAAATTTCCTACTAGTTTTTCCAAAGAGCTTGCTAGAAATTTGTACGAATCTAAGAATCTTATTTCAATTTTATTCATTACTGGGTTTCCTTTCTTATCAAAATTTCCAGAGTCGTACCTGAGAATCTTTGAAAATGAAATGTACTTTTCCTCGGTGTTTGGAATCAACCGTATTTCCCCTTCATCCTCTCCGAGTTGTTTCGCGAATAGGTGGGCATCGTAACCAGCTAGGTTGTGGAAAAATACTGGTACGAATCTCGGGCATTGGTACTCCAAATTACACAGAGAATGGGCAGCACCTCTAAATTCTCCTGACAAATGGTCATGGTCAGCCACACGTCTTTTGTTCATATCGATATTTTGTTTCAGATCCTTCAATTCCGTTTGTATTTGTTTTGCATTACTTTCATCTCCTTGCATGTGAAAGTAGACCAAAGCTTTTTCCTTCACCTCGAGTTCCTTTTCTAACATTGGAGGCAATTCGTTAAAACCTCTCTCGCAAATGTGACAAGTTTTTACATTTTTGAATTCCTGTTCCTGTTGGTCAGTCAATGGTTTCATGGGTACATTTTTATCGTAATATTCCTTAGCAATGTGTAAAACTTCCTCTTTCAGTTTCTGATAAAATACTTTTGGAGAATCCGAACCAGAATATTCGACTGGGGGCTTATAATATCCGTTGGAATACTTTATGTAATATGAAAAACTGCTAGCTTCGTGTTTGTGTATTTTATTAGTAACCCTTCTTAATCTAGTTCTGATTGATTTTATGATAAATTTTCTAGAGTTTTTAACGGGTGTTTTGCATTTCTCTTCAGCTATAACAGTTTGAAGTTTTCTAAGCAAACTTTCAAAGTCCGAGTAGATAACGAATGGAACTTTCATGGAGCGTTTATAATTTTCAAATTGTAAAACATTATCATAAGGTTCTGGTAATTCTACTTTAACAGCTTTATGAGCTCCACAATATTCTTTATGTTCGTTTAATTTAATCTGAGTTCCAAAGCTATTTAAACACATTTTACATAAAAATCGTTTGTGACCATCCTTTGTTAGCTGACTATGACCAACCAGTTTCCATAGATCTTTGATCCAGCAGTAATGTTCAGTTTTCTCGTTTTTCAAGTACAACAAGTCAACGTGTTTTTCCTTTTCCTCTTTCGTTATTTCCAAGGGGACTATAGTATTTTTTTCATTCAGACAGTAAACATTTATGGAAATCCCAGTTCTTTTCTCAAACTTTTTTACGTCTGTAAGTTTCATAGGAAAACTGATATCTTTCAACGCTTCGTCAAACTCATGTTCCCATGTTATGTACTTTCCTATTCTATCAGAATTTTTATCAGCTGGATGTAAAGCTGAAAGAACAGACCAAAGGAAACATTTATTATCGTCATTTTTCACATTTATAATTGCTTTCCTACTTTGTAGAAACTTAGGGAGTTCAATGTAAGATGATCCTCTCAAAGGAATGTACTTGTTAACGTTAAGTTCCAAATGCTTGATCTTATGAAGTCGCCAATTAGATCCTTTAATTTCGAACGTTTCCATTTCATTTAGAATTTTCTGTTTCATTTCATCGTAACAGTTTGCAACTTCTGCCGACTGCAATATTATTACGTTTTTAGTTTTGAAATTGAGTTCCTGATACTCCATGTTATTTTTGTTAGTTCCTTTTTTAAATTCTGCGATTAAAACTACATTAACTTTTAGTTTCATTTCTCTAAGTTTCCATTTGATTAAACCTGTTGCGGTTCTTTCAATACTGTTCAGAAATTTGGAAGCATCTTTAAATCCTTTCGTATTTTTAATGTTGTAAGTCACTAATCTAGATTCAAATGCAGTTTCCTTTTCAACAACTTCCGTTTTCGGTTCTTTGCTTTTTTCAAATACTTTTTCACTAAAATTAAATACTTTGTGCAATTTCCTCGGTATTACAAATACAGATTTCGCTTTTCTAGCTTCTCTGTTTTTTTCAAATACTTTTTCACTAAAATTAAATACTTTGTGCAATTTCCTCGGATTTACAAATACAGGTTTTGCTTTTCTAGGTTTTCTGATAGTCATTGTCCGGTCCGGGTCGTTTTTTCCATGGCGCTTAGACTTTAGGTGTCTAGCCCAATTTTTATAAGTAGTGCTAACATTGCACTTTTCACAACGTCTTCTCGTATCATACATTTTATTATAGGATATATAATTTTTTTTCGAATCATTCATTTTTATTAGAAAAGAGATTCTTTTAACTAACCCCTCATTTTTTTGAATTCTTAAAGGTGGTGTCGATTCGACACCACCTTTTTCTTTTGTCTATTATTGGAGAGATCCTTTTAACTTACCCCTCATAAAAACGTTTTAATGGAAATTTTCCATTAAAACAACAATATTATACTAAGACCAAGTTTTTTCAGAATTCAATGTCTCTTTGCATGTTTTTAAAACAGTTTCATAATCTTTTCCGTTTGAAAGTTCTTTTAACACTATCAAAGACAGATGACCGCAAATTGGAGGATCGTTATACTTTTGAATTTGTTCGGAATTGTATTTAATTTTTTTTTTTCCCAAGTATTTTACCAACTCCTTAGGGGGTGATGCGTTTCCATAGGAATCGAAATAATACTTTTCTTTTTCAGATTTTTTAAAATAACAAGTCCAGTGACTACCATTTTGATAAGAATTTTCCAAATTAATAATTCCACATTCAACGTGTTTAGATCGATCGGGGAGTTCATCCTTCATGAAAACACCTCGGAAATGTTTTATTTTAAAAATTTTCACGAAACGAGTTAAATCTAAATTACTCAAGGGTTGGTAGTTTTCCGTTTTTTTCTTTTTTTTAAACCGGCCCCAATACTTAGACTTTTTGCATTTTTAGCTAGTTTTTCCATCTCGAGATTATGACGTTTTATTTCGGCTTCTTCAGCGGCTTTATGTTTCGAGTCTATTACTGAATTTGCTACTGCTGCACCTCCACCTAATAACGCTCCAAGTGCTCCTATTCCTGCAAATATCAGTGGTAGGAATCCACCCGTGTGATTCAAATGTAGTTGTTCGTAATCCAAAGTTAACGTAATTCCTTTCTTTTTTTCTTTAGCTTTTTCAAATGCTTTCGATTGAGTTTCCCACAGACTGATTTTATGTTTTCCGTTTCCCGAAATTTGTTTCGCTGTAAAAAGAATTGTAACACTTCTACGCTTTTTGTAAGCGGCTTGTATTTTGGCTATTTGATTTTCGGTTAAATCTATCTTTTTCATGATCATAGTTATTTATTATAGTAAAAAAATTTTTTTTTAATAACGAACTCCCATACCAAATAATCGTTTACTCCTCATTGCAACTCTCACTGCAGTTGCATCAGCTTTTTCTTTCCAACTCGCATCACTCGAGTGCATTCTTTCTTTTGCTACTTCCTCTAGTGCTTTATCTGCCACATGTCTTTCTTTGGTGTCTGTATGATCTCTGTAAGATATATCGTGTTGCTTACAGCCTTCGTCCAATTTATTAATTCCCGGATCTCCTCTTTTCAATCGTTTATCTAGTTTTGTAAATGGACCGCAGTAGTTGTATCCAGGTAAATGCATTTCGGGTGCGAAACCATCAAGTTTGTTCAACAATGTATTTAAAACTCCAGATCCGTTCTTGATGATTCCTTTCGGTAAACTGTTGACAACTTTCAACAGATATTCTATTCCTTTGGGATTATCTAAGTTTTTTTCCAACTGATCGTTTATAAACTTTACAATTCCTAATTTTTCATTGTGAAAATTGTTATTACCGGCTCGTTCTTGTGCGTACAAATAGTACAAACGCTGTTGCAACTGTTGTAAATTATCGATGTATTTATATTCCACAGGATTTTCCGTATACTCGATCAATCCAGATCCCGATTTACCTGCCTTCAATTCCTTCCAAATAGGAGCAATCAACTCTCTGTACTTTTTCCCCTTACTTGACTTTGGTAATCCCGTAGTTGGGTCATTCTTTTGGTATAAAGAATTCGTTTGAATGAGAATTTTCTTGTAAGTTTTCAAATCCTCTTGAGTGTATTTATCAGGATCAGGTCCTAGAGGATCAGTTAACAAACACCATAATCCGTGAGTTCCTCTATATTTTACATTTTGAATTATTAGATCGTCTTCATTTACTCGAATTTGTTTGTCTCCGATGTAAATTTTGTCCTCTTTTCCCCAGATGCCAAATTGTTTATCACCCTGTCTGATGTAAAGTCTCGCAATTGAACCAATTCCTTTTGGCCCTACACTACTGGATGGATACTCATTTAGATCTACCATGTCTACTATTGAGGAGAGATCGTTACTAGCTGGTTCAGCCATAGTTTCGCCAGCAATATCGTAGGTTTCAGTAGGATTTATTTCGAATGTGTTAGCTGGTCCAAAAGTTACAACTTTCTTTCTAGGAGAACTACTTGTCATTGGCTGTTGCGTGTATGGTACGATTTCCAACTTCTTTATATCTTCATCAGTTTGTTTCACTGCATTTTTCAATTCAACTAATTTTTCAGTGATGGGTGCGAACGTCTTTTCCTGAGTTTCTCTATCGTTAAATTTATCTACTCTTGCTTCTCGGAAAGCACGTCTCAACTCTTGTTCTTTTTCTCGAATTTTATTGGCTTCATTGACAGTCATTTCTTTAGGTTTCCTAAAAGTATTTCGAACTATCTTTTCAGATTTACTCTCGACAGTTTCTTGAAGTTTTTGGTTTTTGTCTTTTGGTTTGCCTTTTGAAGCTTTTTTATATTTTGCATCTAATTTTTTTAATGTTTCATCAATCATTTATTATAAAATATATATTTTTTTTTTAACGATTCACCGAACGTACGTTAAACGTCGAACGTACGTTAAACGTACGTTGAACGTTAAGCGTTGAACGTTAAGCGTTGAACGTTAGGCGTTAGGCGTTAAGCGTTAGGCGTTAAGCGTTAAGCGTTAAGCGTTGAGCGTTAAGCGTTAATTTTGTCGATTCACCGAACGTACATAAAAAATATAATAGATCAAGATCTATTATATACACATTTGGTTAATGCTTATTTAGTTATTTCTAGCTGGAAATTCTTTCCGTATCGTCCACTCTCTTTTTTTAGTGTTGCGTCTATCGTTAGAAAACCAAATGTATCCTTCCAACATTCACCACAAATTTCTTTGAACCGTTCAAAAGTAAAATCCGATCCTACATACTCATCATAAATTGTTTTAATGTAAGCATTGCTCTGTTTAAAAATACAAAGAAAATTCACGTTATTTCTAATCAACTGTTTATCAACTTTAGTATAGGATTGAGTCAAATAAATGCACGAAATGTTTTTATGCCTACCTCTTACATAGTAATCCTTTATAATTTGCTGTTGTTGTTCATTCACACAATCATCGAAAACTATCAAACTGTTCGGTTGGCATTCATCTAGACCGATTAATTCATCACAGCTACTATAGAAATGAGCAATTTCCTTTCCAATTTTATCAGTTAGTTTTTCGTAAGCTTGTCTCAAGCCTTTATAAACTTGTTGTTCTAATGATTTAGAAAAAACATAAAAGTTTTCAAAGGGAATACCCCATGGTTCTGTAATGAGGTTGTACAACAATGTAGTTTTTCCACATCCACTCGTACCAATTATTAAACACCTAATTGGAAGTGGTAGTAAACCATCTCTCATACTAATCGGATCAAACGGTGTAGGTTTTATGATATAGCTTTTGTTATATTTTGGATTCATTTTTTATTTATTTATTATATAATAAATAATGTTTATAAAAATTTCAGGAGATACACTAAGGTTTGAGAGTCCAATTCCACTCGATCCGAATAAAGAGTATCAGTTGGGCATGTCGGCTTTGTTGTTTACAACTAGGAAAACGTTTGAGATAAAAAACTTCGAGTTCGCTTACAGATTTGCTTTTCCTGATGGAATTTACGATCTAATATATAAAATCGATGGAACGTTCAATGTGAGTTCATTCAAAGCCAAGTTGATTAGTATTTTATCCAGTTTTCAAAGTAGTTTGTTAGTGAAAAAAGACACTATGAAAAAGTATTCTGAAGCTCAAGTGAAAGAAATACAAAAAGATATACAGAAAGTTAATCCGAATAGTTTGAAATTCGATCTCGAGCATTTAAAAGACGATTCTTACAGAATTGCTGCATACTTTCCCATGGACATGAGGATTGTGGATGAGGGGAATTTTTGCGATATATTTCAGTTGAAAAATTGTTTAGGTTCCGATAATTTGTTTAAAAAGAATACCAACTACGTATCAGAGAATAATCCGAAACAACTCGTTTTTTCTGACAACATAGTCGAATAGCATTGTAACATTACGGAATATAGCTTTACAAATCATGATGAACATCCCCATTTGCACGTTGAACACGAGTTATTACACGTTTCTTTCATAGAGAAACTAATGCCACCTAATACTGTTTACACGGAAAAACCAAAGAAAGTAGTTTTCATTCCACTAAGAAAAGGACTGAAAGAAATAAAAATGATAAAATTGTCAACAACCACGGGAAATAACGAACCGATTCGATTCGACGATATTAAAGCTTACTTGTTGCTGAAAAGTAAATAATTTGTATAATAAATAAGATGAACAACATTGATGAAAACCAAAAACCGTCTGCTCCTGCTTTTTAACAGTAAATACATCGGACCCGTATGGCAGACGAATACAGTGAGTTGTGTTTTTTTATGAGAAAATCTCATAAAAAATTTTTTCATAGTACCTAAATAAAAATTTTTTTCATAGTACCTAAATAAAAAATTTTTTCATAGTACCTAAATAAAAAAAAAATTTTTTTTTCATAGTACCTAAATAAAAAAAAAAATTATGTTTACTATAATAAAAGAATGCATCAATCTAAAAAGGTTTTTGATAAATATCAAGATGGTATTGTACGAAAACAATTCCAAACTTTCAATCCTTCATCGACTTTGAATTTAAATGCCGAAAACAAAAGGACTACTTTCAAAATAGAACTCTATGACGAATTTATTTGCAAAGATGTAGAATATTACATTTCTGGTAAATGTGTTTCAACCGATTCTACGAAACCATATAAAAGTGAAAACAAGGATGTAAGACTTGTTGATAATTTCGTTGCAAACTTATTTTCCAACATAGAAGTGAAAAAACATAATGTCGTAGTCGATGAAATTGAAAACCCGGGGATTGCAAGCACGGTTCAAGGCTATGTATGCCATTCAGGGCCAAAAAATTATAATGGAAACGTAATCAATTCGGGGTTCAATTCAAAAGCTATCGGAGGAGGGAATTTCAGTGCGAATGGTAACTTGGGTGATTTAGGTCTTGGGTTCTTCAAAGATTTAACAGTTCCAATATTCAAGGGAGGTTTTGAAATAACTTTTATTCGAAATAGTGATGATAACGTGATATTTCGATACAAAAAAGACACAGCAACTCCGCTTCCACATGATGGAAAAATAGAAATCACTTCTTTCGTTTTGAGAGTTCCGGTGATTGAATACGATAACGAATCTAAAGTAAATTTGATTACAGATTTGAAAAACATTCCATATCAACTTCAATTTAAAAGTTGGCAATGCATAGAACATAAAAACGTTTCCGGAAAAACGTTGATGTTCGATGTAACTAACATTTATAGAAACGTTTATAATCCTCTCTGGTGTTTCATAGTTTTTCAAACCGATGTACTCAATGATCAGACGAAAGATAATGCTAAATTTGTTCATAAAGATGTTAGGAATTACTGGTTGGAAGTCGGTGGAAAAAGATATCCCGAGGAAAATTACAATTTGGATTTCGACGAAAATGATTTTTGTTTAGCTTATTCCGCGTATTTAGATTACAAAAAGTTAACAAACTCTCAAGACAATTTACCGTATCATGAACCCGAATTTTTCAACAGAGATTATCCGATTTTCAGTATAGATTTAACGGATCAACCGAGAAGTATTTCCGGTGGTAAAAGCAACATCATTTTACACGTAGAATTCAATAAAGCGGTAGCAGCACCTTCAGGTGGTTCAGAAGGAACAACGTGCTACGTTGTTTTAGTCAGTGGTTCGAGCTTCGTTTACAATCCAGTCAAAAATACGATAACACAAGAACTTGCTTAAAACCCCGTATTGCCTTTAACGTTAAAGAGGGGGGGCGATTCGCCCCCCCTCTTTAAGAGTTTCAAAACTCTTTTAAATGTTCTCGACTTGTATTCGACTTTAACGTTAAAGAGGGGGAGCGATTCGCTCCCCCTCTTTAATAGAAATGTAAACTGACGGGTTCCGTATTTACAACTAAAGTAAGAATGTGTATTTTTAATGGAGTTTACTCCATTAAAAAAAAGTTTCCTTAAATAAAACATGGAGGATGAAATTTATTGCCATAAATGCAAAAAACAAACAAAAAATATAAACGCGGAAATTGTACAAACCGTGAACGGAAGGTGGAGAATTGCTGCTAAATGTGTGAAATGTAAAACTAATAAAAGTAAATTCATAAAAAATCCGAATGAGGAAACTAACGTTGTTCCTGAAACTGAAGTTATAAATTTATCTGAAAACGAAAAGTTGGAATTTGCGAAGGAATTACATAAACCCGTTAGAAAGAAATTTCAGAAAAGGAAAATTGTTACTCATGGAAAAGATGATCTTTGGGCCGCGGACTTGATTATAATGAAACAATACGAGAATGAAAACAAGGGGTTCGGTTACATGTTGAATATCATTGATACTTTTTCAAAGTACGTTTGGTCAGTTCCATTGAAAAAGAAAAACGGAATGGTAGTTTCAAAAGCTTTCAAAGGAGTTTTGGAAAATGTAAAATCTCATAATCATTCTACTCCTAAACTCCTTCACACGGACAAAGGTTTAGAATTTGAAAATAGACTTTTCAAAGAACTTTTAGACGAGTATAAAATTAAAATGTATCACACGGAAAATTTAGAAAAATCTGCAATCATCGAAAGATTTAACAGAACTTTGAATCAGAAAATTAAAATTCGTTTCGAGGTGAATGGAAATCAAAATTGGGTCGATATTTTACAGGAATTAGTTAATGAGTACAACAAACAAGACGTTCATCGATCCATTGGAATGACACCTGCTCAAGTTGATGCGAGAAACGAAAATGAAATTCTGAGATATTTATTTAAAAAGAGTGGAAAAAATGTAAAAAAGAAATTTAAAATTGGAAATCGTGTGAGAATTACGAAATCAAAGAAAACTTTTGCAAACAAATACAAAGCAAATTGGACGAAAGAGATTTTTGAAATAAGTGAGATTTTAGAAACGAGTCCAGTTACTTATAACATAAAAGATTTAAGTGGAGAGGAAATCCAAGGAACTTTTTATCCCGAGGAATTACAACTAACGAAATTTTAAATTTTCCTACAATAAATATGTTCTGTTTGAACCTTTCATTGTGTATCGATAAGATATTCGTAATTATAATATTTTTAATAGCTCTAGTTTTCATTTACATTATAAATGAAACTGGAATCAATCACAGAATTATCGGAGCTTCAGAGCAGAGTTTAAAAGTATTCAAGATAAAAAATGTGTAAGAAAAAAAAGGTTTTAAGTCAGTTTTTATAGGAAATCCCTATAAAAACCCAATGTATAATTATTGTAAGTCTAAGTTTTGGAAAAGGAAATAACAATAAACAATAATAAACATTTTATTTTACATCGAGTAGTTTCATAAAAGAATAACTAGTAGATCGAGGCGCTCCTATAGGAGCGCTTTGGGTGGGGAGAATCACGTCACATCGTCCAGCGGTCCTCGAGGACCGCTTTTGCATTCTGATAAACAGGCGCTCCTATAGGAGCGCTTTGGGTGGGGAGAATCACGTCACATCGTCTCGCGGTCCTCTTTTACATTCCGATAAACAGGCGCTCCTATAGGAGCGCTTGGGGTGGGAGAACACGACCTTCTGATTCAATTCGTTTCCCAAAAATGTTTTATATTCTGTAATCTTTAACATGGATTCCACTCGTAGAACTGTTATTGGAAGTACAAATATTGATACTTTTGCCACTAAATCATACTACCTTTAATAAGGGTAGTATTAAAATGATACTACCCTTAATAAGATTATAACAACACAAATTCTAGCACTTGAATGTTTCCATCTGTTATTAAAGTTCTTGCAACTTCCTAACTTTCCACTTCCTCAATAAAGTCTATACACTCATAATACACTCACTATACACTCACTATGGTACGTTTTGTAACTCTGAAGTTCCAAATAAAAGCCTTAATCTTCAACAATAGCTAACCACAAATAATCTTTAGGTTGAAACGTTGTGTGTGCAGAGCGGGCCACGTCTAAAAGATAACTGATAAAATCCTCGGGACGCCTCTCCCTGTTGTCCTTGAGTCATATCGGTGATGAGCCATGCAACTGGTTCGCCGAACAGACGGTAGATTGCGCAACATGTCCCGTACACATTCCTGAACGTCCTTACATCTTGTTCAAATATGTTTTAATGGGGATTCCCCATTAAAACGAACAATTCTAAACTATTATTTTTTACTGATCTAAAACCACTCTATCTTGAAACTCTCGAATGAATTCTTCACTTAAATTTTGCCAATTGTAAATCTCATTCCAATATCTTCTAAGTGAAATCCATTCCCAATCAACTTCGTTTTGAAATTCTCTGATGAAGTCTTCAGATAGTGTTTGGCTACATGAAATACATTCCCAATCAACTTCGTTTTGAAATTCTCTGATGAAGTCTTCAGATAGTTTTTGGTTATATGAAATAAATTTCCAATCTACTTTATCTTTAAACTCTCGAATGAAATTTTCAGTAAGATTTTGAAACATGGAGATTGATCTCCAATCTACTTTATCTTTAAACTCTCGAATGAAATTTTCAGTAAGATTATGATACCTGGAGATCAATCTCCAATCTACTTTATCTTGAAACTCTTCAATAAAATTTTCAGAGAGTTCTCTGTTATAAGAAATTATACCCCAATCAACTTCGTTTTGAAATTCTCTGATGAAGTCTTCAGATAGTGTTTGGCTACATGAAATACATTCCCAATGTACTTTATCTTTAAATTCTCTGATGAAATTTTCTGATAGGATTTGTTTAAGTGACACACTTTTCCAATTTACCTTGTCTCGAAAATCTCTTATGAAATCTTCAGAGAGTTCTCTGATATAAGAAATTAAATCCCAATCGATAATGTTTTCATACTCTCTTAATGTCTCTTCAGTTACTTTTGGGTACCACGAAATATTATCAGAAAGAAAATCTATATTTACTGAAATGTTCGTTGCTTGACAAAAGTTGATATGATCAACCGGATGGGTTATTCTATCTCGGATTTCCATGTAAATTTCAGTTGGTAATACGATTTTGTTATTCATCTTATATTTTATTATTATTTTCTTTCTTTTAAAACACAATTCCTTAAAGAGGGTGGGTCCAAATTAAAGGTGGACCCCTACGGGGTCCACCTTTAATAGTCTAGACTAGGGGTCGATATTTTCGAAATTTAGGACTATTTAGGGGTCGATATTTTCAAAATTTAGCTCCCTCTGATGTTTTCACTAGAAAAAAAAATAATGAACGCCTTAAATTAAAATATTTTAATTTTAATATTTTAATATTTTTTTTATTGTTTTTAACGGAAATTTTCCGTTAAAACGTTTTTTTTTTTATTAAAATTTAATAATTAAACAAACTTGATGTCGTGCATGTCTTTTCCATTTTTCGATTTAATCATTCCAGTGTACACTAAACAAACACCGTGCTTAACTAGATCTTTGAGTTCGGATTTTTCAAAAGTGAGTGCATATCTTTCAGGTAAGAACACTCTAAATTCTCCCAAGTTGGCAATTACACTCTCAGAGTTTTCCCGGGAGTATTTCGTTTTAACGAACTCAAAACTTAGAACCTTGTACGGTTTTCCTTTTTCTAGTTCTGAGAGTTTATTTGTGGAGCTTTCAAAATTAAATTTTTTCAATAGCTGTTCCTTATTCATTTTTATTATAGAATACATTCTTTTAACTACCCCTCCCCAAATGAAAAAGTCACTGGTTTTGATGTTTTGTGTTAGAAAATTTTTACCAGGAATTTAAGTCGCTAAATGAAAAAGTCACTGGTTCTGATGTTTTGTGTTGAAAAATGTGTTCTGATGTTTTGTGTTGAAAAGTTTTATCAGGGGTTTAACAGAAAAGCATTTTTAACAGAGTTTAGCACAAAAGCAGTTGTAACAGAGATTGAAGTCAGAAGCATTTTTAACAGAGATTGAAGTCGGTGAGCCAGGATTGGTATTCCGATACTACTTATATATTTATATATATATGTGTCACTCCAGACGATAACTCTCGATAGAATTGAGATAAACAGCTCAAATTTGCACAAAAAATCTATCTTGGCAATCGAAAGGCTAAGTTCGAAGATGGGCGAAATTGGCCTACTCTAAGGAGGGTTTTGGCGCATTTAAAGTGCGCAAAAATTACCCAAAAATCCCCAAAATGTTATTTTCCAACAAGTGACCCCTCATTTTAAAGGTTTTTGCACGCTGAACACGATGGTGGAATCGGATTTTAGATATCTTGATCCGTTCTCAAATTAGAGCATTTAAAGTGCGCAAAAATTACCCAAAAATCCCCAAAATGTTATTTTCTAACAAGTGACCCCTCATTTTAAAGGTTTTTGCACGCTGAACACGATGGTGAAATCGGATTTTAGATATCTAAATCCGTTCTTAAATTAGAGCATTTAAAGTGCGCAAAAATTACCCAAAACTAGGATAATCTTTAAACTCTTACCCCCCCCCCCACCCCCTTAGAGTGGTCAGATTGAAAAATGTGAGAAGTATTAATTGAAGACGAGAGTTCGAAGCAAAACAAAACCATAGCCATTAATTCGAATATTTCTTTGAAAATTCGCTCATCAAGTCATGCTGCATGACTGGTTTTTTTTGTATAAACTTAAAACTAATATTTTGTTTACTGTTTCCTCTCTCTTTCATGGGAGGGAAACAGTTGGTGGAACGCCCCCTTTAGAATAATAACGTAAAGATAGGTAATTTCGTTTTTACTAGTATTTCAATTCTCAAAAGTGTTAGTTAGAAGTTTGCATTTGTTTCCCACGATTCAGGGAAGGATTAGGAGTACGGCAGGGAGAGAAGGGTTTAGCGGGGGTGGTTTTGGGGGCTTCATGCCGCAATGGGGTGAAAGCCTCGACCGAAACCGCCTCTGCTCCACCCCGAAGTCCCCGCTACGTAACAACAATGGTATGTGGTACCAGGTGTCGCTTCAACAGTAGGGACTGTTGTACAAGTACCTACTTGCAACTGAAGACCCTGCCATTCAAGGTGGAAATATATTGTTTGTTATATTTTTACGATTTGAAGGGGTGTGGAAAAATTGAATTTGAAAGTTATTATATTGATTAAAAGGAATTGAAAAGTTGGGACGGAGACCGGTGCTCCGGCGTGGGCTGTCTGGGTGGTTTCGCGGCGACAGTAAGACTGTTAAGCTGTGTCCACACTATGCGGAATGAGGGTGGGCACCCTCGTCGGATCCGAAAAGGTGACCAAGTGTGGACGCGTGCGGAAGGCGACCCGACTGAGGGCGATCGCAACCCGACTCGAGTCGGTCCGGATCAAAGGAATTCTTTCTGCTTGGAATCAAAAATCACAATGTGGACGTGCCGATCGCCCCAGTCGGGGTTTTTTCGCGATTTGCGGCCCAATAATGCTCAACAAACTTTCAAAGTCAGAACATTTCATCCTGAAAAAGTTCGCGAAGCCTACGTCGTTCCTATACTCGTAGTTGAGAGCATCTACCTCATCAAGTAGCAAATCTTTCATAAATGTGCTACCATGCCGAATACTGGGGCGAACCCAAAATCTTCGAGGGCGGACGTGGCGAATTTCACCAGCAGCAACTCCAAGCACGATTGCAGCAGCAGCTGCTAAAATTGTCTCTTCCTCGTCACTCATTATTCATAGATCAACAATGAAATTCAATAAAGAAATTAAATTCGCTACAGTGAAATTCTACGGACCCAGGAAAACAGAACTCGAAGGGGACTGGAGGCGGACTGAGGGCACACTACTCTTGTAGGTGAACGGCAAGCTGACCCGACCGTTCCTATTCACCTTTTCGGATCCGACGAGGGTGCCCACCCTCATTCCGCATAGTGTCGACGCAGCTTTAGAAGTTGAGCGAGGGGACGTTGAGCTGAGGGCTGCTGATGATGCAGAATGCAGTCCCCTCCATAGCCCGCCGTGACAATATTCTTCAGGCGACAAGCTGTGCTACAGCACGGTTTTACACCTACGTATCTATAATAGTAGTTATGTAGCGAAATAATACCTACGCTGAAGGACCATTATTATCGGAGTTCCATCATAAACGTACCTTCGATGAATTTCTGATACGCCGGAATACGGCAAACGTTGAGCGATTTCAACATTTTCCCCGAACAAAATAGGTCCTACTTGAATAACTATTGACGTTTTGAATGAAACAACTTGAAAAAATCCTACAATCTACAACATGAGCACGATCGGAAAAATACCTACGGAAAAATTAAGAAATGAAGTTTTTAAGAAATTAGTAACAGGCTTAATACCAATATGTGATAAGGTGATAAGAAACAAGAAAGCAACGCCAGCAAATTTTCCTTCCTCCATGCCGCTCACGCAGGCTCGGGCTAGCTTATGGAAGTATGGATGCTGTATGAACCTTCTTAATGTTCGATTGACATTCTCGTTTCCATAACAACGAGTTGGCATTCTAGTGAAATAAACATCATCAGAATTCAGAAAACAGAAATGCGAAGTCGATGTTTGGATGGCAACATTTCTGATTCCCGGATTCCCACATTTTTCGCGAGTTTTACGTGAGTAGAAAATTAACATTCATGCGCCTAGGCACGAGAATGTTAATTTGTTTTTCATCTCTTTATTTTATAGGTATTTCCATTTAATTTTTTTGTACACTACCTACTTACTCAAAATTGTAATTACTACAGGTACAGTGTAGGGCTACTGCCGTAAATGTGTTTTGTAGTGGGACCAAATAAATATAATAAAATATACCTAATGGTAGACCTAATAGACAGACAATTTGTATTCATCCTATTATTTGTAATAGGGACCTAAGTCTTGATTTCAGGTTGGTATTAGGATACCAACGAGCCGATTCTTATTAGTTATTAAACTGCTTGAATGTCTTGGAGCAGCCGTGTTCCTGTTTACTGTTAAATAATAAATTATTAGTACTTAACCTTCACCCGCTCGCCTCTCCTGAAGTCACACTTCCGATCGCGTGGGCGGCAAATTGGCCGCCCTTGATTTTTCATAATTTTCACTACTTTTCTTCGTTTTTTCCAAATTAGTTTTGACCAGGGAACTCCAGCACAACATTACAAGCACATTTTTATCATAAATTCTTTATTCAGATAATGGCAATCACAATAAGAACGTAGATATATATCAAAATCACATTTTCAATCTTTGAAGGTTTTCTGCACTAAAATAATATTCTGCAGTTCGCAACTTTTTCTATTGAAAGGAGGTAACAAAAGTTTGAATATAATCATAATAATACGTACTTCATTTCGACAAATAACTAACGTGACAATAAAATAAAACGAAAGCTGGCTAGAACAAAACTAGAATATCCATAGTTCAAAACATTAGAACTTTAGTAAAAAAAAAAAAACTTTACAAAAATACAAAAATTATACTCAGGAAGATGAGTTAAAACTCAAAATACTTGAATCACATTGGAAAGCTGGCTAGATCAAAACTAGAATATCCATAGTTCAAAACATTAGAACTTTCCAAATCGAGATGCAAAACATTCATGTTTCAGTTCAAAATACAGCAGAGTACGACAAGAAATATCGATGAGAACCCCTACACATATTCTAGAATACTGTGAAACTAGTACAGTTGAAAATACATGCGAAAGGAAAATTAATATTTACTTACATTTTCAAAATCGTGCGATGCGAAAACTGCCACGTTACCGCTCGCGTAGGCGGCAAATTGGCTCGAACCTGATGTCCCCAACTTTGGAGCAGTACTGACTGGGCTGACGTGTCCACCACGATCGGAAGTCAACGTAGTCTAGCAGGAAAGATATTAACTAGAGAATACATGGCGCTCTTGGGGCTATCACGATACTTTGAGCGAGCATACACGGGAAAATTCGAAAAGGCGGCCAATTTGCCGCCCACGCGAGCGGATGAAGGTTAAGACACCATGCAGGTCCTGCCATGGCCACCAACAAAGCTGAATAGTCATCCAAATAGTTGAATGGAATCAGAGTTGAGGGCGTTAGATTCTCGCCACATTTCTGCAATCCAGCATGAAATATTTCTAGGGATGAAACGGCCATGGCTGTTTGATCTCCCTTCAAGGCAAGCACTGCTTCTTTGCGGCAAGAAATGACTCGCTTGTTTTAGACAAATTTTGGTACAAACGTATGTTATAGCCCCGCCAATATCGATTGTATCGATTATCTCAAATACATCGATCCTTGTGGTATCGATGACGGCTCAATATGGCGTCCCGATGCCTACATCCCGGGTGCTGATATCAACTTTCAAAATGAATACGGGAAGACCATTGTAAGGACACCAAAAAATAAGAGTGACTATAACATACTTGTACCATCTATTCAGAAGTCCCAAACAACCTGCTCATTCACGGGATAGTTTCTGGGATTGTTTATCTTTTTTGAGATGCGAGCGCTAGCGAGCATCCAGATCGCTTGACAATGGGAGCGGCGGAATGGGAACTAAACTTCTTGTACACCCACCATCTTGTCTGATACACGTCATCGATACCACAAGGATCGATGTATTTGAGATAATCGATACAATCGATATTGGCGGGGCTATAACATACTTGTACCCAAATTTTGATGCATCGCTTGTAATAAAAAGGCATAATAATATAATTTGTAAGTGCACCTGCGCAGTGCAGTTGTATAAAGGCGCCCATACACTGTCCAACCGTCGGACCCAACAAGGGGTGGGGAGAGATGAAAACGCCTCCCATTCCCTACTGTTGGATCGTGTGTGGGAGGACGTCCAACCGTTGGATCCGACCAACCTGGTTGGGTGTGGACGAATGGCAAAACCGCCCAACAAACATGGTTGTGCCCTTCCCCCTCCATTACTCCCGACCAAGTTGTACCGTGTGTGGCGCTGTCGGACCAACTTCTTCTTCTTCTTCTCCTGTAATTTTTTGTTCGTCTGAAGCAGACACACGTTGTTTTACGTAATTTTGATCAGTTTCTCCTGTTATCAGTTGTGCCAGTACCTCAAGATATTGGAGTTTGGATAATTGGTGTTTACTGTTACTGTTTTGTTATTATCATGAGAGGTGAAACAATGAATTGTACCGAAGTTGATGCAACAACGGAGTTATTGGAAAACTATAGGATTCACGTTCGGGAAAAATAAAAAAACGCGGGAAACTTGGTCGGATTGGGTGCTTGTTTTTTGGATCGTGTGTGAAGCGCCGTCTGGTTGGCAGGGGGGCGCGTTTTCGCCTCTCCCCACCCCTTGTTGGGCCCGACGGTTGGACAGTGTATGGGCGCCTTAAAAAGGCACCTCATGACAACTAACAAAACCAAACCATTATAGAGGTGGTATCGACGTGACGTCATGATCGGCCAGCAAGAGGTTGGTAACAGCTGAAACTGGGATATCCGCCGTCAAGTTCAACGCCTGCTTTGTTGTTCAGACTTGGTTGAATGATTTTCTATCAGGAAACGAAAGAATTTCGCTCAAATCTTTGTTTTGTGAAGAACAAAAACGACGTCCGTATGCGCAATTTACAATTATTCGGGCAAATGGGAACAGGAAGGGAGTGTGAGACTGTTTGGCCTGCTGTCGATCGTAAATCATTTGAGTCATCAAATGAAAACCTACAGAAGAAAACGGAGCAAAGCAGAGGACTCTCATCCCTGTTGGAACCTCTGAACCTTGAAAACGATAAACAGGTGTCAGAGTAGATACAGTCAATGTCAAAAAATAAATACCTGCTTGAAAAAAGGAAGTGGGCTGATTGATGAGTGACCAGTTATCAGCGACTCCTCCCTGTGAGGACTATTTTCCAACTGAGGATTCTGTATTCCTAGGCATTCTAATTTCTATTCTTTTAGTTCTAAGATTTCGCATATCGTCCCCTGAAAGGCACCATTTTTTGTGATTCTGAGTTATTGTAACCGTTGGCTTTGTCTTAAAAAGGCGCATCTGTCTAGCTACTTATCGCAAGCGACGTAAGGCATTCAAAAACAGTCTCAAAGTTTTCGAATCGTAACCACCAATTTGGTGAAATATCGTATCCACCATTCATTCAGAACATAAGCGCCGGGAATCAAGCATCAGAGTGTTGTCAAGGAGGCTGGATGGCCAACCATGAGTGTAAGGCAGAGTGCACCCAATACCAGGGCTGTGGTGAATGGTCAAGTCTTTATTATTTTCTGCTGCTGCCATGAAAAACTGAGAAGCGAAGCACCATGGACTTACCCTTGAGTTAGAACGGTCTGACAAGTAAGTCGGGCGTTCCCATAAGGCCAGTCCGCTACACTGGAAATGACAAGGAGCAACCAAGCGACTACGCCTATTCGTCGGTACAGGAGCGACTGATCCCCTTGTGGTAAAGTGCATTAGGGGGAACTGCAAGCGTATTTGAGCAATGGACTTTGGGCAATACCAAGCGACGGATCCCGTTCGGATCGGATTGGTTGCATTTTTAAGCAACCTCAGCACATCGTCCCTTTTCCACCACCAGCCCTGCACGTCTTTCTGCGGAACTACACTGCTAGACTACACTGTTTAATCGCCTCTAACGGAGGACCCCAGTCACCTGGTTTTGCTTGCTCAAAGTCGCCTCACATCGCTTGGTCGCTTGGTATTGCTTTCAAAGGGCTCTTCAGTAGGCTGTCGCTTCTAGGGTAGGAACCCTAGGGTAGGAAGTCCATATTACCCCACTTATTACTCTTGTTCCCCTTCTACCTAGTTCTCTAGTCCCTAATGGCAGAGCTCCATGATGGAAAATGAGTGCGAAAAACTGCTGAGTGCAGTGTTGGCTTGCGGCGGCATTGTGACAAGCCACGTACTATGACCACCTGTCGCCTAAATCTGAATCAAGCGGATGTCATCATTACAAGGTGCTGAGCTCTTTGAACCCACCCCAAGGAGGATTACGCATGCAAACAAACCTACGTTCCTTTAGAATATTAAATTCTTAAGCGACTGTTTGATGTCAGAAAGATGCCCAAGTAATTTTTCCTAATTCTGTGTTGTAGGTGTAGCCGATGTGGAAAGAACGGGTAACCTCTGTCTCTGACCACATTTTCCCAGGACTGTCAAATTACAACTTGAATGACTACGATGCTTATGTCAGCAAAGGTGCACTTTCTGTCATACCTAGTTGTGCAGTATAATAATTTTGACACTTTCCCATCAAGTTCTAATTGTTTTGAATGATCTAAAACTCATGCCATTGTCATTTTTAGGGAACGAGGTTTTATCAAATCTGCCCCTTCAGGTATCACTTTACTTCAACATAGTTTTTTTCCCTGTGTGGATTCTTGTGACCTTACTGTTACTTCCAGTCAAAGTAAGTAGTTTTATCTAACTTCAAAATGTCTTAATATAATTTACTGTTAAGTTACTCTAGTCGTAAGTTCAGTAAAGAATACAGAAATCTATTTGTTTATTTCTTCTATTACAGTATATTTTTTATACACATATCTTATTAAGACGTATCCTGTATTTCAATTTTTCTCTAGTATGAGTTCCTGACAGCACTATACCAGTTCATATTATACCTGGTGTTGGCTACTGTGATCATCGTCGAGGTCGTCAGACTGTTTATGGGTTATGTTGGTAACCTGAAAGAGCAGGTTGGTGAGATAAGAAATCCCTCAATAGTTGATTCTGTTGTAAACTAGTACTAATTGTGTGAGTAGGTCTTGCTGAAAAAATGTAAACCCTTCTGAGGAGAAGAGGTCAGTCTAAATTAGGTCTGGGTTAGTAGTTATATTTGTTGCCCAGAACTGGGTCACAATGTGTAGCTGGTGAGGAAGCAATATGTAGGTACATAAATATGGATAGGAAGTACCTAGTACACGTGATGCCCACGGGGCTCCAGGCCAATAGAGGTGGGCTTTTAATAGTTATTTTATGATAAATTATCGCTATTGTATGTTTTGATAACTGGTTGCTAACAGATACCAGACTTCCTGTTCACTTGTTGCTACGAGATACCTACCACACCATTCGAAGATTGTATGTAGGTAGGTGCCTACTTGGGTTGAAGCAGAAGGTACATAGCAGAAATAATGTTTTGTACCAAGTTTTCAGTACCTACTTGATCTGTGAAATATTTTTAGAGAGCTCACACGCGTTAGAGTTTTCATACAAGACTGAATATTTTATTTTCAACACATGAAAATACCAAAAGTAACAACAAGCTTGGGTGTAGTGGCTACTTAAACTTCAACAACGTAATGATAAGTACCTGCATATTTACCTCGCGCTTTCTCAATAATTATCACAAAAGAAAGAATCAATTTAGGAAAAGCATAAAGCTTGGAATTGGCCAAAAATTCCTCGTTCTTCCACATTCAAATGGCATTCTCTCGAGTGTAACACGTTAGGGGGAATCAGGGTTAATGAAAACCAATACGTTAAGGTAACGTGGTCGTTGAACCAAAGTATCGGATTATTTCTTCAATTACCTTGTTGTTAATGATGGATTGTTCGAAGCCACTTGAACTGGAATCGGCAGTGGCAAGCTCCAGTGGTTCTCTGCTTGAGAAAATCGAATTGTGGCGGTCTCAGGTTAGGTGGGTTGTACTCGGGATAGCTCTCGTGCGGTTGTGTGTGCAAGAAGGCGCCGTCTCCGGAGAAGAGCGAGGCGGAGCTCCGGTGCTGCCAACCTGCAAGAATGTTCTCGAAAAGGTGTGAGAAGAGGCGCCAAATATGAAATTGATCATTCATAATTTCACACAAAGGCCTCAGTTGAACCTAGGTGATTGTGTTTGTTTGAGTCATTCCATTCCGACCATAACAAACCATTTGATTTTAGGATGCTCAACATCCATGTCGTAATAAAAATGCTGGAGGAAATTCAAGCCGAGTGTGTTCTCAAAGTACAAAGTTTGAAAGCTGGAGCGTTACCAACCCTTAGATCTACTGGGGGCCTATTCACTAAAATAGACAGTGGAAAGAGATTATCTATTTTGAAAATCTCCCGCGAGAGATAGTCTCCCCCGGGAAGACAGTCTCTTCCAATGTCTCCGGGTTCGTCTATTTTACAGAATAGCTCCAGAGACCTTGAGAAAGAGATATGGATCCTAATAGGGATGTGGCGTTCAGCACTGAACGGATCCGAACTGAACGGATCTTTCAGTTGAACGTATCCCAACTGAACGGGTTCCCAAAGAGTTGCCGTTCACCAGTTCATGAACTCCCTCTTGTGACGTCCTCACTCCTCGTACCTTCCTCCGATCCCACTCCTTCTCCTTGTCGCCACCCGTTCTCAACTCCTTTACCCTTCCCCTTGCCACTCCTCTATTTCTGCCCTTCCCTTCAACCCTTACCGTTCTTTCCCCCCTTCCCATATCCCTTGAGCTGAGAGTTGACTGACCAGTTCATCAACTCCATGGAATAACAGAATCAAGTTCAACTCCTTCCCTTCCCTTCTTCACTCTTCACGTTCTCTTCGCCCCTCCCTACACCCCTTACCGTTCACATCACCCCTCCCTACACCCCTTACCGTTCACATCACCCTCCCTTCACCTACCTTCTACCTGAACGGGCTTTGGAGGGTCAAACTTGAGAGTGAAGAACTGAAGAACGGTGAACGGATCCCAAAGAACTGATCCCAGAAAAGAGTGAACTGGTGGGAGTTAACTCCCAGAATTGAACGGATCTTACACATCCCTAGATCCTAATACACGAAAATGCCATAGTATCCATGAAGTGCAAGATGTTCGTGCCCCCGGGAGTTCAATTCCTTAATAATGAACGCATTTCTTAATACCTATTCAATGGGTACCTACCTACCTCAATCCATACTTGGACGTTTTTACTCACGAATCGGATAAAAGTTTAAATGAAATTGAAAAAAGTCTCAATTATGAACAGAAAAATTCGAATTAGGGGGCTTTTAATGCTTGTGTTATATCTACACCTAATGAACCTCTTAGGTAGGTAGGTACCTACCTCAACCCGTACTTGGACGTTTTTACTCATGAATCAATGATTATGTATATATTTTTTAATTTAAATTGACTTACCTTTATGAAATGAAAGAATACACGATCAAAAGTACCGATGTGGTTGCGGATGAAGGAGGATATTACATGGATGAAGGAGGATATTACACGATCACTGTGAAACAAACGAGAAATAGACTCTCTCTTTCGAGGGAAGACACCTAATTAGGTGTCTCTCTGAAAGAGATCGAGAATGCCAAGATGGCCGCCAACTCTCTCTTTGAAAAGTTACTGAATAACCCTGTCATGGATACTATAAAAAATCTATTTGGCCCAAAGAGAGTGTCGGACCTGAAAGAGATGTCTCTTTGGCTTAGTGAATAGGCCCCCTGATTTTCAGACCATTCTTTTGGATTTTGGCCAGAAATCTACGGATTTCTACGCGGAATAAGTGAAAAGTAATGATGATAATTCATGTTCATTTAAGCGTCAACGAGAGAATGAGAGCTGTGTTGAACTCGAAGTGGTTAGGCTTCCGATTTCCATTCCACTGGCTCTCATTCTCAAAAACCAAAATTTAGTTTTATGTTAGTTATAGGTTATATATTTAATATAAATTTATACTGCCTAGGCACCATTTTATCATGGTGTAGGAAAGTCTTGAAACAAAAATTAATTGTACATAATTACCTACCTAGTTTAGTAAACGTTGACTGATCGATTGATTTATGAAGCTGTGCATTTCCTAAAATGAAGCTGTGTATTTTAACTTAAAAAAATTAGTTGATTATATATTATTTAAAATTTTTTAAATTATGTTTTCATGTTCCATGCCAACATTTCGTATTTTTTCATTGTAATGAATTGAACATCCAAACAGGTTGTTGTACACATATTTAGTACTCATTAGAGTTTGTACTGCTCGAATATATCAACGCAGGAATCAGTTAACCCCCCCCCCCCCCCCTCCTTTTCAACTGAATTCTACGGATTTTTAATTTGTAGTCTGTGGATATTCGAACGGAATCTACCTAGGATATTTTATGCTCGAGGGTTGGCAGCGCTGATAGGTGGTTCAATAAGACAAGGAAATAACAGCTCCAAGATGCCAAGATCTTTTGATTGATTGAATGGGAGAGGTACATACCAGTAAGACAGGGATATTATTATGTTTCTTGAGAACACTGGGCAAAAGGTTGCACCAGCCTTTTGGCATGAGGCCAAAATTTTTTTAACGACACCTACACTAGTAGAGAGTCTGTGAAAGTAGGTAGGAAGGGAAATTTGCGGCCAATATCACTCTTCTGCCATTCCCCCTAACGCTGTGGTTTTCAAATTGGGGGGCGCGAGTGATTTTCAGGGAGGGGCGTGTAGACCTCCGTTCAGATGAAGTTTATTGAGACTCGAATTTAAACACATATCTAGCGTTTTCAATAGTCTGTTTATAAGGCAGACCTTCTATCGATGTTTGATGTTGGCGGTCATCAAGACAACAATCAGAAATCGTCTGGACGTAAAATTTTATATAAGATGTTCACTCTCAACATTGCAGCCCGATATCAAGAATCTGATGTTAACTCAATACCTACCATCCATCACACTAGTTTTCGTATTTCTGTCGTTCTTATTTTGTGAAATAAATTCAGAAGTTTATTTTTATAAATAATTTTGTATATATAAGATGAATTCAGTAAAAACTATATAAATTGCTAGGCAACGATATTTTCTCCTATTTGTGAACACAAATACCTTGGTTTGGGAATTTTGGAGGAGGACTGATGGAAGGGGGGCCCCAAGATGCCTCGATACTCGCAAGGGGGGCGCGACCCAAAACAATTTTAAAACCGCTGCCCTAACTGTCGACTACAAAAGCTAGCCTTCCCCCTAAAGTGCTGCCCATTCTCTCCTCTGGATGTCATAGTAAAAATAATAGTAAGTAAACTTGGGAAGCTGAGATCCAGTAGAAGTTGTTAGGGGTAGGTATAACAGGCTCCAAAGATATTTTTAGTAGCTACACCTTTTCCAAGTTTTCGTGAGCTCTAGCATAGTTATGCTGATGTGGTGGTATTTAACTTGAACCCACTTAGATTTCAAAAAATGCGGTCAAAAGATCGAAATTTCTAGTGAAGTTTAGAGGAGAAAATGAATTTTTATGTGAAATAATCCACAAATCAGTGCTGTAAAAATCCTGTTGTTTCTTGGATTCCTCTTCCCAGCGTTCCACCCAAATGAGTACCTAACATTAACCCCACTCTGTACGTATATTTTCATTCACTACTTTATTCAATCTCAGATTCCAGAAATGGCGGGTTTCTGGCTCCTGACAATCCTCCTGCAAACGCCCCTCCAGTTGTTCCTGCTCGCCTGTTCCGGTCTCTACCCTACTCTCCTGGACACCATCATGCAGTTCATCATGTGCCTCTTCCTTATTCTGGAATTGGTTTTCGGATTCATCGCGCTGCGTCGGTCTGCCAAACATTCAGTTCATACTTTCCACATGGCCAGTTTCCATGCGAGTCCAACACCAAAATAGACGTCAAGAAGTAAAGTGGCGGACTCCTTAAATATCTCATTATTTAGATCGGTGGTGCAGTTGGAGGTTTTGAGGTCAACTTTTGCTTTTTGGGGAAGGGAAATGGAGAAGTCAAGAAAGCGACAAGGACTGGTAAGGTGAGCGGAAGTTGAAAGGAGGCAGGGGTAACCCATCCCTCCAAAATTACCTCATATCTGTAGGTACTTGATGGATTAGTAGGTAGAGGAAAATTTTGCAATATTTTCCTGCAATTATTATAAGTAAGTATGGAGAAGCATTTCGATTTGATGTTAAAGCTCTCGTTGTTGTATGCAGAGTAGCTCTGTAGGTCCTAATATGGGTAAGCCGGCCCATACTCCCATAAAACTAGTGGTACCAGCCCACTTTGCTTTGCTTTGTGCTGAAATTATGGCCTAGATAGATGAGTCCATGGAGTACTCTGGAAATATTTTCAAAATTCATTAGGTAGGTAGGTACCCAAGTATATAATGTTTAAATTATTGCTTAAAAATAATGTATGTAATTATAGTTCTATAATTAACTTGCAGTGTTGTGACATGTCCCGAAAAAATGTTAACTGCATTCTTGTGTTTTTTTCCCAAGTTGTCTCAAAAAATTATTGTTTGATTGAGGTCAAAAAATAACTTCCTAACGAAGATATGAATAAAGTCTAGAAGTTGTACAGGTACCTAATATTCTAGTGTCTTTATTTTCTGTCAACCCCAATAGTGGGCTGGAGCAGAAATAATTATGTGAATAGGTAAGTAGCTCTCAAATAGTGCCATAAAAAATAATAAATCCTCCATGAAACAAAGATTTTAGAAAATGAGCAAGGTATTTTGCTTAATACATTTTGATTAATACATTGACTGACATTTTGATTAAATTCGATATCATGAAAAATTATAGATGGTTGGAAATTGTGTTTTTGTTACATTTCTCTACCTTGAAGTTTCAACAAACCGAAAGTGACAGGGTGCCTGTTAGCATCTAGAAGTTATCCGTATACTTGGAAACCAGAACATGCTTCAAAACGGTTTTCCGCAGACCCGCCTGTAGGGTGTTTGGGACAGACTCGTTTTCAGTCGGGCCCTTTCGGCATTTGCGATGTTTGACAATCGATTATCGAGTTTGTTCGATTTCTTCATTATGTGGTTTCATTTTCACCTGAGCCTGGAATTTGATTGTTTTCGTTTTTTGAAGTCATGGCTTTTTTTTGAAAATATTTTTATATTTTGTTTACCCAAATTTCTTTTTCTGTAGTAGGTACACATAATTGTATTTAATGTTCGATGATAGGTAGATAGACTACTTTTTGTGTGCGCCAGGTGATTTTGTCATTAGTCCTACGCACGATCTCTAAATTTATCCGGCATAATAATGTAGTATGATAATTATTAGCATTATAGAAAATGGGATTAGATAATGTTTTCATACTCAGTGGAATCATTAGGTGCTTACACCTAGGCACCTTGTAGGTACCTACCTACCACACAATCGTGTTAGAATTCAACCTGGTTCCCTTGGTACCTACCTACCTTGAGGAATCAGTTCCTACCTACCTATACCTTCAGTACAATACCTTAGGTTTTGATTCCCTGAATTCGGTAGGTAGTAGTACACGAAATAAGTACCCATCTACTTCTAATACTGTTTTCTCGCTCGTATTCCTACCTATCATCTTCTTTATCCTCTACTCAGCATTATCAATAGGCACTTACCTGGGTAAGCATCATGTTACTATGATAATCAATTTATTTTAGCCAATTTTCGAAGAAAAGGAAGCTATTGTTCTCGATCCAAAATTTTTAAAACTCGAATTTCCGAAAGATTTTTATACCAAAATCCGTTTCAGACCATCCTGAATTCACTGCCGAAAGACACCAAAAATTATATGTATATATATATATATATTTATATATATTTATATATGTATGTGTCATTCCAGACGATAACTCTCGAAAGAATTGAGATAAAAAGTTCAAATTTGCACGAAAAATCTGTCTTGGCAATCGACAGGCTAAGTTCGAAGATGGGCAGAATCGGGTCACCCTAAGGGGGAGTTTTGGGGAATTTTAGGGGGGGGAAATTACCCATAAATTCCCAAAATGAAAAAGTCTGACAAGTGACACCTCATTTTAAAGGTTTTTGTACGCTGAACACGATGGTGAAATCAGAATTGCGATATCTCATTCCATTCTCAAACTGGAGCACTTTGAAGATGAAGGAACGTGGTTATTTCTTGAGATGTTCTTCCTGGTTCGTCTGCTCTAATCTGATAACGGAATGGGATATCGCAATTCTGACTTCACCATCGTGTTCAGCGTTGGAAAATCTACAAACCGAGGTGTTACTCGGCAAAAAATGGAACAAAAAATTTGTTACGTATCCAATACCTACTCTTCTGGTATTCAAAACATTTTTGATTTCCCCCTCCCCCTCCTTCCACCCCAAATTTTACTTTGCGTAAAACTACTCCTGTTTTAATTTTGTATGGTATCAAGTTGGGAAAACATTGGCCGAAAATTAATTTTCAGAAAATTTTAGGCGGAGGAGGAAGATGCCGAAAACTTCGAAAATTCGCTCTTATAGCCATGCTGCATGACTGTGGTTTTTTAATATTGTTGTCAATGTATTGTACTTCCACCGAACACAGTTTATTAATGATTTTCGTGTTCTTTTATGTTTGTAATCTGCTTATATTAAGCATTTAATTATCATCTATGTTAAGGTTCTGATATTATTTGTACCCAGTTATTGGTAGGTACTGTTTGCTGTTTTACTACGAAATAGGGGGATACCTACGCTTGCTGGTGGGACCTTGTTTAGTTCTAGGTTATCTTAATAAAATATTTCCTTTATTCTACTCGTACGTATTATTGCTGGGGGCAGCCTTCTCTAGCATTATGCTTAACTTGGCTGAGTTAGGTACTCACGAATTTATTGGGGAGAAAACACTTTGTACTTGGTAAGTTGACAGAACATTGACCATGCTTATGACTTCCTGGTGACGAATTCAAACTATTTTTGATAGGCTCGTTTCACCCGCGGATCGGAAGAATAGGCGACATTAGTTTTGTTCAATTTGAGATAGGGCACAGTTTCACGTTCCGTAGAAAATACAACAGATTTTTGGTAGGGATAATTTGACTATCCAACAGAAATTAAATGCATTAGAAACATTCATTTTCTCAAGTACATACTAATTGATTTAGGTACCTACGTCAAAACCATTGCAAAACATGAAAATAAAACAGCAATTTTTGACTCAATTGTTTAAAGCTCAGCGGGGCTGGGAGCTCAATTTTCGTTCAGCCCCAGAGGCTCAATTTCAGAGCTTAGCTACTGTTTCGCAAGTTTGCGCGGTACTTCCCGTACAAATAATGTCGTAGGTAACACTTCGGGGCAAAGTGGTGAAGAAATGCATTACGTAGTACCTATATTTCTGCACCCCTTGGCAGTAGGGGCAGTTTTCGAGCAAGTTATCCACAGCGAAAGGTTGATCCATGGTGAAAAATTAACAAAGATACCTACGCAGGTAATTTTAGATCCTTTAATTTATCTTAATTTTTTGTTAAGGTTTCCAACGGAATTTGAAGGCGTTGTTTTGTTTGATGTAGGTACATTAAGAAATGGGAAGTGGGCCCAGGGGTGAAGTGGAAAATGCATAATGAATTTACTCCGGGAATCAAAGAAAACCCTTTAGTTTTCCACCGAGGAAAGGTGCTGTCTCTCATACCCGAAGTTACGAGTGTTTTCCACACCAAATAAGGGGACCTACACAAGAAGTGCTGTTGCATTTGAATCAGGTTAAAATTGAATCGCTGTGATTTGAATTTATCTCACTGTCAAGGAAAAGAGAAGTATACACTTGAAAATCCTACCTTTGCCTACACAGTAGTATGCACCTAATTGAGTAGTCTACCCCTAACGGAAAGAAATTTTTGATTTATTATTCTGTGAATAATACACCTATGTATTCGCTCAGCAAACAATTTTTATAACGCCCCTTCAAAATTTTTTCTTTTCCGTTTCAAGGTGCGTAGATTTCAAAAACGCTGCAAAGTCCTTGTCACATGGGTTTATTATTCTATTGGAGTTCTAGAGATTCTTGTTGGCTGTTAAATTTATTGTTTCTTTCATGTGGAATGATTGAAATAGCTATTTCTAATGATTTCCACCAATTTTGGCCCCCAAAACATGAAATAGGTACGTTTTTTTCCAGATCATCTTTGATCATTGGTAGTGCCATTTAATGGTCTTGATTCACCTGTTTACACTTTTTCTAATGTTAGTATACACATTGATGGTGATTTCAGACAGTTTTCCAGGTTTTTGACTCATAAAAAACCAATTTTGGGAGCTGAACCTTTGGTAAAACCTCAATTTCCGCGTCTTTGGTCAAAATCGACTTCATATTCGTTCTTCTCGTTCCCAAAAACATGGAAAAAGATAGGTACCTCAAAAGCTCATTTTACTAACATGTTGCTAAAACGCAAAAAGTACCTATTTTTACACACATTTTTACTCATAACACCCCTGGGTATATTCCGATCGGGCTGAAAAGTTTCGGGACACAACTAGGGCCCAAATGGAGCATGTGTGCGAAAGAGCGAATTTTTTAGACCGAAAATGAAGCCGGTACACGTGATACGGCGGACGGCGTACGGACATTGCATTTTTGGAAGCTACGCACCTTGAAACGGAAAAGAAAAAATTTTGAGGGGGTGTTATAAAAATTTTTGCTGAGCGAATACATAGGTGTATTATTCACAGAATAATAAACCAAAATGCAATGTCCGTCCGCCGTATCACGTCTACAGGCTTCATTTTCGGTCTAAAAAATTCGTCCTTTCGCATACATGCTCCATTTGGGCCCTAGTTGTGTCCCGAAACTTTTCAGCCCGATCGGAATATACCCAGGGGTGTTATGAGTGAAAATGTGCACAAAAATAGGTACTTTTTGTGTTTTAGTAACATATTAGTAAAATGAGCTTTTGAGGTATCGTTTTCCATGTTTCTGAGGACGAGAAGACCGAATATGAAGTCGATTTTGGCCAAGGAGGGGAAAATTGAGGTTGTAGGTACATGTTCAGCTCCCAAAATTGATTTTTTATGAGTCAAAAACCTGCGAAATCGTCTGAAATCACCATCAATTTGTAGAATAAGACTAGAAAAAGAGTCAACACGTGGATCAAGACGATTAAATGGCACTACCAATGATCAAAGATAATTTGAAAAAAAAAGGGCGTAGGTACCTAATTTAAGTTTTGGGGGCCAAAATTTGTGGAAACCACCAGAAGCTATTTCAATTATTATTTTACATGAAAGAAACAATAAGTAAACAGCCAGCATTTCTGTAGGTATGTCCAACAGAATAATGAACCCATGTGACAAGGACTTTGCAGCGTTTTGGTTTATTATTCTGTGAATAATACACCTATGTATTCGCTCAGCAAAAAATTTTTATAACACCCCCTCAAAATTTTTTCTTTTCCGTTTCAAGGTGCGTAGATTCGAAAAATGCAATGTCCGTCCGCCGTACGCCGTCCGCCGTACGCCGTCCGCCGTCCGCCGTACGCCGTCCGCCGTATCACGTGTACAGGCTTCATTTTTGGTCTAAAAAAATCGTTCTTTCGCACACATGCTCCATTTGGGCCCTAGTTGTGTCCCGAAACTTTTCAGCCCGATCGGAATATACCCAGGGGTGTTATGAGTGAAAATGTGTGTAAAAATAGGTACTTTTTTGCGTTTTAGCAACACGTTAGTAAAATGAGCTTTTGAGGTATCGTTTTCATGTTTTTGGGGACGAGAAGACCGAATATGAAGTCGATTTTGACCAAAGAGTGGAAAATTGAGGTTGTACCAGATGTTCAGCTCCCAAAATTGATTTTTATAAGTCAAAAACCTGGAAAATCGTCTGAAATCACCATCAATTTGTAGAATAACACTAGAAAAAGTATCAAGAGGTGGATCAAGACGATTAAATGGCACTATCAATGATCAAAGATAATTTGAAAAAAAAAAAAAAAAAAAAAAGGAGCGTACCTAATTCGTGTTTTGGGGGCCAAAATTGGTGGAAACCACCAGAAATAGCTATTTAAATTATTTTATATGAAAGAAACAATAAATAAACAGCCAACGTTTCTGTAGGTATGTCCAATAGAATAATAAACCCATGTGACAAGGACTTTGCAGCGTTTTTTAAATTACAAATGAATCATGTTCTCGATTGATGATAACTCGCAATCGATATCAGTCGCAATCGATAGTGAATCCACGATTTCCCGGGAGGTGCTGTTCTTCGCCAGTAGAGTTTTGCCTTGAGCTCGCGAGCATCTCCGGTAAGCTTTGTATTCACGCCCGATCTCCGCGGCACCCAGCGTCTCGCTAAGAATTTTTTTTCAACTTTCGTTCCCGGAAAAGCCAATCAATTTCGGCAACTTGCTACCCGTTTGGACGCCCAAAATGCCTCGGACGTTTCGCCTTTTCGTCCGATATCGATTCGAAGCGAGAAATGTAGGCGTCTAATGAAGAAATCTCGTCCAACAACACAATGGTGAGTCCACCCAGTTGCGTTTCCCGAGCAAGAATCGACCTCTTCCAATATGGCGATGTCCGTCCGCGAAATATCCGCTCTCGCCCAGTTGCAACTCGAATATCTGCCGTCAGCAGAACCTCTTCAGGTGTTCGTTTGTGTTTTTCGACGTGAAAATTAACGATGAGCCCAATTTTCAAGCACCCCCTCTCCTTATCGTCGGATCGGACAAATTGAGATTTATCTCGATCGCATTGTAATAACACGGTTCCACAACAACTTCCCTGCTGCATACATATAAATAAGTTCTGCACTACAAAATTTACATTTTTGCCATCTGACCTAAACATTTTTAATGCATCATCACCTGCTTTTTTCGCATTAGAAAGCCGGCAAATGTTCTGATAAATCAACTGCACTAGCGGTTGGGTGACTCGTTGTGTCCCGGGAGGTAAATATTATTGTAAACAATAATTTCTCATCGAACACAGTGAGTAGAGAGATGCACCTACTTTTCTGCTGAATGACGCGAAATGTCGTCACTCCCGGCTGATGCAATTTGGTATTCAATCAATATTAATTGATGGAAGATTGTGCTCTCACACCACTGCCGCAACGTGTTCTTTTTTTTGTCAATCAAATTTTGGAAGTAGGTAGGTACATACCTATGAACATAGGATTGTTATGTAGGTACGCACGTTTCTCATGGATGTAGTTAGAAAACTTCGATTTTTTTATTATTATTTTATAAGAAAGTGCGTTGTGACGTCGGAAGAAACGGGATGAAAACTCCAGTAGGTAGGTAGTAGGTAGTACAAGGTAATGTATGTACTACTACCTAATAATACCTATAATTTCCAGCATGGCGGGCTACTTGGTAGCTCGTTGCTATAAATTTAAAAAAAACCACAGTCATGCAGCATGGCTATAAGAGCGAATTTTCGAAGTTTTCGGCATCTTCCTCCTCCGCCTAAAATTTTCTGAAAATTAATTTTCGGCCAATGTTTTCCCAACTTGATACCATACAAAATTAAAACAGGAGTAGTTTTACGCAAAGTAAAATTTGGGGTGGAAGGAGGGGGAGGGGGAAATCAAAAATGTTTTGAATACCAGAAGAGTAGGTATTGGGTACATGACAAATTTTTTTGTTCCATTTTTTGCCGAGTAACACCTCGGTTTGTAGATTTTCCAACGCTGAACACGATGGTGAAGTCAGAATTGCGATATCCCATTCCGTTATCAGATTAGAGCAGACGAACCAGGAAGAACATCTCAAGAAATAACCACGTTCCTTCATCTTCAAAGTGCTCCAGTTTGAAAATGGAATGAGATATCGCAATTCTGATTTCACCATCGTGTTCAGCGTACAAAAACCTTTAAAATGAGGTGTCACTTGTCAGACTTTTTCATTTTGGGAATTTATGGGTAATTTTCCCCCCCTAAAACTCCCCAAAACTCCCCCTTAGGGTGACCCGATTCTGCTCATCTTCGAACTTAGCCTGTCGATTGCCAAGACAGATTTTTCGTGCAAATTTGAACTTTTTATCTCAATTCTTTCGAGAGTTATCGTCTGGAATGACACATACATATATAAATATATATATATATATATATACATATAATTTTTGGTGTCTTTCGGCAGGGAATTCAGGATGGTCTGAAACGGATTTTGGTATAAAAATCTTTCGGAAATTCGAGTTTTAAAAATTTTGGACCGAGAACAATAGCTTCCTTTTCTTCGAAAATTCGCTAAAAACTATCGACGATGAGGATTTTTAGAGATATTGCATGATATTGCAGTGTGTTCAATATGCATCTAGGTACTTCGAAAAATTCGTCCTCTCCATTTCAGAGCATTCCATACCTAGATTTTTACATTTATTTTTATAGTTTCTCATGAAATACGTAGTATTAATGTAACACTCCTGGCAAGCTTGGCTACGAGTTGAAAATTCCAACTTCACCAAAACGTTTGTAATGGCAGACGGAAGGGGATGCGTTCGAAGGTGGAAAAGGCGAAAAAGTGGGTTGAATTGATCCTGGTCAAAAGTCGGTAAAAATTTCTTCTTTTTTTTTTTAAATCACCTAAACTGGACCGTTTTGGTTTATTATTTTCAATAATGAATCTTTGGAATCGAACCCCCAAATTTGGTGTTTTCCGTTTCAAGGTAGGTACGTAGAATCCGAAAATGGAATAAAAAAAATTCTGTCCGTAAGCCATACTTTACACTTTTTTTTTTAGTTATCATGAACCATTAATGAAATTTGGTTTGTTGGTCCCATTTGGGGTCTAGTTGGTCCTCGAAGCTCGGCGTTACAATCAGTCATCTCTAAGGGGCGAAAAATAGGGGTTGAACTCTTCAGAACGCCGTAGCTCAAAAACTTTCTGTAGAAGGGTATGGTTTTTTTGACTTTTTTAAATTGATTTTGAACTAAAGAATTTTTTGAGACCATCCGGGGCATTGTACGACCAGCTTCGTTTGCACCGAAAAACTTCAGCATGATCGTGAATCAAACAGTATAAATCCGGCCCAGATATCATCACTAGGGAGCACCTGATTATAATCACGGGTGGCTGAATGAAGTCGAGTTGGTTGTTCTGTGATATTATTTCATTTGAGAAATGATGGATCTTTTGGATGTTGTTGGTAGGTAGGTACTTTATCAACTTGAACAAACGTTGAAGTATTATTGGAAAAATTATTACACAGGTAAAATACAGGTAAATTATTACACAAAGGTTTATTATTTACCTTAAGCTTCATGAATAATTTGAAATGATTAATTAATTATTGAATCCCGCGCATTTGTATGAAACTTCAATTCCCTGGCCGGCTCCAGTACTCGTTAGGGCTTTCCTGGAGGTAGCTCGAGGTTATTGACCACAGAAAACTGATCTACGCAGAAGGAGAATCTGTGCAGGCAAATAAACCGTTGTGTAATAATTTGCAGCGTTTTCAGTTGGAAAATGATCTTGGGGTCAGTTATTTTAGTTGTCAAAAATCACTAGTTTCACCATTCAGTTGTCAAAATTGATTCACGTAGAGGCTAGAATGACCAGAAATTATTTATGTTGTATTTGTTATTTATGAAAAAATAATGCTTAGAAATCGTGGAATCAAGAGGTAAATGCCCAGTGTTTAATATTTTATGAAAATCAATTGATGATGAAAGAAAGGATGTTTGAAAACCTAATAAATATGGGTTCCACCAATTATCGATTGAATCACCGTCTTGCTGACTGCTGTAGACTGCTTCACCGAATTTATTGTCGAAAATTGCGTACTTAAACCCAAGAATAATTTTATGGGATGGTGACATAAGGAGAAAAAGAATACTTATTCCCGTTACATAAAGTATTTCATCAAACAAGTGGTGGGAGGGGGGAGGGGGTTAACTTGAAAATAATTGACCTAAACCGGAATGAATTTCTTAAAATTATTTAGAAAAATGGAGGAGTTTTGTGATCCTAGGTATGCGTATGCAATAACCCGTATAATTACACTATTCTGTGACTACTTGTGAGTCAGTTTCATCACTTATTCATGGAACTCATCCAGTTGGTCTCCTGGTACATAATAATATTTGGTTTTTCTTCTATCGATTCCCAAGGTTCATAATTTATTTGGGGCCTAAAAGATTGAATAATACTACATTTTAGTGAGGAATAAGTACCCAAAAGTGAGTGTACGGAACTGTAAAGCAAATTTACTCATCATTATTTAAAGTGATAAACCGAATAGTCACTTCTGTGACAATTGTGGTTTTACCTTATTTCAAAAATATTGAGTGGGAAAGGGGAAGCAATGTGGGTGGGAAGGATTGTCATGTTTGAAACCTCGAGAAAAGATGAAAATGTAAATCCTCCTTTTCCCCCTTTTTATATAAGCTGTTTTCGTTTTGAGGTTAAATGTGTAGGATCACAGTTAATTTTCTTGTTTTCTGTCTCAACTTCGTTCAATAATTTCTTCACATCCAATGAAGCGTTTTACAAATAAGTTTCGGTGTAATTTCGTTTTTTTTTTTGCTATGCGCAGTGCAATCAAATGAAATCGACGAGACTGACGTAATTGTCTGTCTGCGACACTCCAGTCGATAATTTTACCTCTCCCAGTCGGAGGAATAAAAAATGAAAATACTCGTTTCTCTTAGATGAGTCTTGCTCAGCTTTAGTGGAAATGCCGTGCTTAGGTAGGTACCTACTTACTTACCTTGAATGTTGTAACCAAATGAACACTGTTGATATAAAAGATAGTAACTAAGATTTCCCAGTTGTGTATTTACAACGTGTGCCCATTACAGTACCTACTTTGAATTATTTTCATAACCTTGTGGATAATCGCCAAGTAATATAGACCTCCGCTCATCGTGTAGATACGTAGGATACTAGTTAACGAGACAGCAATCCCAGTCTTTCATGGAATTCGATATCTGTCATCTTATTATTAGACACCCTTTCATTTTGTTTTATTATTCTGTGAATAATACACCTATGTATTCGCTCAGCAAAAAAAAATTATAACACCCCCTCAAAAATTTTTCTTTTACGTTTTACGGTGCGTAGATTCCAAAAACGACTTCATATTCGGTCTTCTCGTCCCCAAAAACATGGAAAACGATACCTCAAAAGCTCATTTTACTAAAATGTTACTAAAACACAAAACGCTGCAAAGTCCTTGTCACATGGGTTTATTATTCTATTGGACATACCTACAGAGATTTTTTATTGTTAATTTCATGTGAAATAATTTAAATAGCTATTTCTGATTGTTTCCACCATTTTTGGCCTCTAAAACACGAATTAGGTACGATCCTTTTTTTTTTTTTTCAAATTATCTTTGATCATTGGTAGTGCCATTTAATCGTCTTGATCCACGTGTTGACACTTTTTCTAGTGTTATTATACAAATTGATGGTGATTTCAGACGATTTTCGAGGTTTTTGCCTCATAAAAAATCAATTTTGGGAGCTGAACAATTGGTAGAACCTCGATTTTCCACTCTTTGGTCAAAATCGACTTCAAATTCGGTCTTCTCGTCCTCAGAAACATGGAAAACGATACCTCAAAAGCTCATGTTACTAATATGTTACTAAAACACAAAAAGTACCTATTTTTGTGCACATTTTCATTCATAACACCCCTGGGTATATTCCGATCGGGCTGCAAAGTTTCGGGACACAACTAGGGCCCAAATGGAGCATGTGTGCGAAAGAACGACTTTTTTAGACCAAAAGTGAAGCCTGTACACGTGATACGGCGTACGGACATTGCATTTTGGTTATTATTCTGTGAATAATACACCTATGTATTCGCTCAGAAAACAATTTTACAACACCCCCTCAAATTTTTTTCTTTTACGTTTCAAGGTGCGTAGATCCCAAAAACGCTGCAAAGTCCTTGTCACATGGGTTTATTATTCTATTGGAGTTCTAGAGATTCTTGTTGGCAGTTGAATTTATTGTTTCTTTCATGTGGAATGATTGAATTAGCTATTCCTGATGATTTCCACCAATTTTGGCCCCCAAACATGAAATAGGTACACTTTTTTTTCCCCAGATCATCTTTGATCATTGGTAGTGCGATTTAATGGTCTTGATTCAGCTGTTTACACTTTTTCTAATGTTATTATACACATTGATGGTGATTTCAGACAGTTTTCCAGGTTTTTGACTTAAAAAAAAATTTTGGGAGCTGAACCAGTGGTAAAACCTCAATTTCCGCGTCTTTGGTCAAAATCGACTTCATATTCGATATTCTCGTCCCCAAAAACATGGAAAACGATACCTCAAAAGCTCATTTTACTAACATGTTGCTAAAACGCAAAAAGTACCTATTTTTGTACACATTTTCACTCATAACACCCCTGGGTATATTCCGAGCGGGCTGAAAAGTTTCGGGACACAACTAGGGCCCAAATGGAGCATGTGTGCGAAAGAACGACTTTTTTAGATCTAAAATGAAGCCTGTACACGTGATACGGCGGACGGACATTGCATTTTTGAAATCTACGCACCTTGAAACGGAAAAGAAAAAAGTTTGAGGGGGTGTTATAAAAATTTTTTTGCTGAGCGATTACATAGGTGTATTATTCACAGAATAATAAACCAAAATGCAACATTCGTCCGCCGTATCACGTGTACAGGCTTCATTTTTGGTCTAAAAAATTCGTTCTTTCGCACACATGCTCCATTTGGGCCCTAGTTGTGTCCCGAAACTTTTCAGCCCGATCGGAATATACCCAGGGATGTTATGAATGAAAATGTGCACAAAAATAGGTACTTCTTGCGTTTTAGCAACATTTAGTATAGTAACATGAGCTTTTGAGGTATCGTTTTCCAAGTTTTCGGGACGAGAAGACCGAATATGAAGTCGATTTTGACCAAAGTGTGGAAAATCGAGGTTTTACCAAATGTTCAGCTCCCAAAATTGATTTTTTATGAGTCAAAAACAAGGGAAATCGTCTGAAATCACCATCAATTTGTATGATAACACTGTAAGTAGTACCAACATGTTGTGGATTAAGACGATTTTTAAATGGCACTTCCAATGATCAAAGATAAATTGAAAAAAAGGAACTTACCTAATTCGTGTTTTAGGGGCCAAAAATGGTGGAAGCCATCAGAAATAGCAATTTAAATTATTTAACATGAAATAAACAATAAATGAACAGCCAACATTTCTGTAGGTATGTCCACTAGAATAATAAACCCATGTGACAAGGACTTTGCAGCGTTTTTGGAATCTACGCACATTGAAGCGTAAAAGAAAAAAATTTGAGGGGGTGTTATAAAAATATTTTGCTGAGCGATTACATTGGTGTATTATTCACAGAATAATAAACCAAAATGCAATGTCCGTGCGCCGTATCACGTGTACCGGCTTCATTTTCGGTCTAAAAAATTCGTTCTTTCGCACACATGCTCCATTTGGGCCCTAGTTGTGTCCCGAAACTTTTCAGCCCGATCGGAATATACCCAGGGATGTTATGAGTGAAAATGTGTATAAAAATAGGTACTTTTTATGTTTTAGTAACATGTTAGTAACATGAGCTTTTCAGGTATCGTTTTCCATGTTTTTGGGGACGAGAAGACCGAATACGAAGTCGACTTTGACCAAAGAGTGGAAATTTGAGGTTACCTCAGATGTTCAGGTCCCAAAATTGATTTTTTTATGAGTCAAAAACCTGGGAAACCGTCTGAAATCACCACCAACTTGTAGAATAACACTAGAAGTAGTATCTACACGTGGATCAAGACGATTAAATGGCACTACCAATGATGAAAGATAATTTAAAAAAAAAGTGCGTTCCAAATTCGTGTTTTGGAGGCCAAAATTGGCGGAAACCATCAGAAATAGCTATTTCGATTATTGCGCATGAAAGAAACAATTGATGAACAGCCAACATTCCTGTACCTATGTCCAATAGAATAATAAACCCATGTGACAAGGACTTGCACATGCAGCGTTTTTGTGTTTTAGTAACATGAGCGTTTGAGGTATCGTTTTCCATGTTTTTGCGACGAGAAGACCGAATATGAAGTTGACTTTGCCCGAAGAGTGAAGAATTGAGGTCCCGAAATTCATTTTTATTAGCCAAAAACATGGGTAGTTGTCTGAAATCACCATAAATTTGTATAATAACACTAGATGTAGTATCACCAGATGAATCAAAACAATTAAATGGTACTATCAATCATCAAAAATAATATGGTTTAAAAAAAGTTTTTTGGGGGCCAAAATTGGTGGAAACCATCAAAAATAGCCATTTCAATAATTGCACATGAAAGAATAAATGAACAGCCAACATTTCTGCACGTATGTCCAATAGAATAATAAACCCATGTGACAAGAACTTCGCAGCGTTTTTGTTTGGGGATCTTGGGATATAAACATTCTATGTGGACCTTCGAGCTATTTTAACCATAATTACTTACGAAAGAGTCTTCTTCCACTAGAAATCATCTCAGCATATTTTCGATCCAATCAATCGGTCGAATTGTTTGGAATTAGTACACAACTCATAGAAAATCCCTAGACCAGTGGTTCTCAACCTTTTAAAACCTGCCGCCCCCTTTAGGAGTTGAATATTTTTGAACGCCCACCTAATGTGAAAATCCTTAAGTTTGGTATGGAAATTGGTGGGGGGGGGGGGTTCCAAACAGTAAAATTCTAATTAAAGGAATAATGTAATTGAATGGACCATTAAAACAGAACGTAATTTACAAAAATAATAGTATTTGTTATGAATGTAATACACACTACTGTGTGTGTGGGATTGTTGTGATTCAGAGCCCATTTCTTAAACAGATGTGACTCATTAACTGCTTCGAATTTCACTCGCGACGTTCATCCTCTTCACCGTCGTTGCTCCGTTGGGACCAGACATTCCGTGGAAATTTCGAAGAGGTATAAAAATGGGTTGTGAAAGGGAGTTTCCGTCACAACTTTCAACCAGTACGGTTGTGAAATTTTCTGTCGTTTCCCGGAAAACGCACGGGTATAAATGGATTCTAACATCAGGACCTCCCATTCAGGATCCCTAGAACACGATGCAAAGATCTCCATCAAATCGGTCCAGTCGTTTAGAAGTTGGGCACAACTTACCTTTTACCGTCGCATTATCGGTATTTCGAGCAAGAGCACGTACACACCATGTTTCATAGTTTCATTCGAAGGAACTAAATCACTCGCGGCGGAATCGTGGAAACCCATTTCAAAGAACAAAAACGCTGCAAAGTCCTTGTCACATCGGTTTATTATTCTAATGGAGTTCTAGAGATTCTTGTTGGCTGTCAAATTTATTGTTTCTTTCATGTGGAATGATTGAAATAGCTATTTCTGATGATTTCCACCAATTTTGGCCCCCAAAACATGAAATAGGTAGGTACGCTTTTTTTTTCCAGATCATCTTTGATCATTGGTAGTGCCATTTAATGGTCTTGATTCACCTGCTTACACTTTTTCCAATGTTATTATACACATTGATGGTGATTTCAGACAGTTTTCCAGGTTTTTGACTCATAAAAAACCAATTTTGGGAGCTGAACCTTTGGTAAAACCTCAATTTCCGCGTCTTTGGTCAAAATCGACTTCATATTCGGTCTTCTCGTCCCCAAAAACATGAAAAAGATACCTCAAAAGCTCATGTTACAAACATGTTGCTAAAACTCAAAAAGTACCTATTTTTACACACATTTTCACTCATAACACCCCTGGGTATATTCCGATCGGGCTGAAAAGTTTCGGGACACAACTAGGGCCCAAATGGAGCATGTGTGCGAAAGAACGATTTTTTTAGACCGAAAATGAAGCCTGTACACGTGATACGGCGGACGGCGGACGGACATTGCATTTTTTGAATCTACGCACCTTGAAACGGAAAAGAAAAAAGTTTGAGGGGGTGTTATACAAATTTTTTGCTGAGCGAATACATAGGTGTATTATTCACAGAATAATAAACCAAAACGGAGTTATTGAAAGTTTGTATGTTTCTAGCGATGGTGCATATAACAGCGTAATTTTCATGTATCAGTGCAAATAGACAACCTTTCAATAACTCAGTTTTTATTCTTTTTCATTCGAAGGCATCATCATCCGGGTTCAAGGGGTGGATTTTTTGTTGTTTGTTGTAATATTAAGTAAATCAGTCACAGTAATGAACTCTCGATCGACGAGGTAGAAGAGGGAGGCAATTAACAGCTTTTTTTTACGTCAGTCCGCACTCCTGCGTAGAGGTAACTGATATTAGTTTGAAGCCAAAATTGCGTGAGCCTACCATCATCCTGGAAACTGGCTTTCTACGTCTCACTAGTTGAAATTTCAATCAATATTTCCCGAATCTCAACCTCTGTTTTCTAAATGTGCACAGAGGATTCATGACCCACTGAGGACAAAATATCCTCAAAACGTTCGGAAAAGGTCTTATGCAAAGACTCCAGTGTTCACAGTAAACTGTTTCATCAAAGGGATTTCAATATTCTTATGCAGGATACTATTCACTATGCTTATCCGAAAGGATTGAAAACTTGCAAATCTCAACTTCGTTGCAGCCAAAATTCAGCTTGCACCAAGTGAGATTATTTTGGAAGGCAGAAATAACAGATTTCGTTTTTATTAAATTGAGTTCATCACCTTGAAGTTGCGAATTGATTCCATTGAATTTGGCGAATTTATCGGTCAAATAAGCAACATCGATTATAAATTTTAGCTATCGGCCTCTCAGGTGTACCTAAATACATCTCAAGCACAGAATCGAAAAGATTCGTGAACCTGTTGAAGTGTTCAGGCAGGCGCTCACCGCCCCCCTACCGCCCAAAACACGTTCACCGCCCCTCAGTACCACTCTACCGCCCCCGTTGAGAACCACTGCCCTAGACGAACCGATCGTGGAAAATCGTAATGCATTGCGGATTACAATACATTGCAATTAATATTTTCTCTAGGTATTCAAATTGGTAGGTTTCCCGAAATATACCCGAATTTCTATAGTGCATAAGTTAGAATAGGAGCTACCAGTCTACTGAGAAGGAAGAGTGGACCACCCTGCACCTCTCAGACCTTTTGCGCTACCGACTCTTGTACTCATACATTGAAGTTCGGATTTTGAAATCCTAAAATGAATGGATGAATAAAATAAATAGATCTTAGGATAAATAAAATAAATAATTTTAGGATTTGGAAATCCTAAAATAAATAGATAAATAGATACGTAATTCACGCACTTCATGAAACCTTTTAAAAAACCCTCAACGTTTAGTTGCTATTTCTTTCGAATGTTTTGATAACATGTCTTTGAATTAAGTAAGATAATTATGTAGGTAGGTATGTACCTTATGTCTCAGTTCTACTGTAATTTCCTGTGTGTTTTTTACGCAATGCCCACCGATTTTGAATCCATTTTAATGATTCTTTTCTTAATGAATAGGCTATAATATCTTGAGTGTGGTCCCATTTAAATTTGAAGAAAATTGTCTACCATGAATCCTGATTTTTTTATTTTTCAACTTACTTCGAAAAACGTATGTACTAAAAAGTATATAAAATAATTCATAAACACCTTTTCAAAACTAATTTAAAAAAAATAATCTGTTGATTGCACTAAAAAGTAAACAAACAAAAAATTTATACACAGAAAAAAACGAGTTCAAAAAAGGTAAGACTTGAAAGTAAACAGTAAAAATAATTTGTATGCTGAAAAAATGTAGTTTATTCAGAGCTGATATAACAAAATTTTCATGTCTGCGCCAAATTTTAACTAAAACCCCGACACAGCCTTCGTATTTTTTACCTTCTTTTTTTGGTTTTCATACATTTTAGTTGAAATTAGGCGACTCAACACTTTTGTTGCATCGTGAGTATACTACGTTTGTTCAGCATAAAAATTATTTTTGAATTATTCTATTAGTTGAATTGTGATTGGCCACTTCATACAGCTATATAAATATTTCAATAAACATGTTTTTCCAATTTCAGTACTTATTGATTTTTTTTACACCTTGATGAAAATCTATCTAGAATAATTTATTTTGATTGGGGGGGGGGGGGGGGGGTAGGTTTTTTGATCACCTCGGAATCATTCAATTGAGGTACATAGCAAGAAAAAATTATTATAATAAATAGGTACCTGGTATTGATGATCTCAGTTGAAGAAAGAAGACCTAGTTTAACTATATCCTACTGAATATTAATGTAATTTACAATGTGTACTTCCAGCCAACATAATTATGGTTGACCAACAGGTACCTACCGATCTGAACCTGTATTGCCCTATTAGTAGTTGTTTACCTATTATTATATTTCAATCAATTTTAGTCATGCAAATTGCGCACAATATCAATTGCAACGTGCGCATTAAGTTTCCATGGCCAATCAAACCTCAAGTTGTGTATACTTATTGTGAGGCTATTTTTATAAATTACTACACTCGATGATAACATTTACGTATCGAAAAGCTATCGAATGTCAGTTTTTCAAGTCATAAGCTGTTTTGTTACTTTCAGCTTTATTCTACTTTTACTTTAAAATTCTTGTTATTGGTAATGGGTGATGTACGGTTGAAATAAAGTTAAATCAATCCCAGCTTCCAAATATTTACGTCGTCTGGATACTAAACATTCCAGCCCCATGCAGTCGATAAATTGTTCTTTTCGATTGAAACAAACTAGTAAAACTCAACAAAATAACAGCGATAGTGACTCCAGATGCTCCAAGTTGATATTTATTGTTTTCGTTCTATTTACCTTTTTTATTCCTTCTTGTTTCACAGACTTGGATATGAGCGATCAGCAGCTTGGCTTGAACAAGCCAACTTACCAGAAGCCAGGTGGGGAGTCACCATTGCTCCCCTTGGCTCCTCATCCGACCTTGCAATCGGTATGTATTGTACAACATAATGTAAAAATGCTGTGGGTGCCTAATACCTGGGATTTTGAACTTGAATGAACCTGACCAACCTAGTTTGAACCTAAATGTGCAATATTCTGCCCTCAGGGAACTCCCTCAATGACAAGGTTGGGTGGAGCGAGCCAAGGGGGGCGTGTTCCCAGCAGGACACCTCCCAACAACGGGGTCACTGACAACTCCATGATGGCGGCTCTCCTCAACCAAACCAACCATCCGAACTTGGTCAATTCCCTCGGGGTCGGCAACGTTCGGAAGAGACGATTACCACCTGACGATTGTGTGGCACTCCGTAGGAAGGTCTCGGAAAACCATTTTGTTCGACTGAAGAGGCTCCAGTCCCGGTATGCTGAGCATGTGGCTCTCCTGTGTTTCCTTCAGGTTAACGGCCATCAGGGGGATTACTGCAGTTGGCGCTCCAGGCTTCCTTCGAGCCCTCTCACCAATTTCTTAAGGTCTCACAAACTCAATCCGAATGACGAGAATGAAGACCTTTATGAAGTTCTGGAGTCTTATAGCAAGACCCAACTCAGTACGCCTAATACACCTGGGAGACCTTTGCCAGGTAATCTCATTCTTGATTGCATCCTTTCTTGCTGCTCCCAAGCACATACGGTGCACTAATAAGATATATGGTTTTGTTATATGTATCCAGCCGTGTCATGTACCCGCTGCAAACATGAATCCTGTATGGCCTTAATTTTATGGGGTTTGGGGGACCTTGTCACCTATAGGTCTGAACTTAATGCATATAATCTCTTATTTTTGTAGGGGCCTTGCAGAATGACCGAAGCTCCCCTAGCAGTCTTGCCAACAGCTCCCATAGCTCCACCTCTAATAGACAGCCGTTCCCCAGTGGGAGACCTTCCGCGTCACCCCACAAAAGTGCTTCGCCAACCACCCCTGTTCCAGGCGAGACGAACTCCAGCCAAGAGCAAATCGTTGAAAGAGCGAAACAGGTAGATACAAAATCGATTGATTTGAGACTATTTCGTAACCATAACTTGTTTAGGTACGTTATATTTTAAAAAGGCGAACTTTTTATAAATAAATCATGATTCTTCTTGGTATCACTTCGTCGTGTGGCTTTATGAATTAATGGTTTCGACTTGAGTACTATTCCAAAATGCTTTTTATGTTCCCCAGGAGGCGTATGTCATGCAGAGGATAGGAGAGCTGCAAAAAGATGGGCTATGGGCGGAAAAAAGACTTCCCAAGGTTCACGAATTGCCTAGAGCCAAAGCACACTGGGATTACTTGCTTGAAGAGATGACATGGCTCGCTGCTGACTTTGCTCAGGAGCGCAAATGGAAGAAAGCAGCTGCCAAAAAGGTTAAAACACTTATTATTTTAGTCTTCCTATTATTATACAGGAATGAGCTCGTGGCCGAGGGGACTAGTGCTCCGACTGTGGTCGGTCATTTTCTCTACCAGCCCGGGGTGATGAGGTAGTAGGTAGCCTTGAGCAAAATGATCTCTCATCCTCCTTAGAGGCCAGCCAATCACACTGATAGGGCGTTCAAACTCCCAGCCGTTTCAAAACCAGGAGCATATTTTGTTCGTTTGCACCCAGTTAATATCAGATTCCTTGTCTTTAGTGTGCTAGGATGGTGCAGAAATATTTCCAAGAGAAGGAAATGATGAAACAGAAAGCCGTCAAAGCTCAAGAGATGCAGCTCAAAAGGATCGCCTCCTTCATTGCTCGAGAGGTCAAGACGTTTTGGACTAACGTTGAGAAGGTGAGAAAATAACATTTTTGAAAATAAGTGAATGACTGTGTTACTATAGTTCGCTTGTGAACCCCCCCAAAAAAAATTGCTTTCGTTGATTTAGTTGGTGGAGTTCAAGCAGCAGACGCGGCTGGAGGAGAAGCGGAAAAAGGCGCTTGACCAACATCTTAGTTTCATTGTGGATCAGACCGAAAAGTATTCGAGTTTGGTGGCGGAGAGCATGAACACCTCGGCTCCTTCTCCAACTGTTAAACCTCATTCTGACGGTTAGTATCAGAGCTTCTGGATTTAATTTTATCATTGTAGAGATTTTATGAAACCACCAGATCATGAACGTGTTGATGCAAGGTTTGTTATCAAGGACTCGTAAAATCCAGCAGGGGCTTGCGTCCATAAGGCCACTTCGGCCACTGCCCAGGCACCCAAAAACACTAGGAGTAAAAAAAACGCCAACCATTGTTCAGTTGGCATTTCAATTTCCTCCATATACACTGTACCTAGCATTTTTCACAAAGCTCTACAGCGACTCGCCAGATCTCTCTGGCTGTGGATATTCAGTAGTCTAGTAGAGCATCTGTGGTGGTTCCTTCACGTTAGCTCTATAGACCAAGCATGTTATCGGAATAAAGCAACAGTAATCGATGTCCTGCATTCCAAATCGAAACCTAGGCTCCTGAAACTGGCAGGTAGGTACTGGGACCTAGTGTTCCCATGGCAACTGAGAAAAGCGGCCCGTCCGAGCATGCTCAGTCTAGTAAAAATTTTGTATGCCCGCTTTGGGCTCTGCCCCCCCCCCCCCCCCAGAATCTGATTTCCACCCCAAAATCATTCCTTTCACAATCGATTCGATCTCTTCAATTTGTCATGTCGATATGAGATGGTTCTTCGTAACGAGAAATCAAATGTTTTTGTTGTCTCATGAATCACATGTTTTTGTTGAATGAATCAAATGTTTTTGTTGGTGTATCAAATGTTTTTGCTGTCTCATGAATCACATCACTTTCTCTGTTGAGTCTGTGGTCAGTTTTTTGCGTCAAATTTTGTGCGTTTTGCGTTTGTTCCGGTTTCGATGACAGTTTTGTATTTGTGGTACATACATGGTTTTTGTCCTCTGATGTTTGTGGTCTTGTGGTTTGTGGATTGATCGTCGTTGTAACACACTGATAACTACCTAGCTTCTAGTAATAGCTTCTCCATTCAAGTAGGTACCGGCCGACGGATCATTGTTTTGTTTTATTTTAGTTTACTCTATTTTTGTAACACATGAATATGGTGGCTAATTAGCAGTAGAAATTGTCGACGTTTTCGTACGGCAATAGTGTTGATTAAAAGAGATAAGCTTTGCTGAATGTCGATCAGTAAATAAAGGAAGGTTGTTGTTGCCTTGAGGTATTTTGTAGACAAATCCGTTGGTTTTGTGTTCTGGTTTGGTGCCCCCACCGTTTTCAGAGCCCACGCATCGCTACTGGTATCCAGTTGAGCATGTGTACGAGGAGAGCTCCTGAGGTCTCGTCTTTAATGTCCCTCTATCTGTACTAGTAGGGCATTTTTCGATGATTCCGAATATAATAATATTACACCCCATGCTCCAATACCTAAAACCACAAAATTCAATCCTGGTCCCTTCTTCTTCATGTGCCGTGTCCAGTTCCCCGGACGTTGGCGATCACAGTGGAGGGTGCTTTTTTGCCTTCAGCCACCCTGAAGAGTTCCCCCTGCTTTCTATGGATCCCTGTCCACTCCTGGATGTTTCGTAACCAAGACATCTGCTTCCGTCTCTTTTGCCTTCTGTCTTCTCCTTCATAATTAACTGCTGCCAGTTACACCTCATTCCTCTCAAGACGGTCCAAATATGCAATTTTGCGGCATTTGACAGTCGCCAACTTGGTCCATTGGAACAGACCAAACTTACCGTATCAAAAAAGTGTAGAGAATCAAATTCCGGGTTGTTAGATCGATTCCAATTCTCGAGTTCTGTTTTTTCAATTCAATTCAATTCAGTTCTTTATTCAGTAGCACTTAGTACATAATGAAGAATATAAGGGTACAGAAACAAGAAAAAAACAAGTTCATGAATGGGCCCTTAAGGTCTTGACGACCAGTCCAGGGACGAATTTATTTCAATATATTCATGGCTGTCTTGTTGAATGTAAGCTTCAAGAAAACTTGAATGGTTGCAACACAAAGAGCTAGAATAGGTCTCATTCGACGCAGAATTCTTTTCTCTACGCCATTTACTTAATATGGAATACAGTTTGGTCGCCTCCAGTGGTAAAAAAAGTGAGTTTCCTTGGGTTTTTCTATTGTTATCCGCAGTTGAGCGGTTTCAGGGATTGGACATGAAGCATATTCAGGGACAGCGCGTACTTTCCTGTTACTTAGTATGGAGAGGAGCACCCAGTCGGAAAGCCCCTTTTCCCCCCACTGTTTCATTAGCATGGCAACCACGTATCTCTGTAAGTCGAGGGTTTCCTGAATCCGCATTTGCCCATTCTGGCATACAGACCTGCGGTGTGTCGCGAAGTGGTTGTAAAATGAATGAATGGAATGAATGAAATAGTTGTAAAATAGAATGAATGGAAGGTAGGTGTATTTTATAAGGAAGCTACCCTGTCTTGCAAATGGAAAAGAAATCAAGGAGTCACAGTTTATCATTTAACTGTGTGTATTGTGATGTAAGAACCTGTGTTGTTTTTCTGCAGTCAAAGTATAAACTGAATCATATTTTTTCATCTGTTTTCAGACGAATTCGAGCCAGAGGGCTCTTCGGAAGACGATGAAGAAACGATTGCCAAAGAAGAAGCGATATCTGCCACCAACAAGGAGAATGTCAGCGATGAAATAAACGCTCTGAAACGAGAGAGCGAGATCCCACTGGAAGACTTGCTGTCCAACTACCTCCAAGAACGCGACAAGATGGGGTCACCTCCGCTGTCTGACGATGACGCTGGGGACGACGGAGATTTCAAATTGTCCGGCAAAGAGTCTAGCGACGATGAGCAGACGATACAAGAGCAGGAGCAAGCTGAGGGGCAAGTGGATTACAACAAAGAGATCAAAGAATTGAAGGTAATTTTTTAAGCTTTGGATATAATTAATGGTAATTTTTTAAGCTTTTGTGATGAATCCATTTGTTTCATCAAGTCATTCATTTGTTTCATCAAGTCGTTACAGGCAACTCAGGTGAAGATCGCATGAAAAGTCCGACCTGAGATAAAAAGGTTGGGAAACTGCTGAATGGCTTGAAGGGTATAATGATCTGTTAGAGTGGGGCAGGGTTTACAGAAGCCTGGGGGATTTTTCGAATTTAAATCGTGAAATGAGAAATTGAATTTTCAGGACGAAGGAAGTATGAATTTGGAAGAACTTAAAGCGAAATATGGTGTCATGACTGGTGCCAGCCAATCTAAGAAAGGTATGTTGAATTTGTTGTACATTTGGCATGCATAATGGCCCTTCGTGTATGTCATTGCAGTTGGAGCAATTCAACTCCTAGTTCCTAGCTGATTCACTCGTATTTTGACCTACATACCTACTTTCAAGTGAGGATTATTAGAAGTCTAAAAAAAATTATGAATTATTTACAATTATTGGAACCTATTTAGTATTCCATTAGTTGGAAACCAAATAATAACTGCCACTACAGGTTAATAGCTTACTGAATTTTTCATTATGTTCAGACTCAAAGGTCGCTACAATTGACTTGGATTCGGACGATGACTCTGAAGAAGAAGATACTGCTGACGAGGATGATTCTGAGGAAGTCCAAGATGAAGTTAGTTTGATTAGTTCGTTCGTTGGTTCGGATATAGATTGTAAATTTGCAAAACTTTTTTCAATGCTCCAAAAAGGCCTCTCGATCCGTTGAAGTGAGCCTGACTCACTTAAACTTTATTGCATGGTTTCGCAGATTTATTTTATCGTTATACTTCTTCACGTCACATAACTAGCTACCTGCAGATTAGGAGCTATTTTCCAAATATTGAGGGTTGATGAACTTCATTTTAGGATGATGATGATGAGTCTGTAGAAGAAATGGAAGTTGAAGAAAGCGATGGTGAACTCGGATCCGCCCTGAAAACCCTAATGAATGATGGTGTTTTGCCTGAGGTAACCTCTGCATTTCATATTTGGCGATGTTTAGTATTTACTCGTAGGTTTATGGTTTCACAAATTAGGTTGTTCCCAATAGAAACATGATTGTGTCAGAAGATGCACGTTCACTTGAAGACTAATAGGGGGGGATTGCCGGAGGGGGTGCATTAGTATATTAACCAGGAAATGGCCAGAGTGGGAGCATTAGTTCCTCAAAGCTCCACTGGAGCACTGCCCATCTTCCTGATCTTCTTGAAAAAATGCAGGGCCTACAAACTGTTTTTTACACTGAGAGAAAAGACTCTTTTCATCACCCATTCCATAGGTATTTTGAAGCAAAAAACACCGGTATCACTTCGAACAAACGAGCTGTAGACTGGAATAAGTTAGCACAATGATAACTAAGCATATCCATGGAAACTAATTAACTGAGTGTTGGCGAAAAACAGATAAAGCTGCAATAAATATTGTTCCCGCCTCGGTTGAGAAGTTGAAAACTGCAATGTAGGTAAATGTGGATTTAAATATTATCAGGTAGGTAGGTGGTGGGAAGGATCTCTCAAATAAAAAAACGCTGCTAAGTCCTTGTCACATGGGTTTGTTATTCTAGTGGACATACCTACAGAAACGTTGGCTGTTCATTTATTGTTTCTTTCATATAAAATAATTTAAATAGCTATTTCTGGTGGTTTCCACCAATTTTGGCCCCCAAAACGCGAATTAGGTACGCTCCTTTTTTTTTTCAAATTATCTATGATCATTGGTAGAGCCATTTAATCGTCTTGATCCACCTCTTGATACTTTTTCTTGTGTTATTCTACAAATTGATGGTGATTTCAGACGATTTTCAAGGTTTTTGACTTATAAAAAATCAATTTTGGGAGCTGAACATCTGGTACAACCTCAATTTTCCACTCTTTGGTCAAAATCGCCTTCATATTCGGTCTTCTCGTCCCCAAAAACATGAAAAACGATACCTCAAAAGCTCATTTTACTAACATGTTGCTAAAACGCAAAAAGTACCTATTTTTACACACATTTTCACTCATAACACCCCTGGGTATATTCCGATCGGGCTGAAAAGTTTCGGGACACAACTAGGGCCCAAAAGGAGCATGTGTGCGAAAGAACGAATTTTTTAGACCAAAAATGAAGCCTGTACACGTGATACGGCGGACGGCGTACGGCGGACGGACATTGCATTTTTTGAATCTACGCACCTTGAAACGGAAAAGAAAAAATTTTGAGGGGGTGTTATAAA